>JARUPZ010000018.1:9695893-10295893 GCA_031213475.1 Nereocystis luetkeana
CTATCTGCGTCTGTTTTAGTTTTGTTTTCGTTTTTCTTTTGCTTAGCTTCATCTTCTTTTTTTAGGTTTTTGTCTGCTATTAATAGTCTCCTTTTTGCTTCCCTGGTGTCCGCAGTGGTGGAGTGCGTATGCTTGTTTTTTGTTTTTTGCCTCTGTTTTTACTTGAGGTATTTCTTCCACTCCAGAGTTATTGGAGCCTGTCCTGCGACCACGGACTGCATTGAATTGTGAGTTAATGTGAGAACAACAACAACAACAACAACATGGATGGGTGGGTATTTTTATTTAATATATTTTTTTGTCATCACTTTTACTTTCCAGCCCACAACTCGTAGGAGGTTTTACCCTCGGCGATCTTCTGGACAAGCCGTGGTCACAGGTGTGTCGTCCCTTCTCCCCCCCGGTACGTGCCTTTATTTTTTTGTCGCGCATAGGGTTCTCAGCATTCCCACTGGGCTCGTCGAGTTTAATCGAATGTATATATATATATATATATATATTTTTTTTTCCATCCCATTCATTATCTTCGCACATCTTCTTCTCTCTCTCCTTCCAACTCGTAACTCAGATCCGGGGTCACATAGCAGGCTCTTCTCCCCCCTTCCCGCTACGGTACGTGCCTTCATTTTTTATCGCGAGAAGATTTCAGCCTTTTCTTCCCTCGTCGACTCGCATCGAATTGTGCCTACCCACGCTGCAAGGCGCTCTCAACAATTGAATCCCTTTTTTTATTTTTGCAAATAAAGTCAAAGTCCGACCCTCCTAGGGCTCGAACCCAGGACTCAAACAAGTAGAATTCGAGGTTAACCACTTGAACCACCGGGGCTATATAACTCACGCTCTCGCGCTTTCCGCCAATCAATTTTTTTATGCAAGAAAAAAAGCCCCTACGAGCATGCACTCGATGAGACTTGAACCCACGCAATTGATCTTGATAGGCACGCGGATGCAGCTACACAGCACGTACGTGTTGGGTATAACTGTGCTCAAGAAGAAACACAAGAATAATTACAGGATGTCCATACGTGCACCATCGATAATATGGCCAGCACTGCCACGGAACGAAGTGCATAATATGTGTGTGTGTTCTTTACATTAAACCGTTCTTTCTACGTACCCGTCGACATCCAGCACAACCAGTGTCCGTGCCGATTCTCCAATCCTAGAAGAGATACAAGTTCTGTGGTCACAAAGCTACGCCACAGAGATACTACGTTGCCACGTGTGCAGTATGCACTGCAGTGGGCAATGCAAAGCCATGTCATCACGATCATACTAGATACGACAGGCACGACATACACAATCTATGAAATAGTGAAACGAAAAGAAACATTCAAAGAGAAAACAAAAACAAAGTAGACAAATCAAAAGAGAAAAAGAAGAAAAAAAAAGGGTATACATACACACGAAGTATATACGAGTATACCAGGTATACGAGTGTATTTTTTATTTATTTATTTTTTTCTCATCCCATTCATTATCTTTGCACATCTTCTTCTCTCTCTCCTTCCAACTCGTAACTCAGATCCGGGGTCACATAGCAGGCTCTTCTACCCCCTTCCCGCTAGTGTATAGAAACATTTATTCCCTGGTGGTGTGTGTGATACCATATACCATGTGGCCATGTTTCTGGTATACGCCGGTGCTACTGGTACATATCATACGTATCTATGATACGATGAGCACCAGCCTATCTGTGCAGGTATATCCTACCGGTATATTCGTATGAATTGGACACGATCTTTTTTTACACGTGACTGGAACACCGACCGGCGGAACACTGAAAAACCTTCCGCGTAGTACGTACGTACGTAGCACACCCCTTCTTACGTGGAACGTCACGTACGTACGTACATACATGTCGAAGGTCAGCACTGAATAAGAGCGTTAGCGCATGCCACAGCCTCTCAACGGCGCACAGCTTGAGACTTGAGACCCTCATGGGATAAGTTTATGGCTTTCTTGTGGTACTACCCAGGTACGTATTGCACAGACAGATAGATGCGTATATTGTTTAGAGATATTAACGTTGAAGCTCATGCTCCACATTGATTGCCGGAGGTCAAGGACAATATACATACATACCCTGTGGTATACCATGGTATACCTGGTATCTTTTAAAAAACAGCTGGTGAGATCGAAGGTTGGGACTTCGTCGACAATCATCTTTGCAAGCTGTGGGTGAATATACACACTCGTATATCATATACCCTGTACAAAGTCTGGTACCTGGTATCATATATACATACCAGGTACATGGCACCACTTTGTTCCATCATATAAGCACCGATGTAACACTATAATTGTTTAACCAAACGGTAACTAAAAATCGGGACAGAGTGGTGTATATTATGTAGATGCAGACATCGTGAACAGAATAATAGTTTCGGGCAACGGCGAACGTATCTGTATGTATGTAAACTATACTCCTGGGTAACACATCGTTTTTTCTACAGTTATTACTTTTTTATTTTATTTATTTATTTGCCTTCTTCTGACAATGTGCAGGTGCAGGGCGTTATTCATTCAAAATGAAAAAGCTGACATAATTCATCGAATACCACTAATAGTTATTTATATTACGGGGGGGCATAGTTAACAGGACCAAACATTGTTAGTAAAAATAATTAAATATACAGTTTTTTATCTATACCATAGGTCCTGTTAACTATGGTCCCCCGTAATAGTATCACGCGGGGCCATGATACATGCTGGTAGTAAATAGGACCAAATAAATATCGTTTGTAAGAATAGGTATATATATAGTTTTTTGTGTGTGCCGCAGGTCCTATTTACTCCGGTCCCCGTAATACAATGTGTGTGTGTTCTTCAAATTATAAACCGTTCTTTCTACCCGTCGACATCCAGCACAACCAGTGTCCGTGCCGATTCTTCAATCCTAGAAGAGATACAAGTTCTGTGGTCACAAAGCTACGCCACACGTATGTACCTGGTACCTGGTATGCAGTAAGCACAGCAGTCACTGTGGGCAATGCAATGCCATGCCATGATATAAAAAGGATTCAATTGTTGAGAGCGCCTTGCAGCGTGGGTAGGCACAATTCGATGCGAGTCGACGAGGGAAGAAAATGCTGAAATCTTCTCGCGATAAAAATGAAGGCACGTACCGTAGCGGGAAGGGGGGAAAAGAGCCTGCTATGTGACCCCGGATCTGAGTTACGAGTTGGAAGGAGAGAGAGAAGACGATGTGCGAAGATAATGAATGGGATGAGCAAAAAAAAAAAAAAAAAAGTAGTTACGACAGGCACGACACACACATTCTATGAAATAGAGAAACGAAAGGAAACAATCAAAGAGAAACAAAAAACAAAAAAGACAAATCGAAATAAAAAAAGAAAAAAATGAAAGAAAAACAAAAATAAACTAGAAGAAACAAATTGTCGTGCCCCCCCCCCCCGCAGGCGAGGTGGCCAACACTTGAAAAAGAACGAGCTGGAAAGAAAAGAAAAAAAAAGAAAAAGTAACAAAAACACCGCTGCTTGTGAACAGAGTAAGAAGACTAAGAACCAAGGAAAAAATAACAAAGGGAAAAATAACTGGCAGGCCAAAGCCCAAAGCACCCTCCGGGTGTGGCGGCAGCAGTTTGTGGTACGAGTATTAATAGTATAGCCAGGTTCTCCCTACTAATAATCCGCCTGGCACCTTGCTACCCAGGCTGCCGTCTCTGCCCTGTGTTCGTCAACTATGCCCAGCCCCTTGGCGTCAGACAAAACGAAACGAGCAGAGCATGTTCGTCATCCAACCACGCCACACGACTCCTTCAATGCGGCTTATCAATCAAAAAAAGAAGAGAAAGAAATAAAATGAGAATCACGGGGAATCAGCGCAAGAAAGAAAAAAAACAAAACAACAGGGAAGACAAGGGAAGACCACGTTCGAACCAGCTGCACCAGTTGGTGGCACTAGTAGTATTGTCATGTTCTACTTCCCAGTCGGCCTGGTGCCTCGCTACCCTGTCTGCCATCTCCTTCCTACTTTTGTCCACACTGCAGTTTCCCTTCTACTCCTCCTGTTCACCCCCCTCTCCGCATTCCCTTGGTCGGGTTTTCTGCCACTTTTCCTGTCCCCCCCCCCCCCATTCCCGTCGACACCATCCACGGCGGATGCGCGGCGCTGCCTATTCATCTCAGCCTCAGCCTCGTGCCACCTCACCATGAACCGTTCGGCTGCTTCAAGGATCCCCCGGTACCACTTGCCCGCCTTTTTGGCTGCAGTGGACCACAACGCGGTCTCAACTCCAAACACCAAGGGGGCAACTTCCGTTGACCCTTCGGTGGCTCGGAACTCCCTAAGGTCTTCGACTATATGCATTTATGTCAAGTCTTACACTGTCCGCCTGGTCTCGGGTTCTCCCCACCAGTTATCGTCCCGAACATTACCCGACTGGGTAATCGCTCCTTGCTTTGCCGTGCCACGCCCCCCGCAAAGAAGAGCCGCCGTTTACGAATGAATGGTTGTTTCGATGCTCTCGCCACGTGTCATCTTGAGGGCCTTCGCGTATGAGAGGATGGCATGGTCAGTACGAAGTCGGCGCTGGAAGCCAATGACTCGCAACAGGACTCGGTGGTGAGCCGTTCGAAGCTTGGCAAAGTGTTCCGCTCTGAGGGTCCACGTTACACACCCGTACAGCAGGGTCTCAATCACCTCGGCCTTCAGCATTCGGACTTTAAGGCTAAGGGGGGCGGTCATCCTATCATATAACTCCGGGCCGAACCGTTTGAGGCATGCTCGCATGGGGCGGATCCGTCGGTCGATTTCGAGCTAGAGGTCAGCGTTTTCGTGTATAATACCGCCTAGGTATAAGAACTGGGTCGTCTGCTTATACCTCTGGCCTGCCGCTTCGATGACGAGCGGTGGTGCGAGGGTCGTCTGGTCTGGTGTATGTAGGATCATTGTCTCTGTCTTCGGTCAGCGTTTTCGTGGATAATGCCGCCTAGGTATAAGAACTGGGTTGTCTGCTTATACCTCTGGCCTGCCGCTTCGATGACGAGCGGTGGTGCGAGGGTCGTCTGGTCTGGTGTATGTAGGATCATTGTCTCTGTCTTCTTTTCCGACACCGTGAGGCCTGCTGCTTCGAAGACAGTCAGGATGACTGTCATCATTTTCGCGAGCCCTTCAGCCGAGTTCGAGACAATTCCTGCATCATCGGCGTACAACATGCCCCATACAGCCCTTCGCACGCACGCCAACGGCTCCTGCTTCTCTGTTCGAACTACGCTAGCTAGTGGTTTGTATATACCAGCAGTAAGTAGTATTAAAAGTGGAAGGAAGGAGCAAGAACAGCAAACGGAGAGTAGACAATCCTAAAGTTATCACAGAAGTGAGGTAGACTTGGTGCATGGGTTTCCTTTTGTTTGTCCTGAGGCTTTCTTCTTTCGGGAAAGTTATGAGTGATCCTTGTTGAAGATCATGCTTGCACATTGTCGGATGGCAAGAGAAATAATAATACCACAGGTAATTAATAGTGTGGTACGAAAATAGGAGTATAGCAAACAGCAATAATTATGAGAACCAAATATTATATGCTGGTGTGTTTACCTACTGAGCTAGTGTTACCTGCTGCCGATAGGGGTACAAGATCGATCGATTACCCAGCCCAAGGTAATCCTTAGAACAGCTACTGAGCTACTGAGCTATACTGAGCTATATATATAGGGGTCGAGGATCGATCGATCACTATACCCAGCCTATACGGTACCTTCCCCCCGTGAGAACGACGAGACATTTGGGACGTCATCGGTATAGCGTATACGGCCGTGCGTTGACCTATTATACCCGCCGCTTCGTCCCAGTACCTGGGGAACCAGGGAAGGTATGTTTTTAGGGACAGCGCGCACGTTTGTTCTCTGTCCAAAAAAGAAACGTTCGGAGTGAGATTCGAACCCGTGTCCTGCCGACGACGCCAAAGGTTGGGAAGCGTGGCATTACGGCTATCACGGTATGTATCAGCATTGGAACAGCAGGTAGTGTGGGGCGAGCCCGAGTATACTGAACGTGCAGATTCACTACGACTACTGCGGTTGCCGTTGATCACTCACTCACGCGTGCTGGAGTCATCTTCGCTGTTTCTTGCCTCTCCAGGCGGGCTTGTGAGCAGGACCTGAGGGTAAAGCATTCTTCTCCAAAAGAGGAATAACAAGTATTACGGGGGACCATAGTTAATAGGACCTATGGTATACATAAATACCTATATATTTCACCATTTTTACTAACAATATTTGGTCCTATTAACTATGGTCCCCCGTAATAGTAACGCCTCCGCAACAATAGAGGGGAAATGGGGACACCATGACATGACCCTACGGGGATACCTGGTATACTGGTACGGTGTTTGGGTCTATGTTATGATACTGGTCTGTATGAGGTTGAACGCCCCCGGTAATTGCCTGGGTTGAGGCACTGAGATCGTATTTGCAGTACTTGGAAGGCGTATCTTGGGGGAAAACCAGGGGCTTCCAGAGGCGCACGAGCTTGATCTCAGTCTCCGTGGTGCATGAAAGGAATAAGGCTGCTCTTCTTCTATCTCTAAGCAAACAACACACGTGAGTACCAACGAGTACCGACTTAAGAGGCAGACCTGTCCAGGGGAACAAAGTGTCCCGCATGCTTTGATCTTAACAAGTGGCGTCGACGGCAGGACACATGCTTGAAATCTATCGCCGGTTCTGATTACTCCACCCCCTCGTCGCGGTAGTACTATTACGGGGGAACATAGTTAATAGGACCAAATATTGTTAGTAAAAATGGTTAAATATATAGGTTTTTGTGAAAACCATAGGTCCTATTAACTTTTTTTTTTTTTTTTAATCATCACTGCCACTTTCCAGCCTAACTCGTAGGAGGTTTTACCCTCGACGACCTTCTGGACAAGCCGTGGTCACATTTGTCTACCCTTCTCCCCCCCGGTACGTGCCTTTATTTTTTGTCGCGCATAGATAGGGCTCATTCAGCATTCCCACTGCTCGTCGGTTTTCATCGAATGTAGCCAACTCACGCTCTCGCGCTTTCCGCTAATCAATTTCTTTCATGCAACTATGGTCCCCCGTAATATTACGGGGGACCATAGTTAACAGTACCTATGGTACACATAAAAACCTATATGTTTAACCATTTTTACTAACAAAATTTGGTCCTGTTAACTATGCCCCCCCGTAATAGTAGTAGCGGTGACCTGGAGTTGAGGTTGGGTCGTCTTCTAAATAGGCAAATATATCAGCCAGTGGGAAGTGAATACTGCCCAGCACGCATGCATGCATGAAAAACACAGACACACCGTCGTACGGAGTCCGAAGCTGCGTTTCGAATCAACGACGGGGGCGACTATTCCGGGGGGCCATAGTTAATAGGACCAAATATTGTCTGTCTAAATGGGTAAATATATAGGATTTTATGTATATCATAAGTCCTATTAACTATGGTCCCCGTAATATTACGGGAGACCATAGTAAATAGGGCCAAATATTGTTAGCAGAAATAGGAAAACAGACAGGTTTTTGTGTGTACCGTAGGTCCTATTTACTACGGTCCCCCGTAATAAGAGTAGAGCGCAAAAGGCCGAGCGAGCGATGCGTCTACTACGATGGAAAGGTCTCGTTCCTAAGGCCGCCCTTGAACTCCGGAGAAAATCGGTTTTGCAATCCATCCCAAGCGCGCGCGAGCGCGTGCGGGGGCGGGGGGGGGGGGGGGGGTGTTGTTCCGCGTGTTTTACGTACGGTATACCACCCACCAAATCAACCTGGCCGCGCATGTAAGGACGATATTATTGTTATAACCCTCTTGGAGCTGCAGGCGGGGGAAAGTAATGGCGATTGAAAAATGCGACGGATACTTACATACAGCAACCATTGTGGTCACTTCGTGATTCGGAGGAGGAGGGCGATACAATGGTAAGTGCCCGAGTTACAATGGTTGAATGCAGGGAGGCGTACGGCACGGGGGGGGGGGGGCAACGTGATCCTATTGGTGGTACCCGTACGCACGTACGTGCGTGCGTACTGCTGCTGCTGGGCTCGCGCTACTCGCGTCGACGGCTGACTGAGACCAAACATTATCATTATTTTGGTCGACACGTATCGCGGGGGGTTCGGAAAGGGCTTGCAAGTTGAGAGAAACCCATACCCACTAAAACTGATGCATACGCTATACATACTGTACCGAAGGGTGGCACCTGTTCCGTCTCTAAGACCCTCCTCTCCATTTGATTGAGGAGGTTTACATACACTTCACCCAGAAACGGTTTTCGAGATAGAATGGACGCTCCCCCCCGTAGGCTATTATTATTGTAGGTATACATACGTAGTCACGAAACCACTGTAAACACGAACAGCACTCATATTCCAACGACACGGCATTGGTGCCTTACTAGGCAGCTCCTCGATCATTGTGGGGCTCTGCTGTAGGGCTCACCCTCGGCTAGGCAATCGATCGATCCTTTACCCCCCCTAAGCTCACTACTATTAATAACCCTTTATAGGACCGCGGTCCCATTTCGGGGACAAAGTACTTGGAATTTGACTGGTTTGTCCCCAAAACGGGTCTGCAGTTCTAAAAGGGCTACTAGGAAAACAACCTTCACATCTGGCGTCGTCGGCAGGACACGGGGTTCGAATCTCACTTCGAACGTTTAGTTTACAGAAGAAACGCTTTTGCGCGTGCGTCCCTAAAGACACATCTCCCTGGTTCCTCAGGTCTTGAAACGAAGCGGGTAGGTCAACGTACCCTGGGCTGGGTAGTAATCGATCAATATTTAACCCCTTGTATTGCTCAGTAGGTGACAGCTTCACAGCTTCGTCAGACAGAAACCTTTTTGGCCAAATGTACTATAGAAGGCATGTCCTATATCGTGCGCTACGAGGCATGGCCTATCGTGTGCTATATAAGGCGTGTCCTATATCGCGTGCTATGTAAGGCGTGCCATATATCGTGCGCTATGAGGCATGGCCTATCATGTGCTGTCAGGCATGTGTGCCTCATCGTGTGCTGTCAGGCATGCCCTACCGTGTGCTATGAAGAATGCTCTATTTCGCGTGCTCTACCAGGCATGCCCTATATCGCGTGCTATACAAGGCATGCCCACCGTGTGCTATGAAGAATGCTCTATTTCGCGTGCTCTACCAGGCATGCCCTATATCGCGTGCTATACAAGGCATGCCCTGCATCGTGTGCTTTAACGCATGTGTGCCTCTTCGTGGCACACGCCCGTGCCCTGTAATTAGGTATAAAATATCTAGGGACAGAGTGTGGGTGTATGGGATGTCAAGGCCCACACTCCGAAGAAGCGAACTATTACGGGGGACCATAGTAAATAGGACCTACGGTACACTAACAAAACTATATATTTACCTATTTTTACTCACACTGGTTGGTCCTATTTACTACGGTCCTCCGTGATACCATCGTATCAACTACCAAACCTCTTGAGGCTTCCGAGGCAAAAAAATGACGACAAAAAATGACAGCTACAGCAACGGCAACCAATCGCGTGATTGGGGGATGGCACAATGGTTGGCGCCCGAGTTACAATGGTTAAACGCCAGGAATCCTCTACAAGTAGTAGTATAAACAGTAGTGTGGCACGGGCCCACCATCATCCTTTACCCGTATTGCTGCGCGCCCACTCCGCCCTTACACGATTGAAAACACCAAAAATTGTCGCTGTTTCGGTCGCTGTATATCTCGAGGTCCCTAAACGGTGTTAACCCTGTGAGGGATTGCTTATAGAGCTTCAGTCCCGTTTGGGGGACAGATTACTTCCTTTTTGAGTTGATTGCCCCCATAACGGGGCTGCAGTTTTAGAAAGGGGGTGAATAGCCCTACTGCAACCGTTGTTAGTGTTATCCGACAACGTGTAGTGTTGTTCTAAAAAAAGATTAACAGAGAGTGGAGAACTCTTCTCCAGAACAAAAGCGCGGCAGTATCCTACGACAAATCAAAACTGATGAAGCGCTCATCATGAAGACTACTTAGAGCCGTGTGGCGTGGTTGGAAGACGAACCTGCTCTGCTCGGCTCGTATTGTCTGACGCCAAGGGGCTGGGCATAGTTGACGAACGCAGGGCGGAGACGGCAGTCTGGGTAGCAAGGTACCAGGCGGATTAGCAGGGAGAACCTGGCTATACTACTCGTACCACAAGCTGCTGCCGCCACCTGGAAGGTGCTTTGGGCTTTGGTCTGCCTGTTATTTCCCCTTTGTTATTTTTCCTTGTTACTTTCTCCTTGGTTCTTTGTCTTACTCTGTTCACAAGCAGTGGTGTTTTTTGTTATTTCTTCTTTTTTCCAGCTCGTTCTTTTTCAAGTGTTGGCCACCTCGCCTGCGGGGGGGGGGGCACGACAGATTGTTTCTCTTAGATTTTGCTTTCATTTTTCTTCTTTTTCTTTTTCGATTTGTCTACCTTGTTTTTGTTTTCTCTTTGATTGTTTCTTTTCGTTTCACTATTTCATAGATTGCGTATGTCGTGCCTGTCGTATCTAGTATGATGACATGGCTTTGCATTGCCCACTGCAGTTCACACTGCACACGTGGCAACGTAGTATCTCTGTGGCGTAGCTTTGTGACCACAGAACTTGTATCTCTTCTAGGATTGAAGAATCGGCACGGACACTGGTTGTGCTGGATGTCGACGGGTAGAAAGAACGGTTTAATGTGAAGAACACACACACACACTACAACCAGCAATCCCTCCATCTCATCCACCGAAAAACGACTACTACTATCTCCTCCTTACGCACCCCCTAAGAAGCATATATCTACCAAAAACCCGCTGCTCATCAAAATGGTTGGTTTACAACTGCTACGCGCCATGTTTCAACGCGCAGAAGCTCGTGCGGTGCTGCTGGTCTACAGTGCTATCGGTGGTGCCTAGGAGAGAGTCCCTGCGGTTTTTCTCTCTCAGTACGTCCTCTACCTCCTCCAACCCTCCTCCCCCCCACACTACCACTACCATCACTGTTACTCCCGTACCCCTGATCCCGCCACCTCCAACCGCAAGAGCCCAGTCCTACCCCCCAAGCACTCCCGAAGACGCATCCACCAGAGTGTTAAAAAATAAATAGTCATGATTACTCCCTTTGCCACCTGAGAAAATGCGCAGCGCCCTTATTCCAACCGTAGCGGGAAGGGGGGAGAAGAGCCTGCTATGTGACCCCGGATCTGAGTTACGAGTTGGAAGGAGAGAGAGAGAAGAAGATGTGCGAAGATAATAAATGGGATGAGCAAAAAAAAAAAAAAAAAAAAAAAAAGCATACAATCCTGTCGTACGTAAGTTAACCGAGCCTTAAGGTTGGGTAGTGGGCGACTGGCTGGACCTTTTACCAGTATCCCAACGGACTAAGATGGCGTCATCGGCAGCGCATGGGTCGTTGGGCACGAGTTCGAATCTCACGCCCACCATGGAAAACGCTTTCTGAAGAAAGTGGTTTTCTTCGTGTCATGAATCTGAAAAATATTTCTGGATCCATCCCCAGAAATTGGAACCGCGTGTTGTTGACACGCGTAGACCCCTATATGCATCCTGTCCGTTACAGGGGGGGAGGGGAGAGTGTTATAAGGCTTATATTGGGTAGGCGATTGATTTACGTTTTGCCAATAGCCCAACGGGCTATTAATAATACCTTCTACAATCCACCTATCTATGAAAGGGTAATTTTACAGCAGTATAATAATCCAACGACTTGAAACATGAAAGATGCTACACCTGGCACACAATATATCAATCATACGTAAATACTCGACGAAACTTATACCAACAATGCAGCCCCCCCTTATTATGAATGATTATTACGGGGGGCCACAGTTAATAGGACCAAATCTTGCTAGTAAAAATGATTAACTATAGGTTTTTATATATACCATACCTGGTAGGTCCTATTAACTATGGTCCCCCGTTCCCCCGTAATAGTATCCTCGTTTTGCCCTGCGACAGCGTGTACCTTGGACTTTATCGTTGATCACTCATAATCACACCGAAATTTAATAAGAACACCACTCAACTGTTAATATTAACTATTATTATTTCCCTTGCCATCCGACAATGTGCAGCATGATCTTCAACATTGATCACTCATAACTTCCCCGAAAGAAGAAAACCTCAATTATTATTGTTACGCTTGCCATCCAACAATTTCCAATGTGCAGCATGATGAGCTTCAACGTTGATCGCTCAAAAAAATCCTGAAGGAAGAAATCCCCGTATACAAAGGAAACCTATGCACATGGTCTATCTACCTTCTATGTCTACTCCCCTCCATACTTTATCTACGATACTCCATTTGTTGTCTTTGCTCCCTCCTCCATCTTAGTATGTCCTCTTTACGTTATATTATTATTATTATTATTATTATTATTATTATTATTATTATTATTATTATTATTATTATTATTACTATTATTATTACTATTATTATTATTATTATTATTATTATTATTATTATTATTATTATTATTATTATTATTATTACTATTACTATTATTATTATTACTATTATTATTATTATTATTATTATTATTATTATTGTTATTATTGTTATTATTATTATTTTTATTATTATTATTATTATTATTATTATTATTATTATTATTATTATTATTATTATTATTATTATTATTATTATTATTATTATTATTATTATTATTTATCTTGCCATCCGACAATGTGCAGCATGATCTTCAACATGGATCACTCATAACTTTCCCGAAGAAAGAAGAAAACCTCGGAAACAAAAGGAAACGTTATATTCTTAATTACTAAGCCGTATCCAAGCTCCACCCCCACGCCATCGTTTGGGGGTCTGTCATCCCCCCCCACCTATTATGACTATTACGGGGGACCATAGTTAGTAGGACCAAATATTGTTAGTAAATATTTTCAAATATATAGGCTTTTATGTATACCATAGGTCCTATTAACTATGGTCCCCCGTAACACTATAATATTATACCTGATACCTACCCGGAACTATTCGTAATGACGGTCCACGTTTTTTTTTTTCTCTCGAAATGGAATCAGCGAACCGCTCACCACCTCCTCCTGCTCTATTCATGGGCTCTCAGGGCGAGACACCACACGAACGCCCTTAGAGGCGATGCTTACTGTAAGTGACCTCGCACGTGCTATCATGCAGTACAGGCCAAGGAAGAATAACGCCTCCGAATATGTTAACAGTAAGAACACACAAGGCTCGCTTCTTAGAAAACGTGAGTAAAATTGGGGTGGTAATGAACGGTGCTCTCAGCGACGACCGCTACACTAAACCCAGTATAATAGTAGGCTGTATATGCTCAAGGTTGATCGAACATGGGGTGACAATAAGGTTCTAAGGTCTAGCTCATGTAACAGAGGCGTTTTTCTGTTGGCGCTGTAATCTAGTGTATACCACCATGCTTGTTCTTCTTCTCTCTTTTCTTCTGCTGCAGCTGCTGCGCTTCGTGTGAATTAATGACCAGAGGAAGAAATGCATACAGCACAGCTACGGCAGTAGTAGTAGTATACTACATGTCGTCATGACCGCTTCCATACGACAAGGAGGAGGAGAGCAATGGAAGGCTTGTTCCGGCTGGATTTCTTATCAAGGGATTTAAGAATGGGCCCGTTCTACATCATCATTAATACCGTCATCAGTATAATAACGAAGTTATTTAGGTTGTGTTGGAATCTCAGCCTGCCTTTCTTCGTGATCTAGTTTTTTCATTGTTAGTTCGTTCGTTCGACATCTATCTGGAGGAGAATGCGTAAGAGGTACATCATGGACATGGCGTGGATGTCCATAACCAAAAAAATGATGAAATAACGGAAAATCCGGACCACCGAAGCAATGTCGCCAACAACCAAAAACTACCCAAAGTAGATGTACCTCCCTCTGTTCTCTTAGCCCTGCCCCCTCCCTCCACAAGGACCAAGCCCTCCTCCCCAAACACTCCCGAAGGAGCATCGAACGACAACCCTTAGACCTTGTAAATAAATGGCTGGTTTGTGGTTTGTGACTGCTGCGGGTATACTTCAACGCCCAGAAGGCTGTACGGCGGTATCATCGCTGTCTGATACTGCTAGCGCTCGTGTCATGGAAACAGTCTCCGGCGTCTTGCTCTCTCTGGGGCTCTCTGCCCGGTACACCCTCTCCCCCCAAACCCTAATACTGCTTGCACCCCTAACCTTGCCCCCTCCAACCGCAAGGGCCGAGTCCCTCCCCCCCTAAACGCTTCCGAAGGAGCATCGAACGACAACCTTCGGGTCGATCGAGTATTTTCCCGATTTTTCGGTATCTTCCAATAATAATAGGAAAAAACCAAGAAATACCAAAATTTCGGGGAAATACCGAAAAAAAAAAAAAAAAAAACAGCCTTCGTTAACCCTTTTAGTATCGCGGTCTCGTTTTGGGGACAAACCACTTGGAATTAGAGTGGATTGCCCCTCAAACGGGACTGCAGTTCTAAAGGGGTTAATATCGACCCTTATGCCCATAAAAATGGCTGGTTTGTAACTGCTGCCGGTATATTTTCCGTTTTCATGTGGTAATAGTATTGACAGGTGTGCTGTACACGGTCCGTGAGTGAATGAGTGAGTGAGTGAGTGTATTGCGTCACGTGCCGGTGTTCGGCTACGCATCACTACCACCACCATCATCCTCATTATCATCATCATCATCAGCAGCAGCAGCAGCACGGTTGTGTGGCTCACAGGGAGGTGTACATAATACAGCTTATACATGTTAATATTTTCGTACGTACAAATAAATGTGCGTAATAAAGTACACCTCAGGCGAGGAGGGAGAGTGTTGTGATATCAAAATCATACCAGATACCAGGGATCGATGTCGATCTCTCTATTAACCCCTTTAGTACCGTAGTCCCGTTTTGGGGACAAACTACTTGAATTTTTTATTGGATAGTCCCCAAAACGGGACTGCGGTTCTAAAAGGGTTAAAGCCCGATACACGTGTATACAATATAGTACCGGAGCAACAATAATATGCAACATGCAGAGGGAGTAAACATATAAACTCGATTAATATTAATATCAATATTAATAGTAGAAAACGCAGCGATTCGGTGGGCGGTGCGTATTGTCACATTATTCTAACTGCAGTTAGGCGCGTCTACCGGAACAGTATACGCTTCTGAGCAGCATCAGGCTGGGGGGGGGGGGGGGGATAGAGGGGGGGGAGAGGGTCTGTTCCGGAACGGAATGCGAGTAGACGGTTGATCGCTGTGGCGGACATTGATGTATGTGATGACTCGCTGAATCATCAACGAAGAAGTAATACCGGTAAGCGGTAGGCGTCAGGGAAACTGTTTCAAGGAGTCGGAGATAGTTGCCGGCAGGACCATGTATGTGCTGTATATATATATTATATACCTGGTATATATTATATATATATGTATAATAAATTATATATATAATAAATTATATATATACCATATATATATGCAGGACCACAGGTCAGGAGATAGACGCACGAAGAAAAGGTCTGATAACCCTGTATCACGAGCGAGTGAGAGGTGCTATTAATAAATACCCTGGTAGTAAATTTTGAGGAGATGGTCGCACGAGTATCCTATCCAGAGACATATAAATACGAGTCACATCAACAAAAAAGGTATATGGTCCACAGTCCGCAGGTAGGTAGGTATAAGTACATGAATACACATGCATACCCGTACATACGAGGTCGGTGGCGGCGTCCAACGCATACATCACGAGATAAAGGGGATGACCAGGGGAGAGGAGATCGCGCCGGCGTCGGCATGCACTCTGAACATCAAGGAAGGGCGGTCCGCCGTTTCTAAATCCCAACTCGTTCTTGTTTTTGTTTCCCCTGACCGCGTGTACCAGAGAGAGGTGAACACTCTGTGACCCTAAAAAGAAAATCACCCTTTCGATTTGATTACGTATTAACCCCTTTAGAACCGCAGTCCCGTTTGGGGACAAACCTACTTGAAATTTGAATGGTTTGTCCCCACATATGGGACTGCGGTTCTAAAAGGGTTAAAAGCTCCGTGTTTTCAGAGACAGTGGTGGAGTGGTATTTATTTTGGCATACAAGGGCTCCGCATGGGTGCCGGCATGTATGTGCACAATGAAAACAGTGTTCGTACCAGGTATACATAATATACCACTGCGTACGTACCTGGTACCTGGACCTTGGTGTTCTCTTAGCCGTAAAGGGGCCAAACCTTTTCTTATTCACATTGCGCATCGCATGTACAGGAGAGATGCAATGCAGGGTACGTCGTCGAAGACCGCGCGCTATATAGCTTGGAAATCGGAAAAGTTGCCCCCGATTGTTCGGAAAGTTTTTGGTACCACAGACAGGTAGGTGCGTGCGCGCGTGCGTGGTTGGAACGACGCTGTTCTTGGCCTGTCGGGAAGGTATGCCAAGGTGGACAACGAGACGCTTTTAAACCCACAAAGAAAAAAGGTGCTACGTATACGCCTCGTATTAATAATGTAATAGTAAAGATCAACGTTTTCAACAACAACAAACAACAGGAAGAGCGCGTAAAATAATCGCGCACGCTGTCGATCGTGTTGTATGCACACTTAGCAAGTAAGTGCGGTGGTAGTAGCCTCAACCTCAAGAAAACGATTCTTTATATTCTTTCTTACAGCTGGGCGTGGAACAAACGCAGAGACAACCCATAATAATAACCTACCAGGTATCAATATTAACTGACACCGACCGCGCCCAAAAAAGAGAAGCGCAGAAACAGCAAACAGCGGTAAGAAGGAACTATTCGTAGGCACAACGGGCACCCGTTCTACGTTTCAGCCATTATTATTGTTGTGTTCTTATCAGTAGGTATATATATTGCGTACATACCGGAACTACAAATTTTGCACACTACTACTACTATTAAATAGCACCAGCCAGGGTGCATTCTCACACCATTTGTTACTATAGATCTCTGATGTGATGCCGCCAGTACCCAAGCGTCATTGTTCTCTTTTTGACTTCTAGAAAAAACGCTGGTGTAAAAAAAGGAACACTTTGCCTCTGCCACTAACTAACTGTTGTATCTATCTGCTGCACCTTTCATATATATGCATGTATGTATGTGTGAATGCATATATCTCTCGAGAGATATACCGTACTGCACTCACTTTCTACCTCTCGTACGCATGTATCATATATTTACGTACGTATTGCATACCTGGTATGTATGATGTATGATGTGTGTGCAATGTATACTCTTCGTATGCCTGGTATCATAGATTCTTAATTTTTACTCTTTTCCCTCCGACAATGTATCGTATATACATACATACATGTTCCAATTTACAATCTGAGTCGAGTGCAGTACCTGGTATTACGGGGGACTATATTAAATAGGACCTACGGTATAGATAGGCAAACACCTACATATTTCGCTATTTTTACTAACAATGTTTGGTGCTCTTTACTATGGTCCCCCGTGATAGTATGTTGTAATACCGCAGTAGTATCATATACTTTAATCAAGATAAAACACATTCCCGGGGACGAATATCCGACCCGATTTCCTCGAAAACATGTCTTGACCCTTTTAGAACTCCAGTCCCGTTTTGGGGACACACCAGTCAAATTCCAAGTAGTTTGTCCCAAATTGTCCCCAAAACGAGACCGCAGTCCTTAAAGGGTTAAGGGGCACACACAACGTAAATGTTGGCTCTGGCAAAATTTCGTCGAGAAGATTCCATAGACGCATCGTTCGTCGTATTCAGTACGTACGCCCTCCCCGTTGTCGAGAAACCCAGTTTTCAAAATCGTTCGAGGTCCGAGGGGGTGTGTTATCTTATCACCCTAGTGTGATACGGATATAGTCCCTCTTCTATCCCTCCGAATCAACAGATAATATCTCGTTTTCCTTTCTCAAGGGATCCTGCTTGCGCCTTACTCCCTTGGCAAACCCTTGTTTACCCTATACCCGCAGTATACCCCGCCTCACTCAGCGTTCCACCCCCCCCCCGCGTCATTGGCAGCAGTGCTCCGGTTTCTTCCCTGTTTCCCCCAGCAGCCTGCGGCGGTCCCTCAGCGCAGAGTTGCACCCCGGCCTCAAAATTTGGAACCGGGTACCCGACCTGGTGGGGGGCGGTTGAGGCGGAACCGGAACCGGGTACCCGGGTCCCGGAAGACACGGGTACCCGGGTACCCGGGTACCCGGGTCCCGGGTACCCGGGTTAACGTACACTATTTGCTCCCCTTTTAGCGTTTGAGCGGCGGTGAATAAGGCCGACACGGGTATCTGGGTACCCGGGTACCCGCGTACCGCGTACCGGGTTACCATACACTGTTTGCTCCCCTTTTCGCGTTTGAGCGGCGGCGTGGTAAGGTGGACGCGGGTACCCGGGTACCCGGTCACCATCCACTATTTGCTCCCCTTGTAGAATAGGAGCGGCGGCGTGGTAGGCAAGGCAGGTATTAATAGGGGTATTCTCTATTCTCGGTCTGTAGTCTGCAGGGGCGAGAGGCGAGAGTCTAGAGGCACAGCCGCTGGAGTGTAAATCAACGTATACCCCAGCCTTGGGGCCTCCGTATAGAACAATTGACGGGTACCCGGGTACCCGGGATACAAATACCCGCGGTTCCGTGAGTTGGACCGGGACGGTTCCGGTTCCGACCGTTCCGGGTACCCGTCGCCGGGTACCCGGTTCTCAGTCAGACGGGGTGCAACTCTACGTCAGCGCCGGTCCGTGCCGGTGCACTCGGCGTGAGATCGTGGCCAGGGTGATGGTCACAGAGATTACTTGGTAATAATGCCGTTCTGTGCAGACGACCAAACATATATACATATATATATAATATCCTCATACAATACGTAATGATATGTATATATGTTATGTACTCCGTGGTATATATGATACTATAGATATCATCTATATAGATTGCTATTTTGCTATTGACCCTCTCAGGAGTTTAGAGAGGAAAACTAAAATATGATCATAATAAGTGACGGTGGCGGCGAAGGCCACACCGCGCGGTTAGGGCCAGGGGCTGATACAAATTGGTGTCGGAATTACAACGCGAGGAGTCGTGTGAAGGTCTTAGTCCGTTGGGCTAAAGGTAAAAAAGGTTAACCAATCGCCTACCCAATCTAAGCCTCATATCACTTTCCCCCCCCGGAACGGACCGGATTTTACGGGTCGACGCGCCATCACACGCGGTTCCAATTTCTGGGGATGCCAGAAGTATTTCTCAGATTCTTGACATGGGGAAACTCACTTTTCTTTAAAAAGCGATTTCATGGCGGACGTGAGATTCGAACTCACGACCAACGACCCATGTCCTACCGTCGACGCCATTTGTGAAGGTCTTAGTCCGTTGGGCTAAAGGTAAAAGGCTAACCAATCGCCTACCCAATCTAAGCCTCATAACAGTCGTGTGGTACAGGGGCAACATATATATTTATACATGAATATGTAAAGCGTATTCTCGCGGTTTTGAGCCGAGGTGAAGACGCGGAGAAGTCGCCGTGGAGAGGTCACAAAGCGGGGGTCCCTTGTATAGCCGTCGTTACGGCCGACGTGAGTCGAGCAGACTTTTCTTTCGTATTTATAGCAAGGGGTCGCCACAGACCCAAGAGGGTCAAGGTTCTTAGAGTAACACCGCAGGGGGTCACAAGAACCGGGCCTGGTCGGGTCGATTCTGAAGGTACCCGTAGTCACCTTGAAGGGAGAGGTCGACACGGTCCAAGCTGCGGAGTCTTCTTACCCTATCCGTGACATGTAGGTATGTATTATATGACCTACTTCGTATGTATGTACAAGGCGCTTCGCTCCGCGGGCGGCCTACGCCGCCCGCTACGCTCGCTCAGGAAGGAAAAAAGTACATCAAATTATGCGAAGCGAACAGAGGCCCACGATTGAGTTTAGTTTTTTCAAGGATCGTAATTGCAAACCCGCGACTTGATAATGCCAAGAGTCCCGCCGCCATGCTTCAGGAAAAAACAGCTCCGACGTCAGCTTGGATGCCACATATACGCTTCGCGTCGCGGATGACGAAAGTACGTACATACCCCAGGTAGGGTACTACTGTCTGTACTTATTTTCTTCTTTCGATATGCTCTATATCTGTACTGTATGTACGAAGATTGCGAAAGCACAGCACGGTACAGCAGCAAAAACAATGAAAATGAAACCGAAAACTCGGAAAGGAAAAAAATCCCCGTCCCCTCTCGTGTAATATTTTTCTGCCTGATTGGAACACCTTACACCCGCAGCCCGGTCGAAAAGAAGAAAAGAAAAAATCGCACAGAAGAGCTTCTCTCTCAGCCTCGTACGCCGCCCGCCCCTCTCGCGACCACCTCGCTATCGATTCGGTCCGGGTAAAGCTTTTATCACTCTCTGCCACAATCAGCCCCGTCGCCCGCCTCGCGTGAAGCCCGGTGCTCACCGTGGCCGTCGTTCGCCAGCTCGATAACGTTGGTGTTCAAACTGCACACCTCCCTCTTTCAACTTTAGCGTGGTCGCAAAAATAAGCACCGCTTGACTATTATCTTGCCCTTCCAAACGACCTTCATAACTCGTACATACTCTATCAACAATTATAAATCGAAGCCAGACAAAGCCCGTTCATGCATCCCTCGTGTCTCGAGGCACACGTGACGCCTAGGCGCGAAAGCGGCTACCGCGCTCCTTGCAACCCCCCCTCTACCCGCCAGCACCCGCTGACACCCGCGACGGTGCCGGGTCCTCCCGCGATGCCGTGCTCGGAGAACACGCACGCACACGAAACGAAAGAAGAAAAAAGGAAGAAAGTACCGAGAAAACAAAGAACTGCTGGAAAGGTCCGGCAAGTAATGAAAGGAGGCGGTTTGGAAGTGGGAGCTCTGAGAGGCCAGGGATGCACCAACCGAGCACGCTCAGGGGTTGTGATCTAAGTATGTAGTTCTATGTATGTATGTATGTATGTATGTATGTATGTATGTATGTATGTATGTATGTATGTATGTATGTATGTATGTATGTATGTATGTATGTATGTATGTATGTATGTATGTATGTATGTATGTATGTATGTATGTATGTATGTATATATGTATGTATGTATGTATGTATGTATATATATTATCCTACCCCGATACTGCTAGAGGCACTCACACTGCTCGTACACGATCGATAGCACCAAAGTTATGACCACTCCATCCCTAACAAATAATGTCAGCACCGTTTGTACATTGATATTGAATAAAAATGATTCTTATACGTTTCGGAACAGCGTGGTATTCGTTTTGGTGTATTGGTCTCGCCGTCTCGGGGTCCCAAAAAGGATACAACGGCCAATCAAGGACACGTCGTGCTACGAGCGTGCTACGACGAAAGAGAGAGGTACACTTACGGGTAAAATTATACCTGGTATCTAAGTAACGGGGCTCGTAAATCGAGTAAGGGCCGCTTTTTTTCTTCCCATATTTGTCGTAAGTTGTAAGGCGTACTCATAGGCTGGGTAGGCGAACGGACTAAAGACAGCAGCGCAGCAGCATAATAATAACAACATTATTTCCGTACTTTCCATGTATTTTTCGTTTCATAAAATTTCCACCTTTCAGAGTTTCCTGATTGATGTTTCCAAAGATGCGAAGTTTAACTTCGTTCGTATTTTCTTCATTCTCTTCCCTTTCACAAATCGTGACAGAACTCCTCCCCCTCCGTATCTCGATACAATTTTCGAAAATATTTTTTGGAATTCCGGGGAAATAAACTCTGCGACAGAAAAAAAAAACAAATATAATATATATAAACATGTTATGTAAATATATATATATAGTATATTGTTGGCCCTCTACTCCAAGCGCTCCTCAGCGTTTTTCAGGCGTAATGTTTTGCGTCGTCCGTGCTGGCGCGATATGAGGTTCACCTCACGGGACGAAACTGCACCATCGCGATCCCCGACCCCGACTTGGCCACGACTGTGTCGGGGGCGGCCTCGGGCGTGCTTGCGCCGGGCTCTGGCTGCCGGCTGGCCGGGTGTGAGTACGTCCGCTGTGAGTTGGATCAGTTGTCAATGAGTGGTCAAAACTTGATATATAATAGTCTCCGTGCCCTCGCTGCCGGTAGTAGAGTGGCCGATACTTGATTTATCACAGTCTCCTGGCCAATGATTTTTGGTTGATGACCTACCTTTGCCCCGTCAGGCCTACCTTTGCCCCTTCAATCCTTCTTTTGAAAAAGAGTAGTTTTGAGCATTGATTGGCATGCCGTTGACGGCTGTCCGTCAAGGGCCAAAACAATGTGCAATCAGCCGAGATCTATGCTCGCTCGTGACGGTAAAAGTATTATGTTCACGATGTCAGCACCCAGATTGGATCTCTTCTCCTTTGGCCGAAACGCGAGAGGCCGCATCCTCCGCGGCTTTCGACAGCTCATGACGGCAAGATTGTGGGTAGTATGGGCTGGGGTGGCCGGTCTCATGCTCCGCCGTTGCTTGTGCGTAAAGGGTTGGGCGTTCAAGAAACGAGTGTCGAAATTTCGATTCGGGCTACTTTACGTGTGGAAAGGACAAGTTTAGCGCAAGAAGGTTTAGATTCGTAGCCTAGCATAATATATGGTCGCGAAATTGAGTTGCACCCCGTCTGACTGAGAACCGGGTACCCGGTGACGGGTACCCGGAACCGTCGGAACCGGAACCGTCCCGGTCCAACTCACGGAACCACGGATATTTGTACCCGGGTACCCGTCAATTGTGCTGTACGGAGGCCCCAAGACTGGGGTATACGTTGATTTACACTCCAGCGGCTGTGCCTCTAGACTCTCGCCTCTCGCCCCTGCAGACTACAAACCGAGAATAGAGAATACCCCTATTAATACCTGCCTTGCCTACCACACGCCGCCGCTCCAAAGCTACAACTTTCGCAAATATTGTATGGTAACCCAGGTACCCGGGTACCCGTGGCCGCCTTACCACGCCACCGCTCAAACGCAAAAAGGGGAGCACATAGTGTATGGCAACCCGGGTACCCGGGTACCCGTGTACCCGTGTCTTCCGGGACCCGGGTACCCGGTTCCGGTTCCGCCTCAACCGCCTCCCACCCGGTCGGGTACCCGGTTCCAAATTTTGAGGCCGGGGTGCAACTCTATCGCGAAACGAACTTCACGAGCCTCTTCGGCTGCTGTGCACGCCGGGCGACCAGACTCCGTGAGATAGAGAGGACGGACTCTTTGGTGTCGACCGAATCGGGCGAGGCTACGCCGCGGGACGAGCGGTACGGTGGTGGAGGTACAAACATTGTCTACGAAAACAATTTTGTACGCACAGCAGCACTGGCGGACAGTGTCACATGCATTGCGGAGTTTTGGTTTTGTTGATGAAGGCGTTTTGTGTTATTATGTACCTGGCACTGCCAAGAAAGAAAGAAGTTATGAACGAGTACATGTACGCCTGAATATGCGCGTTACGCTCATCCTGCAACATGTTTCGTTGCTGACCCTCGAGGGTATGCTTATGTCTCCCCTAGCCGTGCCAACTGCTGTAGAGACGGCCTCTGCCACGCTCGCGCAGTGCCCAGACGGGGCGCGAGAAACATCTCAACCACAGATTTCGGTTGACGGCCTACCTCTGCCCCGTCAGGACTGCCTTTGGCCCGTCAAAACGTCATTGAAAATACTGTGGTTCATGGCTACTGCGGCTGCTCCTGCCGCTGTTACGCCGCTTCTCTGGTGCTGCTATGTACGTGCTACTTCTGCTGCTGTGCCGTTCTACTGCTGCTGCTGTTCTTGCAATGTCTGCGATATGTTTTTGCTGCTGACCCCCGTGAGCATGGTTATTGTGCAAATCTCCCCCTCTCGGTGATGTGTATCCGCATCTTGAAGATGACAGACTGATTCATCTGCTTCGGAAGCTGTACGAGTACCGTCTCGTAATTGATATTTTGTTCGGCATCTCGGCGGAGGTCTCGTGCCAGCGTAGTTTTTGTGCGATACGTGCCTGTACGGTATGCTGCTGCTTCTGCTTGATACTGCTGAGTTCCCTGCACCCACGTAATCGCCGACGCTTCGTAGTGTCGATTAGGTCGATCGACCGCTGCTGCTCAACTAAGTGTTTTGTGGCTATCTGCACACGAAGTATACAGTACGGAGGCCGAGCGTCTCGTACGTGGTACTGTTTGCTGTGCTGCTTGCTGCTGTACGAACGAGTTACGTGTTTTTGTGCCCGATGGCGGATGGAAAAGTTTTGTTTTTTTTTCCCAACGTTTTCTTTCTTTTCACTCAAAAATCTTTTTAAAATTGCACCTCTTGGCAATAGTGTCGCACTACCAGCCTCGAGTTGCATACCCGTACGCCTTCAGCCTTTACGGGCATGCGCGGAGCCACCGGTGGGCGTCAGCCCGCAGTGGCGAAGCCCCCCTTCCTTGTACGCACGCATTTAGGTATGAATACTATAATAATACATATTATCGTCAATTTTTGGAGTGGGATTATTCATCCAGTTGCCCGTTCATTTTTTCTCTAAACTTCAAACAGGAATCCCTATCTATCTGTACATGGAATCAAAGAGTACACTACTACTGCTCTATACGTTTAGAGTTTTAAAAAGTAATACCAGGTATCGTGCGAGTATTGTGTTGTGCGTGCGAGGTATTTACTGACTTATTATCATGTACCTCGTACAAGGTATACGATATGTTGGTATAGTATGTCGTTTGTGTACATAGTGTGTTGTTCCTCCGATCTCGCCAAGACTGCCTTGCACACGAAAACAACATACATACATACGTACAATATGTACATACTGGAGTTTTGGATCCCATTTATTTAGACACTCGTCGAGCGAGAAACTACTGCTTTTGCTCTGTGTTACCTGGTACCCTGGTACACTTTATTCAGCAGTGTATCGTTTATGTCCTAACTGCTGTGCGTGGTAGATGTTTTTCAGTTGGAATAATATCACGTTCGTTTTTTCCGTTCTTTGTTCGTCTGCCTTCCGAAATGTCCTACATGATGAATATATCGCCAACATGATAATGAACTTGAACGTCGATCACAAATACAGTATTGAATAGCTTCACTCAGAAAAAGAACGGCAACCTACCACCATTCACAGCAGTAGTGTGTGTGTGTTCTTCACATTAAACCGTTCTTTCTACCCGTCGACATCCAGCACAACCAGTGTCCGTGCCGATTCTTCAATCCTAGAAGAGATACAAGTTCTGTGGTCACAAAGCTACGCCACAGAGGTACTACGTTGCCACGTACCAGGTACCAGGTATGTATGCAGTAAGTACAGGGTGGCAGCAACTACGGAAGCCTTTTACTATTAATGCAACTATTTACCAGGAAAGTATTCAGGTTATAAAATCCACGTGCGTGCGTGCGTGCGTGCGTGATCATATAGATAGATAGCTGTTCTAACGAGAAGTTCGACCCTTGTATACAATACTAGGTACGATACTACTGCGCTTTAATGACAGGAACCTAAATCCGACTGAAATTCTAAGTGGTTTGTCCCCACAATGATGGCAGTAGTATTAATAGTGCAGTCCTAAGTCGTAAAGGGGTTGGGCAGTTGGTTAGGTTATAATAGTACAATAGTACAATACTAGTTCGTTTGCGTTCCGATATTATTGTGCTTGTGCAGCATGATGAACTTGATTGATGGCGATTGAACGTCGATAATAATCCCAGGGATATTAAAGAATATATGGAAGCCGTTCTTGTATTCTACCACACACAGCACAGGTCCAATCTTCTACGAGGGGTGTGTCATCCTTCTCATTTCTCCTTGATCATGTTGATCGATAAATACAAAGAGGTTCATCACCAACAATCGACAGGCAGAAAATAATAAATACCAGCGGTTTGTTGTGAAGAACGCTCACACACACCACACATCAATCAATCTCTGTTTGCTGTGCGTGGGCTGTGGTCTTGTGTCGACACAGCCGGGCGCGGGAAGAATAATAAGCCTGTCCGATAGATAGATGTAGATGTTAATAATAATAAAGTCTCTCCTCTCTCTTTTCGTGGTTGCCACACGTATACTTTCTATACCTGGCTGTTTTTTTCCCTTTTCTCAGCGGTGGATCGATGCGACGTGTGCGTGTGGTGTTATTGGGGTTCCCGGCCGGGTTCTGTGAAGAGCGCCATTCAAGTTCAATTCCCACACGGGTGGGGGCGGGTGGGTGGTACGAGATTTTGTGCGTCTCTCTCTGTGATACCTGGTAGTACGTAGTTTCGTTGTTACTGCCTGGTATTACTAGTATCTCCGAATCTATGGTCCATTATACCACTCACCACTCCGTCCAAACGGTAATTACACATTGGTTGTTGTTTTTTGTTGTTCTCACATTATTAAATCTCAAAATCAAGGAGTCCGTGGCCGCACCAAGTTTCTGGAGTCCGTGGACATTACACGCAACATACATACGCATATAAAATATATTTATATATGTATGTATGTATGTATGTATTTATGTATGTATGTATGTATGTATGCATGTATGTATGTATGTATGTATGTATGTATGTATGTATGTATGTATGTATGTATGTATGTATGTATGTATGTATGTATGTATGTTTTTTTTTTTTTTTTTTTTTTTTTTTTTTTTTTCCATCCCATTCATTATCTTCGCACATCTTCTACTCTCTCTCCTTCCAACTCGTAACTCAGATCCGGGGTCACATAGCAGGCTCTTCTCCCCCCTTCCCGCTACGGTACGTGCCTTCATTTTTTATCGCGAGAAGATTTCAGCATTTTCTTCCCTCGTCGACTCGCATCGAATTGTGCCTTATGTATGTATGTATGTATGTGTGTGTGTGTGTGTGTGTGTGTGTTCTTCACATTAAACCGTTCTTTCTACCCGTCGACATCCAGCACAACCAGTGTCCGTGCCGATTCTTCCATCCTAGAAGAGATACAAGTTCTGTGGTCACAAAGCTACGCCACAGAGATACTACGTTGCCACGTGTGCAGTGTGAACTGCAGTGGGCAATGCAAAGCCATGTCATCATACTAGATACGACAGGCACGACATACGCAATCTATGAAATAGTGAAACGAAAAGAAACAATCAAAGAGAAAACAAAAACAAGGTAGACAAGTCGAAAAAGAAAAAGAAGAAAAATGAAAGCAAAATCTAAGAGAAACAATCTGTCGTGCCCCCCCCCCCGCAGGCGAGGTGGCCTACACTTGAAAAAGAACGAGCTGGAAAAAAGAAGAAATAACAAAAAACACCACTGCTTGTGAACAGAGTAAGACAAAGAACCAAGGAGAAAGTAACAAGGAAAAATAACAAAGGGGAAATAACAGGCAGACCAAAGCCCAAAGCACCTTCTAGGTGGCGGCAGCAGCTTGTGGTACGAGTAGTATAGCCAGGTTCTCCCTGCTAATCCGCCTGGTACCTTGCTACCCAGACTGCCGTCTCCGCCCTGCGTTCGTCAACTATGCCCAGCCCCTTGGCGTCAGACAATACGAGCCGAGCAGAGCAGGTTCGTCTTCCAACCACGCCACACGGCTCCTTGAGTACGGCTTATCAATCAGAAAAGGAAGAGGAAGAGAAAAAATGAAATGAAAATCACGGAGAGTCAGCGCAAGAAAGAAAAAAAAACAAAACTAAAAGAGAAGACAAGGGAAGACCACGTTCGAGCCAGCTGCACCAGTTGGTAGCACTAGTATTACGGGGGTCCATAGTTAATAGGACCAAATATTGTTGGTAAAAATGGGTAAATATATAGGTTTTTATGTATACCATAGGTCCTATTAACTATGGTCCCCCGTAATAGTATGGTCATATTCTACTTCCTAGTCGACTTGGTGCCTTGCTACCCTGTCTGCCATCTCCTTCCTACTTTCGTCTACCGCCGTTTCCCTTCTACCCCTCCTGTTCCCCCCCCTCTCCGCATTCACTCGGTCGGGCTTTATGCCACTTCTCCTGTTGCCCCCTCCCCCCCCGTTCCTTTGGGCACCATCCACGGCGGATGCGCGGCGCTGTCTACTCATCTCAGCCTCAGCCTCGTGCCACCTCACCATGAACCGTTCGGCTGCTTCAAGGATCCCCCGGTACCACTTCCCCACCTTTTTGGCTGCAGTGGACCACAACGCGGTCTCAACTCCAAACACCAAGGGGGCAACTTCCGTTGACCCTTCGGTGGCTCGGAACTCCCTAAGGTCTTCGACTATGCATCTATGCCAAGTCTTACACTGTCCGCCTGGTCTCGGGTTCTCCCCACCAGCTATCGTCCCGAGCATTACCCGATTGGGTAATCGCTCCTTGCTTTGCCGTGCCACGCCCCCCGCAAAGAAGAGCCGCCGTTTGCGAATGGTCGTTTCGATGCTCTCGCAACGTGTCATCTTGAGGGCCTTCGCGTACGAGAGGGTGGCATGGTCAGTACGAAGTCGGCGCTGGAAGCCAATGACTCGCAACAGGACTTGGTGGTGAGCCGTTCGAAGCTTGGCAAAGTGTTCCGCTCTGAGGGTCCACGTCACACACCCGTACAGCAGGGTCTCAATCACCTCGGCCTTCAGCATTCGGACTTTAAGGCTAAGGGGGGCGGTCGTCCTATCATACAACTCCGGGCCGAACCGTTTGAAGCATGCTCGCATGAGGCGGATCCGTCGGTCGATTTCGAGCGAGAGGTCAGCGTTTTCGTGGATAACGCCGCCTAGGTATAAGAACTGGGTCGTCTGCTTATACCTCTGACCTGCCGCTTCGATGACGAGCGGTGGTGCGAGGGTTGTCCGGTCTGGTGTTTGTAGGACCATTGTCTCAGTCTTCTTTTCCGACACCGTGAGGCCTGCTGCTTCGAAGACAGTCACGATGACTGTCATCATTTTTGCGAGCCCTTCAGCCGACTTCGAGACAATTCCTGCATCGTCGGCGTACAACATGCCCCATACAGACCTTCGCACGCACGCCAATGGCTCCTCCTTCCCTGTTCGAACTACTCCAGCTTCCAAGAGTTGGACCAAATCCCTTACAATGGCTTCGTCTTGGCTGAAGCGTACTAGTACGACGTGTAACGCAGCAGCGAAGAACACGTTGAACAGTAACGGTGACAGTACACAGCCTTGCCGCAGCCCCTGCGTGACATCAAACCATTCCGAGAGCTCGCCGTCATCAGTACGCACGCGAGCCCGCATGCCATCGTGGAAGTTACGGATAATTCTCAGCATCTTGGTTGGTACGCCAAAGCGTGTGAGTACCTTCCATAACAGCTCTCGGTCGACAGAGTCGTACGCTTTCTGCAGATCGATGAAGCACACGTATAAGGGGATTTTCCTCTGTCGTCCGAGCTCTTGCAGCCGGCGCACGACGAACAACATATCAATCGTTGATCGTGCGGGGCGGAAGCCGCACTGTTCCTCGGGGAGTAGTTCCTCGGTCTCGCAGTAGTTGCTGAGGCGGGACGCGACGATTTTCAACAACACTTTGCCTGCGTGGGCAACAAGCGAGATCCCTCTATAGTTGTTGCAGTCAGTTCGATCCTTCTTTTTGTGAAGGACCTTGATGATCGCATCTTTCCATTGCTGAGGGACTTCTCCTGTTAACCAAACATTGACAAGGATGTTGTGAAAGCGCTGGGCGAATGCCGGGTGGTCGATTTTTAGGAGTTCGACCGGGAGACCATCTGGCCCGACAGCTTTCCAATTCGACATCCCCTTAAGTGCTTCGGTCATCTCGTCTATGGATGGTTCATCTTCAAGCGACAGTTTAGGCGGTCGCGGTGGCAAGAGGTCGATGATCGTGGGATCGAGTTTCAGCGACTTCGTGTTCAAGAGTTTGTGATAAAACCCCGCCCATCGTTCACGAATTCGCACCTTATCCCGTAGGATCGTGCCATCCTCGTCCCTAATGAACTGTTCGCTCCTCGCTTTAGTCCCTTCCAATCCTACCGTACTCTTAAGGTGCTTGTAAAAGCCTCTTTGGTCGTTGTTCGCTAGGAGTCGTTCGGTTTCGGCAAGGTACGCTTCGAAGTACGCATGCAGTCCTGCGGCAATCACCTTCTGCAGGTTCGCACACGCAGATCTCAGGGTCTTCCACGCGGTTCTGTCCCGGGGGTGGGCACGCAAGAATTGTCGTGCATCCTCCCTCGCTGTCCATGCTGGCATGAATGCGGCCAAGGTTTCGGCAGACTCACACCATCCATGTCTGCGGTGGCGACGTGCAGGGGGTGGTACCTCTTTTTCGACCGCATCAATAACAGCCGCAGTGAAAAACTCAACCATACCAGACGTATTACGGGGCTGGATAGGCTGGTTGAGAGTGGAGATGATCCTGGAGACTACTCGTTCACGACAATTTCCATCGGACATAAAAAGCTGCCTGTCGAACTCTCGGCGTTTCGTCGGTCTACGTATTTGTCTGTTGGGCGCAAAACGACCACCGAGTCGGACTTTGATATACAAGATGTTGTGGTCTGAGTCAGCCTTAGCTGGGGCAGGAGGCTGTGGGACGACTTTCGCATCTTGTACTCTAGGTCGATGGACTTGACGGGTTAGGATGTAGTCAATCCGCTTACGGTCATTCGGGCCGGTGCCGTTGTAAGTATGCGATATCCCACCCTTGCGCGTGCTGAAAAACGTGTTGGTGAGAGCCAACTTGCAATTGGTGGCGAACGACAGGAGCCGTCTGCCATTATCGTTACGAACATCACGTCCATACGCTCCCAGCACTCTGCTTTCATCATCACCGCACCCTTCCTTCCTCTGTCCAGTTCGCGCGTTGGCATCCATCAGTACAAACAGACACTCTTTCGTCGGGATTTTTTTCACCAAGTACTCCAGCTTCTGCCAGAAGATACCTTTCAGTTCGGCGTCCTTGGTACAATCAGTTGGAGCATACGCAACGACGAAATTGACTGCCTCGCATTTGCCAGCCAGCTCAAAGCGCATAGACATTAGCCGCTCGTCAACGAACTGATGGGTATACACAGACTTACTGCACAACGATTCCTTGACAGCTAGGCCTACTCCGTACAGCCCTTGCCTGGTGGCTGTTGTTTCCTGTATGTATGTATGTATGTATGTATGTATGTATGTATGTATGTATGTATGTATGTATGTATGTATGTATGTATGTATGTATGTATGTATGTATGTATGTATGTATGTATGTATGTATGTATGTATGTATGTATGTATGTATGTATGTATGTATGTATGTATGTATGTATGTATGTATGTATGTATGTATGTATGTATGTATGTATGTATGTATGTATGTATGTATGTATGTATGTATGTATGTATGTATGTATGTATGTATGTATGTATGTATGTATGTATGTATGTATGTATGTATGTATGTATGTATGTATGTATGTATGTATGTATGTATGTATGTATGTATGTATGTATGTATGTATGTATGTATGTATGTATGTATGTATGTATGTATGTATGTATGTATGTATGTATGTATGTATGTATGTATGTATGTATGTATGTATGTATGTATGTATGTATGTATGTATGTATGTATGTATGTATGTATGTATGTATGTATGTATGTATGTATGTATGTATGTATGTATGTATGTATGTATGTATGTATGTATGTATGTATGTATGTATGTATGTATGTATGTATGTATGTGATAATATAATGTTGTTTTAAACTACACATTTATTTCCTCCGGACAGAGTGGGTGTGGTTTGTGGTGAGTTATTTATCGTATATATATGTAATACTCCCACCAACACAAAACGAGTGGTGCGGTGGTGGGGGGGTGTTTTTTCGCCATATTTATGGCCATATGCCGCATGTATGTACATATGTTTATGTAGTGTTGTACCTGGTACGTGTACGCAGTAAGTAGTGATCAAAAGTACCGGGTATATATACCAGCACTGGTTTCGCAAGCGACTATCCTGCGAGTACGTAGTGGAGGTTCTTCTGCCCTCTGCCTGTGCTCCTGCCTCTCTGCTCCTCTCTGCTCTCAGCCCCCCCCTCTCTACTCTGTATATATATCCTGATGCACATCCATCCATCGTCGTACTATTATTATACTGATTCTGGTGGTGTTGCATGTAATGTTTCCCCACATCATTCTCACGACCACCACGACCACATCGCGACGAAACGATCCACCGAAAACAGCCCGATCAAGCAAGAAGGGTCTTAAAAACCAAACTGATTTCTCCATGACGTCCTTAGGCCACTTCTTATGCAGTCGGAAACTAGGATTGAAAAAGCCGGTTTCCGATCCATTATTATTCCAACTGGATTGCGAATAGCTACCCTTCTTATCGTCCGTCGGATCGAATATACAGTTTTTGTGTTTTTTCTGGAGACCAGGAGACGCTTGATGTAAGCGAGTAAGTGTAGCTTGACCACTGCTGTAGCACCGAGAAAAGAGGGTAGGGTAGACGGAAGACGGTTCCCAACTGCATCGCCGTAATAATGCTCGTGGGGTCAGAGAGGTCTTCATCCTCCAGCAGCTGCGCCCAACCACACATACATGCTCATGCCTCGCTTCTTCCTCGAGCAGCGTGAGAGCTTCACACGCGGGGCGTTCTCCTCCATCTTGTCCTCAAGGCCATCTAGGCCCTGGGTTTCTTCGACAGTTGCCAAAGCTACAGCCAGCGCAGCAGTTGGCAAAAGGTCATCATCGATACCGCACACTGCGGCCATCGGGTGCTGTCACGTGTCGCTGACGGACATAGATGAGGATGTATCACGCTGACTCGAGCCGAGCAGCAGCAGAAGTGACAACAGCCAAGCCAGCGTCGCCGATGTTGCAGTGTGGGGTTGTGTCGTATGTCGTGTTGTTGTGTGGGTGTGTGATACTCGTACGAGTATGCGGCTGGACTTTCTAACATTTCCGATGCACGAATCCGACTGGCGAGTTGGATCGGAAATCTCAGTTTTTTCGACTGTCTGGTCCAGTTGGAAATCATAATCGTTTTTTTTTCAATTGAAAAGGCGCTTTTTCAACTCATAAGATTGCCATTTTTTGTCTCCAATCGGAAACCGGCTTTTTCAATCCTAGTTTCCGACTGCATAAGAAGTGGCCTAAGATTGCCATTTTTGTCAAACAACCGGAAACCCGCTTTTTCAATCCTGTTTCCGACTGCGTATAAGAAGTGGCCTCAATCTTCATCTTCTCGCGAGGGCATCGACCATCGAGCAGGGTTTACGACGACAGACACTACTATAAATTTGGGTTATATAGTATCAGTGCGCAGAATGATTATGTATATTGTCCTCTGTTGACCCGAGCAGCATCCAGGGGAGTCACTGGCCTATATCCTTGACAAGGAAATACTTATAGAATACGCGCGAACGGCTTATCATAAAATTTGGAAATTCAGTAAAAATGGGATATAGACGAGACAATTTACGCAGCTTGCGAAGTTGAGTATCAACTAGTAATCTGTCGAACTCACAGCTGACGTATTTCATCATTTTATAAAATATGGAGCATGCAGGACGCACCATTCTTTAATAGTGATGCGGTCCTTCTTTTTGGCAGAGAGCGTATAAGGAATACTGCTGATTTACGGAAGGATGTTCGGTTTATATTGGAATGGCATCTACGCTATATTGTCCAAAGGCAAGCATAATAATACGAGTAATATCAAGGCAAGCATAATAATACGAGCAATATAAAGTACCGATGCAAAAATAAAAATCAGCAAGAAAGATTTTCCGAGATTCGAATTATCCCCAACTATCCCAATCGAGCACTCACGCCTCTCGCGGACCCGACAGCCATGATAGCAACACACTAAAAGCGTACAAAACAGTGACCACGCCACGACCCCGACGCTGTCAAGCTGCCAAGCCTTGACTGGACTACTGCTGCAGTCACTGGGAGCCACAGCAGAGGGTCGACTCCAAAAATGCCAAGACAACCCCCACAGCCCCCCCGTATTCCGAAAGGCAATGAAAGGCAGAACGTGGAGATTGGAGATGAGGAAATATCTATCTCTTCGCCACCCCATACATGCTTGCACAGTCAAACATAACGATCCCGCTCACGGCCCTGCGTCCAAGCCAACCTAAATAATGCCAGTTACCTGGTAAGGGTCTGATGCGACGATCGGGGGCAGGTACAGAGACGACGGAGACACAGGACAGGAGTGCAACCGCAACGAACGCGATCACGAATGCGGCGCAATCTCTATACAGGTCAGGCCCTTAGTGTACACGCTTCAATTTTTGTATGAACTCCCGCGATAAGCATTTCGTTGGTGTAGGGCTTCTCTTCACAACTTCAAACTACGGCGACGCCAGCGACAAGGAATCATGGTGCGTGGACTGTCGAGACTACTAGGTTGTGCAAGAGTGCAAGAGAGGTCGAGTTGAAGCGCCTAGTGGGAATGCAGTAGCTGATAGAGTCGAGGACCTCTGCTGTTCGTCTTGGGTAGCTGGAGGACAAATCTCTAAAACGTCGTATTAGAACACCTCTGGTAGCAAATGTCATTAATAATAGTATTATCTCTCGAACAGCGTTCGGCCGGCGGCCAGCTGTGAAGGCTCTACTTGCGACCGTACCCACTACCACGAACGAACTGAGTTGCGTTAGATGCCCTGCACACTATTGTTGGCCACTTACAAGCCTCTTGTAATCGCAGTCGTGGGTTTGCTATCCCTTGCGTTGGACCTGGTCTGGCCAAGAGCATCCATACTACACCAAAGGCTTGCCATGCCAAATCGAAGCAGTGCTCGTACGTACGTACAAGTCTCTAAAACCCCGGTATACCAGGTACGTGCACCATACTATACCAAAGGCTTGCCATGCCAAATCGAGGCAGTGCTCGTACGTACGTACAAGTCTCTAAAACCCCGGTATGCGTGCACACCAGCAGTATGTTCGTTCATGGCTACGGCTATACGAGCGAGCATGTGGCCCTCTCCTCGTCACCGCTCTCAGCTGGCAGACCCCCCCCTCCCTTCTGAAGCTTGCCAACTCTCTTTTTATTTTTCCTGAAGCATCCACACCACACCAAGAGCTTACATGCTTTTTGTTCGGTTCATTCATTCATGCCTGCGGCTATACAAAACCAAGCGAGCTGTGACGACACTCGCACCGCACTGCTCCTGTCGCTGTATGCTGCTCATGCTGCTACTCGTCCTGCATCCTATTCACGTAGTGCTACTTCTGATGTATCATCACAACCTGTCCCGGCTCTTGGCTGACGGACCACCCTCTCCTCTGAAGCTTTTAATGAAGCACGGCAGCTCTCCATGCACACAAATCTTCTACACCATACAACAAAGCAAGAGCTTGCATACTCGTAACTGTTTGGTCCATGACCTGCGGCAGTACGAACGAAGCAAGCGAGCTGTGATAACTTTCCTTTTTTATTTTGTGCGACACTTCGTTGTTTGCACCGCACTCTGCTGCTGTACTCCCATGTACCATTAACCTCTCTTACCTCAGCTGACAGCAGACCTGCCCCTCCTTCCTTCTGAAGGGCGTCGGCTCTCTACCCGAAGCACCCCATACCCCGCACCCGCTATACACCACGCTATTATTAGAAGCTTGCATGCTCTTGCTCACAGCTTGTTTTTGGTTTCATACCACACCGCGTGGCATAGAATGCTCTTATCATCTCTGTAAGACTATACGTACAGCAGTCCGGTTTTGGGGACATATCATACCACTCATATTTGAAGTAGTTCGTCCCCAAATCGGGAGTTTGCAGTTTGCCCTGTAAGGGTTTAATATACTGTAGTCCCTTTTACTACCGCACTGCTGTACACTATTACGGGGGACCATAGTAAATAGGACCAAACATCGTTAGTAAAAAAAGTCAACATATAGGTTTTTGTGTCTACCATAGATCCTACGGAGTATTTACTATGGCCCTCCGTAATAGTAGTTACATACATAAACTACCTTTGACTCTAATTCCAAGTACTTCGTCCCCACAACGCGAGTGCAACCCTTAAGGCCTACCACTGTGTCCCGAAATATAATGACCTTTTAAACACTAATATTCAATCAAAATGGTCCTTCTATTCAGGTATAGAGCAGTAAAAGGGGTTTCAACACCGTCCGTATGTTTGTTTCGTTGCAGCGGCAATACGAAGCAAGCAAGTTGTGACACTCGCGCCACGCTCTCCGCTCGCTGCCGTACCGGTATGCTCGTAATCCCTCAGCGGCCAGGACACCCCCCCCCCTTCCCTCCTGATGCGTTTCACTTTTTCGCGCAACGTTGCTGTTTTGCCTTGTGTTCTGGTTTGCGCACTACTGTTTCGTTTTTGTCGGCGGTGTGGACCATGGTGTGTACCGGTAACAGGGCCGGAAGAAGAAGTTCATCGACAAAAAGGAGTCCTCGACTTTCCATGTGGTGCACCGGTCGCAGCAGGACAAGGCAAACGAGGGAGAAGGAGAGGCTTCCGAGTTCGTCCTGATCCCGTCCGGGGTAAGCTGCTGTGTACTGCAGGAACTCGTGCATTGCTGGATGTTTGTAGCTTTCTGTCGTCAACTTGTGTGCGTTAGTGATGATTCGTCGTGATTGGTCGAGAGCTAAAAGTCGCCGGTCCTTGTTTCTTTCCCTTGAGGCGTTCTACGATAGAGGCTCGCGCTAATTTTTCGGAGGCTCCTCACTTAAGGAGCTCCATACCTCACCCGAAAACTGACTGGAGCGAAAATCAAATTGCATCCCGATGAATAATCCCATGTCCCAAGTATGCAAAAACGTCATCTTTCTCAGCAAGATTGGCATTCCAACGATTTTGGGTCAGGGAGCCCCGTCATTCAGAACACGTTTAGCGCAAATGTGCAACCTCTATCATAGGACGCGTCTTTTCGGAGATCTCGGTCAGCGGTCGTAGAATCGGCTTCAGCCAGCTCGAAAAGGCATCTATCTTCCCGTTTTGCGGTTGCGGTGTACGTACGTACTGTAGTCTATATTTGGTAACTCGCATCCGCTTGTAGCGGACTCATCAAACGCCGAGGGCAGGCGAGAAGCTTGCCTCGCCTTGCCGCCGCGAGAGCTACGTGCACCTGTGTAGTACAGTTCTAGACTACCTATGGTATGTACCATGTACCCGTGCCTCTTATCAAGCAAGCGGGACCGCCTACCGTATTAGTCTCTGGGCGTAAATATAATGACCGCTCGACCTTCATACTCATGTCTAAACGGCTCTTATATTTCCGACCACAGTGGCGTATAACACGCAAGATAGGACCCGCCCTTGGGTGGTTTTCAGAGCCGATTTTCTCGAAACCAAAGGTTTTGCTACTCCGGGCAGAAATATGAGGACTACTTAAGACATAAATATGAAGACCGAGCGGTTCTTGTATTAACGCCCAGAGAGGTACACAACGAAAAGGGCGGCTTTGGAAATATCTCGTCAAGGTGTTCCATAGACGTGGTATGCAGGCGTTTGTACTCGTTCCCGTTGCCCAGAGAAGCAGGCTCTTGAAAACTCGTTGGAGGCGGTGTGTTGTCTTTTGAATGTTACCAACCAGGTATACGGCACACGCATATTTGCTATACATGCTGCAGCAGCATATGGTACCTGGTTACGTGATGCCTTTTACCACGCTCTGGTACCGTTATTCCATAGGAACACGTCCGCCGCCCAGCAGTCATATCTCGCATCTCGCATCTCATAACAGCAGTAACACTCCTAGCTGTACGAAACAACTTAAGAGCACCTCGAATAAAAACCCTGGAGTGTTGTCGTAGGGGTTTGAAGGGTGATTAGAGGCATGTTTGGAGCTCTATCAGCCAACGTGGCTGGGGCCGAGAACAGAAACAATGGTCGCCTCTGTTGTTACCAAATCGAACGGACCATACCATGCACCGCGCCGACCGTCCGGGTTATATGTATGCACAATTGGACACGAACGAGTCTACCGAGGAAAGCAAGGGCTGATGTCTTCTCGGGACAAAAATGGAAGGCACGGTAGCCGGGGGGGGGGGGGGGGGGGCGGAGAGCCTGCCATGCATATCGCCCCGGGTCTGATTAACGACTGGGAGGGACCCAGGAGCAAGGAAGTCTGAAAAAATAGCATAGAAGGTAGAAAACAGAAGGGGAGAGAGAAAAACGTTCCCCGTGCTATACATCAATGTATTGTTGGTGTTGCCACTCCCGCGACAAACCAACCACTGCAAAGGTTGAATGGATTCTTCAAACAAGCCCAGAATATGAACCAACACGCCTCGGTATCTCTTACAACGACGCATTTTTCTTGAGTCGGCTCCCCATCTCGAATTGTCCCGCTGCGCTGTTTAGCCCCTTTAGTCTTATGCGAATACGATAGGTGGGAACTTTTATCTAATTTCAAGTAAGGTTTGTCCGCAGAATCGTGAGTGCGACTTCTAAAAGGGCTATACTGTTAATAATGTAACGGCAAATGTCGTATCATATACCTGGTAGCTACTACAGTATCCTAGGATCACCTAGATCGTGAGGTGATCCAGGTCGTGATGTGTGCGACGCGTGCTTTTTTTTTCACTCTGACCCTGGCGAACCAGCCGGTCAGAGACGGCCGTGTGGCGGGAAAAGGCGAGGGCAAGGGCAAGGGCAAGGATGCGTTCGACTCCCTGAAAGGGCAGGGGCGGGACCACATCAACAGCCTAGGCCTCCCGAACGATGGCTACGACTACGACCAGCACCTCAAGTCTATCGGTGAGCGGGCAAGCGCGTAATTTTTTTGTGGCACGCGGTGAACGGGGGGCGGGAGTCACGTGCGCGTATGACGCACGCCCACGCGTTTTGCATTCCGTTCGAACCTCGAAGTCTTGATAAACGTACCTTGGTATACTACAGCAGCAGGGGCCTCTCTGTAGTGCCGTACGATACGCGCCATGCAGCCAACAATGTCGGCACTATAGCGGCAACCGGCATTACTCCGCACACTAACTGTTACGGGGGACCATAGTTAACAGGACGTATGGTATACATAAAAACCTATATGTTTAACCATTTTTACCAAGAATATTTGGTCCTGTTAACTATGGCCCCCCGTAATAACTATTACGGGGGACCATAGTTAATACCTGGTAGGACCTGTGGTACACACGAACACCTACATGTTTCCGTATTTTTAGTACTTATATTTGGTCCTATTTACTATGGTCCCCCGTAATAGCACACTGGTGCATCCCATCGGCGCCAAGCCATTTCACAGGCACTATATATAGCGGCACTATAGGCACTATTACTACGTCCACAGCGGTGAATCCCATCTGTGCCAAGCGATTTCACAATCACTATATCGTAGGCAACCGGCACTATATACTGCCGTACCGTTCTGAACGGAAATGTGAAGACCGTTACCGGCTAGCATTTTCCAGGCAACCCTTTTGCAACCCTTTTTACGACTGCAGTCCCGTTTTGCGGGCAAACTACTTAGAATTAGAGTGGTTTGTGCTATAAACAAAAACTGCATTTCCAACAGAATTGAGGGTACGGATTTTTTGTAAATCGGTTTTATTTTGTCGAAACGGTGAGAGTGCTATAACGCCGAGCCATACATGAATCTATGGTGTATAATCTCGCCGAGAGAGTTGATAATCGTACTATTTCGGGGGGGCATAGTAAATAGGATCTACGGCACACACAAAAACCTATCTATTTACCTATTTTTACTCGAAGTATTTGGTCCTATTTACTATGGTCCTCCGTAATACGAAGCCACCTCTATGCGTTGTGTCTGATCGAGAGAATCGGCCCTGAAACCCGCTCTTGGACGAAAATGTAAGCACCGTTTGATATGCGTTTCAATATGTAAACGATCTTAGTATTTTCGTCCAGCTTCGTATGCGGTAGGTATTGATATTTATGCGCCTTACATGTAAGCACCATTAGGTATTGATGTTTATGTGCCAACGGTCCTTATATTCCCGTTCAATGGTGTATGGGACCTCTCGGTATGGGTAAACAGCAGTCCAGTTACCTGGTGCCGCGTTTCCCCTTTTAGAACTGCAGTCTCTTTTTTGGGACAAACCACTCAAATTTCCAGTAGTTTGTCCCCAGGTCGGGACTGCGGTCCTAAAAGGGTGGGATGGCGACGAAAAACCCCCGACGAGTACAGATGATGCCACCTTATGACGCGTCCATTGTTTCTTGTATCCCTGTGAGGACTTGTGGCGGGGAAGTTGACCGTAAAAAGTGATGCTCACACATCGGCCTATGCATGATTGGGGGGTGACGTAAGTTGATGTCCGAACTACTGTACAGCCAGCAGTTTAGTGTTGCCGGTCCCTGTATAGTGCCGATATGTATGCGCCAGCCAACAAGCCAACAATACTGGCACTATAGCGGCAACCGGCATTAACTACTCCGCACATTACATACCACACTGGTTATTCAATCCCGCCTGTACGGAGCGATTGCACGGATGCTACACCTGACTGACACAGGAGTCACATCTGTTTCCAATCGATGTGGGACATAAATATACTTGGAAAAGTATACACAAAATCTGTACTGGCAGTACGCGCGATGGAAGTATCATACACAGCTTGCAGAGATGAGTTCCGACGAAACCTTCGATCTCGCAGCTGATTGCTTTAAAAAAAATACTTTTGACGTATCTCGCGGGCAGCCGGCACGACTCTACCGGCACTATATACGTGTAGAAGAAGGCACTACAGCGAGAGGAGTTGCGTACCACGACACGGGCTTGATGTGATCCTGCCTGTACCCCTACCGCTGCTGGGCGCTGAGACTGCTGTCACGCTAAGTCGGGATACTCGTGGACTGATCCATGAACGGAAACTTATGTTTTTCCTCAAGGTCCCCAGAAGAAGAGTGGACACGAAGAAGACGCAACAGCTATCAGTACGCGCGGCTCTCGATATCGACGAGAAAAAAAAAAAAACAAGCAAGCATACAAACGAACGAACGAACAAACGATAACAAAACGATATTTTGAGACGGTACGTTGGTTGGAGGCTTTTTTTTTTAGTACCTGCATAAAAAACACCGGGGATGCCAGGGGATGGAGAGAGAGCTATTAATAGAAGACGCTAGATATGATAACATCGGAAAAGTCCGATGTTTCAACATTAATATCGGAACTTAACGTTTCTTTCAGTGTCTTCCTTTATGCGTTTTTTTGCTTTTCTCGTCTCGATTTTTTTTTTTTTTTTTTTCCTCGCTTTTTTCATTGTTTTCTCGTCCTCATTGTTGCTCTTACGTACATACCTGGTATCACGGTAGTAGCTGTAGCTTCCTAATTATTTACTTTTCTGATCGTACGTAATTTTATTGTTTTTCGTATTTTGTCGTCCTTTTCATTAATTTATTTTTGCTTTACTGTTTTCTTAATGCCGTCTTCCAGGTGGCGGCACGTTTGTGTCGAAGAGCGGCAGGGTTCAGCACTTCTCCGAGGGCAACGCAGGCGCGAGGGGAGGGGGGGCGCGGGCTGCCATCCCCGAAGAGGCGTTACCGTCAGGGGAGACGCTGGCCAGACAACTTGAGGCTATCACCATCAGCGAAAGTGAGACTAAACGCTGAGCTGACAACCTACGTAGGGGGAGGGAAGAAAGAGGCGGGGGGGAAGGGTGTACTCATTATCATGCATGGCCGTAGTCGTATGACCATAGACTCTTGCATCCCTACAATGCCGGGACGGAGCACGTCGGGTTTTCACCGACCAGGCAGGCATACATTGCTTGCACTAAGCGCTCAGCGCCGTGAAGCGAGTCGCATGAAGGGTGAGCTGCATCTTATCAATACTAAGAATCGCCTGTAAGGCGGAATTTCTTGCATATGGATAACAGCATCAACTAATTGAAGGAGGGGAGGCAGGGAGGGGTGGAAAGAGGGGGGGGGGGAGGGGGGGGAGCGGAGAGGGGGGGGCTGCGAGGGAGGGAGAAGGCGGGGGGAGGCGGGGGCGGAGGAGAGGGGGGAGGCGGGGGTGGAGGGGTGGAGCGGGGGTGGGAGAGGGCAAAAGGTTAGACAGCCAGGTCGAACGAGCGGGTTGGGAGGTGGAGCCAGATATGTGTTGCAATGGAAGCTCCGGCATATATTCTGTGTGTTGCTGGAAGAAACTTAACCCCTTCGCCGTTTTTTTTTTTTTTTTTTTTTTTCTTGTTCCGTTCTGGTTTTATCGATTTCCAGAGGTGATGGACGGTGACATGAGGAGGGCTCTTGCCGCTGGTCTTGCTGACGTGGGGGAAGACTCAGACGAAGACTGCAGCAACCTTCTCGACGACGACTTCGTTGTGCAGGCGGCCGGGGCAGATGACGTGAGAGGGGGAAGAGGGCAAGCGCTTGTTGGGGAGAGGGGGGGGGGGGGGGGGGGTTGCGGCGGCGGCGTGTTCATAGCAGTTAACTACCTGGTGTATACTCGTACAGTAGCAGTATTTATTTATTTACCAGGTATGACGTCGGGATTGCGCCCGTTTCGAGGAAAACTGAAAATACAGGCGGAAAAGTGTGCAGCACTACAAGGTTAAGGCCGCGATGGGGAGAGACGAGGGGGGGGGGGGGGGAGGGGGCGTACTCATTTATTGCTTGCCTTAGTCATTTGACCATTGACCCCGCATCCCTTTCGAGATGGAGCGCGGGAGGGGGGGGGGGGGGGGGTACTCATTTGTTGCTTCCCTTAGTCAGTTGACCGTTGACCACGCATCACGTTCGAGACGGAGCACGGGGGGGGGGGGGGTGTCACGGAAGTTCAAGCCGACGGAGGCGGTGTTTTCTGGTTGTGTATGAGTTTTATATACGTGAAAGACGCGGTGGTTGGCACACTGACACTTTTCGGTTGCTCTGTGATGCGGATGGCGTCGATGTAGTGCTGTCGTTTATTTAAATGCGCTGCTGTCTTTTGTTCTCCCTCGCTGACAGCAAGGAGATTTAGCGCGAGGGATTTTTTTTTTTATGGTGTTTTTCACCGCCCCCCCCCCCCCCCCCCCCCCCCCCCCCCCCGAAAATGGAATCCCCCCTTTCGAGGTGAAAAGTCTCGACCGAGGTTCGTATGTATATCGTATGATAACTCCAATTTCTCCGAGTCGACTATTAGTAACACACACAAGTTGACGGCGACCTGCTGCTGCTGCTGCTCTGCTGCTGCTGCTACTGCTACTGCTGCTGCTGCTGCTTCTGCTTCTTCCTACTGATGCTAATGCTGATGGTGATGGTGATCCTGTATTCTCTCTACCGTGGCAATCAGGAGGGGGGGTTCGATTTCGACGCCCATGTGGCGCGGCTGATGGAGGCGAGCGAGCGGGAGACGGGCTTGTTGAGGCAACGGACTGCAGACGACGACCTGAAAAAACAGGGCTTGTCGAGGTTAAGGCGCGCCGGAGATGATGGTGGCGATTCCGATTCGGACGCCGATTCCGACGACAGCGGGGAGTTCGACGAGGCGTTATTGGAGGGGCTGGATGTTGGTGGAGGGGAGGGAGGCGTCGGTGGAGAGGGGACGGAGGAGCGGTCGGCGCTGGATGCTCAGTTCGAGGCGGTGAGTTTGATTGTGTCAGTTTTGTATAGAGTTTGCCTGTGCCAGGGTGTTGCGGGAGAGAAGGAAGGCGTGGGTGGGGAGGAGGTGGGCGAGCGGGTGGTGCTCGAATCTCGGTTCGAGGCGGTGAGTTTGACCGCGTCCATTCGTGTGTGTAGAGTTTGTGTATGTGAAAGTGTGTGTGTTGCTGGAGAGGAGAAAGGCGTGGGCGGGGAGGGGGCGGGGAGGGGAGCGGGCGGGGCTCGAATCTCAGTCAGAAACGTTGTGTTCGATTTTGTCGGTGTTTGTGCAGAGTTTGTTTGTGTCAAGTGTGTGTGTGTGTGAAGGTTTTTTTTTTGTGCTAGTGTCTGAGTGGAGAGAAGGAAGGCGTGGGTGTGGACGGGTCGGCGGAGCAGCAGGAGGCGCCCGACTCTCAATTCAAGGAGGCGAGCTCCTTGCTTTGGGCCAGTGTGCGTGTAGAGTTTGTTCACGTCAAGAGGGTGTGTGACGTGGTTTGGTAATGTCGGTGTATATGGAGTGTGTTGTTCTATTAGGTGGTAAGGGTGCGTGTAGAGGTTCGTTCGTGTCAGTCAGGCAGTCAGTGTGCGTATCGCTTCGAGAATCACGTTTTCGTTATATCGGCGGTGTTTTTTTTTCTTCTTCTTTTGACCGCTGTGAACGTCGTCTATACACACGGTACAAGGAGTAACAAAATCCTATATAAATGTGTGTGTAATACTGGTTTGCCGTGAAAAAACAGGTTCTGTTCATTATACTATTAATAACACTTTTGGGGACTAATCTACACACCGGGTTCTTGATGAGGACAGTTCGTGTCACGTTTGTTCCTACTGGTTTTGAGTACACCCCCGTCGCTGTCTGGGCGGAGGTCGTTTTTTTTTGTTTTGACGTGCGTACTCCCTTCGTCTAGGCAGATGGTACACCGGTATGTGCGAGTGTCACCGTGCTTTCCGTGACAGTAAAACACCTCCCAACCTGTTTCTTGCGTGGTATCCTTGCCTCTGCAAATCCTGTGATGCCGTTAGACCCTGGAGGCGTATGACAGTGACGAGTGGGGAGAGCTAGACGAGGATGACGATCGAGTACAGGGAAAGTGGTGAGTGGATCCATACCGTGCACCCCGCGAGGAAAATGCTAATGCCGTACCAGGTATCCGTTTTGATGTCGTGCAGGTCCACCTATAAAATATATAGCAGGAAAACTGGTCCAAATCTGAATTTCTCGTTTGAGAATGGATGCGTTCTGCACTAACTTCAGTACAAGGACTCTCGAGTTTTCTCATCTTCCTGTAAATCTTCTGCCTGTGCCTTTCTTGTTCCTCGTTTTCTTAATAGATGTCCTGTACTGCTGTACACTAGTGCACACCAGGTACCTACTGCTGTACTGTACACTCCTCCTTCGGGGTCTGATGTGAATGTAGAACGGTGTTGTATACTACCGAACAGAGGGGTAGCTTTCAAATCAGGCCGGGGGTCGTGGGTACAATCCGACGGGAGTCCTCGAGGAGGGGAGATAGTGGTGAACTCATCTCGCGGTTCATAATGCATGGCACGTACCGTAGTGTGAAGGGGGGGAGGGGGAGAAGAGCCTATGAATACTTTTTTCTTTTTCTTTTTTTCTCATCCCATTCATTATCTTCGCCCATCTTCTTCTCTCTCTCCTTCCAGCTCGTAACTCAGATCCGGGGTCACATAGCAGGCTCTGCTCCCCCCTTTTCCCGCTACGGTACGTGCCTTCATTTTTATCGCGAGAAGATTTCAGCCTTTTCTTCCCTCGTCGACTCGCATCGAATTGTGCCTACCCACGCTGGAAGGCGCTCTCAACGATTGAATCCTTTTTTATTTTTGCAAATAAAGTCAAAGTCCGACCCACCTGGGGCTCGAACCCAGGACTCAAACAAGTAGAATTCGAGGTTAACCACTTGAACCAACTATGTGACCCCAGGTCTGACTTACGACTGATAGGGGTGCTATTTTGTATTTTTTGGGGCGAAAAAAGTGGTTTTTGGCCGTTTCTTAGCTTGACATAATTCATCATCAATAAACCAATCAAAACGTAGCGGAATGTCACACCACATCACCAAAATAGGCTGAATAGTTACGACGGGAGAAGGCACTGCTGCTGCTGTCTGCTGCTGCTGCTGCTGTCTGCTGCTGCTGCCTGCTGCTGCTGCCGCTGCTGCCTGCAGGCAGCAGCAGCAGCAAGCGCGCTGTACACGCGGCCTCAACATGTCGATCGCGGAGCCTGCGGACGAGATGCCATCAGCACCGAACCCTCAACAACCGTCCTCCTCGGCAAGCAACGAAGAGACCTCGTTCCCAGATGAGGAGCGCACTTATTGCCTCCGCCTAGGCTGTGTGCTGCATGTCCTCCACATTGCGGTTGTTTCTGGGTGGGATCAGACTCGGAGAGTGATTTAGGTAGCAACGCAGGCGGGTACTCGGGATCGCAAGGAAGGTCGGGGGATGAAAGCGGACCCTCCTCCTCCGAATCTGGTGTAGAGGGGTCGGCGAGGTCGGGGTCGGGGGTCTGGGTCGGGCTCGGGCTCAGGCTCATCAAGCCCGGACGCCCCGAGTTCGCCGTCGGAAAGCAATGATAATAGTGAATAAAACAAGAAGAAACAACAATACAATATACGTACCTCGGTATATTAAACTCATGATTTTGTTGTGAGCAAACTTCGCATACTCGTGCATGAAGAGCAAATCTCCCTGCTCCATTCATTGCATAATTCCGTTCACAACAAACGTTCATTCGTTGTTGGAGCCGCTGCAGTAGGCCGCAGCCGCAGCGCAGCAGCAGCGACAGCAGCAGCCAGCAGCAGGCAGCGCAGGAGGTGGAGCACCCTTCACCCTCGACAAATTGTTTGCAAACCACCTGTTGTCTATTCCTCGATGAGGGACACACAAGCTTCACGTATACGAAACAATATACCTGGTACCTGGTAGGTATATAGTTCCCCCTGTTTGCTCAAAGCGGACAGCTATAAATGAATTAACGTGAGAACAACAATACACCAGGTATATTATTTGAATACACGTATAATATATTTCATACGATAAGGAGCAAAATGTTGCAAAGCCCGTGGCCCATGCGAAGCTTTTTCCTTGCGTTTATTGCCCATATTACCCTATTTTTGAAGACGTAGCCCTCCGCTCCAACGTAGTAAAATGAAGCGGGGTTTGTGTTACTAGATGGTACATACAACCCAATCATCATGGTGGCCAGGTTTTTCCACGAGTTGTAACTCATGATGGCGATATATGTCTACACTACTTCGAAATTTCCCCAAAATAACCAGTTTTTCGGCGATTTCACCTTTTTTGTTTTCCAATGTCAAATTAAACCTCCGCACCATGTGGGCGTATTCGATCTGGAGACGTACATGAACTTTTCAGTTCAATATTCATTCGCGATCTGCCGCACTATGCTTCTGAATATTGCGGAATTTTGTATACTGATATCGAGTAATTCTACGGTGGGTGGAGGCGTCGGCTTTTTGCGGGGATGCTTTTTTTTTGCTGGTCGATGTCGCTGTTTTTTGTGGCCGATAAGCACAAAATAGCACCCCTAACTCAACTGTGTTAACCCTTTTAGGACCCCAGTCCTGTTTTGGGGACAAACTATACTCATAATTTGAGTGATTTGTCTGAACATGTGGGACTGCGGTGCTAAAAGGGTTAATTGGAGGGAGCAGGACCAAAAACGTAGATAGTAAGTGGGATGGGCCAAAAAAAAACTAGACGGTCCTCGCTGGAGTAACCCGCGCCTCCCCCCGCAAGAACCTGTCCTGCCTTTGTGCACCCCTCTATGCCGCCCCTCCCCCTCACGTAGTGTATAGATAGTAAGGAGGCACCCACGATGCAGATACATGGTACTAGGTGTTCCCGTTGTTTTCTCTGGGAGTGGCCACACCATAAAAACAGATTTATTAATTCGACGAGTGTCAGGCCATCTGCAAGAAAGTCCGCCTCACAAAGCGGTTCTTAGTGGGATGCAGGCCACACCCTTCATGCGACTCGCCGAACACTCCACGGTGCTTCTTGCGTTTGGTGCAAGCAATGTCTGCCTGGGCGGGGAAGGCCCGACGTGCTCCGTCCCGGCATCGTAGGGATGCGCAAGTCTATGGTCATACGAAGTACGACTCCGCCCATGCATGGTGTGAGTTCATGGGTACCCCCCCTCCTGCCCTTTACTCACACCACCTGCCTTTTCACTATTAATACCACGACCATAGCTATCTCACGGACGTCGAGGAGCACAGGTATGCCAACAGCTGGACTAACCCCCCCCCCCCCCCCCCCCCCCCTACCCCCCACCGCCTTCCTCTCACTACGACAACCTTGAACCATGACTATTTCAGGAACGTCGAGGAGCACAAGTACGCCAACACGTGCATGGACGAGTTCCTCGCCGCGAAAGAAGATGCCGCCTGGACGGAAGGAGTTCAGCGCCTCCCGCCAGAGCAGCGGGGCATAGCGGCCGCTACCCTCGCCATCGAACGCCCTGGTGCTGGTGGAAACCTTCTCGAAGGCGGTGATCCCACCGCAGAGGCGTCAGGCAGTGGGCGGGAGCAGGGGGCAGGGGGGGGAGGGGGAGCGGGAGCAGGGGCCCCGTCCGGTTCTGGGCCGCGTTTGGGCACATTGAGAGGGTTTGAAAGCCGGGATGTGGGGACTAAGGAAGTGCTGGAGGAGGAGGAGGAGGAGGAAGATGTGATGCACGACATGGAGCAGTACAATGAGTACTTGAGGGAGAAGCCGGTGGGTGATGGGTGCGCGTGTTGGTTTTGTTTCATTTGTGTTGCTTCGTATGTTTTTAGCTCCGTTTTTGTATCGTTTGTTTTGCTTAGGGTTTTTTTTTTTCATTTTGTATAATATGGTGTTTTGTTGTATGTACGTATACGCTTTGCAGTTTTGTTGTTACACACGTTTGTTCACACGTTGTTGCCCTCAGCCTGTGATCCAGATGTACTCTGGCACCAAGAAACGACGTTTAGCTGAGTTCGCCAAGGGCGATATTGCTTTTGGCTTTGTCACGCCCCATTTCGAAACGATTCGGTGTGTTTCCAGCAACAGGCGAAATGCTTTGGCTTGGAAACTTAGAGGCATTCGTATTTGCGGCCCTACAAAAAAAAAGGAATTGCCTTGTTTTGTTGTGTTGTGTTGTTCAATTCAGTTCAGTTTTTGTTCTACTCGTTCGATGTGTGTTGTTATTTTCGTCATTTCTCCTCTGATGCTCAACTCGCAGTAGCCTTTGACGCTCAGTGCACGCAGTCTTCTGAGTAAGCCGCGGCCCACTGGTGCCTTCATTTGTGTGCGGATGTAATCAGGTTTGTACCCTGTCACACGCAAGACAACCCCCCCCCCCCCCCCCCTCCCCTCCCCACCTGGGGTGACGTTCCGTGCTAATTGTCTTCGACACTAAGGAAGCGCGCCTATACCGAAAGTGGTGGCGTTGACAAATTATCGTCGAGATATTTCCGTAGACGCATACCCTGGTAATCGATTGGCGTTTTTTTTTTTTTTTTTTTTTGGTCATCACTTATACTTTCCAGCTAAAGTCTCATTAATATAAGGTTTCTACCCACAGCGATCTCCCGGACAAGCCGCGGTGACAGACAGGCGTCATCCCACCTCCCCCCCCGGTACATGCCTGCAGGTTTATCGCGCATAGGGATAGCTTTCCCACTGTTTTTGCACTCTCTGAGTTGTTTAGAGAAAATCAGCCAGTCTCAGTGACATTTGGAAATTCCTTCGACGGGGTGCGTCATCTCATCACGCGTGCTGTACCCCACCACCCTGGACGGAAATATAAGCACCGTTTATACATTAATATCAATACCGAAGCGGTCCTAATATTTACGCCCAGAGTTGTATCAAGAAAGGTATGCACGCGCTACGTATTACGGCATGACGGCATACAAACCTTCTGAGAGTAATACGTACCAGGTAATAATCAGAACCGATGACGTACCTAAAAAACAGGTATCCCGCTATGTTTGGTTCTCGTTACTGCTGTGTTCCCTCCCTTGGAATGGTTACCGTGCCGTGTGCGTTTGAAGTTTTTTTTGTGTGTGTGTAGGCAGGCCTTACGACGCGATACCTACTCTGTTTTTACTTGAGGCATTTCTTCCACTCCAGAGTTATTGGAGCCTGTCCTGCGACCACGGACTGCATTGAATTGTGAGTTTATGTGAGAACAACAACAACAACAAAACAACCTACGCGATAGAGCTGCTGCTGCGATCACGGGTGTGGGTGGCGCACGGTGCACAGCTTGGCCTGTGTGACGGTTGGATAGGTCAAGATTCAGATGGGATAGATCAGGACAGATCAGAACAGATCAGATAGACAGATCCCCGCTTCAGTGACCTGGATCTTTCGGGTTAGACACGCCCCTGGTTTATGGTGTTACGATGCTGCACGATATATCTGTATATCTGTATAATATCTATATGATATGTGTGATTTGTATGATCTGTATGACACGGCTCTTGCGCATATGCTTTCCTCCGGGTGGGGTCTATATGACATTCTATATATGTATGTATGTGTGTATGTATGTCGTGCCTGTCGTATCCAGTACGATGACGTAGCATTGCATTGTCTACCCTGATTAATGCGTTGCAACCATTGTGTCTTGATCTTGTTACCACATAACTTGTAGCTCTCTAGGATTCAACCATCGGCACGGACACTGGTTGTTTGTGCTGAATGTATGACATCCTACCTGGTATGTATGTATGTATGTATGTATGTATGTCGTGCCTGTCGTATCCAGTACGATGACGGGGCATTGCATTGTCTACTGTGATTACTGCGTATGTGGCAACGTAGTATCTACTGTGGCGTGTTTTTTTTACCGCAGAGCTTGCATCTCCCTATTAATAGGATTCAAGCATCGGCTCGGACACGGGTTGTTTGTGCTGGATGTCGACGGGTAGAAATAACGATTTAATGTAAAAACACACACTTGATGGGCTGGGTCATGCAGATCGTAATCTGTCCGAAATTTCCATGGGGAAAAACACGTCGGAATACACAACGAGTGACAAGGCGGTGGGTTGCCGGCCCGCTGGGGTATGCACGTATTTTTCCGTGACCTTCTGTTCATAAGATGTTGTCCCCCCGTTTCCTCTCTCTTTGTCGTCGAGGCGTTACTTGTATTCCCCTGAAAGAGGAGTTTCCGCGGTACGTTTAACGCTTCCGCGCTCCCGCTCCCGCCCTTCCCCTCACCTCGCCTCCTTCAACACGCCTCGATGAAAACGTGCAAACCTTTGGCGTTTTTTTCCCTTCTCCTCCACCAGGCGAACCAATGGGACTGCGAGACGATCGTCAGCACTTACTCGAATCTCGATAACCACCCCTCGGTGCTCGGAACCGGCCGCAAGGCTCGTCCCCGCCGACCCCGAGGAGCTTCTGCCACCTCGGCAGGGGCTCACGAGAGGGGGGACGGAACGGATACGTCCCCGGTGCAGCAGGTGGCGCTGTCGGGGAAGACTGGCTTGCCTTTGGGAGTGCTCCCGGAGAGGACGTACAATGACACGTGAGGCATTGAATATAATACTGCAAAAATTATCCCACATTACGAGAGTACATATTTTTACTACGGTATTAGTTAGTGTTTCGACCTTATGGTACAGGTAGCTGCAGGTGTCTTGGGCTGTGAAGGAGTTGACCCTTTCAGTACCACTGCAGTCCCGTTTTGGGGACAAATCACTCAAGTTCTGAGTAGCTTGTCCCCAAAACGGGATTGCTGTTCGCCCTAAAAAGGTTTAAGAACTGCTTGCTCTTGACGGAAATATAAGGACCGTTAGAGTACAAATATTGATATCAAGTGGTCCTTGCACTTTTTGTCCAGAGTGGTGTGTGTTTTACGTGGTGTTATCTTTTTTTCGGGTGTTGCACCTGTTCAGAACTTTGGTTTTTTATCCAAGTTGGCGTTGCCACGTGAGTTGCTGCTGCTACTGCACGGGGATGAGGGCGCTCGATGTGGTAAGTGGTGGGAATCGAACGGAAAATCGAGTTTTACACTGTACTGCTATTAACAAAAAAAGGAAATGCGGAAAAAAAAAACGAAAAGTATTTTTTTTCGTTCAGTATCAAGGCAAAAAATACGCAGATGTCCGGGAGAGTGGAAAAGTCATATCGAAAGTCCGAAATCCCGATAGATCGATACTTTCACACCTCAGACAGTTCATCCACAGATAATCTAACAGATCATCTGCAGATCATTCCTACAGTTCATTATCTAGACCTTTCAAGGCAGATAGATGATCTGTATGATCTGTATGAACTGGCTCATGTTGCCGGGTGGGAGCCGTAAAACCTGCATGATCTAGGACACGTTTTCTGCGCTGGATATGTGGTATGCAGATAGATACTGCACAACCTCTCACACTGGCAGGTGAGGAAGTAGATGATCTATCTGTAATAAAGATGGATCATGATCCTTCCCATACTTTCGATCCGATATCCGATATCCAACGCTAGGGAACAAACGGTGTATTAATATTGCGGGGGACCATGGTATATAGGACCTACGGTACACACAAAAACCCATATATTTACATTCCTTTACTATCAAGATTTTGTCCTGTTTACTATGGCCCCCCGTATTAACAACGACCGACAGTTGCAAGCGGATTATTGCGGAGAGTGTTGCAGACTGGGAAGTGAGCAGTACTTCCTTTTGGGCTTTTTCTAAACTTTCTAAAACCGTTCTGTTACTGCAGTGGTGTACCCATTTCAAGACCGCCCCGTGACCTTGAGGCGATTTACGTAGTCTTACCTCGTTTCTGTCTTGGGTTTAACTGCTAAAGAAATTATCCCATAGGTACCAATCAGTTCCAGTCATTCTTGTTTTTCCGTGACGAGGCGAGTGGCCTGGTCTTACCTTCACGATAGCCTTGGAGAAGATGGTCCTGAACACCATCGATAACACCGCTGACTGCAATATGAACTATAGCTCGTCTCCCCGATCAGGGTAGCATCAACATACATAATGCGTACGATACCTGCACAGTCAACACATACGGGCTCTCCTACGGGGTGCTGCGGAGTATTGGTAGGCTGGGAAAATTCAGGGAATTTCCCGCACGGTAAGGTCCTTTGGGGCTGTTCCTACAGTGAAAACGTTCTGCAGACTGACTGCAGGAACTACAGAGCTGAGTAGGTTTGGCAATCTGGGAGAAGGGATTTCTAGAGGTGTTTTTGACTCAAAATTTTGGTAGCGCGGTCTGCACTTCGGAATCGTCGTCCGCAATTTAGAATTTTCCTGGTTCGATGCAAACGCGGCGCAGCCGCGTTTGTGGGCAGCTTTGGCCCGTTTTTGTTGCGGTTTGGGGTCAGGGTTATACCAACTATTATGGGAAATTATTTCTGAGCTCTCAGAACTGGGTTTTTAGGCCGAATGTACGCGTTCTGCTCGGCGGGGAAGCCAAAAACACCGATAGACTCCTTAAAATACTCCCCGCAGTTTTTTGCGAGCTTTCAGGAACAATTTTCCGTTTCTCCGGAGCCCTAGTTTATTTTTTGGAGCAGCCAATCAGTTTTCTCTTGGAGGCTCTGAAATCAGGCTGTTGGTCAGAACTGGGGCCAGAAATAATGGATGTTTGGAGGATTGGAGTTTTTTTCATGAAAAATCATGATGTCCTCGTAACTGGAAATATGGACGAACAGTCCAACCACGACTCGTTTCTCGGAAAACTAAGGGGAGCATCCTGAGGAGTCTACCGGTATTTCTGACAGTCCGGTCGAGTGAATCGCCGGTTTTCGGCAAAAAAAGCCAATTCTGAGACCCTTTCAAAATTTTCCCATAATAGTTGGTCTTAGGGTTAGGGTTAGAGTTAGTCAGGGGTTGGGTTGGGTCTTCGCCCGTACCTTGATCCCAACAGGAATCGAAAGGCCTGGACAGCCTGCCAACCTGAATATCCTTTCTCCCAGATTGTAGTGGGACCTTCTAGAGCTTGCCTCGCCGAAGTGTTGTGTGAAATAGCGTCAAACGACAGCTACAGACGGACTAGACGACGGGGTATTGCGGAAGTTGCTGCTGTGCAGTAAGTAAGGTCCTCTTGGACCGTTCCTAGAACGGTTATAGGAACTCTTTTGGCTGTTCCTAGAACGATTCTCGGAACTCTTCGTGGACTACTTTCGTGCGGACAGTGGGAGTGGAGGGTTCGCGCACCAGCTGGCTCTTGCTCTTCCCCTCGGATCTGTCGATTGTTCTCTCTTTTAGGGTCGACCTACTGATGGCTTTTGCGTCGATGAGAACAAGTTTATTCAAGAACATATTTCTACGATAAGTGATTCTTCAACCCGTGAATATTGAGTGGTTGGTATACACGAGTACCGACCTACCTGGTATAAAATAGAGTGTGAATGGGAATGTTCTACACCAGGAACGGTCACCAAATATCCGTGCAGTGAGTTAGTTCCCCGTAACTTCCTGGCTCAAAACACTCCGCAGATCTCCCTCGGGCATTCCGTTTGCTACCGTTTTGCGATACACAACTGTTCGCTGTTGTGGTGGTGGTGGATATTGTATCAAGAATGTGGATGCGTTGTGTCGGGCGTGTTTGGCCCTCCATCCCCTAGCATCCCCGTGGTTTTAACCTCTTTAGAACCGCAGTTCCGTTTTTGGGGACAAACCAGTCAAATTTCAAGTAGTTTGTCCCCAAAACGGGATTGCGGTTCTAAAGGGGTTAAGGCGATCTTGGAAGAAAGCTTCGGCGTTTTATACTCGTGTATCAAAAGTACATTGGTTGTTTAATCGGCTCCGTGTCGAACCCTAGAGCGTGACCCTCGCTCTGCTTGTTTTGCTTGCTTTGCTCGCTTTGCTTGTGTTGCTTGCTTTGCTTGCTTTGCTTGCTTTGCTTGCTTTGCTTGCTTTGCTCGCTTCGCTTGATTTGTTCGCTTTGCTTGCTTTGCTCGCTTTGCTTGCTTTGCTGGCTTTGCTTGCTTTGCTTGCTTTGCTTGCTTTGCTTGCTCCGCTTGCTCGGCTGCTTACTTTGGCTTGTTCATGCTCGTGGCAGTTACTTTCGATGCCACTTCGGATCCAACTGCTTGCTTGCTTGCTCTTTGTTTTGTTAGGGGCATGATCTCGTTGAGTGCGGGTAAGAACGAGGGCGAGAGACGTGATGAGGACGAAACGGTCGAGGAGAAGAGGCTGAGGAAAGCGCGGACCAAGGCAGAGCAGAGGGTAAGACCAGCATCGAAAATCCCTGTCCACGTCCTTGCTGCCTTTCTTTCTCGCTGCCTTCCTTCCTGCCTTCCTGCCTTCCTTCCTTCCTTGCTTCCTTCCATTCCTCCTTCCTACAAGCAACCACCAGGGAACGAGTGCATGCGCTTTGTATCACACCCTTGCGCAAAAACCTCCCTTTCTTGACGAAACCCCTCCATTATGTCCGTCGCGTGTTGAATGCGTTGTCGGCGTGTTTTTTTTTGTTAATGTCCGCGCCTTCAGAATAAACGGATCCAGAAGAAGAGCGTAAAAACCGCCTTCACCAGCGAAGCGAAGGTCATCGCGCACGCCCTGGCCAATCCCGAGGCGCCGCAAAATCGCAGCGTCTTCAATTACACGTAGACTTGCGAACGTTTTTTTGGCGTCTGTACGTAGGAGGTGGTGTTTTTGCATCCTTTCAGTTGCACGTGGACCTGCGGGGTTTTTGCTTTGGTGTTGGTACGTACGAGTTGATTGTGTCTCTCCATCCCTTCGGGTGGGGTTTCCAGCACCGTACAACGGTATATTATACTATTAATAGGGCTGCCCGTAACATTGCGAAATTTGGTGTCTGCAGTGGGTGTGGTGGAGCGTGTGCGTTTGCCAGAGTGGTACTCGACTGCTGACAGAAGCGCCGTATCACACGGGTGGTAATATATCACCCGGTGTGATAAGACAGCACACCCCCTCAGACGAATTCCCTAGCCGATTTTATCAGCAACGGGGAAGGTGCAAACGCCTCCATACGTGTCTAATGGAAAGAACTCGACCAGATTTTTCCCAATGCCGCCGTGTTCGATGTCTGTGCCCCCCCCCCCCGTATTAATTGTTTCGAAAAAACTGATATACTGGTCGTCTCGGAACTCCGCCCCAAGGTGTTTGTTGTCTTGCGTGTTTAGTATACGGTATACTCCGGGTGCTTTGTGTATGCAAACCAAACAACCACATCAATAGTTCCGGGTTGGCACTTGACACCCTTGTTTGTGCCCGAAGTATACGATTGGCGCTTTTGACTTGGTCACAGCGTGGCGTCCTGAAAAAACGACGAGTCACCCTTGTTTGTGCCCGAAGTATACGATTGGCGCTTTTGACTTGGTCGCGGCAGTGTGGCATCCTGAAAAAACGACGAGTGAGAGCGATTTTATCAATCGTCTCTGTTGATGGGAAGATCTGGCAGCATGGAGCAAACATCACCATCGCCGCACGCATGTCGTCCAACTCCTCAAGTAAAACGTTGAGTGTGCTCCGGGCGCCGCTACCCTTCACTAGCAGCCTATTGAGGTGGCTTTCCTCGGGTGGCCGATGCTGTAATCGTTAAGCGCTTTTCTCCGACATGTTTTCCCCTTGAAGGCATATATACGAAGTATGCCTTGAAGCCCCAAAGGAGTTGAAGCCGTACGCCATACCGTACGCTCCCGCTGGTAGTGTGTAGCCAGTAGGTAGGCAGTAGGCAGTAGGTAGGCAGTAGTACACTACAGTACAGTAGAAATCAGCACTGGTCATAGTAGTACTACTACAGCAGTCAGCAATACTCCTGCTGTAAGGGTGGGAAGTCTCGCACGTACCCCCGTCCTCGGGGGGACGTATTGGAATTATTTGTCATGTATTGGACGTCGTTTCCGCGGTGTGGATGCAATGCCAATGCTTGTGTAAGTGCTGGGACGGACCGGGCGGGAGAAAGGGCGGGGGGGGGAGTCCGGTTCGGTTGTGTCAGCGAACCAAAACGTTCCCTTCGCTTGGCGTCAAAGATGGCAAAAGACGTGATAAGAAAGGCACAACGCGCGCTGTCAAAGGTGTAGTGCCGAGTGTTCTGCACTAAAACCAAGTAGTCTGGTGTCAGTCGAGGGATGTCAAGGCAAACTTGCTCTCTGTCGAGGGGTGAAAGTGGTGTCTCCTGACGTCTTCGCCTGGCGTGTTCTTACCGGGACAAAGGTTCCTGCATTGCTTGATTTGGATGCAGATAAAAGACGGAGCGCAGTTTCGTTTATTGCTGAGAGAGATACGTTGGGACACCCTACGCCGACGGCAGTGCAGATAAAAATCAACTGCTCGTATATCTACGTACGTACCTTCGTATGGGGAAATTAAATGTCAAGCCTCGCCTCCAACGGTAACGTAAAAGTGGGCATGTATTACGACCAGTACCGGTATGGCATCTGGTGGGCTACGCTCCGGGATTGGTTTTCTCCACTATGCAGGCCGTCTTACCTCTTGTACTGTTACGGGGGACCATAGTGAATAGGACCTACGGTACACACAAAAACCTATCTAATTACCTACTCTTCCAAACTACATTTGGTTCTATTTACTATGGTCCCCCGTAATACTACACAAGTTATCGCGCGGTATTGTTTTACGTATATCGAAATAGTACTGATGGTTGTCCCCAAAAACGCGGGTGTGGGGGGTTCCCTACGAGCTGGTTCAAGCCTATCGCGCCAGATTCCTGCAGAGTCCAATGTTCACGCCGTTTTTTTTAGTCACTAGACCCTGAAATTGGGACGCGTGCGTGCGACGGTATAGGGGTAGAGCACTTTTTGCCTTGCAAGGCAAATGTTTCTGACTGACGGAGCTCCTCGGCTGAGGACATAGGCGTGTGTAGTTTGCGCCTTTTAGTTATAACCCTTTTAGGACCGCAGTCCCGTTCTGGGGACAAACTACTTAGAATTTGAGGGGTTTGTCCCCAGAAAGGGACTGCGGTTCTAAAAAAGGGACAGCCCCCTCAAATTCTAAGTAGTCTGTCCCCAAAACGGGACTGCGGCCCTAAAAGGGTCAAGAAGGACTGCAGTTCGTTTCGGGGACAAAGCAGTCAAGAATCTGACTTGTTTGTCCCCGAGAAACGGAACTGCATTTCTAAAAGGGGTTTATGGTACTTTTTGCCCTGCAAGGCAAAAGTTTTCAACTGGCTTGGAGCTCCTCAGCTGAGGAACTACTGTAAGTGCTATTACCCGTTTTAGGACTGCAGCCCCTTTATGGGGAAAAACCACTCTAATTCTGAGTAGCTTGCCCCCAAAACGGGACTGACTGCCGTTAGTTGTTCCGAAAGGGTTATGAGCACTGAGAAACTACCCAGTATGTATATCACTGTCAATGGGAATAATCATTTCATGCTTACATGAGTTTTCGAACAACACCTACGATGGGCCGAGGTTATATACGAAATCCAACGTCAGGGGATGTGGAAGAGTGATGCATTTATGATGTATGTGAGAGCGACAAGAGAGGAGGAGAGAGGATAGGGTTTCAATAGTTCTGGCTTCTGATGCAGAGTGGCCGGAGGGATAACTTCGTTCACTTTTGAATCATAATCCCATCTCAATTATCAGCACACTTCGTCCACTTTTTATCATGCTCCATTTACCTCATCACCCCTTTGTGGGCCTTGAGATCGCGACCGAAACAGTTGTGACGTTTGGCGTTGTCAACGTCTACGAGCAGCGCGAACGCCCAGAGATAAGAGTAGGATCATGCTTGCTTGCGCCCGTGCTCGTGCCGAACAACTGTCCGACTCCTGCGTTGTGGTTCGAGCGCCATTTTTTCACCGCACCCCCCATTCGCAGCGCAGTTGCTGGCGCTGAAATCGTCCATTTTTGGCGGAAATTTTCCCCTCCAAAGTCCCGAGAGGTTTTATGTCGACTGTAGTCCCGTTTTGGGGGCAAACTACTTGGAATTTGAGCGTTTTTTCCCCCAAAACGGGACCGCGGTTTGCCCTACAAGGGTTTAGTTTTTTCTCGAAATCAGCTTTGGGGAGAGATGTAGAGTTCTTCACGCTAGCAGCCTCATAAAAAATAGGGCCTGCCTCTACCATAGGACACGTCTTTCGGCACCTGCCGAGCCGTTCAAGGATGGGTTGGGTTTTGTTCTACTTTTTTCGCCAGAAGATGTTCTATTTTTAATTATTTTTGAGATGTTTGGGTCTCAGGACACCCAATTTTTTCCTTTCGTGCACGGGGAGACTGAGAGCAAAGCTCGTGCCTCGTTGGTAAGACCCCTGGTTTTCCATCGAAGATACGCCTCTCAAGTACTACAAGTGCGATCCCAATACTTGAAACCCAGGTAATTACCGGGCTTTCAGTTTTATTCAAAGCAGTACCATAACACTAGCCCACTCTGATGAGCCGTATATTATGCAGAATTATGGGGAATTCGTGGAAACCCCGATTCCACAAGCTTGAACATACCTGGTAATAAGTCGAAGGTGTGGCCCCTCAAAACCCACTCCCACACCTCTGAAATGTGTCCTGTGCCACACATGAGTTGGTCCGATTACCTAGACGAGCCCTGACACTGACCGGGGGGGGATAGGCAGGACCAAATACGCGAAAAACATCCCCAACCCAGCCCAAGAAAAGCAAGCCACAGGAATGGAGGGGCCCTGGGCCTCAGTGGTTCGGCCACACCCCGAGGGGAAGCAGACCCTTCCATCTCTTGAGTCTCCATCGTGCAGTGTGCGGAGCAAGCTTACTCCAGGAGAGCAAACGGCCAAGAAAGAGTGACAACAACGCGTACCAACAAAAAAGGCAAAAAGCCCTAAGCCGAAGACGCCACTTACTTACTTGTTAACCCTTATAGCACAGCGCTCCCATATGTGGGGACAAAGCACTCAAACTGTAAGTAATTTGCCCCCAAAACGGGACTGGGGTCCTAAAAGGGTCGGGACACTTTGTATCCCTGGACAGGTTTGCCTACTTAAGTAAGTTGGTACTCACGTGTGTTTGCCTAGATATACATACGCAGAAAGAAGAAGAACAGCTTTTATTGCTTTCGCGCACGAGGGGACTGAGAGCAAAGCTCGTGCCTCGCTGGGGTAAGACCCCTGATTTTCCATCTAAGATACGCCTCCCGAATACTACAAACACGATGGATTCCAGTATCTGAACCCAGGTAATTACCGGGCTTTCAGCATCATTCAAAGCAGTACCATACCAGTGAACATTTATATTCAGAGTTTGGTGCGGTAAACGTGCGAAAATAGGCGTTGCCTCGTCGTGTTGCTTACTGCTGTAGTTTACGTATATGATCAAGTTTTGGCATTATTAGTCGTGTTGTTTACTGCTGTAGTATACGTATATGATCAAGTTTTGGCATTAAATATTACCTGGTACCGGTACTTGATATTGGTTCTACGCAGTCAGTTCTTCGAACACTTGCGCGATATTTTCTGCAGGCATGCCTTGAAGTACAGCAGTACTTTGAAGCGGCGGTTCGTTCGAAAAAAAAATCCTACGTGCGGAAACGCCTATTAATAGCGTTTATAACCCTTTGTCAAGGTCGGTGATTGATCGGTACACATTTTAATCGGTAGGACAGCGCCAGCTCGAGTGGTACGTGACACCCGAGTAGGTGTTGTGATCGGCATTCGTGCCTGACGAAAAAAATGGGGTGATTGCCTTGAATCAGCTTGTATGCATGTGTAGCTGTTCCTCAGAGTTTATTTACTCTTGGCCATGAAAAAAAAAAACATGTACTGCTGTATGTATATATATCAGGTATACGTATCCTTTTGTGGGGGGTTCCTGTGTGCTGTGACTCAATGCACTTTTAAAACACCTTTCTCGAGCTTTTTGAGCTTCTTGAGTCCACGTTCAGTGCCACAAGCTTAGACTCACGCGATATTTTGTGTTATCAATGTTTTGCGCCGAACCTTCACGCACCGAGAGCTGGCACTCAGGCCGACCGCATGCGCGAGAAAATTATACCAAATGTGTTTGTGTTCTTCACATTAAACCGTTCTTTCTACCCGTCGACATCTAGCACAACCAGTGTCCGTGCCGATTCTCCAATCCGAGAAGAGATACAAGTTCTGTGGTCACAAAGCTACGCCACAGAGATACTACGTTACCACGTGTGCAGTATGCACTGCAGTGGGCAATGCAAAGCCATGTCATCATACTAGATACGACAGGCACGACATACGCAATCTATGAAATAGTGAAACGAAAAGAAACAATCGAAGAGAAAACAAAAACAAGGTAGACAATCGAAAGAGAAAAAGAAAAAAAATGAAAGCAAAAACTAGGAGAAACAATCTGTCGTGCCCCCCCCCCGCAGGCGAGGTGGCCAACACTTGAAAAAGAACGAGCTGGAAAAAAGAAAAAAAAATAACAAAAAACACCACTGCTTGTAAACAGAGTAAGACAAAGAACCAAGGAAAAAAATAACAAAGGAAGAATAACAAAGGGGAAATAACAGGCAGACCAAAGCCCAAAGCACCTTCCAGGTGGCGGCAGCAGTTTGTGGTACGAGTAGTATGGCCAGGTTCTCCCTGCTAATCCGCCTGGTACCTTGCTACCCAGACTGCCGCCTCCGCCGTGCGTTCGTCAACTATGCCCAGCCCCTTGGCGTCAGACAATACGAAACGAGCAGAGAAGGTTCGTCATTCAACCACGCCACACGGCTCCTTCAGTACGGCTTATCAATCAGAAAAGGAAGAGAAAAAAATAAAAATGAAAATCACGGAGAGTCAGCGCAAGAAAGAAAAAAACAAAACAAAAAGAGAAGACAAGGGAAGACCACGTTCGAACCAGCTGCACCAGTTGGTAGCACTAGTAGTATGGTCATGTTCTACTTCCTAGTCGACTGGGTGCCTTGCTACCCTGTCTGCCATCTCCTTCCTACTTTCGTCTACCGCCGTTTCCCTTCTACCCCTCCTGTTCCCCCCCCTCTCCGCATTCCCTTGGTCGGACTTTCTGCCACTTCTCCTGTTGCCCCCCCCCCCCCCCCTTTCCCTTGGTCACCATCCACGGCGGATGCACGGCGCTGCCTACTCATCTCAGCCTCAGCCTCGTGCCACCTCACCATGAACCGTTCGGCTGCTTTAAGGATCCCCCGGTACCACTTCCCCGCCTTTTTGGCTGCAGTGGACCACAACGCGGTCTCAACTCCAAACACCAAGGGGGCAACTTCCGTTGGCCCTTCGGTGGCTCGGAACTCCCTAAGGTCTTCGACTATGCATCTATGCCAAGTCTTACACTGTCCGCCTGGTCTCGGGTTCTCCCCACCAGCTATCGTCCCGAACATTATCCGACTGGGTAATCGTTCCTTGCTTTGCCGTGCCACGCCCCCCGCAAAGAAGAGCCGCCGTTTACGAATGGTCGTTTCGATGCTCTCGCAACGTGTCATCTTGAGGGTCTTCGCGTACGAGAGGGTGGCATGGTCAGTACGAAGTCGGCGCTGGAAGCCAATGACTCGCAACAGGACTTGGTGGTGAGCCGTTCGAAGCTTGGCAAAGTGTTCCGCTCTGAGGGTCGACGTCACACACCCGTACAGCAGGGTCTCAATCACCTCGGCCTTCAGCATTCGGACTTTAAGGCTAAGGGGGGCGGTCGTCCTATCATATATATTTTTTTTTTTTTTTTTTTTTCTATCCCATTCATTATCTTCGCACATCTTCTTCTCTCTCTCCTTCCAACTCGTAACTCAGATCCGGGGTCACATAGCAGGCTCTTCTCCCCCCTTCCCGCTACGGTACGTGCCTTCATTTTTATCGCGAGAAGATTTCAGCCTTTTCTTCCCTCGTCGACTCGCATCGAATTGTGCCTACCCACGCTGCAAGGCGCTCTCAACGATTGAATCCCTTTTTTTTTTATTTTTGCAAATAAAGTCAAAGTCCGACCCTCCTAGGGCTCGAACCCAGGACTCAAACAAGTAGAATTCGAGGTTAACCACTTGAACCACCGGGGCGACCGGCAGCTAACTCCGGGCCGAACCGTTTGAGGCATGCTCGCATGAGGCGGATCCGTCGGTCGATTTCGAGGGAAAGCGCAGCGTTTTCGTGTATAACGCCGCCTAGGTATAAGAACTGGGTCGTCTGCTTATACCTCTGGCCTGCCGCTTCGATGGCGAGCGGTGGTGCGAGGGTTGTCCGGTCTGGTGTTTGTAGGACCATTGTCTCAAGTCTTCTTTTCCGACACCGTGAGGCCTGCTGCTTCGAAGACAGTCACTATGACTGTCATCATTTTTACGAGCCCTTCAGCCGACTTCGAGACAAAGTCCGACAATACAAGGGTCGTTCTGCTATTAACAGTAACATAACACTGCTATTAACAGTAACATAAGACGCTAGCGGTGCTTATAATTGCGGACAGCGGCACGAGTGCCAATTTCGGAGACGTGTTTTCAAGCCGTAGGATCGAGTTGTCGAGCTACATACAGTACGTAGTCCCACTGGGGTCCTGAGGATACCGCGTACGGCGGGTGAGGGGTCTCCCTGGGACAGAGAGGAGGGGCGCGTGGCCCCGATCGAATCGGAAGCGAGGTCCGTACCAAGTCCACACAGCAGAAGCCGTTCATTTATCCTATTTTATTTTTTTAATCCTCCGGCGGATTGGTAAAAATAAGCCCAAGCTCACCACACTTCCACGTTCAGATTTCGTGTCGTGTGTCAATTTAAGCTCCCGTTGCAACATCAGAACCGGCTGTTGTTACTGGCGCTTGGGCACGTTGACCCGACCAGACTGACTGACCCCCCGAGAGGGACAGGTGGGGTGGAGATAGCCACCCGGTAGAGTCATCTCCTCGGGGTAAACAATATCTGAAAAGGCTTGCTCAGTCCAATAATACAAAGGTCGTTTCTCTATCAACATGGCAATTACAAGCGGTCTCAATGACCCATCAAGGACAGGGCCTTTCTTCCAGCGACGCAGAGGTCGCTCGCCCTACAGTAGTGCGGCCTACCGTGAGGATCGTCAAGAGCTCGCACCGGGGCGCGATCGTGGTTCAGTGCTCGTTTTCCCTTGCAACAACGAAAGAAGAGGGCGTATAACGTCGAACAGAATAGTTCGGAAGGCTCTGGCTCTCGACCGAATCTTTCCGAAAATCGCCCTATTCGGTTCTTGTTCGGTATTAGCACCCTTCCCGTCGTTTATCGACCATAAAACGGCGGCTGAAGAACGATCGCACCTACCCCTGGGTGAACTCAACGCTCTTTACGGTAAAAATCCGGTAGCAGCGAAAAAGGGAGGTACCTCCCGTGTACCGTAGCTCGGGCCAACAGCGAGATGAACGCACGTGCTGCAAAACACAAAGTCAATGCGCTATCAGCGTGCTGTTAAACAGATCGCTCCCTTCGCCCGACAGCTCCGGCGCCCTCGACGCGCCCCCTCCGCTGCCTGCCCTCCTTCGGAGCTGACAACCGGAACAAAACTAATGCACGCGTTGCAACATCAAAGATGTGATTGCTAGAAGGTGCCGCAATACAGGGGGGGGGGAGGAGAAGGGATGCTTGCATAACTACTATACTCTCATAATACTGAAATATCCTCCACGACGAAAGGTAAGCTCGTTGTGGCGCGGTAACATACAGTACATACAGCAACATGTAATACTTCGTACCAGGCATTGCACACACGGCGGCAAAACTGGTACCTGGTACGTATCACTCGCTCCGAAAACAAAAAAAAACACACACACACATTCCTCCCTTGCGTGCTCACATTGCAGCAAAAAAACGGAGGGAAACAACCGCGATTACAGAAAATGTTATCCATGGTGGTTGGTGTCCCACCTTGCAGATAACCAGGAGGAGACGCAGCCTGCGGCCACGGGGTACTCTGGTATTAAACCAGTGATACCTTCTACTGTTAGTAATACGAAGTTGCCGAAATCCAGTCCTGTTAACAGAGAATGAACTCATTAACAGGCTGGCATCTCAATGTTAGTAAGACAGACACTACAGTAGATCGGGTACCGCATCGCATACAGAAGTACACCCACCTGCCCATAGGTCTGCGACAAGGAGACGAGGCAGACAATAAATCGGACACCTTATCATATCATACACCCGCCGGTAATCTGTGGCAGCAGCAGCAGCAGCAGCAGTGGTGAAGTGATAAGCAATCAGGCAGCGAGCGGTCCGCCGCTGTCTACGAGACACTCCATAACCACAGCAAAACAAAACAGCGACGGGGGAGAAGTGACCGGCCTAAAAATCAGTACTACCGCAGTGCTGTGGTATCATACTGGTACGCACTATTACAGACTAACATGTTCACAGAGTGAGATCAATTCTCAATTCTCTCAATTCTGCTGCACCGGTGAGCTACACTTCTTTGTCTACAGACCCACCGCAACTCTATACTACTCCTACTGTGCAGAAAGCCGGAAACAAGTACGTAAAAACAACCAACACAGAGCCTACATACATATACACTCGTACGTGGTCACAAAGAAAGCGATGAGAAAATGGCGCCATCGACTACAACAAAAAAGTCTAAAAATCTACCGGTAGTAAAACTGAAGAGACGGAACGCGGAGGACCTCGCCATTCCGCCCGCCTCGAAAACCGACCCCACGGCGGAAGAAAGCAAAATCGTGCACGCGCCAGCCTGACTGCCCACCGTGACCAAGGACAACCCCCCTTCCCCACGCCATAAAAACATCAGTCACAGCTCGTCGCCTCGAAGGGGGTCAGACTGCCGCCACGGCTCCGGACGAGACCACAAAAGCATCAGATCAGATCTAGCCCGTGACCTTCAAGAGAGGGGGGGGGTGCACGAGAGAGCAAACCATCCGCGCGCCAGCCCCGACTGCCGCTGCGACTGGGAAGAAACCCTCATCCCAACGCCACAAAAAAACGATCAAAAAGCTCACGGCCTCGAAAGAAGGTGGCTGCCGCCGCGACCAGAAGGAAACACTTTTATCCACACCCCCACAAAGTCTGTCTCTGCCTGGTGGGTGAAAATCCGACGTGCTCCGTCCCGGCATTGTACGGGGGATGCGAGGGTCTATTGGTCATACAACTACGGCCATGCATGACATGCGTACACCCCCCCCCCCCCCTCCCCCCCCCCGCCCCCGACCATTAAAGTCGTCCAATTAAATCTCGCGGCCTCTCGAAAGCGGGGTCGGGCGCTCCGCTACCCGAAGCTGATCCTCCTCCGTGGCCCCGTTCCCGACTCGGAAAAGACTGACCGCATCGCTGCCGCCGTCTGAGCATCGCCCGCCGCCCCTGCCGCCGCTGCCGCCGCCGATGACGACACCGATCGGAGGGTATCGCGTCGCCCAGGCTCGCTTGCGGCACCGAAATTACTGTCGCCCGACCTTGCATACTCCCCGCCGTGGGCGGAAGAGCTGTCTTCCCTCTCGTCTACGCCTTCCATGTACTCGGCCCCCGGCATAGGCACGACGTGGCGGTGATTCGAACGCCTTGACCAAATGCGGCGGCGCGGTTTGGGTTTGGTGGGGGGTACCGCTGATGGTCGGGGGGGGAGGGCGTTGTTGTTGTTGTGGTTGGTGGTGGTGCCATTCTTAATAGGGTTTCCGTTAAGGCTGGTGGGTTTTAGGCTGCGGGGGGTGGCGAGGGAGCCGGGGGGGTTGCGCTCCGCCGTAGCCCCCTGCTGCTGCCGCTGCTGTTGCCGCTGCTGTTGCTGTTGCTGCTGTTGTTGCTGCTGCAGCTGCTGCTGCTTGCGTTGGGCGGTTTTCGCCTCCGGGAGGGAAGCGGAGAGCATGTGAACCGAGGACGCCGATATGTTGGAGTGCCCAGAAGAGTCCTTCAAGTGGTGCAAGGAAGAGTCCTTCGCGTCAATGGCCGGCTGCTGCCGTTCTTGTCGAACGATCGTCACATGCGTAGCTGCCGCATAGCATCACATAAAGTGGGGAGAGGCGGGGTGCTTGTATCATGCATGGCCGTAGTCGTATAACTATAGAGCCTCGCAGCCCTACAATGCCGGGACGGAGCACAGCATCGACCAGGCAGACATAGCTTGCACCAAGCGCGAAGCGTAACGTGAGGTGTTCGGCGAGGTGCATGAAGGGTGAGCTGCATCCTACTAAGAACCGCTTTTGAGGCGGGTTTTCCTGGATACAGAAGACAAGATCAATTAACTGATATGATTTCTGGTGTGGCCACTTCCAGAGACAGCAATGGGTATACTATGTGACTGCCTCGTGGATACCTTACCATATATACACTACGTACTAAGATCATCCCCCTTGTGCGGAGGGAAGGTTCTCCCGGCACAAAAATGATTTTACTCGACCGACTGCCGTGGTGAATGTCCAACAAAAAACAAAAAAAAAATGGTACCCTGGCTGTCTAGCTCACGTAGTGTGAGGCGTGTTTTACAGCGTCGTCGCCAACCGACGACAACCCAACCTACTCATATCATGCATAGCTGTAGTCGTACAACCATAGAGCCTCGCATCCCTACAATGCCGGGACGGAGCACGTCGGGTTTTCATCGATCAGGCAGACATTGCACCAAGCGCGAAGCGTAACGTGAGGTGTTCGGCGAGTCGCATGAAAGGTGAACTGTATCCTTCTAAGAACCGCTTGTGAGGCAGGCTTGCATATGGATGGCAGCTTCAATGAGTCCATTTCGGGGGGGGGGGGGGGGAGATGTTGAAGAGACCCAACGATTCGGAGGGTGAAGGATGGGCGAAATAAGAGAGGTCAGAAAATGACGGGGGGGGAGGGGGGGGGGGGGGGGGGGGGCGTACTCATTTGTTGCTTGCCTTAGTCATTCGACCATTGACCACGCATCCCTTTCGAGACGGAGCGGGGGGGGAGGGGGGGGGGAAAGAGGTGGAACAAACGGGCAAATGTAGAAAAACGAAAGAGTCAAGATGCATGCCGACCACTATGTCAACCCAAAGCCTCCAAGCTATCTACCGAGAGGCGCCATGAGAACGGGCCCTGCTGCTGAAGGAATTACACATGTAAGATGCGAGTACTATACTGCACTATACGCAGCACCGTAATAGTGCCTGTGTTCAAGGAAAGCCTCGCTGAAGCGAGCGGGCGCGGCAGAAAATCGACTTATTCATAAAAAAAAAGTGTAATCGAACGTATCCTTCGACATGTTTTTCTTCAAGTACAGCAACACTCCTTTTAGCTTTTGCACAACCAGAGCATTCTTCGAACGCATACAGCTCCGGCCGAAGCACCACGTGACGTGAAAAACACATTATCAAGCAACATCACCAAAGCCCGTCGCATGCAGAAAAAAACAATCAAATGTAATCATGCCAACTTCTACTGTAGTACAGTAGGCTTTTACTGCTGCACTTGTATAGGCTTAAATACCATCAACAGGTATATATTGGGTTCATCCGGCAAACCGAGGCCACATCGCAAGAAACAAAAACAATCACCACCCGGTCGCCACCGCCGCCACAGCCACCACAGCGGCAGCGCCAGCAGCGGCAGTAGCAACAGCAGCAGCAGCAGCGGCGGCGGCAATGGCACGCATGCGCTCATTTTGTTTCCCTTCGTGTTCCCGCTCACATTTGACGTCTTCTCCAATGCGGAAAAGCCCTTCCGCCCGACACCGACTCTCCTCGTGCACGTGCAGAAGTTCCTCCGCCATCGCCTTCTCCACCCCATCGGGCATTTCGTCGATCAGCACCCGGAGAGAAGCTTTCACCCCCAGGATAATGTGCTCAGCGAATACCGCCATCTAGGCATGGGGGGGCGAGACGGGATGGGCGGCGTAAACGGGAGGGGGGGGGGGGGGGGGGAGGGGAGGGGAGGGGAGGGGAGGGAGGAGGAGGAAGCGCGGCGCATGGGCGGGAAAAGAAGGGGGGGGGTGTCGCTGAACAACGCGGGTCAGCGATGATGGAAAGAAACGACGGCTAAAGTCGGACAAGAGCAGGAACGCAGGACATATTTATGGAGCACTGCCGGTTGGTTCCCCTGATAATATGTTGGTCCGCGGAAGGCCAAGCTAAAACCATTCTTTGCATTGTTGCCACGTTCTTCAATATAGAATACTGGGGACATGCAGCGGAAATACGAAAACGGGCCCCTACACGATTTCTCCCCCCCCGGCGCTTTTTTGTGTCTACCCTATGGTGATTACAAGAAAATGACCCCCTCCCCCCTTCTTTCTTACTCAATGCAAAACTGCTAGCAGTACATATAATACGTGTAGTTTGTTTGTTGGGCTACCCCCTATTCCCCCGTGTGCCCCTCCTATATATCCCGCCGGGCAACCACCATTGCGGCACCATTGAATCGATACCAATCGCCGCGGGTGTGTATGGTTCCCCTTCGCTACAGCCAGGGATTCCTCTGTACGACCAACAAGACCCTAACAAACGCAAGGAATCATGTGCGGTGGTCGGAAAACTCATGCTCGCACGGGTAGCGCGCAACAACGAGACCAGCAGAGACAGAAAAACCAACAGAGACAGAAAGACCAACGACAACAGCAGCAATAACAGCAACAGCAGCAAAAACATCAAACAACAACAGCAACAAGAACAACACCCAACACCCAACATCCAACACGAACATCAACACGATCAACACCCAACACCAACACCCACACCAACATCAGCCTGCCCTACGGTAACGCCCGCAGCCCAATACCGCCTCAGCATCTACAAACTCCCGCCATAAACGGTCACGCATTCGTCCCTCGCACATCCCACGCACGCAAGGCCAGTCCCACGCGAGCAAAAACACTCTCTCAGGCTGAAAGTTGGCTGGGCTTGTCGGCTAGTTCTAGTTGAGTGGCGGAGTAACACCAACTACAACTGAGTTGGTCTTTAGACGCGTACTACGGTAGCGTTTGCCTTAAGGGGTATGCGCCTATTCAGTTTGTGAGATTCCTCACTGGAGGAGCTTTACACTATTAATAAGTCGTTACTAAGTCATTACTACTGTAAGTCGTAAGTCAGGAGAACCTGAATAAAAGGTGAAACAAACTAAACAAAAAGATAATTCGACGAACAATCCCGTGATCCAGATATATCAAGAAAATACTGCAAATCACACTATTAATAACCGTAGTCCAACGATAAGGCATGCCTGAAGGCCTCATTGGGTAGCTCCTCAGTCTATTCAGCCGAGGAGCCCCGTCACTCAGAAACATTTGCCTTGCAAGGCAAAATGTGCTACGACCCCTATCGGCCATTACGGGAGAACATACTTATACTAACAATCACCAAATATATATAAACAGTAAAACTAGACGGATATATAGTTCTTGAGTCCATCGTGGGTTCTGATTGCTATGTACTATTACGGGGGACCATAGTTAATAAAACCAAATATTGTTAGCAAACATTGCGAAATATATAGGTTTTTGTGTGTAACGTAGGTTCTATTTAATATGGTCCCCCGTAATACCTGGTACCTAGTACTATGTATTACTATCGCCCCCCGTAACCGTCACCGATAATATTAATACTTGAGTGGCCAAGTAAAAACCAAATAATAAGTACTTACTTGGTACTCTATCCCTACAAAACACATGCCGAGTCACAAACGCGCTAGCAACGGAAAAAGACGAAGAACTCCGCAAACTAACTAACGCGACTATTGCCTGTAAAGCCTAGCCAACTAACAACTAGTCGGCGACTCATAATTAGCCAACTCACAGCCGTACACACTAATCATAGAAACTACCAAGCCAACAACCTGGTAATAACCAGTCGGCGACGTATAGTCAGTAAACTCACAGCCCTGTACACAAATCATGGAACCTACGTATCCAACTGACAACTAGTCGGCGACTTATAGTCAGCCAACACACAGTCCTTAATGCTAATCATGGAACCTACCTAGCCAACACGTAACTAGCAATAGTCGGCGACTGATATTCGGCCAATTCACGCCCCTACCACTCTCTCGCTCACCACGAGGTACTTGGAGTGCGGGAACTGATTCGCCAGAGGGACTGGAACGTAGAGCCCTAGTTCCTCGGAGGTCAGCGCCAGGAGGAGGCTGTGGCGGCGGTCGTCGCAACAAGAAACCGAGGAAAGGGGGTGGGGGGTTCTTTAGTGTACGGGTGCGTTGCGTAGGTTGTACCGTCATAGGCGAACAGCATCGGCTTCTCTTGTTCTGCTGGAGATACGGTTGGTGGTTAACATCGCGTGTTCCTTTAGGTGTGCGCAGCCCCCGCCTTAGGAGGCACTAGTGTAAACACATGTCTGTCAAGTCAAGAGAGTACGGAACAAGGTGCATCAACAGCTGTATCGGCACAGGCTGCGAACACAACCACGGGAGAAGTGACACCTGCTGCGATGTGAGACCTCGCAAGAGCTCGCAGCTCAGCTCAGGCCAGACATGGACAAAGGCACACGGGGGCTGGAAGCGGGGAGGCAAGATGCGGGCAAGGGCACCTCATCCGCTGCTTCTACTATTGTTTGTTCATTCATGCCGCGGAAAACACGCTAAATGCATACTCGCCAGAACACCGGTGGGAGTCACAGCCCCCGCACTCGACCTCCTCTTCCCACCACCAAGGGGCAACAGGCGACCCCACAGAAGAAAGAGAGGCACCAGCCCCTCGAAGCGTGCTCTCCATGGGCACAGTTTGTGAGGTTCCACTCGAACTACGTACGCGATGGGGGTAATTTCACGGCGTTTTTTCCCGCACGCTTGTTCGTCTCCTTCCCGAGCAAGGTCACGACGATTACACACCGGTAACACAACAGTAACAACGGAAACGTACCGGTAACACAACGGTAATACAACAGTAACAACGGTAACGTAACGGTAACACTCCGGTAACACAACAGTAACAACGGTAACGGAACGGTAACACAACGGAAACACAACAGTAACAACGGAAACGTAACGGTAACACAACAGTAACAACGGTAACGTAACGGTAACACAACAGTAACAACGGTAACGTAACGGTAACACTACGGTAACACAACAGTAACAACGGTAACGTAACGGTAACACAACGGTAACACAAAAGTAACAACGGTAACGCAACGGAAACGACGGTGGTCACAAGACACCCCTAATCCGCTGTCTCTACAAGCTTCAACCTCAAGAACGAAAGCAAACCACGAGCACGCCCAACCGGCAACTGCCACGTTATACATACCGCGCGACAAGTCACACTTGACCAGCGCTCGAAGGCCAAGGCAATAAATGCCGCGACGCGTCGCTCGTGGCGGACGGCAAGGGTTCAATCTTCCCGCCAATCTGAACTAGTTCACCCCTCCGGCTCACCAGTTAGTGAGGACGCTGGCCATGCCCACGAATTCTAGCACTCCATACCAGGCACCGATGCTAGACCTGCCGCAAAGGATCAACGCCAAGTCACCACGAAGCAAGCACGCATGAAAGAAGCACAAGGGAAGCATAAAAAAGAAAAAGCAGAAAGTAAGACGTACGAAGAAAGCACGTGGAACACGCGAAAGAAAGCGCGAAAAAAGCACAAAGGAAGCACGGAGGAGGCACGAAAGCATCATGTAGAAGGCACGAATGAAGCACGAACAACGCAAGAAAAAAGATGCATGAGGGAACAGCACCAACGAAGGACGGGAGAACGCACGAAAACAACACGAAGGAAGCATGAAAGAATCACAAGGGGAGCACGAACGATAGCGCAAAGCATGAATGAGAAAATTAGCAAATGCCTCGTTAACAACGAGCACCAGCGAAACAAGAGCGGTTCACGGGCGTAAACAGCATCCGCACAAAAAAAGACACGGAAGGGAAACAGGCCAGTGCCGAAGCAAGGTGCTCACAGCAGCAGTGTGTGCATAACGTAAAATCGAAGCGGGAGATGTCTTGCCGTGAATCAGCCCCAAAGTGCCGCGAAAAAAAACAAAACATCTCACTTAAGGGGGTGGGGGTATACTTATGTCATGCCGCTACAATGCGGTCGTGGAGGGGTGTACTCATGCCATGCATGGCCGTAGTCGTATGACCATAGACCTTCGCATCCCTGCAACGGCGGGACGGAGCACGTCGGGTTTTCCCCGACCAGGCAGGCCATGCTTGCCCCAAGCGCCAAGCGCAACGTGAGGTGTTCGGCGAGTCGCACGAAGGGTGATCTGTATCCTACGGATGGTATCGTAGCTCGGAAAACGAAACGATAAAATGTCGAGTTTGGGGTGGTCGGATTCAGAAACCGCGCCGAGACCATCACCGCGACCGACCTACAGTACCTGTCAATGTAAGGAGGCCGTCGGCAGCGAAGGAGCTTTTGATGGTCGATGAATATCTCGGCCAAGCATCGGATTAGCGCCAGCAGAGGCGCCAGCGGAAGGACCACGGCAAACATCGTCACGTACCCGTACTGCTTGTTTCCAACACCATTACAGGTTGGAAAACCGGCACAACGTTGAACAACGCGCGATACAAGGAAAGGGGGTTGGAGGGGAACGGGAGTTTAGGCAAGGGAGGATGAAAGGTGAGGACCAGCGAGTCCGTGCTACAAACGTGCACCGAGCGGAAATACGGCGATGTGTTTCGAGCAACACACGTTGGGGCGAGGGTTGCGGTTAGCATATAGATATGGGTTGACAATAGCAGGATCCTCATTTTGTTTTTTATCCTCCCGACGGAATGATAAAAATAAAGATTAAGCTCCCACCGTTCCATGTTTAGAATACGTGTTGACGTGTGGCATTTTGTACCACATGAGGTGATTGGACGAGAATTTTAGGCCGGAGCTGTTTCACGCGCCACTTCGCCAAGGGGGTAATGTCACCCACGAAACACAAAAAAATAGACCCTTCACGGGTCATGACCTGACCTGCAGGTCAGGTCAGAAGGTGTTCAAAATCTCACGGCTCGGGTCGAGTCGGGTCGGGAGGTTTCGAAATCTCACGGGTCGGGCCAGGTTACCCTGACCCGACCCGACCCGACCCGCGAGGTCTGACCTGACCCGTGAAAAGCCCTGAAAAAAAGAAATATGGGAAGGCCTGTCTCCCTGAAAGCGCTGAAATCTCGATGTCAGCCGCCGGTTATTCGTGATAGTGGGGCGCACTCTCGGCACCGTGCCGGCAGGGCCACCATCGCGTGTTGTTCTTTCATGAAGCGAAGAGTCAGATGTTTTCACTCCTCGGACAGGGCATGATCTACCTGATCTATCTATCTACAGTAGATCACCTACTGTAGTTCCTCACCTGCCTCTGAGAGACGTTGTACGGAGGTACAAATCCGCCCCAGGACATACGTGGTACAGCAGTAGATCATGCAGGTTATACGGGTCCCACACGCCAACGTGAGCTAGATCATACAAAATCTGCCTTGAAATATTTAGACCATCAAGTGGGAATGATCCATAGATGATCTGTGAATGATCTGTTAGATGATCTGTACATGATCTGTTACATGATCTGTCCGAGGTGTGCATGCGTTTGAAACGGCGGAAGAGGCCGTGGCGTGGTTCACGAAGCCTCCCATGCTTCGATTACACCAGCGCTCCCCATCGTTCCGTCTCGTGCAGAAAGAGTCCAGTGCCCTTGCGGCAATGCCAAGTGTCTGCCCGACATGCACAGGTCGCCTCTGGGGGAATGCCAACAGCTCGCTGCGGACCACCTATGCCTGATGTCCGACTCGCCGATTAATTTCGGCCAGTGCGTCCATCGTTCATCGATCAGCCCCAGCTGCTGCTGATATGCGCAAATATCTCGCTTATCTTGTCTCTCGCTGCGTGCATGCCAGCGGGCGGAGTTCGCAACCGTTAAGAAAAATAATGGAAAAAAATAAATACATCGGGAAACAAAAATGATTCCGTTTTGCTACATTCTGCTACGCTTCACTCCGTCTCTCGCCTGCACCATGAGGTCCAGGTACTCCCCGTGCGTTTGATACTCTGGCATCATGCTCTCGTTCGTCAAAGCATCCCTCCACAGCTGCTTCCTCCTCTGGCACTGGACACGTTCAAGGCCAAAAGTAACAGAGAAACCCACGGCACAGAGGGGCAGTGAAACTGGGTGAGGGAGGGGAGCGCGGCGGTCATTCAAGCGGAACGACGACTGCTCCGACTGTGTCTGCACAGGCTTGTGATTCCCTCAATAAATTCGACGTCGTGGCACACAGCAGAAGCTACGCCAGCTCGCGATTTCCAAGCCACTGCCTTGATGTATCACGCTGAAAAAAAGGAGGCGGCTTCGGCAGTGCCCCATCAACACTATTATGCAAACCGCGAACAGATGCTCTCTTCTCGTTTCGGCGGTATCACACACGGCACGGCTAGCAGTCGGTCAACACTGCTGCTTGTAGCGTATTTCGAGGGATATGTGTTCTTGCAGGGTCTTCTCCCACACTTAACTTGATGCCCTCGGAACTGGAAGGCATGCCTTCAAGGGGAACAGGGAGACTGCTGCTTGTAGCGTATTTCGAGAGAGATATATTGAGTTTTAGCCAAAATCAACTAAACCTGGTCCATTTTGGACCACAATCAGGTAACCACTAAAAACAAGTAAAAATAGCTTTCAATTGCTTTAGCCTGATTTTCCGCCAATCACAGAGGCCATACGTAAAACCCTTTTTTCTCTGCGTATGCGGTCTCTAGTCCCTCGGTTGTAATTCTCATGTATAAACTCTGTACGTACGTAAAAAAGGGGCACTGCTGCTTGTAGCGTGCTTCGAGGGATACTCGTTCCTGCAGAGTCTTCGTCTACGACAAGTTGTAACCCCTCCGGGACGTGAGGGCATGCCCCAAAGGGAAAATGGGGGCGCTGCTGCTTGTGGCGTTTTTCGAGGGATCTTCGCTCCTAAAGAATCTTCTCCCACGCTTACCTCAACCCCGTTTTGCCTTCGGTACTCGAAGGCATGCCTTGTAGGGAAAAGAGGGGCACCGCTGCTTGTAGCGTATTTCGAGGAATATGTGTTTCTGCTGGGTCTTCTCCCAATAATAAGTTACAACCCCTTGGGAAAATCAAGGCATGTCTTGACCCTTTTAGAACCGCAGTCCCGTTTTGGGGACAAACCACTCAATTTTCAAGTAGTTTGTCCCCAAAACGGGACTGCGGTTCTAAAGCGGTTAAACGGAAAAAGGGTCGGAAAAAAAAACTGATGATTTCCAGCTGCAACGACCCCACGAAGCAGCCCTACGCGGAAACATAGGGACCTCATAGACATGAATACGAAGACCAAGCGGCACACATATTTTCGGCCAGAGTGGTAGAGTGTATACCCTGGTACCTGGTAAGGGTATACGATAGGCTGCTCAGGTAAAAAAAAGGGATGTGTTCGAATCGCAGGTATAAAAAAGGGAAGACGACGCATGACAACGCGCGAAGTACGATCATACGTTGGAAATATTCGCACGCTCTTCCGAGAAGGTTGATTGATACCAGGCCTAAACACGGGTCATGACCCGACCAGCGTATCGGCTCAGGAGATCTTCAACAACTCACGGGTCGGGCCGGGTCGGGTCAGGAGGTATAATAATTATCACGGGTCGGGCCGAGACGCGATAGGTCGGGTTAGGTGAGAAGCCATCCGCCCCGACCGGCGAGGATTGACCCGACCCGTGAACCGGCCTGGTTGACACGACCGTGATTGTCGATTTTGACGTCGCTATACGTGGTTAACCCATTGACAAGCTGAAACCTGACTTCAGAGATAAACATACACGGAGCCAGGGTAGAGTATATATTTCGGCAGAAAATAAATAGGCTGACCCCAATCTTGCATAACGACACAAACACTGAAAAAAAACAACCCCGCCCCTTACCCCCCCCCCCCTATTTTTTATAGGTTGGGTTGGCGTCGGTTGGCAACGACACTGTAAAACATGCCGCTCACTACGTGAGCTAGATAACCAGGGTACCGTTTTTTTTTTTTTTTTTTTTTTGGCGGTCGCCCACAGCTGGTTGTCGAGTTAGATCATTTGTGCGAGGTGGGGAACCTTAACTCCGCACAATTGGGAATGTTCGTATCACGTAGTGTTCAAGGTAAGGCACCCAAGAGGCAGTTACATAGTACTCCCATTGCCGTCTCTGGAATGCCTACACCGGAAATTAAATCAACTCATTGAAGCTGTCGTCCATATGCAAGTCCGCCTCACAAGCGGTTCTTAGTAGGATGCAGCTCAGCCTTCATGCGACTCGCCGGACACCTCACGGCGCTTCGCGCTTGGTGCAAGCAATGTCTGCCTGGTCGGTGAAAACCCGACATGCTCCGTCCCGGCATTGTAGGGATGCGAGGGTCTATGGTCATACGACTACGGCCATGCATGAGATCGAGTACATCTCTCCTATCGAGTACACCCCCCCCCTCCGCGATGGTCATACGACTACGGCCATGCATGAGATCGAGTACATATCTCCTATCGAGTACACCCCCCCCCCCTCGGCACACGTCTCCAAACCTCACCGACGAGACCCTGTCCGCTGCGCGAAAAGCCACCTCATGCATTCTCGCGACCCCTGACGTTTGTTGGTGTTTATGTCGCCCTAGCCTCTGGCTTGCCAAACCTCGTGTTGGTTGCGGCGGTGGCGGTGATGGCGTCGGGCGCCGCGACATAAAAACGCCTCCGCACGCAGCCACAGCGGCTTTCTTTGCCTTCGCGCGTACCAAGCGCCTCCGGAAGTAGAGCTGGATCATCGGCGCTACCACTTCCTGCGATCGAAGACCCAAAGGTATCAGCGCCACCGAACACCAAAAAATATGGCAGCAGCAAAAACAACAACCACCATTACCTCAACTGCAACAACCGCAACAATAACGACAACAACAGGAACAAAAACAACGACAACAATTGAAAGAAACAAACCAACAAAACTCAACACACCACCGACACTAACAACAAACACCAACACCACCAACAACAAAAACAACACCGACAGCAGATGTTGAAGCCCAGCACACCCGACGGGCATCGCGCAAATACTGGGCAGGCTGAAATGCTGTAGGGTAGACTTGGAAACTGAGATTCCGTCACGGCCTCGCCCATTATGACGAAAAAAAAAAAGTCGTCGACGCGAGGCCTGGGGATGGCATTCCACAGCACAAGCACCACACTCACAACGGGCCTCTACGGGTCGGACATATCACAACGTACTCCATGATCATCTACAGCAGATCCTAACCTGCCGCTATCTGATGCTGTGCAGGATCTGTGTATCACAGATCCAACCCAGGAAGTGTGTGCTAGATAATGCAGATGATCCGGCTTCGACCCGCAACACGGTCTATAGATCATGCGCATCAGCATAGATCAAGGGGCTGTATCCCCTCGGACATATCAAAATACGTACAAGCGTCGCCTTCCTTGAAAGATATGCGCGATCTAGAAAATTAAGATCAACATAGATTGAGGTGTATTTTCTTCCCTGATTTATATCAGCATACATTTACGGTCATCTTCTCTGAAATACCAAGGGTCTTTTCGTCCCTGAAAGATATCAACGGTCATCAACGGTCATCTTCCCGGAAAGATACGTATGGTATAGATCATGCGTACCAACATACTGTAGATCAAGGGGTCCAATAGCCCTGAAACAACCAGAAAATGAAATGGTTGATCTGATCTGACATCTCCGATGTGTTGACACCTTGGCCCTACCGCCCTCGCTGTTCCCCACGCGCGGCCCATGAACGAGCACAACCACCCCATGAGATACGGTCCGTCTATTGTACTCCTCTATGGCCAACCGAGAGAAAACATCAACACGGGCGTTGAACCGATAAACGTACCTTAAGGGCATCCATGAACGAGCGGGCTACGAGGATCGTGGTGAGCATGTCCTGCAAACCGACCAGGTCTCTGTCACAAGCGAGGGTATAGACACAGAATTTTTCCGGCCGGCAAATACACGAGGCAGAGGGGTGCAAGGACCAGGGGAACAAAAGGATCAGTATTGTATCGTAGAATAAATCAGCGATGGTTTTCATATATGTTGGGGGGAAAAAAAAATCTCAGCTGGGAGGTCAAGTTTTTCGTAAGCTCATATTTGCACGATGCACGTCATACCTCAATCGCGCGTGCTACATGTATATATACCTGGTATGGCTTGTGGCGCAATTTATGTGCCACAAAATGGAACGGGCAAGGGGAATTATATACGGTGCGTGATGTCGGTGGCTCAAGCCGTGCGACAATTTCGCCAGGACGAGGCGGCCCCCGGCACGAAACAAGAGACGACGGAGCAAATGTTGGCACTTTCCCCCTCCGCCGCCGCAAATAGGCGCAAAAAGGAATCCACTGCCGTAGTCACCGCACCTTGGGGCCTTACTGAAACGGGAAACAAGACGCAGGTCGCATGGGCGTGGTATGCCATCCATGTTGAGGCGAAGCACCCGATGCATCGATTATCCGTTCCGCCCCAGCCACAGCCCAAACCGAACACACACGCTCTCTACTGTATTACTGCGAGCGAATGCGGGTTTCCACTTGAGGCGGCGCCAACACAACTAGGGGCCCCTGTCCAGTTGCCTGAAGCGTCTGACGTACGCCGTGCACCAACGCAAACAAGTTGACGATAGCCACAAATATCCTGATGCACGAGTTCCTAGCGACAGCCACTCTGTTTGCACGTCTGACAGGGTCCGACCGACAACGCTCCACCCCCGTCTGCCCCCACCCGCGGTATATCATGACACGCCTACTTTGACTGAAACCCCACAAATCTTTCCGTCCGGAGCGGGGATGCACCTTTCTCGGCAGCAACGATCCGAACAAAAGTGGACACTTTTTTTCACTGCATGTTCGATTCCCAACAAGCTCCCCTCCCCTTGTGACGACGCTCAATAGCCCCGAACACGCCGCGTGTCATTAAAAAATGGGGATGATACGTATGTGAAGCCGGGTGAAGAACTGAAGTCGACATCGCTAAAATAACTGTACTCGTACGAAAACATCCGACAGATGCGTTGTAACCATATCTGCGGTGACACCTGAACTGAACCTGAGCAAAATGCGGTGCAACCTGAGCCAAAGCAGTGCAACCTGAGCCAAATGCGATTTAAGAGCTTTATTGAACACATGAAGATAATCCGTGCCCTGACCGATCGACCGACCACCGCAAGGGGTCTTCGCCTCACCTCTGCCAGAAGCCGAGGTAGCACAAGCGCGAGAAGCTGTTGACGCAGCGAAAGGTGAACCTCTTAACGGTCATGCTGTTCTCCGCGCCAACGTCCGTCACGTGCCCTTCCCACTGCGTCAACGCCTGCACACGCCGACACGCCCGTCGACATTCAACCATTAATTGTTTTTACGTCTAATTTTTTTTAAATAAGAACAAGTTTTAATTGTCTTTGTAACAAGAATCGTCAATAATTTGATCGTAAAAATGTCAATATACAGCTACCAGAGAACGAGTACGCGTAGTCACGACACGACTAAAAACTTCCCCGCTACAATAGTATGGTTCTAAAAACGGTGCACGGTCAGCTCACCAGCGCCCACTTCCTGTGCAATCCGTAGAAAGTCGTCGGTAAGACGATCGAGGCAACCCTGTGTGGGACGCAAAGACGACACCATCGCCCAGGTCCAGCGGGAGCAGGCGGTGGGAAGCGAAGGAGAATGAGTCAAACACACAACCCATACAAGAAACGTTTGGCTTTGTTTCGTCTTCACGGTGCGATACTCTTGCTTTGCTTCGTCCTCACAGCGCGAAAATTTTAGGACTATATAGGGTTAAGGCCAGGGATAGCCTTGAGATTGATACCGATGCACGTTTGTTGGATCGTGCGACACTCAGAGTTGGGGTTGGGGATGTATTTTTGACAGATTACGCCGCACGAGGGTGGCTACGGGCTATGGGCGTCTTCATTTTTTTGAAAACGTATTTCGTCCGTGCAAACCGCGTGAAAAACATTGCTGCCGAACACTGTGCCGCACACCGACACCGAGCAAGCCACTACCACTACTTCGCAGCCGCAGCAACAAGCGTGACCCCGCCCCCCCTTCCCCTCTCCTCCTCCTCGTCCTCCTCCCCGTGTCTTACACCGCCTTCGAGCCCCGCGCGCGGCTACCAACCTAACAAGGTGCACGTTGATCCCCCCACCGAATTTCTGGACTGATCGGATCTCCAACCACGCAAACCTGCCACGGTACGTGAACGGCCACGGCCAGACGGGGGAGCGAGCACGAGGCACCATAAAACATACCAGGGTATCACGCATGGGGAATGAGCGTCCAGGATAAAACGAGGAGGGGGGACAACCGACGACGCCAGCGACTACCAGGTACCTGGTACACAGTATTATAGAGCACACCCGTGACGGCGACGGGGGGGGGGGGGTGTACTCGACAGGAGAGATGTACTCGATCTCATGCATGGCCGTAGTCGTATGGCCATAGACCCTAACATCCCTACAATGCCGGGACGGGGCATGTCGGGTTTTCACCGACCAGGCAGGCCTTGTTTGCACCAAGCGCGAAGCGCCGTGCGGTGTCCGGCGAGTCACATGAGGGGTGAGCTGCATCCTACTAAGAACCGCTTGTGAGGCGGACTTGCATGTGGACTAAATCTTCAATGAGTTAATTTAATTTCCGGCGTGGCCACTTCCAGAGACAGTAATGGGGGTACTATGTGACTGCTTTTTGGGTGCCTTACCGTAAACACTACCTGGTACGTGATACGATGATTCTCCTTGTGCGGAGTTAAGGTTCCCCACCCCGCACAAATGATATATAACTCCATCACCAGCTATGACCAACCGCCAAAAAAAAAAAACGGTACCCTGGTTGTCTAGCTCACGTAGTGAGCGGTATGTTTTACAGTGTCGTCGCCAACGCCAACCAACCCCAAATATAATATATAGCAGGGGGAGGGGCAGGAAAGGGGGGAGGCTGTGTGGGGAAGAGGGGTTACTAGACTGTTTTACGCAAGCGTACCGCCCGCCCACCCGCCCCTCCGTTACGCTTGCCCCTGTTCCCGCCAACGGAGACCACGCCAAGCAAAAGGCAATCCAAATGCAACACCCGGGAATTAATCGGTCGGTCACTGTACAGCATCATCCGTACCACAGCATCATCCGTATGGCCAGGTACAGGAGCACCGCCTCTAGTGACCAAGACGCGAACAGCCGCGCCGTCCGGAACGGCTCCCACGCTTCGCCCTGCAGCCCGTCCTGCCTCACCGCCGCCTCGATCCCATGCGCTCCTTCGATCACCGCCCCCGCGGCGGCGGCAGCGGTGGCGCGGAACTTCCCCGTGGCGCACTGCCGCCTCAAGACCTTGCCCCCCAAAATTCTGCACGACCCCTTCCCGTTGGTCTCGCCGCCGCCGCCCCTCGTGCTTCCGGTGGAGTGGGTAGCGGCAGAACCTCCGGACAACGCGGCGGTGCTACCAAACGAAGAGGACACCGAGGAAACGCTCTTGCGCCCCCCCGAGGGACCGGCGTGGGTGGGGCCTACCCTACCGTGACGTTTCCACCCGGCCATGAACTTGGCCCGCTCGATCGTGTCTGGCGAGGCGGGAGGGGAGGTGGGCAAGGGAAGGGAGCAATATGTTGACAGAGAGCCGAGTCAATTCCACCCCATGCTTGGACAGACAGCAGCAGTCGTCCGCGTCAAGAGCACCCGGTGGAGCAGGGTGGTCATTGTTGGTTAGGGGGGGGGGGGGGGTACCAGAGCAACATTAGGAGCACAGGCTAGAACGATGACGAAGGAGCCGGGTCAGCTCCACCCGTTTTTCGCACAGACGGTAGTAGCCCGTGTCGAAAGCATGAGCCGAGTACGAGAAAACGTTGGTTGGGGGTGAGGGGGGGGGGTTACCCTCGTAAAACGAGGAGCATAGACCAAAGCAGACGCGAACCCCGCCAGTAAAAAAAAGAAAAGTAGGTAGTTCCGTCACGCTATGTAGTGCGCTACAACCTACTGCTGCTTGGCTTGCCATTGCCGCCGTGGTTCTTCCTATTAATATTGAAACAAATCAAAACGTTTCCCCGTAAAAAGTTATCTAATGCTTACATCACCGATTTAAAATGCCACCTACAGTTGCGCCTTTACAAGTGTGTGCGAGTCAAGTTAGCCCAAGCAACAATTATCCACGGCTGTTCACGGGTTGAGTCAAACCTCGCTGGTCAGGTCGGGTCGGATCGGGTCACGGTGACCGGACCCGATCCGTGGGAATATGAAATCTCCTGACCCGACACGACCCGACCCGACCCGTGAGGGTTCGAAAGCTTCCTGACACGGCCCGCGGGTTGGGGTCCTGACCCGTGCAGAGCCCTGCAATGATCACCTTCCTTGTGCACCCCCCATCGAAACGCCAGCGTGTAACTCCGTCTCTTCCACAGCACCAGAAACAGCTGCAATGCGAACCAAAACCGCGCACAGCAATAACAACAACAACAACAACAACAACAACAACAACAGCAGCAATAACAATAAACGAGCGGCGAAAGTAGGCGACCATCGTTGAGGGTGGGGAAAAAGCGGCGATAGAGGCGTACGTTCACCTACAGTCGCGGGGTTACTTTTTGAGGTGTACTGTCGCTACGAGTACGAGCGCACGGCACCCGCCCACCAATGAAAAAGCATCCATGCGGTCGATCCAGTAAAAAACACATGGCATAGGTTGAGGTTCCCATCGCAGCGCTATCAAAACGCATCGAACGCTTCCGGAACACATCCAACTCCCTCCCCCGCCCCTCCCCGAGCTCAACGGCTACTATATTTTGTTGCATTCTCCTCACCGTAGCCCAGACGGCCAAAAAAACGTTAAAAAACGGCTTTAAATAGGTCGGCGAATCGCATGGAGAGTTCCCCAACGATGACCAAGCACACATCCCGACGTCACTGATGTCACCACCGGGGCCGCGGCCAACAATCGCCGCCGCTTCCGCCGCGCCTCCAACGCCTTCGCCCCCCCTCCCCCCTTGGCCTACACCTTGGCCCACGCCTAGACCCACGCCGTGGTCTTCATCTTGGCCTAGGCCCTGGTCTTCGGCGCCAAAATATCGAAAAAAACTACCGACGTGTGAAGCGGAAGCGCCGACCAGCCACTCCCACCACGAGTCGCCGGCAACTCCGAAGGCACCACCCAGCGCGCAAGACTTCCCCGTCCCTGGGGATATTAGGACACAGTGACGATACGAGTAGCAAGTGGGGATACAGTGGCACAGCAGTAGCAGCATCGACAGCAGTCAACGCAGACACGCGGGAAAAGGTCCAAGAATTTTGGAAGTGGCCGTAAGCAAGCCTTTCAAAAACGCGGTGGTACGAGTTGAATGTTGCAAATCCTGGAATATAGAACACGCAAGGCCGAGCCAACGTAGCACACAGCTTGAAAACCTGAGTACCAACCACTCAAACGGTCGAACTCCCAGCTCAAGCATTCGTGTCAACATATTAAATATCAAAGAGAGCATGAGCGCGAGCAGCAGCAACAGCAGCAGCAGCAGCTACGAATAGGCGTGGGGCTTCCCATCCAGGCAACCGTACACAGTACACCGCGTACGCGAGAAGTCCAGACAAACGTCAAAATAAGCAGTCGGACGGGTAGGTGTACCAGCAGCGACGATCCTTTACGAGGACATCCGGCCGTCGTCGGCTCAGTTGAGAACAACCGATAGTGCCTGGCGCTAGACAAACCCGACCTGGACACTCTTTATACCCCCTCTCACCACTCCTCCATCCAACTAATTTATTTTCTGCAGGGCTGGTCTGTGTCACCTAACCCGACCCCGACTCGACGCATGAGATTCTGAGGGCCTCCTGACCCGATCCGACCCCGTCTGGGCCGACCAGTGAGATGTTGAAGACGGCCTTACCCGACCCCCGAGTGAGGTCATGACCCGTGAACAGCCGTGTTTATTCTTAGGGCGTACCTGTCGGGCGGTCTCCGGCTTGGCGGTTGACCCGCTCTGTCCACCACACTAGGAGGCCCATCAAGGTCGGGTACACAAGTGCCGCGGTATAGAACTTGAGCCAGGCGAAGTAAAACCCAATTTTGGTGCCTGCGCGTGGCGGCGGGGGTGGCGTTGTCAACAGGCGAACATTTAGCGAACTGAGCAAGTTGAAATAAACCGAAATGAAAACGAATCGAACGAACCGAACCGAACCAAACCAAACCAAACCAAACCAAAACGAACCGAATCGCATCGAACCGAACTGAACCGAACCAGTCCGAACAGAACAAAACGGAACCGAACGGAACCGAACCCAACAGAACCACACCCAACCGAAGACACGTGAAGAGTTGCACCCATCGTCAGGAACAGAAAGCACAAACGCAAGGGGCAACGGCGCCGTAGAACGGCTGCTGGTCCCTCGACAAAGCAGCCGGGCGCTGGTCTGCTCCTCGCACGCGGCGCCGGGTCATGCACTATGGAGATAACAACGCAGCGTCCATCAAGAACGTCAGTGCTAACTTCGCTCGAGAGCAAGGATAGCGCAGTCTGCTGCAGCCGCGATATACCGAAGGGTGCGCGGCTGGCGATGCGCCTGTCTACTATATCTATCCCGGGGGCTGTCCGAGAGCAGCAGCATTAGTTTTCTGTTTTTCCGGCAGGAACCATCAGGAACACACTCTCCATGCTGGAGGCGCATCGACGAAAAGAAGTGTACTATGCTCGAGATACTATTAATACATAGTTTCGGAGCTTGATAGCTGTAGCTATGAGATATGGATAAAAAACAACTCCGCATAAGTACCCTGGTACAGCTGCTATTGCAGAGCTATTACTACTGTACAGCGGTCGTAACGGTACCCCAAAATATGCCGTGGTCGTAAATCGCTCGCATGGTACACACACGGCACAAGGAGCGAAAGAAACCCTCCCAAGACCGATTGTTCGCTCACGCTTCTTTTGGTGGAAACCCGCGGTTGGAGAGCGCGAACGACGCAACTCACCGAAGTAGGCTGCGATGGCATCGAGCAGCACGTCTCCACGATCCCAGAATAATCGGTACGAGCCATGTAGCTTCCGGAGCTATTGCATGTACCGAACGCCACCGTCACAGAAGATAGATAGCCAAGGCGCAATAACAACACAAGCGCGAGGCGCACCGTTCAGGGCGAGAAAGAAACAAAGAAATACACACATGAAGAAACGAGGAAACGGAAAGGGCGGAGGAGAAGGAGGGAGGGAGGGTAAGCGGGCGACGGGAGCAGCAACCGATTCAGTACAAGCGGCAGCCAAAAGAGCGGCAACATCTGCGGCACTCGTAGCGTGGGGTGTCTTCTGTGCAGTCTACCGCCAGCACAGGGTCATGTTTAGACTGAAGAGTATAATGTCAACTATGTCACAGGCTACTATGCCAACCCTATCAAAGCGATTGAAGCCGTGCCTATCGAGTGACGATGGCCATGTGATGATGATGATGACAACAGTCTCACAACAGAAAAGAGTCCTTAACATGACGTCTATGTCAGGATAAGCCAACTCTCTCTTGTATACTGCTGTAGACGTCGCCGTCTACACGGGCGTGCGCGACCTCTCACCCTGCCCAGGGTGGTTGGCTCGTGGAGCAGGAAAAGGTCGTGGTACGACAGCATCTTGTTTTCCTTGGCTTCCGCCAGCACAGAGGTCGCCGCCTTCAGGGAAATCAGCGGCAGAGCACAAGTATAAAAAAAGAGATAGGCAAGAGCAGACGCGCAGGCGATCAAGGTCGTCGGTGACTTTCTTCGACTCGCGAGAAAAAAGGTACGGAGTACGAAAACCGTCTCTAATAGCAAGCAGATGCCATACGCGGCTCACGCAGAAATGTGACAAACAAAACAACAGCACTAATCACAACCACGACGACAACAACAACAACAACAACAACAACAACAACAAAAACAAAAACAACAGCAACCGTAGAAGGCGTTTCCTGCGGGTGGCACATATGGGTCGGACGCGAGCCACTCGAGACTACGAGTGGGTCGATCAACTTTCCAAATCGATGAAAACAAACCAGCACGCCCAGAAACCTGCAGGGGCAAAACAGCCGTCACAGTATATAGCCGGGAACGGCACTCACATCATCTAAAAATGCCTGGTAGTGGTAGTATATTACAACAACATGTCACGGGTCACACCTGTCAAGCACACCATGTCACGACTCTTGTGCATGTCCAGCCGGGGGGAACGGCAGGCACAACAAGAGTGTTTGGGAGTCGGCCAGCCTACAGCAACAACCCATTCAGCTAAAACAATTGTGATTGGTACCATACGATGCATGTTAACCTGTTCGCCGCGCAGGTGGTCTCCTCTTATTACCTGGACAAGGGAAGTCCGTTCCTCGCTCGATAGGTCCGTCGAAATTTTTGATGCGTTCTGTAAACACATAAACGCGTGAATCGCGGAAGAAAGGGCGTGTATCAGGAAGGTCTTGAAGAACATCGGCAGTTCACCCCGATCGTTGGGGGATGAGCGATGACCACGCTATTGCACGTAAACAGACATAGCTGGTGAAAAACCCGTGGGTGTGCAGAGGCTTGGCGACAGGTTCTTTCGTGCAAGGCATCAGAGAGAGTGGAGAAGAGGCCGCTAGGAACAGGACAACATCAACAACATCGAAATCAATACCAACGCCAAAGAAGACAGCATCAACAACGCAACGTTAGCAAAACACCGACACCGACACCTACACCAACACCAACACAGTATCCCAACACCAACACTAACGCCCACACCAGCGCCCACGCCAACTCGTAGACCCGCACTATACTATACCCCAAAACCAACATCACCAAAAACGACCGCAGGGCAAGACTAAGGCGACATTAATATAAATAGCTGCGATTCTATTGCACTATCACATAAATAATCTTGCCGAATCTAAGCCAAGTCATCAACACCACTGAAACCCCGACAACCATCATACTGGTAGGTGGTACCTGGTAGCTGAAGTACAAAATGACCGAAAAAATACCAGTAGAGATATGACAAATACGTACAGGTATTATCGCAGGGTAGATGACATAAGCCGATCAATCGTACGGCAGCACCAGACGCAGACAGCCAGGAACCACAACACCCACAGACGACCAAACAGATAAAAAAAATACCACTGCTGTACGAGCACGAAGCAACGTGTTAGGCACAAGGTCGTACAAAATAATCTGGCCTCTGGCGTAAAACCTCGCAATATATGTGACTGCCGTCTACGCGTCTGTCAGGTACACTCTATACCAAGCCAAACGACACTTGTGCCGATGCGGGATTCCTACGAGTGCAAAGGAGACCTACTCATAGATCTCTAAGAGCCAAGGATGAAGGATGGGGATACTTCCTTTCATTGCAACGGTCCACTGTTTCTCATCATGCTGCCGGTTTATGCCAGTACGCACGCACTCGATGCCACCCGTCCTCTTCTTCTGCGTGCAGGCATAGGAGATGTATGCAGACAGGAACTATCTGTAGACACGAGCCCATCAGAGGATTCCACAGGTCGACGCTTTTGCCGACCCTGCTCCCACTTCTCCCCCTCATCCCACCCGGACCTCACCTCACTTGGCACTTCGCTCCCGCTTAGTGGCGCAGAAACATAATTAGCCGCCGGCAGGGCCCACCAAGGCACCCTACTTCCACGCGACTTTGTCCACCATAATCGAGATTTCCACCAGAACGGTCACAGCAAAAATGCGAACCATACTGAAACCAGTGAAATAAAATAGTGTTCGACCTGTAGTTTTCTCCCACAGGCTCGCGTCTACAAATAGATGCGCCCGCGCACGTAACTCACGGTCGGGTCCTTGGTGATGGCTGCTCGTAACAGACGCTCCGGGTCAACCCACAGGCACAGATCCAGCCCTTCCCGCCTGCGCGTGGAGTGCTGTCGACGGGTACCATAAAAAACAAGGTGAGCGCAAAAAACGAAGCATCACTTCCTACTCTACCGGTACCGAAGTTGGGCCACTGCCTACCTTCGTCGACGGCACTTGCCGGTATACTTCTGCTTACAGTTGCTTGGTGGAATGTGTACGCAGAGCAGTTAGTCAACGGTACAAACAGCGGGAAGGAAAGTCACAAGAGGCACCACACGTGCTCATCCATGCCAGCAGTGGGTTGGAGCTCACGTGAAGAAACATACCCCATGACATATCACACCCGATCCGGGCCAAGCATAACGCATAGCAGTGTGCCGAAAAGGTGACGACTCGGCCACAAAGCTATGGACCCACACCGCAATCAAGACACACTCGTCGTTTACCTATGATACACATCATACAGCAGTTGATTCTATCATATGTCACTCCGGGGTATTGAGTACCAGCAGCAGTTACGTTTTCTTGTTACGACTCCATCGAGGGCCAAGCTGTCAGGAGACATGTCAAGCAAAGGGGGAACGTGCGCCGTCAAGGGTGTAGCGCCTAGTGCCCCTGCTATTACGGGCGACCATGGTAAATAGGACCTACGGTACAGACAAAAACCTGTATATTTCCCTATTTTTACTATTACGGGGGACCATAGTTAATAGGACCTATGGTATACATAAAAATCTATATATTTAACAATTTTTACAAACAATATTTGGTCCTATTAACTATGGTCCCCCGTAGTATTAATAACACTATTTGGTCCTACTTACTATGGTCTCCCGTAATAGTAAGCGCCGACTGAGTTGGTTATCCCTTACAACCAGCTACTGACGATACGCGTGAGTTCGATTCTTGGCGCTCATCACTTTTCCAGGTGGAAAAACGGGGAAGGCAGATTCCTCTATCCTGACCAGTAGCACTCGGCGAGGGGTTCACCTTGGAAATCAATGCCGAGATCGAGTCGAACTCCCCAAAGTGCTGGTGAATATTTTTCTGGTTATAAGGGGTTACAGTAGTGGTCCCTTCACAGTGCCGGCATGCGCCAGCCAACATTATCGGTTCTATAGCGGCAACAGGCACTACTGCGCACACTAGGGAATACCACACTGGCTAATCCTGTCTGTGCCAAGCGATTTCACCGGCAACATAGCGGAAAGCCGGCACTATAGGGGGACCACTACTATACCTACTAGCCTGCAGCGCTGGCTGAGTAGGCTAGGTCATCCCTTCTAAGCAAAAGTTCCACACTAAAACATACCAGGTAGTAGTTTGGTGTTAGTCAAGGCAAATTAAGGCCCACTTTGCTATCTCGTCAAGGTGGTGGGAGCGTTGTCTGGTCTCCTCATGAGACATCTTCCAGTAAGGATGAAACGCTTGCAGCGCCGACTGCGCTCCTCTCTGCCCAACACTCTCTCTGCCGTGCATCTCGCTCTCTGCTGCCCATCTCTGTCCATCTCTGCTGCTGCTGCCACCCCTCTCACCTCAAAGCCGACGTCTGACCTCAGCGCCAGCACGTCATGAAAGCCGCGGTCGGACAGCCACCGCAGAAGAGTCCGCTCTGGATCCTCGTCGGGAACGCTGCGCCTTATGAGGAACACCTGGGTCAGCGCTAGGTCGGCGCGCGCCTCCGGGGGAACCCTACCCGATTCCTCGCCGAGCTCTTTCGCGAGCCGCGCAACGCACGGCTCGGTCAAGCCTGAGCGGGGTTGAAGTCACATTGTTGTGGGGGGAGGGCAACAGCAACGAGCGCACACGTCAAATCATACCTGGTAAAATTTCAAAAGGTAATCGCAGCAGCGCATGGTGGTACTGCAGTAGAGCAGTAGGCGGCTCGAACGATCGCATAATTCGAAGGTCCTTACGGCTACGTATCATTTATATGTTTTTTTCGTACCGTAATAAAACAATCTGCACTTCGTACATACATGGTAGACAGCAGTACAGTAGACAGCACGAGGGTGTGCAAGGTGCAACGCACGTCAAAACGAACGTAATTTATAAACTGACTCACACCCAGGTAGTCTCGCAGCTAATATACGAGGATCCTACAGATATGAATGTTTTCGGGTAATACAAGGCGCTTCGCTCCGCGGGCGGCCTACGCCGCCCGCTACGCTCGCTCATGTAGGAAAAGTATATAAAATTACTGCGCGGAGCGGACAGTGGTCCATGATTATTGAATACCAGGTATAGTTTTTTTATGATCGTAGTTGCAAACTGGCGACTGGATAATGCCAATAGTCCCGCCACCCTACTTCAGGAGAAAACAGCTCGGACGCCACATACGCTTCGTCTCCCTGGCGGTTGCCGTACGTACGTACATACCCCAGGAAGGTAGGGTACTTATTTCTTTTTTTGATATGCTGTATGTACGAAAAGAAGAGAAAACACAGCACGGTACAGCAGCACCGTAAAAACAATGTAAATGAAACCGAAAATTTCGGAAAGAAAAAAAAAACGTCCCTCTCGTGTAATATTTTTCTTGCCTGATTGGAACACCTTGCACCGGTAAAAAAAAAACAAAAAAACAACAGCAGAGCTTCTCTATCAGCCTCGTACGCCGCCCGCCCCTCTCGCGACCACCTCGCCACCGATTCGGTGCGGATAAAGCTTTCCTTACTCTCTGCCACAGTGAGCCCCGTCGCCCGCCTCGCGTTAAGCCCGGTGCTCACCGCGGCCGTTGTTCGCCAGCTCAACAATGTTGTTGCTCAGACTGGGTACCTCCCTCTGTGATTTTCAGCCCGGTCGCAAAAATAAGCACCGCTTGAATATTGTCTTGCAATCCCGAATGACCTTTAAATACTCGTACGTAATCTATCAAAAATCACAAATGGAGGCCAGACAGAGCCCATTCATGCATCCCTCGTGTCTCGAGGCACACGCGACGCCTTGGCACGAAAGCGGCGACCGCGCTCCTTGCACCCCCCCCCTCTACCCGCCAGCACCCGCTGACACCCGCGACGCCGCCGGGCTCACCCATGGTGACGTGCTCAGAGTCGCACGTGAAACGAAAGAAACAAAAAAAGGAAGAAAGGACTGAAAACGCCAAGAGAGATGGAGAAAACAAAGAACCGCTGGAAAGGTCCACCAAGCAATAAAGAGAAGCGGTTCCGAAATGGGAGCTCTGAGAAGCCAGGGATGTACCAACAGAGCACGTTCAGAGAGTGATATATCTGTAAGTATTTCTATAAAGAGCAGCATGACGATAATTTCTGGTATGATACCACGAGCAGGAGTGGCTTGATCTCATGCAGCAGGGATATTCCATGAAGCCTACTGGACGCGTACAAACTCCCTCGTATTCTGTGGACGGCACTTTATCATCGCCGTCGACAATCTCCCCATCCCCTGTACGAGTATGCAGCAGTACGTACATCAGACAGCAGGGTATGGCTCCAAACTGGTATCGACTGCGATGTACTTAGTGTTAGGTTTTACCAGGGCCGTTTGCGGTTTGGCTGCGACGTACCTAGGGTCAGGGTTAGGGTTTGGAGCATAACACGATGACATTTACACTGGGGGGTTGTATTTACCAGGGCAGTTCAAGCCCATTATCATGGGAGATGAAACCAGAGCAGGAGTTTTCTACACCTTCGCAGGCTTTTCCTTTCCGGGACGCTGAAAACGTCTCCTGCTCTCCCAACGAGCTATTGGTCAATTTTCGAGAGGAATCTAGTGAGAATGGGCAATTTTGATAGGCTCGCAAACGCCACCGGATGTCCAACCGGCCCAGTTTTCGACAATTTGACCGAAATCGGGACAATTATACGAAACAAACCGCCTGTTCTGTATAATTGGCTCGATTTCGAAAAAAAACACCAGTCTATTCAGGAATATAAGGTGGTTTCAGAGTCCAAAAGTATAAGGCACTCAGCGTAAAGACGTCGTAGGAGGGCGTGCAGCTAGCACGCAGAATATAACATAAGAGCGTAGGCGGAAGTAACAAAAAACACCGAGTGGCCAGGGCATGCCCGGATGTCATACCCGGTTTTGCCCAGTCACTCCGGGATTTTAATCGTTTTTCTCACGTTTTATTTTGGTTTTTCGTTTATTTCCAATCACGACACTATTCGACCACGGCTATACGGGAGATTCAGAACCTTAGGATTTGGTGTGGATCGCAAGCGCAGATCGCTGTTTATTTTTTAGCCAAGACCCCTTCGGTACCGCAGCTGACAAAAATTCGATCGATCGGAGTTTTTTTCAAGAAGTCAAATGATTGCCTCTCAACACCTCTGCGACACCGCCAGCCGCACTTTTTTTCAGAACCGATGAAACCACCCGATGGCGGGGGTTTCCGCGAGGCGAGCTCCGACTGCTGCTTGGTCTGGTGCTGCTGCACGTGTCAAAATTACGATTTGAAAAAAAAAACGGATTCGGGGTTTGCATGGATACTCACGAAACCGAGGTCAAAAACCTGGATGCTAAAAACGACAAAGTTATACGGCTGGACTTCTGGAACCGCCATATGTTCCTGAACAGACTGGCTATTCAAACTGGGGGGTATTTCATCCGTTTGAAAATCGAGACTGCAAATTGGCCAACACCACTGTTAATAGATTCCTCTCGAAAATTGACCAAGAGCTCGTTGAGAGAGTAGGGGACATTTTGTCACGTCCCCGAGAGAAAAAGCCAGCGAAGGCGTTGAAAAATCCTGTTCTGGTTTCGTCTCCCGTTTTAGTCGGTCTTACGGTGTGACTGCGATGTGCATAGGGCTAGGGTTAGGAAAATATTATGGCATCATGCTGGAGGGCTTCATCTACGTACATATCATATGCTGCTTCACGGTTCCTCGCTGTAATAGGAATCGAACCGTAGAGTTTCCAAGGTTGGATAAAATAACCGAATCGAACCAATCCGAGGTACTTCCCGCGCAAAATATAACCGCGGCTCCGAACCGTGAAATACAGTTATACTATATTCAACTAATTACGAAAGTTTTTATATCAAGTTTGGTTCGGCTCTGCCCGAACCTTAAGTAAGGTTTTGGACTTGCGGAGCCGGGACCGAAACGGACCACAGGATTCGGAAACGACGAGATCCGAACCCAGCCGATCCGTAGCAATGTGCAAGGAGAAACAAAAGCGGTTCGAAACCGTGAAAAACCCATGGTACTAAAGTATACCGGTATGTAGCGCGGTGGGCCGGGGGGGGAGGGTGGATGGAGGGAAAATTACCGAGTAATTACGTTCTCGACAATAGGGAAGGTGATGCGTGTATGGAAAGACCTGATCAAGATCACAAGTCAAAGTCCCATCGTTTTCGTTGCGTGTGCCCCCGTTAATTAACCCTCTTAGGACCCCAGTCCCGTTCAGTCCCGTTTTGGGGACAAACTACTTATAATTAGACTGCTTTGTCCCCACATATGGAAGTGCGGTGCTGAAGGGGTTAAGGCTTTGCTTTCGAGAAACTCGGCTCCGAAATTCGTCGCAGGTGGTAGGTGTTACCTGTATAAGGATTACCCTGGCCTGGGTAATCGATCGGTCTTTTACCCCTATAGTTCAGTAGGTAATACCTTCGCATTTGACGTCGTCGAGGACACGGGTTCGAATCTCACTTCGAACGTTTCATGCATAGGAACGCTTGCGCGTGCGGCCCTTAAAGACATACTAAGTACATACCAGTATCTCCCTGGTTCCCCAAGCAGGTGTATTGAAACGAAGCAGGTACTAGTAGGTCGGCGTACGGCCGTATATGGTACCGACGCCCCGAATATCCCGCCGCTCAGAGGGGGGAAGAGTGCTACAAGGATTGAATACCCTGGGCTGGGTAATCGATCGATATTTTGCCCCTGTACTGCTGAAGCTCAGTACGTATGTAGGTAATACCTTCACATAGGGGACGTGTTTTGTGTCACCATGCGGGTTTCGGGTACTACCGTCTCTCGAGTACCGGTATACTCTTGTCTATGATACCTGGTATTTACTACCAGGTACAGCAGTTAGTTGAGGTTTATACAGCCTACCTGGTATACGTATAATAGGAGTATTAACCCTCATGGTATTGCAGTCCTATTTCGGGGACAAGCTTCAGCACTCGTACTCGTAGAATTCGAGTGGGCTATCCCCAAAATGGGACTGCAGTTTGTTGTAACCCTCTTCACTCTTCAGACAAGCAAGAGGGAACAGTTGATGACACAAATGACCGACATCAGTAACGGCCACGGCGTGATTGGCGGACGATACAAACCAACAGGTGTAACGCTATTGCGATTGATAGGAGTCGGGCAGCGCGGGCGCGACAAGATTTTTCCAGTGCTGCTGGGCGCTCACGTGTTCACGCTGCTCTTTTCACAGAGGCAGTTGACCATCCCGGAGTGTCCTTGCTTTCGTCGTAATCTCGGGGTGCCTAAGGACTAAGGACAGCAGTCTTGAGTCTACGAGAGTGCTACGTAAAGAGTCTATATACAACAGCAAAAACAGCAGTCTACAAGCACAGAGCAGTCTTTCCAGTCTCCCCAGGACGTGACATCCATCGTAGACAGCAGCAGTCAATCGTTACTCGTTACTCGAGTAGTCGTTACTGTCGCTCTGGACGTAAATATAAGGATCGTTTGGTCTTCATATTTGTACGCCAACGGTCCTTACATTTCCGTCGGCGGGGTACGTAGGAACTCAACCAGGGGAAACCTATGTTGTTTGTTGTTGTTGTTCTCACATTAACTCTCTGACGAAGGAGTCCGTGGTCACACAAAGGTGCTGGAGCCCTAGGAAGATCCGAAAAACAAAAAAATCGAAAATTCGGCTGCCTCAAAATACACGAGACGGAAAAAGCGCACACAAGATAAAACCAATGTGCAAAACTGAACTAACATGGCCGCGGGTATATCCTCTCAACTATAATATAGAGTACCCCCGTTCCCACCACTAACCAACTCGTGGCTGCTGACTACAGCGGATGCTGTCTGAAGTGCTGCCTGCACCGTACGAAACGCACGGTAGTCGTGAAAACGAAAGAGGAACACACCTAGGTCCTGCCTGCTATCTGGAGTGCTGTCAGAGTGAAGACTCGCGGATATGCAGTGAAAAAAGGAGCAATCGAACCTTACTGCCACACGGAACTCAACCAGGGGAAACCTATGTACAGCATGGTGGTGTTTGTGATACCTCGTACCTGGTACGTACGTAGGTATAGAGCAGCAGCAGTATTAATAGTAGCAGTTCTCCACTCTCCACATACTACATTTTGGTGGGTAGGACTGAACAGCGGCAGCAGCTACTGCTGTTGGCAAGTACGAGTAGAGTATTTACACGAGTACGAGTGGTCTCTAGACGTATACGAGCGCGCAGGCCCGCTCCAGGCTCCTGCGCGGGTATATGCGGGGTATTGGTCATGAGATACAACAGCCGTGCCTGGAATACATCTAATAACGAGGAGATGCAACACAGGCGTCGCGGTGCTTCTCGCTTTCCACACGGCAGCTCTGCTGTGCCAACAGTAGTAACTCTGTTGAGCAGGCTCTATAGCACACGCAGCTTCAAAGCTATGTCTGGTGAGTACCTCTTTATGGGGCTGGCGGGTGGGGGGGGGGCTTTGCTTCCTAAGCACAGACAGCACAGCAGTACTTGAGCAGATATCAAAATATAAAGTCTCATCATCAGGAGTGCAGCAAAACGAGTGCCTGTTACACCAGCAGCATCAACAAGCAGTATTAATATTTAGTAGTTTTACTGCTGCTGCTGTTGTTGATTATGTATAACGTTACAGAGAAGGTATTCGTCCCCGCTCACCTCTGTCGGATGACTTGCCCCGCTTGCTCAAAATCTGCCCCAGGCTTTTGGCGATGCCCCAGCGAGACATCTCGAGCTCCCACCACCACCACCTCAACCGCCACCACCGTGGTCCGCTGTTGAGCACTGAATACCTACAGCAGTAGCACCGGAAGCACCAGCATCAGCAGCATCCGATCCACTAGTGAGAGAGAGGTGGAATATAACGTTACTCGTGGTAGCCCTGTAAGCCATAATATAAGGACAGTGTTATCTTGATATTAATACATAAGTATTACTTACATTACCGGACTCAAACCAATCGCAAACACGCCTCCCTCACAAAAAGCGGGGTGCGGGTGATCAAGCGATCTACGGGGCGCATTAGATTTGCTGCGCGGCACACAGTTGATACATATCTCCTCCTCGTGTACTGGGCCGTTTTGGCCACAGGGTGGCTTAAAGGGCAGTCTTACACCCATGCTACATCTGTTGTGGTGCCTAGCCCACCCGGTGTGCGTGCCGGGAACATGGCGCGGTGTCGTAAATAAGAAGTCAAGACAACGGTTTCGCAATTAGACGTCGTGCCGTCGCACAGCAGTTAGTTAATTCGTTGTACAGCCAGAGCAAAACATGTATCTATCATACTGCTGTAACGGACAGACTGGGCGCTGCGTGTCATATACCGTTAAATATTAAATAATGTAATACCTTGGTACGAGTAGACCCGCGTATGAGCCAACCATTTTGGGTTCGAGCATGAGACGAAATTTCACGCTGCGTGTTATCTTATGGTACGTAGTGGCACTTGTGCGATATACCAGGTACCAGGTATCTATTTTTATTTTTTATTTTTTTTTTCTCATCCCATTGGTTGTCTTCGCCCATCTTCTTCTCTCTCTCCTTCCAACTCGTAACTCAGATCCGGGGTTATATAGCAGGCTCTTCTCCCCCCTTCCCGCTACGGTACGTGCCTTCATTTTTATCGCGAGAAGATTTCAGCCTTTTCTTCCGTCGTCGACTCGCATCGAATTGTGCCTACCCACGCTGCAAGGCGCTCTCAACAATTGAATCCTTTTTATTTTTATTTTTACAAATAAAGTCAAATGTCCGACCCACCTGGGGCTCCAACCCAGGACTCAAACACAAGTAGAATTCGAGGTTAACCACTTGAACCACCGGGGCGACCGGTTACATGAATGATAGATAATCTCAAATGTCGGTACGATAACTATTTCTCTTGCCATCCGACCATGTGCAGCATGATCTTCAACAATGATTCATGGATACGATCCACCGCTGAGCATGATTTCTTATTCTTTCTGCGTTTTCAATAATTTTCTTAGCGTCCCCAAAAAATCGAGAGATCCCCAGTTTCTGTTAGGGCCGTGCTCATCAAAGCAAGTTTTAGTGAAAAAAAACAGAACAATATCTTGCTTCCTGATAATTTTCCGAAAAAATGCGAAAAGAAACGGAAAGTCTGGAAATTTAACAGGGCGTAAAAACGCGGGGAAGCTAAAAAGTTTTCATCTTTGCTTCGAAACCAAGAACAAGAAATGGAAAGAAAATCGACAAAACTTTCTTGGATAAGCACACGGCCCTTTTTTGCTGGCTTGTTTCTTGCTCGTGGGCTCTCATGCTTCGTATACGCTCTGCACAGCGTAGTATATGTAGTATACAACGTACTGTAGTGCCGGTACGAAAAAGGTACCTGATACGGTTTGTACGAGTGCTCGGTACCTCTGGTATATATATGAGGGTTCGTGCTTTGCGGGGCTGTTTACGGGTCGTGACCCGACCCGCAGGTCGAGTCAGGGCTTAGGGTCGTTATTAACAGGATTAAAAAAAAAATTATCGCGTATCGCGGAAAAGGCACGGAAACGCAAAAAAAATGTAGTGGATCCTATTACCGCCTGGTATCATGTTTCGTGAGGTTGCAACGCTCGTCCATCTGATCGAATCGTCGAAACCAGCGGCGCGCAAGCAGGCCGTCCGCTGGATCGTGCCGCTAAAGGTGCCCCGACCCCTAGCTAGCCTAGAGAGGCGACCGTTCCTCGCAGTACTTCGTGAGCTCAAGTTCTGGCGCGTCAAAGCCCTCCACGACATGAAAACAGCCAGCGATTTCGTGTTGATCTCTGTCGATTGGACAAATAGAGCTCTCTCATTGTGTACGGCGCTTTCTACGACCAGCCACGGCCTGGGAATGACCCTGGGGAAGGCCCAGAGCTATCCTGTGCAGTGCCGAGTGGTGACATGGCGCACACGGCTCACACGGTGCGCCTGCCCGATGCTCTGCGACGATGCGGGACTTTTCCACGATACGGGAATATACTTTTTAGGTATTTTGCCGGAGCTGAAAAAATTCCGCGAAACGCAAAAACCCCCGGAAATCCGGGAATTTTCCTCGAAACGCGAAGAAAAACGTCCGGTTAATAACGACCCTTAACATAATCTCACGGGTCGGGTCGGGTCGGGTCGGCAGGACGTACGTGTTCAAAGTCTCACGGATCAGGTCGGGTCAGATTTGAAACTAGAGTATCTCACATGTCAGGTCGGGTCGGGTCAAGAGGTGTTCAAAGCCTCACAGTTCCGGTCGGGTGACGGGTCGGGTCGGGTCGGGTCGGGTCAGGTTGGAAACCTAAAAATATCACGAGTCTGGTCGGGTCAAGACCCGTGAGGTACGGGTCAGGTCGCGGGTCGATCGACGTCGACCCGCCAGAGTTTTTCACTGAACGACAGGTCAGACCCGCGAATCCTTCCCGCGGATCCGACACTTCAAAAACGTACCACTTGCTGTCCAAAGGTCTGTCTTGTGCCGACACATCTTTGGTGTCATATCCAAACACTTGAACATCGCCAAATCTATGTTTTCATGTCCGGATCCATCCATACCCACCGCAGCCAGGCCACGTATCACTGTGGGGTACACAAATCAATACTAGCTTTGCGATTAAAGGGGTAAGCCGTGGGCTCCATCCGCGGCGTCGAACCGGTGGGCCGGGATATTATTTCTCGCGGGTCAAGGTGACCCGACCCCCGACACGACCGGGCTCTCACAGGTCAGTCACAATCTCACCGGTCGGGCCGGGTCGGGTCAAGAGGTTGTCAAATATCGCGGGTCGGGTCGGGTCGGGCCTGGTCAGGTGGTTTTAAATCTCGCGGATCGGGTCGGGTCGGATCAGGAACTTTTCACAATCTCGCGGGTCGGGTCGGGTCAGGCTAAGGCATCTCATTTGATTCACGGGTCGGGCCTGGTGAGCTGACCCGTCCCTACCCGACCCGACCCGACCCGACCCGATCCGACCCGACCCGATCCGACCCGACCCGACCCGACATTGTGCTAGGCATGTCACGGTGTAGCACCAAACCGCGGTGTGGTGTTTCTATCTGAGAATATTACGATGCGGTGTGGTGCGGTGCGGATTGTCTTTGGGTTTCCATACGGTACGGTGCGGTTTGAAATTGTAACCGTGTCAGTGACTAGTGCTTCTACCACAGCAGTAGAAGGGCTACATACAGTAGGTCGTTGGTGAAGTAACATACCTGAGTACAGGGGTAGCGGTGGTGCAAGAATCACATGGAAATCAACCAGTCACGACGACACGTCGGGCTAGACATCCAGGGGAACCCGCTACAATGCTTCGGTTTGGAGGTCCTGCTGGATGGCAAGACATCCAACAACATCAGTCTCGGTGGGCGTAGCTCGGGAAGAGGAGCAGATGGAGGGAGTTACCGGATGAGGCATGGTGGTGCCTGATCGGTGCACCTCGTCGAGCTACAACGAGCGACCCAAAATATCAAACAGAACAAAACTCGTCTACTACTTACCTACGGAGTCAACAACTAACTTGATTTTGAGCGCCCTGGTAAGGTCCGTTCCGAACGAACAAAAAAAACACGATTCGTGATATTTTTGTCTTGAATCGTTATTTATTTATCATGACAAAATAAATCACGATCATGACTCCACTTTTTTTAGCTTTTCCCTAAAAAAAACACAAGCACGATTCGTGACATTTGCCTTGTCTCGAAATACGACTGATCAAGGCACTACGCAACCCACGCGCACCAACTATATATCCGAACGCCCGTATAGGGGCGTGACAGACTCTGCTTTGTACGCCGCTTGTGGACAACGGGCGGCTACCCAAATACACCGCTGGGCGCGGGCTATAACGAACACGTTTTGTGGCCTCGAAATCTCGAGGAGGAGGAGCCACAGCTCGAAGACTAAAAAAGCGGAACTTATGTGAGAATGTCAGGCCAGGCCGGGCAGACGGCCTGCGAGATGGAATCTCGCGGACTGGGCTTGGCCGACGGTCGGTGAGACTGGAATCTCGCAGGCTGGATCAGGCTTCAGCCCGTCATTCGATTATACCACGGGCCGGCCCAGGCGCGGTCGGCCCGGCTCGGCCTGGCCGTGCCCCACTTGCGAAAGTTGGCTCCACCCTCAAAAATCGTTGGGTTCGAGATATCGGAAAAATTACTATTTGAAAATATCACGAACGTGACATTTTTCGACTTTTTTGTTTGAAACTGAAATGTCACGGATCGTAAAATTTTTGTCATGCCAAAAAAGGTCACGAATCCGATTTTTTTCGGTTCGTTAAGAACGGCCCTAATAAGCACTGCTTCTCACATTTGTTCTCGTGAGAGTCGAATGGTGCGGTTCGGTACGGGTTTTTGTTTTAGAATCGTACGGCGCGGTGCGGATTAAATAAATTTCGAGGGTCCAACGGTGCGGTTGCGATTGCGGGAAGAATCGAACGATGCGGTGCGATTCGGTAAAACCGCACCGAACCTGAACAAAAAAACTCATCGTGTGGAAGGCATTTCGGTATTTTGTTGTGACCCACCGAATCTGATAGGAAAAAACTACTATTACGGGGGACCATAGTTAATAGGACCAAATATTGTTAGTGAAAATGGTTAAATATATAGGTTTTTATGTATACCATAGGTCCTATTAACTATGGTCCACCGTAATACCAGGTATTATTTCTGCTGTAGGAACAAGTAAGTGCTGCTTGCTGTGTGGGTCTACCGGCAGATCTCTGCCATCCGTCATTCCACAACGCGAGGACAGTTTGGTATCTTAATATTAATAAATAGTGTCCAAACGGGGTGTGCTTACACCGGTGGCCAAAAGGGTACGTTGAGATGCCAGATTACACAACCTGAACGGATATGAGGTTGGCCACATATTGCAACGTCCTTGTTTGCGCAACGTACAGGGTCACAACGCTCCTGATTGCCAACGCCCATATACACAAACCTAGGGGCATTAGGAGATGCGGCCCTGCAACGTCCCCAGGTTGTACAACGTATAGTGCGCAACTTCTCGAGGTCCTCAAGGAATAAGACCGTGCTTAGACAATGTTGCCCAGAGATCATCGGAACAAACTTTGGAGATTGAGATCTAAGGTCGTGCAACGTTGCCCTCTTCGGACACGTGCTTTTACGGGGGACCATAGTTAATAGGACCAAATATTGTTAGTGAAAATGGTCAAATATATATGTTTTTATATATACCACAGGTCCTATTAACTATGGTCCCCCGCAATATTATACCCAATCAGTCGCTGTTGGCAATGAAAAAGCAGCAACAATAATTGCTTCATATTCATATGATTTATTATTTCAGAACTCCCATTGATACAAGATAAAAAATGCTCGCGCTTCGCGCTCGCTCGCCTCATTATAGTAATATAATAATAGTATATTATTGGGGCGTTCTGCGATAGAGGTTCACCCTTAATTTTCTGAGGCTCCTCCTCACTTAACCCCTTTAGGACCCCAGTCCCGTTTTGGGGACAAATCACTTGGAATTAAACTGGGTTGTCCCCAAATCGGAACTGCGGTACTAAAGGGGTTAAGGAGCTCCATGTCTCATCCGAAAACTGACTTCAGCAAAAAATCAAATTGCATCCCGATGAATAATCCCATGGCCCAAGTTTACGAAAATTAAATGTCATTTTTCGAAACACGATTGGCATTTCGACGATTTTGGGTTAGAGAGCCCGGTCATTCAGAGTACGTCCAAGCGGAAATGTGCTACCTCTCTATCGTAGGTCGCGTCTGCAACATGAATTCACACTCCAACTGCCTACGAAATGTAGAAGATTCAAATCTGCGCTGGGCGTAGAGGTTGACCGCAAAATCGAAAAAGGTAAAATCCGAAATCCGAAACACTGTACATATACTTCGTACAGGCACTGCCTTGACCCATATACTATGAGACTCCGTTAAAAACCGCATTGACACCTATACGGTATACCTCATAGACCAATAATTTACTACAGAAAACACAAAAAAGGAGGCTCAAGGTTTTAAGACAAACAGACACCGAAGCAGTCCAAAAGTCAAACATCTAAGCTATAGATATAAAACTTCACTCCAACAGTGATCAACGTTGAAGCTCATGCCGCACATGTTTTGGCGCCAAACACAGTTAGTGCGATGATAAGAATGCTAAATATATACTCTCATAAGAATCGACCCGCTCCCCGCATAAACATCTTATATATATGGGGACCCCCACACCCCTCTACAGACAGCAATGCCCTACAATGTAGGGAAAACCACCATATACCCCCCCCCCCCTGTCATATGTAGGTTGGGTTGGCGTCGGTTGGCAACGACACTCTAAAACATGCCGCTCACTACGTGAGCTAGACAACCAGGGTACCGCTTTTTTTTCTTTTTTTCCTGGCGGTTGGTCACAGCTGGTTGTCGAGTTAGATCGTTTGTGCGAGGTGAACAACCTGTACTCCGCACAAGTGGGAATGATCGTACCATGTAGTGTTTATGGTAAGGCACCCAAGAGGCAGTTACATAGTGCTCCCATTGCTGTCTCTGGAAATGCCTACACCGGAAATTAAATCAACTCATTGAAGCTGTCATCCATATGCAAGTCCGCCTCAAAAGCGGTTCTTAGCAGGATACAGCTCACCCTTCATGCGACTCGCCGGACACCTCACGGCGCTTCGCGCTTGGTGCAAGCAATGCCTGCCTGGTCGTTGAAAACCCGACATGCTCCGCCTCGGCATTGTAGGGATGCGAGGGTCTATGGTCACACATACGACTACGGCCATGCGTGGTATCGGGTACATCTCTCCTATCGAGTACACCCCCCCCCTCCCGCTGCGAGGGTCTATGGTCATACGACTACGCCCATGCATGAGATCGAGTACGTATCTCCTATCGAGTACACCCCCCCCCCCCCCCCCCCCCTCCGGCCTCCTATTGACTCCTACCACTGTACGTATCGGCCAAGACAAAAAAAAAAGTTCAAAATGAAGAACACTCTGCACCCGGTGCGCCCCGTAGAAATTGACTGCGACAAAATCTAAGAAGGCAAAACCAGAAAACCAATACCGAGAAAACCAAGGTATACTCTACTATATACATACATATAAGGAACCCCCCCCCCCCCCCCGGACTAGTATCGATTCCTACCACGTTCCGCATTGCGTTAGTGACTGCTACCACTGTACGTGTCGGCCAAGAAAAAAAAGGTTCAAACAGGAGAGCACCCTGCGCATGGTGTAGAAGTTGACTGCAAAATCCAAGAAGGTGAGACCAGAAAACCAACCACCCTACAATATAACCCCCCCACCCCCTATTTTTTATAGGTTGGGTTGGCGTCGGTTGGCAACGACACTCTAAAACATGCCGCTCACTACGTGAGCTAGACAACCAGGGTACCGTTTTTTGTTTTGTTTTTTGTTTTGGCGGTCGCCCACAGCTGGTTGTCGAGTTAGATCATTTGTGCGAGGTAAAGAACCTTTACTCCGCACAAGTGGGAATGATCGTATCACGTAGTGTTCAAGGTAAGGCACCCAAGAGGCAGTTACATAGTGCTCCCATTGCTGTCTCTGGAAATGCCTGCACCGGAAATTAAATCAACTCATTGAAGCTGTCGTCCATATGCAAGTCCGCCTCAAAAGCGGTTCTTAGTAGGATGCAGCTCACCCTTCATGCGACTCGCCAGACACCTCACGGCGCTTCGCGCTTCGTGCAAGCAATGTCTGCCTGGTCGGTGAAAACCCGACATGCTCCATCCCGGCATTGTAGGATGCGAGGGTCTATGGTCATACGACTACGGCCATGCATGAGATCGAGTACATCTCTCCTATCGCTATGGATAATAATCTGATATTGACGCGCTTAATTTGGCGCGTAACACGTGTCGGGGGTGTAACGTAGGGTAGACGGCAAACCGTATTCGTTTGATTTTGAGCCGTCAGAATACGAAAAGTAAGAGCTATGGTCGAAGAAAGAGGCCCTGCCCAACTCCTCCTCCTCCTCCTCCGCCCGTGGGTCTCTTCTAAGTTTTCTTTTTTCCCATCTTCCTCGCCTCCCCCTCCTTACCGCCTGCGTCCGCCCCCCGTGAAGGTTCGCCACCCTCCTCCTGCCCCTCCTCCTGCTCCTCCTCCTCCTGTTCCTCCTCCTCCTCGTCTTCGTCCAACTCCTCATAGCCTACGGCTCTAGACTTTCGTTTCCTGGTTACCGTACCTCCTCCGCTTCGCCGGCCCCCGCCGCCTCGTGCCTCCGACTCCCCCTTCTGCGTGAAAGCATCGGAAGAAAAGTCGTCCGAGTCCTCGTCCTCGAAAATCAAGGCTCTGGCTCTTCGCGACTCCTCTGCACCCCTTCTTCCGCCTCGCCGGCCCCCACCACCACCTCCTCCTACCTCCTCGGCCTGTTCTTGCCCTATCTCTCCCTCGGAGTCGTCGCTAATTCTGCTTTCTTCCTCATCCATCCCGTCTTCCCTACCCCCCTCGTTGCCCTCGATATTTCGGTTGTTCTCCTGCTCCTGCTCCTTCTCCTGCCCCTCCTCCCGCGATCCCCCTCCTCCTCTTGCTCCCCTTCCCCCTTGCCTCTCCCTACGTAATCCTCCTCCTCGCCTCTCCTCACGCCCACCCCTACCTCCCCTTCCTCCTCGCCGCCCCCCACTTTCTTCTCCTCCCCCCCCCCCCACGTTCTCCGCATCGCTCCCCCCCCGCCACCTCTTCCCCCCCCTCCTCCTCCTCCTCCTCCTCCTCTTCCCCCCCCTCCTCCTCCTCCTCCTCCTCCTCCTCCTCCTCCTCCTCCTCCTCCTCCTCCTCCTCCTCCTCCTCCTCCTCCTCCTCCTCCTCCTCCTCCTCCTCCTCCTCCTCCTCCTCCTCCTCCTCCTCCTCCTCCTCCTCCTCCTCCTCCTCCTCCTCCTCCTCCTCCTCCTCCTCCTCCTCCTCCTCCTCCTCCTCCCCCACCGATAGTGGAGGGAAACAGGTACGGGGCTGAAGGTATCGACGGGCGTCCTCCGCGTCGACCATCGCATCTGCGGGAGGGACTTTGTTCAGGGCGCTGGACGCGTAGACCTTGAGCCTGGCCGTCATCCTTTGCAAACACGACGGGGATATGTATGCAAGAAATTCGTCGAGCGAAATGATCAGCGGGTACCATAATGGCAGATTTTCGACAAGTGTGTAGAAAACATGTTGGCGAAAACTAAAGAGCTAAGTCAGAAGAAAGGTGGTATAGTGGTGCATTTTGTCTTAGATCCGTCAGATAAAGCCAGCAAAAGGCAGGCGGCGAGGCAACTATTCCGTTTGGCTTTTAAGCTCTCCGCGATTGATGACGTCACACTCTGCAAATAAATGCATGACGAGACTAAACTGTTGTCAACCTCTGTTCTACGTCGGTGGTAAAAAGGAAAAGCCCAACCGGAATAAAACGGAAAGTAAAACCTCCCTATCCATCTGAATCTGCTGTACTTGGCGTTATGCCGAAAACGTCGCAGTAACCAACACCAGTCATTGATATACAGCAAAAAACTCGCTGAAAGCAGTATGTTCGAACGGCTCCGTCCCCGCAGTAACGCAACCTGCAATCGATCGAGCAGCTAGCTTCGAGAAACCCGAGTATCCCAACATTTCTCAAGGTAAGATGGAAAGAGTCACACGAGTATCTGCAGAGCGCCAACCTGAAAACGAAATAACTACCTGCAATAATCTGGAATACCGCAAACCGAACACAACTATTGACAGTTTATCTGGGAGGGCCTGTAGTGCCTAAGTCTGGGTAACTGATGTGTACCGGCAACGACGAGGAGGACTTAAAAGCTGATGACCATGCATGAGTATCTGCGAATACCTCGAGTATCCAAAGCTGAAAAATGCTGAGCACCTGCGAGAACCTGGAGTGAGTTAGACCATCCACAGCTGCAGTTACTTACTGAGTACTCTACTGTTTGCGCAAGCACTAAGAAATGAAAAACCCGAGCAACCTGCGAGTACATGGAGCACCATGAAGCATATAGACTGATTGAGTACTCGCGAGGACCTGGATTGCGAATAGTGAGCAGCACAGTACAACGTATCGTGTTTGGCTCGGGACAACCTCTATTGGTCTGTTTGTGCAGCCTGAAATTTACTGGAGTGCTTGCATTGGTTTGGGAAAATCGCTCTCTGGGGTGGGGCATGTATCACAAAAATAAAAAACAGGGTACGCTACGCTCGAAACGAGGCCGGGGCCGTCGGCAATTAAAAACTCGCTTCGCTCGTGATACCAGAAGGAAAGCGCCTGACTTGGAGGGGAAGGCGCTGTCGGTCCCCTCATTGCCGCCTCCTGGCGGGCACTTCCTGATTGAATGCAGGAAGTCGCCTACTGTACCGACGGCGCTGAACTCCCCGGGGTCTTCTCCGTCGACGACGTCGGCGGGCTCGTCTTCATCGTTGCCGACGAGGTTCACCCGGAAATTCATGAGCGATTTGTTGACTTCGGCCGAGCACCCCGGTTATAGGAGGACGTAGTACCTGCCAGAGATCACGGGGAAATTGAGTTGCACTCGTCGTCAGCCAGGAAAAACACAGCCATATGAGCCGTTCCACTGACAATCGCCAGCAGGCGTGGCGGCCGTGCAGAGCCCCTGATAGGGCCAGGGATGCTTGCAGCGTCGACGACCTTAAAGACGACACGGAGTGGTTAATGAACTGTGCAAGATTAGGTGTATACATATATGTTGTCCACCGAGTACTTCCGGGAATGCGCTTAGCTTGCTTGTTGCGGTTTGCATGTACGTTGCATGTTCCACAAGGCGAAGTGAACGAATATAGAGAGGCTGATTGATCTGCCACCCGCCGCTCCCCCTACCCCCCACCGACACACAAGCCGCTAGCTAGGCAACGAGAGATCCCTGTTAAAGAGGTGTCGCAGCTGCAACATGAGGGTTTATGGTGAACGATTAATCCCCCTAACGGAAATGGGAGCACATTTCTGGGAGAAGGTGGGTTCGGCTCTTTACTGCAACAAAAAAGGGGTTTAACGAGTACAAGAAAATGTAGCCTACGTCTGTTTCGTTTCCCCATTAGCATTAACAATGATGCTTGGCACTACGGCCTATCGCCCTTCCACACTATCCACCACTTCCTTCCTTTCTTTTTAGACAGCGGTGGTCCCGACCCCCCCCCCCCCCCCAACCCCCCCCCCCTCCTCTGAAAACCCGACATGCTCCGTCCCGGCGTTGTAGGGATGCGAGGGTCTATGGTCAAAGGGCGACGGCCATGCATGAGATCGAGTACATCTCTCCTATCGAGTACACCCCCCTCTATTCTGACTGGTATAGGTCTCGAAACACGTCCAGAAGCGACTGTTTCTAACCTGCATGCCCGAGCGTTCCTCCAAGGAGTGCGGCCCCCCTTGCGCTTCGCATCCGGTTGGACCACGCCCGTGCACCAACCAGCAGTGGCGAGGGAGGTCTCGACAGAGACGCTCCATGAGAGTTCACTCGCGTCCTCCTCGGTGCGGTGCCCTATCAGAACAGCGTGACCGCAACCAGATATAGCAAAGCAACCAGGGGGGTCAAAGGGTGGGGGTGTATGTAAGAGCTTGCTCCGACGTATTTCGTGTCAGGGTGCAAAGAGGATGGGCGGGCGGCAGAGTGAGGAACCAGGCGACGGCCGGCCACTGCCGAGCGCAGCTCAAGACCGCCAACAAAACACCGAGGCTTTTCACGGGATAATATATATATATATATTATATATATAGATATATATGGTTTATATAATACAGGAGACTCCACGAGAAGGGCGTGTTTAGGCTGCCGGCAAGAACATCCCGGGGGGTTCCACGACGGTATGGCACAATCGAGATGGGACGGGAAGTGAGCATTTTGACTATTAGCGGGACGGTCTAAGTAAAGGAGGGAAACACCTACTGGCGGGGCGGACCGGGTGGGCATGGGTGTTACCAATCAGACCGGGACGGGACGACAACCAGCAACAACTAATCTTGTGACCGCGGAAAGGAACGGTACGAATTATTGTTCGCCACGGTACGGGGCGATAACTACAACACGTGCCGAGGGGGACAAGACGGCAAGCACACACGATATGGACATTTTTACGGTGGAATAGGGCGGGAAATACTTACCTGGTATACTTCGTTTAAGTTTTGCACGACGGGAGGAAACCGCGCGTACATATATACTGAATGAAAGTATATACGGAAGAGCAAGAATGGCACCCCGCAACCTAGACGTTACGTATACTATATTTTATAAAATTATGAAATACGTCAGCTGTGAGTTCGACCGATTAAATAGTTGATACTCAGCTCAGCAAGCTGCGTAATACGTCTCGTCTATATCCCTTTTTTTACTGAATTTACTATTGATAATTGTAGATAAGCCGTTCGCGCGTATTCTATACCTGGTACCTGGTATGTATTTCCTTGTCAAAGATATACCTGGTTGGTTTTTTTTTTCGCTCACAGCAGCAGTATACGTAGCACCGTCAGAGGTCCCATTACAACCTGGGAGAAATAATCTTTAGGTTTTTAGGCTGTTCAGGTATTTTTGTTCCTGTTGGAATCAAGGTACGGGCGAAGACTGGACCCAACCCCTGACTCTAACCCTAACCCTAACCCTAACCCTGACCCCAAACCGCAACCAAAACGGGCCAAAACTGCTCATAAACGCGGCTGCGCCAGCGGTAAGTACATGGTACCAAGTATTTATTCACAGGAAGCATGCACCTCCTTCTTATACTTCATGTGATCACGGCATGGATAACAGTACGGGCGATCCGAGCAGAAACAAGGGGTTTCGTGGCTTATCGAGAAGTAGCGCTGTTCAGGGGGGAAGGGATCGAGGAGGAGGTAAGGCTACAGAGAGAGCGAGACGGCAGGGGCTCTCTCCTGAGCACGACGGATAGCAGTGTAGACCAGCAACACCGCACGACCTTCTGCGAGTTGAAACACGCACGCAGCAGTTATATATAAACCAGCCATTTTTACGGACAGCGGATTTTTGATAGATGCTTCTTCGGGAGTGCTTGGGAAGGAGGACTGGGCTCTTGCGGTTGGAGGTGGCAGGGTCAGGGGTACGGGACGTAACAATAGTAGTAGTAGTAGTAGTAGTAGTAGTAGTAGTAGTAGTAGTAGTAGTAGTAGTAGTAGTAGTAGTAGTAGTAGTAGTAGTAGTAGTAGTAATAGTCGTAGTAGTAGTAGTAGTAGTAGTAGTAGTAGTAGTAGTAGTAGCAGTAGTAGTAGTAGTAGTAGCAGTAGTAGTAGCAGTAGTAGTAGTAGTAGTAGTAGTAGTAGTAGTAGTAGTAGCAGTAGTAGTAGTAGTAGTAGTAGTAGTATTGTGTGGGGGGAAGGGTTGGATTGGAGGCAGAAGAGCTACAGAGAGAGAAAAACCGCAGGGACTCTCTCCTTGGTACTACCGATAGCAGTGTAGACCAGCAGCACCGCACGACCTTCTGCGCGTTGAAGCGTGCGCGTACCAGTTATCAACCAACCATTTTGATGGGCAGCGGGTTTTTGGTAGATGCTTCCTAGGAGGTGCTTAACTCCTTTAGAACCGCAGTCCCGTTTTGGGGACAAACTACTTGAAATTTGACTGGTTTGTCCCCAAAACGGGACTGCGGTTCTAAAAGAGTTAATTAAGGAGGGGGGAGGTCGTTTTTTGGTGGATGAGATGGAGGGATGTTGGTTGTAGTAAGTAAGTACGAGTCTTCACGAGCGTCACATCGGTTTTGATGTGTCGTATTTATTTTACTGCCGCGCTTTTTGTTCTGGAGACTTTTCCACTTTCTGTTGGTCTTCCTTTAGAACATCACTATGCATTGTCGGATGGCAAGCATAATAATAATCAACCAACCGATGAGGGTTGTTTATTCGGGAAAACTGCATGTATGTTGTCGTTGCCCAATACAAAACAAGACGCACTATGGGCAAACAAGATCGAACGTAAACTATCATTCATGACTACAGCAGGACCGGCCGCACGACTACTGTATCAGGGTTACTACCGGAAGGAGACGTACACCAAGCGCGAGCACACCCGCATAGTGTGGCGGTGATTCACCGGACACAGCAAACAAGAAACCTGTACATACTCGTACGAGCTGGTTCCAGCGACAAGATATCAACGGTATCGTATGCCTGCAGGTGTTGACACTCACACGAGACTCACACGCACGCTTTGATAACAAAAACCAAAATACTCCCCAGGTACCTGGTATACAAGTACCAGGTATACAGCAGCAATGATGTGTGGTTGTTGCTGTTGTTGTTGTTGTTGTTGCTGTTGTTGTTGTTGTTGTTGTTGTTGTTGTTATCATTAACTCATCACCACAATACAATGCAGTCCGTGGTCGCAGGACAGGTTGTGTGTTTGTCGTGCTTTGTGTTTGACGCTGTTTTTTTTTTTTTTTTTTTTTTTCTCATCCCATTCATTATCTTCGCACATCTTCTCTCTCCTTCCAACTCGTAACTCAGATCCGGGGTCACATATCAGGCTCTTCTACTCCCTTCCCGCTACGGTACGTGCCTTCCTTTTTATCGCGAGAAGATTTCAGCATTTTCTTCCCTCGTCGACTCGCATCGAATTGTGCCTACCCACGCTGCAAGGCGCTCTCAACAATTGAATCCTTTTTTATTTTTGCAAATAAAGTCAAAGTCTGACCCACCTGGGGCTCGAACCCACGACTCAAACAAGTAGAATTCGAACCACCGGGGCGACCAGCTCACTGTACTGTGTACCAGGTATAGACTATCCTTTCTCTGCCCCTCTTGATGTGGAGTGGTTCGTGGCACATGTGCTTGGGGCGTGGCCACCGGTATAAGCTAGAAACAGGGCTCGCTGGTACAGCACTGCATCAGTACTTCGGTGACTACCTGCTGTCGATACGAATGGCGAAGCATCGATCGCACGGTTCTATAGACTCTATATACTGCTGTACCGTCCCGGGCATAACTCAAAATCTCAGCTCACTTTTGTACCCGGTGTGCTACGTAACCGAAAACCAGTGCCTTTGCTTGCTTTTGGCGAACTGGACTGTAGTAGCGTGTAGCATGTAGGGCACGGGGTAGAGGGAGACTCTGAAGATATATCCGAAGCACATCCATCCGTCCGCAATGCCGTGCAGTTGTGCGCCATTTGTGAGTTGTGACGTTGTGACCCTCTGTCTGGGGTGGCGGCGGTGATGTGCCGCACGTTGGCATCGCACGTTCTTTATTCTTTGTTCTTTGGCTGTGTTGGGTTGTTGGGCCTATCAGCCCTCTGGCCAATCAACAACGTTAAATATGCTTTCAAATTCGGACAGTCCCGCCAAAAAGACTCCCCGCATCCAAACGTTTTTTTGGGGTACAGGGTACCGGTACAGCAGCAGTTCGTATATATATACCCAACAGCGGTACGAGTAGAAGTATCGTAGAATTGCTTGCTGTTGCGCACACCACAGACCGAGCCGAGCACCGAGCTGCCCGTAGCTGGAGAGGAGGAGGACGACGACGCTTGGGGGGTGGAGACGACGTGGACCTTGTGCACCTTCACCATCGCGTTGACCTGAGACCCCAGGAGAAATGAAGCGACCGCGTGCTGCTGCGTCGAGGCTTGGCAGTCTTTTCGGGCTCGCTGCTGTTTGCGCCCTCCCGCTCGCTGGTGCTGGTGCTGCTGTTGCTGCCGCTGGAAATGATAGGGTCGATCTCCCACGAGGAAACAGCAACAACTACAACAACAACAACAACAACAACAACAACAACAACAACAACAACAACAACAACAACAACCGCACTCGCCATAGCTACCGCCGCCGCCGTCGCCACCTCGCGACGACGACAGCAACGAGCACCTCTCACACGGCTACGGCGACAAGCACGTCGACCGCGTCTGCCAGTGCTTCCACTTCGGCGAGCACCTCGACTGCGGCATCTGCAACGTCGTCAGCGACTGCTACGTTTACGTCAGATTTGTCATCTTCGGTCGACGAGGACCCTAACCAAGATAACCAACCTCCCGAGTCTGTCGTTGATGGTGGTGGTGATGATGATGATGATGATGGCGATCAGGACAACAACAACGAGGGAGAGGAGGAGGAGGAGGAGGAGGATGAAGATAGCGATGAGGACGACGACAGCAGCAGTAGGGAAGACGACGACAACAGTAGGGAGGACGACGACAACAGCAGGGAGGACGACGACGATAACAACAGTAGTCAGGACGAGGACGAGGACGACGACAACAACGGCAGCGAGGACAACGGCGACGGTAGTAGTGAAGATGGAGCACCGGAGCGAGGCAACGACGTGGAGGATGACGGTGGTGACAATGATCGGGAGGAGAAGGATGAGGATGACAGCGAATCAAACGATGACGGGGGCGGGGGCGACGGCGACAGCGGGGAAGGGGGGGGGTGGGAGGAGGATGGCGACAGCGGGGAGGAGGAGGAGGAGGAGGAGGAAGACGACAGCGGGGAGGGGGAGGAGGAGGAGGATGGCGACGACGCTACAGACCGATACGACTACAGGACTACTGTACGCGTCGGCTCGGAGTCGGACGATAACACGGACGACCAACCAGCGCTCTCGTTGATCTTGGTTTTGTCGCCAGTCGCCGGGGAGGAGCTCGTGCTGGATGGCGGCTACGAGGTAAGCAGGCAGGCGTTTTGGGTAAAAATGTTGAACTGGCAGCTTTTGAGATACCGGTACCGAGGACTTCGTCGCAACTCTTGTTTGCAAGCTGCGTGTGGTCAGTGGTATATACATCCTACCTACTGCACTTCGATCGCGAGTGTACGGGGGTCGACGGCTGTTTGTTACGTTTCTTTCTTGCCTGGTATTATACGAGTAATATATACCAGGAACCTGGACATGAAAACACTACCAGTATTAAATAGAAATAATAATATAATATTACGGGGGACCATAGTTAATAGGACCTATGGTATACATGCAAACCTATGTATTTAACCATTTTTACTAACAATATTTGGTCCTATTGACTATGGTCCCCCGTATTAGTACGTACTCGTACCCGTATTAATACTGCCGTAGTATTGATGATCCTTCTATAATACACGAGAATTTCAACGAAAGGCCCATTATTAGTAACGGACAGTTTTTTTTCCAGATTTTTTCCAAGTTTGGAAACAATTGGACATTATTATGTTGATCACGATACGGAGGCGTTCTGTCACAAGTAGTGAAATTCTTCAGAAGCAAAAAAAAAACAGGGAAGTTTATTTCACAGATTTAAAAAATAAAAAATATATCAAGTAAATCTGAAGATTAAAAAAAACGCGCGGAAAAACTATGGAAAGTACGGGCAAGAGAGGTCTCCGATGACCCTATAACCCTAACCCTACAATTAATATTAAATAAATAGGGTTTTCACGTGATACCTGTACTGTACCTGTGCATACGTACTCATTCGTACTAGTACCCGTTAAATTTTTTGCACGCGAGATCCTTGTTTGTATGTTGTACGAGTAAGCTTGACGGAGTACACCCGATACTTGTTGCAATCCATCCGCTTGCTCCGTACTCGCAGACATGTCATGGGAGGACACTCGAAGGTTCCCACATCCCTTCAGTACCCCGCAGGCATAATTCATATGTATGAGCCTCTCGGATGCATACGCATGTCATAGGTGCATTCCTCGTTGGCGAGCACGAAGCAAAGTTCGACAACTGCTACAGGTAGTTGTTGTTAACCGAGAAACGAGGGTTAACGTACGTACGTACGTACCACAACACTCCGTCAGCCGTTTCGTTTCCTCCGTTGTGTTTCCTCGTTCGCTGATCTGTACCGGTATCCGGTGTGCGACAAGAAGGAAGAAAGGTAAAACATTTATGCTCGTATATACAGAGATTCAAACAGGACCTCCGATGATCGACGTTTACATGACAACAACAGCATCATGAACGAACGGAACAACACAGAAAAAAAACAAAGAGGAGGGCGGGGGATGCAATTATTTATAGTCCCCGACATTTCCGACTTAGATCGCCCAGGGCCATCCAGAGCACCTCGCTGCCTCTAATCTACCCCCTGCCCTGCAAGCAATGTCTGCCTGGTCGGTGAAAACCCGACGTGCTCCGCCTACGGCCATGCATGACATGAGTACCCCCGCCCCCCCCCACATGAGTTTCATACGAACATGCGCTTGGTTTCACTGCCCCCCCCTCTGCTTGAATACCAGGTATATAACAAACACTAAGCTCTTTTGCTGTTCTGTTCCTCTCTTCCCTTCCGCGACCGCCCAGAGAGAGATAGCACCGAACACCTCGCCCTCCCCTCCCTCACACAGCACGGCACTTGATCTTCACCTCCTTCCTCCTCGCTCCTCCCTCGCGGCCCCCCCTCCTCCCTCCCTCCCGCAGGTGACATGGACGATCGATGATCCCGAGGGGAGCGATTCCAGTCTGTTCCATATCGACGTCTACGACTGCGGAGAGGACCCACTGTGCGGCGGAGGGTGCGGCGCTTTTGTGGGGCCGCTGTGCCCCGAAGTAGGGTGCTACACCCTTGTCAGCACCGTTAAGATTCATGATGATGACGAGGTAATTTGGAGTGCTTGCGGTTTTGGGTGTTGGTGGTTGGTAAAGGGCGGGTGGACGGGGGGGTGTGGGGGGGGGGGTACTCATGTCATGCATGGCCGCAGTGGGGGGGGTGAGGCGGAGGGGCGGGGAAGCGGGGGGGGGGGGGGGGGGCGGGGGGGGGGGGGGGGGGGGGGGGGGGTACTCGATAAAGATATATGCACTCGATCTAATGCATGGCCGTAGTCGTATGAGCATAGACCATCGCATCCCTGGAATGCCGGGACGGAGCATGTTGGGTTTTCACCGACCAGGCAGACATTTGCTTGCGCCAAGCGCGGAGCGCCGTGAGGTGTCCGGCGAGTCGCGATGAAGGGTGAGCTGCATCCTACTAAGAACCGCTTGGGAGGGGGGGGGGGGTGTACTCGATAGGAGAGATGCACTCGATCTCATGCATGGCCGTAGTCGTATGACCATAGACCCTCGCATCCCTACAATGCCGGGACGGAGCATGTCGGGTTTTCATCGACCAGGCGGGCATTGCTTGCACCAAGCGCGAAGCGCCGTGAGGTGTCTGTGGCGAGTCGCATGAAGGGTGAGCTGCATCCTACTAAGAACCGCTTTTGAGGCGGACTTGCATGTGGATGACAGCTTCAATGAGTTAATTTAATTTCCGGTGTAGGCATTTCCAGAGACGGCAATGGGAGTACTATGTAACTGCCTCTTGGGTGCCTTACCTTGAACACTGCGATATACGATCATCCCCAATTGTGCGGAGTAAAAAAAAGCCTTACCTTGAACACTACGTTGATACGATCATTCCCACGTGTGCGGACTAAAGGTTATTTACCTCGCACAAATGATCTAACTCGACAACCAGCTGTGGGCGACCGCCAGAAAAAAAAAGAAGTACCCTGGTTGTCTAGTTCACGTAGTGACGAAAAAAAAAACGGTACCCTGGTTGTCTAGCTCACGTAGTGAGCGGCATGTTTTACAGTGTCGTTGCCAACCGACGCCAACCCAACCTATATAAAATAGGGGGAGGGGGGGGGGGGGGGGGTGTACTCGATAGGAGATATGTACTCGATCTCATGCATGGCCATAATCGTATGACCATAGACCCTTGCATCCCTAATATGCCGGGACGGAGCATGTCGGGTTTTCACCGACCAGGTAGACATTTCTTGCACCTAGCGCGAAGCGCCGGGAGATGTCCGGCGGGTCGCATGAAGGGTGAGCTGCATCCTACTAAGAATCGCTTGGGAGGGGGGGGAAGGGGGGGGAGGAGTGAATGGCTAGTTTCTAGCTGAGCGACCTTCGTTTTTAACAGCTGCAACCTGTTGGTGTGTATGTGCGAGCGAGTGCGATCGACCGACCAACGAAAAGACAGGTCCCGCATAAGAGCTTGCAAGAGGTGTCGTACTGCAGTATGTTGGCCTTGCACAACGCCTTGCAAATAGCAGTGTACTGAAATATGGTACCACTATGGTCCGAACGAAGAGCAAGGATCGTTTAGATTAATTATTAATATTAAAACGATGACTATATTGTGGGACATATTGGTATGCTGTTGGGTGTAGTAAAATATGTTATACTGTCGTTCTGTTTGGTGTGTACGTTCTACTTAAAACCGGTATCACTTCACGCTAACAGCAGTACTGTCTGAAGCCGACCCCCCCCCCCCCCGCCAGCTGCAAAGGATTTCAAAAATTGTTCTCTGTTGTCGGCTGCTGCTTCTCTTGTCCCCCCCCCAGGTGCATAATATTAATAAAAATGTTTCCTAATTTCGGCTGCGGTCTGACTGTCTTGTCTTGTCTCCCTCGGCTAAAAAACGTTCTTAAAAATGTTTTCTGTTTGTTGGCTGCTGTCTGTCTTTGTCTTTCTTGGCTGTTGAAAAGGCGTTCGACGCTGGACCGTACTTCAAGCTAGCTGTCTCTCCGGACGATGGGAGCTCTTACGCGGGTTGCAGCGGGTCGTTCACGATAGCAGGTGTGTTGGCTTGCTCTTTCTTGCTTTGCTGCTTGTTCACTCCAACAACAAACGGAACGTGTTGTCTTGTTCCCATCGTCAACGTGGTGTTGCCGTGCAGGCGTGGGTCGTTCAGATAGCAGGCGTGGGTTCTTGCTTGCTGTGACAAACGTGAAAAAAACGAGCTTGCCTTGCTTTCTTATTATCACGTGTTGCCCATCAACTTGTTGCTAACGTGTTCTGCTGTTCCGAATATCAACGTGCTGTCAGCTTGTCGTCTTGATCCAATTGATCAACGCGTTGTTGCCGTGTTGTCCTGTTCTAGTCATCATCGTGTTGTTGCCTTGTTCTAACAAATGAACGTGTTTGTTGTCGTGTTGTCTAGTTTCGGTAGCCAACGTGGTTCGTGAGCGTGCCGTCTTGTCTTTCTTGTCTGCCCTTGCACCCTTCATGGGTGCAATCTATTCGTCCTCGGCATCCACTCGTCGTTTTCTCAGTAATGAAGTAAACCAGTCTGCCGTCGGTCGGCAGGCACAATACAATGGTGGTCCCTCTCTCTACACATATAGCGCCGATATATACGCGCCAGCCAACAATACGTGCACTATAGCGGCAACCGGCACTATGAATAATAGACCACTATTACGGGGGGCCATAGTTAATAGGACCTATGGTACACACAAAAAACTATATATTTCCGTATTTTTACAGCTAATATTTGGTCCTATTTACTATGGTCCCCCGTAATAGCACACCGGTGCATCCCATCTGCGCCAAGCCATTCCACAGGCACTATATATAGCGGCACTATAGGCACTATTACTACTCAACCGGCACTATAGGGGGACCACCGCTGTATGCAGACAACGATGCCCCCCCTTCCCGATAGGACCGCACCCTCGAGTTAAGGGAAATCACTTGAAATAGAGTGGGATAACATGTGTAGTATAACGGGGGACCATATTAAATAGGACCTACGGTGCACACAAAAATCTATACATTTCGCAATTTTTATGAACAATGTTTGGTCCTATTTACTATGGTCCCCCGTAATATTACGGGGGACCATAGTTAATAGGACCTATGGTATACATAAACACCTACCTGGTATATACTAAAAAAATTACTAACAAAATTTGGTCCTATTTACTATGGTCCCCCGTAATAGTGGTATATCAACACTGAGCCGAAGGAGACATTCGCATGCGATCAACAACCAACCCCGTTTTTCGAGTTTTTTTATTTTTTTTAATTTGTTGCTGCGTCGACATAATGGCGTTCGTTCACTTACCGCGCATATATTTATTTTATTTTTTGTTCATTCATTCGCGTTTTCGATCGATCCACTGTGAAGCTGGCGTACATCAATCAATCCGGGTTTCTAGAGAGCTAGCTTGGCATGTTGACCCACGTCGCGTATTCTCCGGCCGTATTTGCTTTGATTCTCGAGCAGGAGACAGCGACGACGACAGTACCGACGCAGGCATTGCGGAGGAAGAGGACACGGGGATCGAACCGGAGAGCGGGAGCGGGAGTCCAGACAGCGAGGCGGTCGAGGAAGTGGTCGAAATCGGATCAGGCTCTTGTGATAGCTTGGACAACGTACCCCACCCCCTCCAGGGAGACCTCGTGGTAAGTTAAGAATGAGGAGAGATGTTTGATACTCTAGTTATTACGGGGGAACATAGTTAATAGGACCTATGGCATACATAAAAACCTATATATTTAACCATTTTTACTAACAATATTTGGTCCTATTAACTATGGCCCCCCGTAATAGTTGTGATACATGCATGCCATGCATGCGCCTTGGTTTGAGCCGGCTCGATCGAGAATCTTGCTGGAATGCCGTTCGTTCGTCGGGTCCGACTCGATCGAGAATCCTGCTCGGAGGCCGTTGGGATCCGACTCCACCGAGAACCCTGCTGGGGGGGGCGTTCGGTTCTGTCACATGGAAGACAAAAATAGCTTATCGCTCCTTCCTTGCCCACTAGCGCTGGATTCGGTATCTCGGTCCACATCCCTCACTAAAATAAAAGGCTGGGGATGGGGGGATCAACATCGCCAATCAAGTTGGTACGCATGCTTCGCCTTTGCAAACCGAGGCCGGCGCATCGCGCTGCATGCACTCACTGCCTCTCTTTCAGTCCTTTTGTGAACACCCCCCCTCCACCCTACTATGGCCATACACACAACCACGGCCATGCATGGTAAATGAGTACCCCCCCCCCCCCCCCCCCCCCCCCCCCGCCCCAACCAACCACCTACCCACCTTTGTCGTACAGACTTTTGTTCGCTCCATCCAGCAAACTTTGGTGCTTTTATTTTACACACAATGTTTCCGAAATTAAAGACATCATAATATTTCACACTACTAGTACTCTAAGTAAAAAAAAAAACTCGAGTGATTAATTAAGTAAATTCATTAATTCACTGATTTCACCCACTCACACCCACCTTGCTTATGACGCATGTCGTACGCTGTCATCATCTACTCTCCAAAATTACCTATGATGAATAAATAGCATAAAACTCATGCCAGAGACATCTTGCATCGTGCCCCCATTTTTCGATCAATCCCTCGCTCTCCCTATCTATGTCGCCGTATTTTATTGACTGTCACTCCGTATTTTCGAGAACAGTTTAAGGTGGACTCGGGCGTGGGAGGAATCTCGTGCAGCTCGCCCAGGACGGTGCACATCAGCGGAGGGACGCTAACAATTACCACGGGCCACGAAGAGGTAAGGGCGAGACGGGACGGGGACGGGGGGGGCGTGCAGGGCAGGGTGGGTGTGCGACGCGCACAGAGAGAAAGGAAAGGAAGGGTTTTTTCAGTTACAAAGCTTTGAATACGACCTTCCATTCAACATCAGGAAATCGAACCTTTTTTTTTTTTTGCGCGCTCGCATGCATATAATTTGGCACAAGATTTTCAGTCGCATTTTTTTTGGGAAAACGGCCTGTCACCTTGTATACGAACAAATCATCGTTTTTTGTGTGGGGCGGAGGGTTCCCCTTTTTGGTGTTTTTTCCTGTTTTGGGAATATTTCTGGGTGATCAACGTCGAAACTGCAAATGACATTGTCGCGGATGACAAAACGCATTCAGCAAAAGATACAGGTAAAGCCGGGAGTAGGTAGGTAGGTACGTACAAGAAAGGAGTTCTAACTATATTACTTGTAGATTTTGTGCATGGGTTCTCCTTTCTGGTTCGGTTTGAGTGCCCCCTGCCCGCGAGGGAGGGTCTATCTATGGCCATACCACGATGCCCATGCATGACCGGGTGTCGGATTTTCTTTTTCGTGTGCACCTGTCTGCCTGATAGGATACGAAAGAGCAAAAGATAAATAAAATCACCTGTGACTGTACTTAATCGAACTACGCGCACGCACATACATGCCAGACAACACCTTCCGTTCGTTCGGTTGCCTACAATGGTTGATATATGTATGTATATACATAATGTACAGATTCGTTTCGTTGGTCGCCAACGTGTACGTACACCTTTCGTTTTTTGGGGCTGAATAAATAGGATTCAACTTCAACTTTAGCCTGGTGAACCTTTCGTTTTTCTCCAGCTGCACGAAACATCATCGGATTTTTTTACGTTGGTTTGCCTCATCAGTCACCCCGCGCCAGAATGCGCCCCCGCGGGACAAGAAAACCTCGCGCACAAACACCACCCATCGCACATATGATCGATTCTCACTTCATGAGAAAGCTCTTTCAAGGCAGGGCAGACAGGTTCTTTCCTGATCTGTATGATCTGTATGATCTGTATGATCTTTAGGATCTAGCTCATGCTGCCGGGTGGGCCTCGAATGATCTGCATGATCTGTCTGGGCCGCGTTTCCCGTGTTGGACGTGTGCTGCATGCACAGCATCTTTCTCATCACCGCACAAGCACGGTCGGAATTTATAGATGATCTGTGCGCATCATGCACGACAGGTCTCATCATCGCGGCACGTTAGGATTTTCGATGACCTGTTGTGCTCATGCACAACATCTGTCATCACGGCACGTTCGGATTGTGATGATCTACCGCTGTTCTGGATGCACATTGTGGTATGTCTTGTCTGATATGTTGTTCGACGTGTTCACGTAATAAAATAATCTTGAAATGAGTAAATTCCGCCCATAAAACCTACTCCTCGTGTCACCATCACCGCACGCACGCACACCTTGACACGCCCCACCATGCCCCCCCCTGCCCTGCCCTGCCCTGTCCTGCCCTGCCCTGCCCTGCCCTGCCCTGCCCTGCCCTGCCCTGCCTTGCCTTGCCCTGCCCTGCCCTGCCCTGCCTTGCCCTGGCCTGGCCTGGCACCGATCGCATCAGACCTTTGTGTTCACCGGGGTGCGTTTCGTGGTCGAGGAAGAAGCAAGCTTGATGTTCACAACGGAAACCGCAACAGAGTTCAACGGGATCTTCAAGCTCGTGAGTTACATATATATGATACTGGTCCACCCTAAGGCTACCGCCCTATGTGTGTTACACAAACCTACACATATTGCCGGCGTTCCCGGTGGCTGGGGAAGTGGTCCGCGTACCTACCTACCTACTGAGATCAATTCCGTGGGTTCAAGTCTCACCGAGTGCATACACGTGGGGACTTTTTCTTGCATGAAGAAATGATCAGCGGAAAGCGCGAGAGCGTGAGTGTCCGACATCCGATGAAAATCGACGAGCAGTGGGGATGCTTATGAACCCTATGCGCGATAAGAATGGAGGCAAGTACCGGGGGGGGAGGAGGAGGGACGGCACCTGTGACCACAGCTTGTTGTCCGGAAGTCCGCTGAGGGTAATACCTCCTACGAGTAACGCTGGAAAGAAAGTAAAAGGGATGATAAGTTGGGCCGTTCTTTGCTCGTACAACATAGCACCGGACAGAGCTAGACTACCGACCGACCTACCTGCCTACACGCAAATACATAGTTGGGGCGTTCTTTTCGCTCGTATTTTCTAGCATCGCAAAGAGCTTAAAAAGGTTGAGAACTACATGAGAACCTGCTGTAATTAATTAGCAATCACTAATGAGCTTGCCTGCCTTTGCCTACTACCTCTTGTGACCCTCACTAAACTTGCCCGTATCCTATCCTAACATAAATGGTTGCCAATTTTTCGCTCGTGTATCATCGCAAAGGATTCAAACAATACTCGAGATGCGCTGACTGAGAACGTGCTATTGCAGCAATCAGGAATGAGCCTGCCTGCCTGCCTCCCTCTCCTCTCTCTGACTCTAGTTAAATCTACCCCTATCCCCTGGCTATATATAGCTTCGAAGGCGTTTTTTTATCGTGGGACTCGAGACCCTAAGTAAAGGCCGAGAAAAACTGGTCTTTGATAGATGGCACGCACGAATGAGCCTCTACTACCGTGCGTGTGTGTAACTGTTGTACTACCCCCACGTTTGCGAGGGGAAAAGGGGCTGAGTTGAATGACCCCTTTTCGCCATAAAAGTTAGGGGCGAGTACCGCAGTGCAGAAGGGGGAGGGGAGGGAGGGAGGGAGGGAGGGAGGGAGGGAGGGAGGGAGGGAGGGAGGGAGGGAGGGAGGGAGGGAGGGAGGGAGGGAGGGAGGGAGGGAGGGAGGGAGGGAGGGAGGGAGGGAGGGAGGGAGGGAGGGAGGGAGGGAGGGAGGGAGGGAGGGAGGGAGGGGAGGGAGGGACGGAGGGAGGAGAAAGAAGGGCAAAGGCAAGAAATGGGATGAAACGAAACAAGAAAAAATATACACAAGTGGGCGTTTTTGCTCGTGCGATCGGAGAAAGATCCCCCCCCCACCCCCCCACCCCCGACAGCTGACAAACTGCTAGCTAGCTGTCATGGGACTTCTATCGACATGCGTGTTGTTGCTGCATACCTGATACCGCGCTTCGCTTTTGCATGCGTGTACATGATCATAGCAAGCGCTCGGTACGTATTACATCCATCTATCTATCTATATATGAGTCGAACGTGTTTCGCGGACCTTTTGTTTGTTTTCGGCCATCACCCAACCAACCTCTGACATGTAATGTAATGTAAATAACTCGAGCGCGTTTTGGGTGTTTGCTTTTTTTTGTTTTTTTTTTGTTTTTTTTTGTCTATTGGTCTGTTTTGTTCCTTCTTTGGCAATCGCAGCCAGCCGACGGCGGCATCTTGAGCGTGGGCCAAGGCGGCACGGTCGACATGAGCGGCCGAGCTATCTTCCGCGGCAATTCCATCCAGGTACCATATATATACACATATACTTCGTGCTTTCATAGAATACGAAGTACGGCTTTAATAAATTTAGGGGAATGTTTGCTGATGCGTGATCAACGTTGAGGCACACACTATTTACGGGGGACCATAGCAAATAGGACCAAATATTGTTAGTAAAATTAGGTAAATATATAGGTTTTTGTGGATACCATAGGTCCTATTAACTATGGTCTCCCGTAATAGTTTCCTATATTATATTTTTTCTTCAACTGGGGAAGGTTTCTGAGTGATCAACATAGAGCTTGGATGCGGCTTAGGATTTAAGAATATAGTGTAATCAGAAGGAAGGAGCAAGGACAGCAAATGGAGAGTAGACAAGCCGAAAGTTGGCACTGAAGGGAGGTAGGTAGACTTGGTGCATGGGTTTCCTTTTGTTTCCGAGGTTTTCTGCTTTCGGGAAAGTTATGAGTGATCAATGTCGAAGATCATGCTGCACATTGTCGGATGGCAAGAGAACTAATAATATTGAATTGAAGCTCATGCCATTATTTATTACTGGTAACATATTGTCGGTTGGCAATCGCAACAATGGTAATGATACGGGATCATGATCTGGCTGCCCTCGCGCTTCGACCAGACCAGGGATTCTCAGACGTGCGGCGGAAGCGGGGGGGGGGGGGGGGGGGGGTTCGGACATTTTTGAGGGCTTTTTGCAGGAGGTTTTTGTTTATTTATTTTTTTTAATTTATTTTTGGGAAACAAAAGTAAAAACAAAATGAAGCTTAACTTGACTTGTTTGCTTACTTTTACTTATCCCACGGTTTTGGAGAAACATGCTTAGGAATGGTGCTGAACCAGTTTGAAGCACGAGTCGGTTGCCAAATTTATTTTTGGCTTGCGTTCTTCCGGCGTGGAGGGCGCTCGGTAAACCGGTCCCGGTGCGGTGCGGTGCGGTGCGGTGCGGTGCGGTGCGGTGCGGTGCGGTGCGGTGCGGTGCGGTGCGGTGCGGTGCGGTGCGGTGCGGTGCGGTGCAGTGCGGTGCGACGGTCGAGTCGAGTAGCTCTTTTATGATGTTGGCAACATCATTCTCTCGATTTTTTGTGTGAACAGTCAAGAGCGATGCTTCCTTTTTTGGCGCACCCTTGTTGAAGAGTATGAACAGCCGAGAGTGGCGTAAATTAAGCGCGTTGATAAAAGTGAGCAAAAATATTTAGAAACGCAGGCGCTGGCTGGCTACATTGAGTCTGCCAACCAACGGAGGAGGTTGCTCTCGACCCACCCACCCACGCGCGCGCGCCTCCCGTCGAGCCGAGATGTTCATTCGAAAGTTCGAGGTCATCAGGCACTCGCTCTCCTCCTCGCCGTCAACAGCTATAAGAATAGAACTAACACCATACCAGCACAGCAAAAGCGCAATGTAACGCAAAGTAATTGTGGGATTATTCGCGTACCCTTGAGCAAACGATGACACGCCCCCCCCCCCCCCCCCCCCCCGCCCCGCGGCCTCCGTTCGTGCTGCGGTTTGTTTGTTTATTACCCTGGTTAAAAATATGACACTTTGACTCTCAGACCACGCAAGATGTGTTCCGCCCCCCCCCCCCCGCGCTCCCCCCTCCCATGGTGCCATATTTCGTGTATGCTTTTGGTACCCAAGCAACAAACAACGACTCCCCCCCCCCCCCCCCCCTCTCCCCTCCTTACACTATCCCTCGTACCATATGATACACTTAATTTGCTCTCCCTTTAGGCAAACGATGACAGCGCTATCCATCACGGCGGAGCAATCTATAACGAAGGTTCCGTTCGACTGCGCGGCGGGGCATCCTTCCTCGACAACTTCGTCTTCCCGTTCCAAGACGGGGCGGAGGCGGAGGCGGGGGCGGGGGACGGGGGGGCTGTGTGGAACGGGCCCCAGGGGAAGCTGGTAGTCGACCTGGCAACGGAGTTCGAAGAGAATGGCGTCGGGGGGGGGGGGGGGACGGGGGCGGTCTCTGGAACGGGGGCTACGCGAGGTTTATGGACGCAGTCGATTTCAGCCATAACGAGGTATTTATATAGATAGGCTTATTGTTTTTTCTATATATACCAGGTACCTGGTATTTTTTTTTCACTTTTGAAAAACGAGAAAAAAAACAGCCGTGAGTGAGTGAGTGAGCGAACTTGTTGTTTTTTTTCTCCCTTGATTGAAACTCATCTTCTGTGTGCACAGAGTCAGTGTATGCATTTCGCAAATGACGGGGTCTGGGAAAAGATGCTTTGAGAGAAGTTTTTTTTTTTGGAGGATATTTTTTGTCCTGATCGAACAAAAACAATGAAAAAATAAACATGCCCATCTTACGAAAGGGAAGGACGGGGGGATTCCTCAGGAGAAAAAGATGAAAAACAGTACTTACTTGGTATGTTTTTTCGTCATGATGGGTACGAAAAGCCTCGACGCATCGTATCGTGCGAGGAACGGGATGTGATGTGACGAGAGTTTGAGAGATTTTTGTTTGTTTGCCATGCTGCCATGATGGGACGGAGAGTAGACAAGACAGACGAGACAGGTCCATGCTCTTGCCCGCGCGGCGGGGTCGTGATTCTGCGAGGCTGCCGCACTTGGCGGACGAAGACTGATGATGGCGACTGACGACTGACTGGCTGACTGACATGCACAGACAGGAACGTTCGATTGCACAAGATTAATCAAGACGCGTTCTACGTACGTACGTCCTATACGAAGAGAGATAAAAGATATTAATAGTGGTCTACCAGTACGTTTTTATGAGCCCTGTATGTAGTTTGCTTCCTCGGCGTGCTGAATATCTACCACGTGTCTTATCTCTCTAATCTACCAGGTGTCTATCTATGTATGTATCCATCTATCTATCTATCTATCTATCTCTCTATCTATCTATCTGCTGAATATCTACCACGTGTCTTATCTCTCTAATCTACCAGGTGTCTATCTATGCATGTATCCATCTATCTATCTATCTACCGACCAGGTATATATCTATATATCTCTCTATCTATCTATATATCTATATATATCTATTTATCTATCTATCTATATATTATCTATCTATCTATCTATCTATCTATCTATATATCTATCTATCTATCTACCTGGTATCTATATATCTCACGTGGAGCGATACTTTGGCCTCTACTCTACCCCCTTCATGTTTCACCTTACCCCCCACCCAGGCGACAGGCAGCGATGGCGGTGACGAGAGTGACGATAACGGAGGAGGAGGATACGGTGGAGGCGTTTTTAACTCGGGTGGCACTGTTCGCTTCAGGAGATCAGCCACGTTTTCCGAAAACACAGCGCAGGTGCGACAAATTCTTCCCCCTACCCTGCTTTCTTACTATTAATATTACAGGGGGCCATAGTTAATAGGACCAAATATTGTTATTAATAGTAGAAATGGTCAAAAATATAGGTTTTTATGTATACCACAGGTCCTATTAACTATGGTCCCCCGTAATAACGACTTTCCGCAGAAGGAGTATAATGGAGTCTGCTTCTTTTTTCTGACGTTCCTTGCTCACTCAATCAAGGAGCTGGCTCAATATATAAAACAACCCAAAAACGATTTTGAAGCGCGTGCTGCTACGCTGAAATATTTTCTGGACGACCGACCGCAATTCCGCTTTGGGGACTAACCAATCAAATTCTACTCTAAGTTGTTTGTCCCCATAAGAGGACTCCAGTCCTAAAAAGCAAATAATTGATTAAATTAACCCCTTTAGAACCGCAGTCCCGTTTGGGGACAAAACTACTTGAAATTTGACTGGTTTGTTCCCAGAACGGGACTGCGGTTCTAAAAGGGTTAAGCCCCAAATAATCGGAATTTCCTTTTCGTTTTGCAAATTAAATTTTTGTGTACCTAGGCAGTGGGATTGATTGATTTATCCATCAACCATGGCACTTTGATTTTCGTGCAGTCAGTTATTGGGTGAAATATACGAGGTCATCACCTCAGAAACCAGATGGTGATTGTGCTTGCACGCACCTGCCTCTACTGCAGCTGCTGCAGCATGAATCTTGAGAATGAAAAAAACGAACGCTTAATCTACCCGTTTAGTGCTGCTCTGTCCAGAATATGTGCCCAACTCTACAGTAATGGAGCTTAGCTCCGTGCCAACCCCCTTCAAAAAAAAAACGATCTTGAGACGAAAAAAAAAAACGGACGCTTAATTAAGCAACCCTTTTATTTCGGGGGACCATAGTAAATAGGACCAAATATTGTTAGTAAAAATAGAGAAATATATAGGTTTTTGTGTTTAACGTATGTCCTATTTAATATGGTCCCCCGTAATATAGTACTGCACTGTTCAGAAACATGTATCTAACCCTAATTCCAAGTATACCCCCTTGATATCCGAAGAACGGGAATGTAGTCCTATTAATGGAGGGGTTATACTATAGACCCGACCTATCGTAGGTCTTGTTCGAACTATATTGTGAAACAAAATATTATAGCGGTATATACTTACATATACTTCGTATAGGATCAACGATATAGGGTAGTAGTTTCTCAGTTCGGGAAGTCCCCTTCACCCAGTCAGTCAGTTTTTTTTCGGCAAAAAAATGCTATCCCTATTTATAACTCGTATCTTGGAGGCGTTTTTGTCACGATTCGTGAAATATAGCAAGCGCAACATATCAATTGCAAGTTAAATTCCACGCTTTCGGAGGGAAAACCCCCCCGGAAAATCTGGTGGAAGATACAAAACTTGCGCGACCCCCCCCCCCCCCTCCCCCCCCATCCATGGAAATGACGGACATCATGAAAAATAATGCTACCCTCCTGTAATTGCCACCGTTACCTTGCCTTAGTTTCCCGTGTCTTTTTCCTTATGGCTTCCAGATGTTCGCTCGGAGGTGGGTGGTGAAAAAACTTACCTTCCTTTGCACGCGAAATGGTACCCTGGTAGGTCAGATAGATGGGTCACGATGTGCTGTAGATAATCCAGAACCCAACCTGCAGCATACGTATGACATTTGTGCAGGAAATATCTGAATGTTTGGCACAGATCCGATCCAACCCAGGAAACATGCCGTACTAATTACTGCGGAGTAGGTCGTGCAGGCTGTGTACGGGCGGGCTCCCCACCCGGCAGGCAACACTAGCTTGATGATCACACAGATCAAGAATGGATGTTTTATCTTCTGTCCTCTGCTGAGAGATCTGTGAAGGTATTACCTATTGACCTAATAGCTATAGGGGTAAACGATCGATCGATTACCCAGCCCAGGGTATTAATCCTTGTAACTCTTCCCCCCCTCCCCCCCTTGACGGCGGGATATTTGGAGCGTCGGTACCGCATACGGCCGTACGCTGACCTCCCTGCTTCGTTTCAATCCCTGGGGAACCAGGGAGATGTTTATTTTCAGGGACGGACACGCGAGCGCTTATATACATGAAACGTTCTATGTCATACATATGTCATACCTGGTATGCAAGAAACGTTCGACATGAGATCCAACAGAAACCGTGTCCTGCCGACGATACCAAACGTGAAAAGTGTCACCTACTGAGCTACTGTACAGGAGTATATAAAGAATGGATCGATTGCCCAGCCCAGGGTAATCCTGCAATCCTTACGAAAGTGCCCTGATAGATACAACAGCCAGTGAGTAGTAAATCACGAAGCGAATAGAATTCGATGATCGTGTATGTCCGAGTGAGTGTCTGCATTCGATATCCCTCTCCCTATTGTCATTGTTATTACTACTGCTGTTGTTATTATTCTTATAGCAGGCGTCATTTATTATTGTTAGATCGTTTATTATTATTCTTGTATTATTCATAATTATTCTTGTTCTTGTTCTTATTACAATGATTAATATTATTATTATTATTATTATTATTATTATTATTATTATTATTATTATTATTATTATTATTATTATTATTATTATTATGCTCCTCTCAGTGAAGGTCTCTAGATTAGTCTGCCAGCTTAATTATCATGTTTACCCCTGTGGCCCCCGAAATACAGAACAACGGTTGGTAACTTTGGGGTCAGCAACCACGTAATAATAGTATATAGCGTGAGTGCCGCACGACTCGTGTCAACCATTGTAGCTCGGACACCAACCATCGTATCACCCCCCGAATCACGCAGTAGTAACCGTTGCCATATTTTTTGGCCACTTTTTTTTTGTAAAATCGTAATTTTCTCCCCTCTGGCGCCCCAAGAAGAGGGGTACCTTAACCCTTTTATGACTGCAGGCCCGTTCCGGGAACAAACCACTCAAATTCCAAGTAATACGTCCCCAATTGTCCCGAAAACGGGACTGCACTCCTGAAAGGGTTAATCGCTTCAGGGCAAACAAACCGCAGTTCCGCTTCGGAGACAAACCACTCGAATCCTCAAGCACTTTTGTCCCCAAAAAGCAGGGCGGCAGTCCTAAAAAGGTTATATTATCATTCCTCTTGCCATCAGACAATGTGCAGCATGATCTTCAACATATCACTCATAACTTTCCCGAAAGAAGAAAACCTCGGAAACAAAAGGAAACCCATGCACCAAGTCTACCTCCCTCCCTTCCGTGCCAACTTTCAGCTTATCGACTCTGTTATATTGAGAATCTCGTGCTCCTTGATGATCTCCTCTTCGTCACAAAGCATTGCCTGCTGCTATTGCTTTCCATTTTAGTACGATGGCTGTGCTGCCCCTGCCGTCACCATCAAGGGCATGCTCCCCTCATATTCTTCCCCAACGTTCTGCTCTGTGTTCCTATTTCGTGTTTTTTTGTTTTTTTTTCTTGAGGTATATTCTTCCACTCCACTCCTCGGACTTTATTTTTTTCGGGACCTTTCCTATGTGTGACTAAAGTAGGAAGATGTTTTGGCGATGAGGTAATGTAACCCTTTCGACCCGTTAGGGACTACTACTGTTATGTTAGCACTGCAGTTCCGATTCGGAGACAAACGAGTCACATTCCGAGTACTTTGTCCCCGAAATGGGGCTGCGGCCCTACAATAAAGGGGTGAGACTGCACCGACGTTTTTTTTTGGGGACAAAACACTCAATTTCCAAGTAGCTTGTCCTCCCTACACGACAACAGCAACGCCATTCTCGATCGGCTCCTGCTTGCTGTTAACGAACGAACGAACGAACGAATGCTCGCTTGCTTGCTCGCTTGCTTGCTTGCCCCTCTACCGGCCCGAAAAAAGCAGGCAGGCTCTGCGTTCGTCAACTCCGGTGGGGGCAAGGTGGTAGCGCACCAAGAGCTAGTCATCAACGACAACGCCTCCAAGGTGAGGCGACAGACAGACAGACAGACAGACAGACAGACAGACAGACCACAGACAGCGTCGGTCATCGAGTGCGGGTGTGGGTGGGTCTGGGTCAGGTTGGGTTGGAGTTGGGTTTGGGGTAGGGTTGGGTTGGTTTGCGGTTGGAGTTGGAGTTGGAGTTGGGGTTGGGGTTGGGGTTGGGTTGTTTTGGGGTTGGGGTTGGGGTTGGGGTCGGTTGTTTTTGGGGCTGGAGTCGGGATTGTGATTGGGTTGGATTGTTTTGGGGTTGGAGTTGGGGTCGGGGCGGGGTTGGGTTGTTTTGGGGTTGGGGTTGGGGTTGGGGTCGTTTTTTTTTGGGGTTGGAGTCGGGATTGTGATTGGGTTGGATTGTTTTGGGGTTGGAGTTGGGGTCGGGGCGGGGTTGGGTTGTTTTGGGGTTGGAGTTGGGGTCGGAGTTGAGTCGGGGTCTGGATTATTTGCGGTGCGTGAGGACGGGGTTGGATTGGGTTGGGTCCCTTACAGCGAGGCGACAACATGAAAGGAGTTCATCCATTCGCCCCGGAGATTGCTTGCTGACTACCAGGTAGACCGGATGGGCGCGTCGAGCCCCAAATTATATAGTCTGTTCCTTGGAAAGAGTGAGCAGCAACCACCCTCCCACCCAACCGGCCACCCACCCAACAGAGACAGTCTGTTGTCGTGTCGCTGGCGGACCCAACCCAACCCAACCCAACCCAACCCAACCCAAACCAATCCGTGCTGGTAACACAAACAAACTCCTTGCTCTCGTCGAGACAAGATAGCTAACGGCGGCGGCGGGAGGGAGGGTACTGGGGGAGCTCATAAACTATATTTAACTTTGATAGTGATGTATTAAGAGTTGCCGACGTCGAGGCGGCTCGAAATTGGACTAATACGTTACATGAAGCGAAGCGCATATAGACGACCATTGTGACGTCCTGACCGCTGTCTACTGAGATTGGACTAATTTTGTATGAAGTCGGGGGTGATAATCATCGTTTGGGCTCTACGTAATGCTAATGCAAGAAATGGGGATTCTATTGTTATATATTCGCCTAGAGTGTATACCTGGTATATACTAAAAATACTGGGAATAGGTGACCGGCCTCAAGCTTGCTAAGGTCGATTGATCTCAATATTCATTTTTTTCATCAAAACTTTGCGAGGTATAATGTTGCGCAGGATATAATAAATATATGTCTTCCACCGTATTGGTGCTACTATTATTATGATTTATCTTGCCATCCGACATTGTGCAGCATGATCTTCAACAACATGGATCACTCATTATTAGGTGAATGGTAACCTGTCATGCACTGCACCAGCGACGAACGAACTCCCCTCCTCTTCTTCCACCGCTCGCTCGGTTCGATTAATCTTACATGATGCTGTTGTGTTATCTTCGTGTCAGGAGGAGAAAGGAAGCGAAGCCGGCGCCGTCTGGAACCAGGCCGACTCGGTGCTGCTCTGCAAGTACTCAGCGTCGTGGCAAGGAAACAGGTCGGTCGGTCAAGTTGGTCAGCTCAACCTCAGCGCCTCAACTTCCCGTCTAGCTCTTCATTCAACCTCTCGTCTGGTGCCTCAATATCTACTAACGCCTTTCGCGCTTTTATAAATAACGCTGCTACTGACGCTAGTGACGCTCTTACTGACGCTATCGACGCTGTTAATCTTCTTCTTGAGAGTCACCCCACGGTAGGGGTTGCACTTTTTGGGCCGAAGTTTTTTTTGTTTTACCAATGGGGCTCCTTAAGGGAGGAACTACCAGTTAGGAGGAAAAAATTTACTTCGTTTGTTCGTTTTTATGACTAGCGCGTAGACTTGCCGGTCGGGTGGCACGAACGAATTTCTTCCATGTATTGTATCGGGTGAGATATTGAGCTCCTATTAATAATGAATGGGAAAGGCTCAGGAACTCCTGGTGCACCCCGACTGCGAGATGGCTCTTGACTGTATTTACCCCGTTGACGCTGTTGACGCTGTTGCCACCCGTATTTTATTTACACCGTTGACAGTATTATATTGATTTTACACAATGGAAGCCATTGGGGTTTGTAACGGTCTTCGATGTGTTGACGCTTCTTTATCGACGCTATTGACGGTATTGACGCTATTGATTGACTGTATTGACGGATATTTGACGGCTATTGGACGGCTATTGGACGGCTATAGACACCATTTGTTGACGCCGTTATTGACGCTGTTGACGAAACTGTCACTGCTATTACATAACACGATTGACGCTATTGTTGACGTTAGACGCTCTTGTTGACCCTCCTGTTGACGCCATTTACGCCAACGACGCTTCTGACGCTGTTGATGGTGTGATTGGCGCTATTCAACACTGACTCCATCGGCACCATTGACGCTAAAGACACTGTTGATGCTGTTATTGTCGCTATTGACGCTCTTACAGTCGCTATTGACATTATTGACACTCCTTTTGACGCTATTGCCGCTCTCATTGTCGCTATTGCCGCTTTTATTGCCGCTTTTATTGCCGCTGTTGACAACTCTTTTTGACCTTACCGACACCAATAACACTACACACAGTCTTGCCGCTCTTATTGCCTATATTGACCCTCTTATTGCCGCTCTTCGGGGCACTATTACGGGGGACCCCATTAAATAGAACCTACGGTACACACAAAAACCTATATATTTCGCCATTTTTACTAACAATATTTGGTCCTACTTACTATGGTCCCCCGTGGTAGTGGCACTCTTTTTGGTGTTACTGACACCATTAACACTATTGCCGCTACTATTGCCGCTATTGTCGCCATTCCTCGCAGGGGTTACAACGGCGGGGGCATGGTGAACTACGGCAAGGTGGTGTTCCGAGGGGAGGTGATGGTCCGAGATAACTCCGCCGTGATGGACGGGGGAGGTTTCATCAACGAGTGAGTCCCGCCACTTGTAAACGCAGGCAGCATCATGACATCTTCATTGGTATTGCCGATGCTTCTGTTTTACGGTCGTGCTGGAGTGCGGATGAGAGGCAGACGAACATAGCCTTCTATGCAGTAGCGAGGTGACTTCGCGCTGTCGGCAAGAGTTGGACGATTTTTCTTACTGTACTGTCGTTGTGTTTGCCATAGCCGACCATGAGAGGTGGCACAAGTGGGCAAAAGAAATAAATAAGAAACAGACCCCGGTACGGAAAAACATGGAAAAGAGTATCAATCGGCTCCTTTGGGGTTCTTCATAGCATGGGCTTAACGTGGATCACTCAGAAATGCTTCCCCCGGAAGAAGAAAACCGAGGGAAATCAAAACAAAAATATCAATTTAACGGCCTACCGTAGACTGTTGGAGTACAATAGTCTACTGGACCATCTGTTGGACTGCAATAGCCTATTGGACTACATTAGCTTCACATTGATCACTCAGAAGCACTTACCCGAAGTAAGAAAACCGAGGGAAACCATAACAAAAAGGAAACCTATTGGCCTACAGTAGACTATTGGCATACAGTAGACTATTGGCCTACAGTAGACTATTGGACTGCAATAGCCTACTGGACTACAGTAGCTTGAACGTTGCTCACTCAGAAACAGTCCCCGATAGAAGGGGAAAAAAAGCAAAGGACACTTAAACAAAAAAGGAGACATATGCACGGAGTCTCACTGTATCCCTTCTGTACCTACTTATGTCCTGCTCGAATAAACTCTTGTCTACGTCAATCGTTGTCCTTCAGATACTATTTTTATTGTTTCGTTTGCCATCTGACAATGCACAGCGTTTGTTCCAATCATACTACCAAATGATCCACACAAAAAAGGGGATTCAGAATCCAAGGACCCTTCAGACATACAATATGTGCCAATCAATCAGACCTGGATAATCGACGAGAATAGACCGAAAACAAACGTAAGTCAGTGAAAGCACGTTATCGGCTAGAGTTAAGGCTGTTGCCTGATACATATCGTAACTGCCTGGGTCGCCGGATAAGGGCAGCACCACATCATTTCAGAGAATTTTACCTGGTCCTCGTACATACCTTGGTACGTGTTTCGGGCTAGGTTGTACCAGGTATGCAATACCACTGAACTCCCATGTTGGGGGGAAAATTCTTGAAACTAGTGCCAGATATTTGACATGTACAGCGCATTTCTCTCGGGGTTAAGATGAGAAACTCCTACGTATTTACATTCTAAACCAGGCTCAAATTCTTGTTTGACGCGGGGTTGTGCTCAACTCTTGATTGAAATCATTCAGTGTTTAATAAATATAATGGTTTTCGTATAGACATGCTTCGTGGTTTTCGTCTCCAGCAGGTTTTTTAGTGCTAAATAAAACTCGAGCCGAAATTTCTTCAGTCAAAAATGGCTTAACAAAATGGTATACGAGCTTTACTTTAGTGTGAATCACTCTAACCCTATTCAATTGATTGTAATGACTGCGTGTGTTGGCCGCCCAGATCCGGGGCGAAGATGGTGTTCTACGACGGTGCGGAGTTCATAGCCAACGTGGGAACTGGCTACGGGGGCGCTATCCTCAACCACGCGGAGCTGGACTTTATCGCAGACAGCGGCGTCCCGTTCAAGTTGAATTTCGAAGAGAACTACTGCGGCGAGCAAGAGGTAAGCCGAATAAACAGTATCAATAGTGTTGCCACATTATAGGGCGCATGTATCTGGCACTGATACCTGCTACTCAATACCCCTCCCGACGGAAATGTAAGGACCGTTTGGTATTGGTGTTAGTGATTAAAACATCCTTATATTTCCGTCCAGATTGGCAGCACAGTAATCAGAACCAAACAGGGTGTGCAAAATATGGAGGGATATACGTATGGTTGTTGAGTCTATCGTGGGTTCTGACCACTACTATACTAAACCACCCCCGCAAGGGGAGGTAAGCCTAACACGCATGCCTCTTATTCGTGCTCTCTTGCCTTTCCAGAATGATTGGAGCCTTCTGAGCCTGTCTCGTGGTCACGCACCGTAGACAATCACAAGAACAGCCTTCACCAAGCTTAAATCCACAACATGTTCGTTTTGGCTGGGCCTTACTGATGCTGTCACCGCCCTGCCCTGTCCTGCCCCGCCTTCCTTCCTTCCTTCCTTCCTTTTCGTCTGGCCGTCCATTCCGCATCCTCAATTCGCTCACTTTGCCTTTTTTTTTCAGTGTCAAGATATCCAAAACAAGGACGGGAGCGATGTTTCGGGACTCAAAGACGTATCCGACCTCTGCGCGATAGGGAATCAATACGTACGCGGATGAGGGCCTTAGCTTAGCTCCTTACCAATTTTCTTGAGCCTTGTCAGGCAGGCAGCTCGTGGCAGGCAGGCTGGCATGGCAGGCAATGGCAGACAAAGGCACTTTCAAGCGCTGTCGCGATGTTAAGAATCGGCGCGATCTCAGTCGCGCCCGTGCCGCTCGCTCGTACGCTAGCATTTAGTTTATTGGTCTATAGGGGAAATGGTAGCATAACACACGGGAGTGGAGCACATATTTGAAGGTTGGTTGTGCTATACTATACGATTAAGGGCGGAGGTGAACAAATAGATGAAGAGAGTTGATGAAGTAGTACCTGATGCCAGGGAAGTTGCCCTAAATGGGCATTGGAATTTGGCCCATATGGATCCGCTGAGGGTCGAGGAAGGGGGGAGAGTCAAGCAAGTGCCCTCCCGGGTCGACTTCTTACGGTGCTCTCGAAAGGTTTCGTGTTACTGTCGGCGGCCCTGCCGCCTTGCTGGTGGTCGGTGTCGTGTTGGGACCTTTTTTATTTGTATCCGCTTGCGTTCGGAAGCAAAGGGGCAAGCAAGTGACGAACCTGACTTATTTATTTGTCTCTGAAGTTTGATATTTTTTTTGCATTCGGCTACACGTTTTTCTATCGGCGCGTGCCATTCGGTTCGAGACGGAAAGAATCGGGGATCTCTTTTTTGAAGCTTGAGGTTGGTTTCATTATGTCGTTATTTTTTGTTCGTACGTACACGATCGATGCTTTTCTTTCCCCTTCTTCATTCACCCCCGCCCCCCCCCCCCCCTTTTTGTGTATGGGAAACCTGCCCAATCGCGTCAGGACTTTTCGTGCAGCTTAAGAGAGATGAATACAAAGTAAAAAAAAAACGCCGACGGCTCTTCGTACGAGCCGTTTTTGAGCTTTGAACAGGACTGTATATTTAACATGGTTGGCTAGGATACGATAGAATGGATACCGCCAGACTTGCTTGCGATCATTGTAGCGGGAAGGAATCCCGACCCTCGATCCTGAGCCAGAGGAAAGGAAAGGGTGTGGCGAGTTGTGCTGACTGTTTTGTGGAGGGAGTATCGTGTCTCTGTTCTCTTCGTTTTTGTTTCGTTTGATTTGTCATAGACGTTGGTGTTTGGCGGACGGATGGGGGACGCCGGTCCTTTTTTCTTGGTTCGTGGTCCATTTTCTTTCTCCGTTTTCTTTTTCGCTGTCGAACGAGAAAATAAATTGCTCAAGATTTTGGCGCTCGGGGGAGAAGGGGGGGGGGGGGGGGGTGAGGGGGGGGGGGGGTAGGTTTCCAGATTTATAGCTAGCTTGCTACGCGTGTTCGTGCTGCGCAATATGATGTATAAGCACGCACACACGCTCGTTTCAATATATGGATGGTAGCAGCAGAATAAAATGTGTATTGGCGTTGTTTCCTATTTCCCACCTGTCCGAGCCTACTACGATACGTACGCACGCGTGGATGGATGGATGCGTGTGTGTGTGGGGGGGGGGGGCTTCCCGTGAATACTCGGTGAAAATATTGGCGTTTTTGACGAGGCGTTGTTGACGACGGGTGACGGGGGGGGGGGGGGGTGTACTCGATATTATGCATGGCCGTAATCGAATGACCCGTGGTGGGTGGGAGGGGGTGTACCTGGTACTCGATAGGAGAGATGCACTCGATCTCGTGAATGGCTGTAGTCGTATGACCATAGACCCTCGCATCCCTACAATGCCGGGACGGAGCATGTCGGGTTTTCACCGACCAGGCACACATTGCTTGCACCAAGCGCGAAGCGCCGTGAGGTGTCTGGCGAGTCGCAGTGGGTGGGAGGAGGGGGGTTAAAAGGTATAGGGGCGAGCGAGCGTATCGGAGATACGTCACAACAAGTAGTATCCTTGTGACACTTGCAGACCCTCCTCCTACCTATTCTCAATAGATTTTCATCCTCGAGTGTCCAAGTTTTGAGTTTGAGGGCGGGAGAGAGGCGATGGGCCTCGGCCCAGGGTAGAGTATATATATATATATATGTTAAGTATCCGGCGAGTTCATGGATTTCGCGAGCTGCGCCGATCGATGGTCATTATATTCCAGTAGTTAGTAGTGTCTCGTTGTTCTTCGAGGGGGGTAGGAGGAGTTAGTGATACAGTAGTAGTGGCCTTTCTAGAAATTGTGCCGTTTCAGTTGTGCCATCTGCCCACTATAGTTGGTGCCAGTGAAAGCGCTTCGTACGTACAGACGGGATTGATCTGATTGACCAGCGTGATAATGTGCGGGAGTGTTAATTAGTGCCGGTCGCCGCTATCATGCCGGTGTTGTTGGCTTGTTGGCTTGCTCATATATGCCGGCACTATACTACACAGGGGCCGTTACTGTTCCTAGAAGGCTATATATATAGCGCGTTGCTAATGTGGGGGCGGCGAGTGATACCTGAAAAACGCAAGGTTGTCCTGTGGCACGATCTTCGTGGCAATTGATTCCGTGCCACGGGTGCCGTGACAAAAGCTTCCCCGTACGTATATCAATCACCAGTGTCAAGTGGCCAGTCGGAAAATCGCGGGAACATAATGTTTTTCTCGCGACAAAGAGGGCGTAGGATGACTAGTTTATCTTGACTGATTTGATGCGACCACGGTGTGAGGTGCTGCCAAAGTGAATTATGGTGTTAGTAGCGGCGATACGCCCGACCGATAGACAGTCGGAAACAGACAGACACCCTTTGGCGTCGTGATTGTCTCATTTTACTTTGCTGTATTTTTTTTCTTAGAGGCCTGCCCTTCGCCTTGCTGTGTGCTCTTTGGCATGCCGATGGTACTTACTGTGCTTCCTGATGGCATTTACAGAGAGAGCACTACCATGTATGTACCCATCGTGAGAGGGACATCAAAAACTAATTGTAGAGCTGATCTTGTGTCCACTCTCGGTGTGTACTTATACTTTTCGCTGTAACATCGCTGGTGGTCCCGGTGACAGACAAGACAAAGACTCTTGAGCATGGTGGGGATGGGATGGTCATGAGTTGCTTGACTTCGACCATCACGTGGTCATGAATTGTGCGACTTCGATTTTCTCGGGAAGAGGAAAGGAAGTCGCCTCGGCTCTTTCTCCAGCAGGGTAGGTGTTCGATTCCCGGTAAAGGTTTTGCCTTGGCGTCCTGAGCAGAATGCATGGTCTTCAATTTTGTGTTCAGTTATCGACTAGGACCCCTTCAGCACGGGCGGTAATGATAGGATTTGTGTTTAAGTTTTCGAAAAGGGGTCGCCAGGTGGTGCGGACCTTTGGGCCTTTCCGTCCTGATCCTAGCCGCACCCTGATCCCACCCGGATAAAATTCCATTTGGTACCTTGCTCCCGTTCACGAGGTGCAGAAGAAATGATCGCCGTTTTTTTCTTTTTTTGCGTGTTGATCGATCGATCTGAGTCCGATTTTCGGGAAGGAGGCCGGGCCGGCCGGCCGGTCGCCTTGGCTTCTTTATTTAGTACGGGGGATTGACTTTGTGTGTTGGTTCTCGATGAGGGCTCGCCTTAGCTTGGCTTTTGTTTGAGCAGGGGGAATATTTGGTTTCCGTTCGATGACCGCCTTGGCGTCTTGAGCGCGGGGATTGACTTACTTTGTGTTTGATTTTCGATGAGGGCTTCCCTTGGCGTCTTTTTAGCAAGGCGGGTTGATATGCCTGCCTTGGCTTTTTTTGAGCAAGGCGGATTGATATGTAGTTCGATTTTCGATAAAAGGTATACATAGCCTTGGCTTTCGAGCAGGGTGAGTGTTGTGCTCGTGATTGTGCTCGGTTCTCGGCAATGCACATGTAATTTGAGCTTGGTTCTCGCTCGGCAAGAGAATTGCGTTATTTTTTTCAGCGACACGTGATCGCCCTTGGCTTCTTGAAGACGGTTAATTTCTGGATAAGGGACCGCGCACTCAGACGTATATAGTTTGAGTTCGATTCTCGAGGCGAGAGGATTACGTCATTTTTCATGCTGATGACAAACACGTCGCACTTCTTCTCCACCACTTGAAGACCGCGGCCAACCAAGATGGGTTCGCGGAGCCGCGTGGATGGTGTCTATCTATCGCAGCACGTATATGCAAACCCTTTGACACGCCCGACATATCACGATCTACTGTTCAGTTGTAGTAAATCATGATACGTATGTCGTGCAAGATATATCTGGGTAGTACCACAGATCCAACGCAGGAGACATGCCACAGTTTACTGCAAGTATATTATGCAGGTTATACGGCTCCCACCCGGCAACATGAGCTAGATCATACAGATCATACAGATCATACAGATAGATCAGGAATTTGTATGTCTGCCGCATGCCTACCCTGAAATATGTAGACCATGAAGCCCTCTGCAGTAGATCATGCAGGTTATCCAACTTCCACCCGACAACACGAGCTAGATAATACAAATCAGGAATTCGTATCTGCCCTGGAATGTCTACGGTAGATACTGAAACCCCTGTAAAATGAAGGCCCGAACCGTAGCGGGAAGGGGGGAGAAGAGCCTGCTCTGTGACCCCGGATCTGAGTTACGAGTGGGAAGGAGAGAGAGAAGAAGATGTGCGAAGATAATGAATGGGATGAAAAAAAAAAAAAAAAAAAGTACAAAAACAATACCTGGTTGTTTGTTGTTGTTGTTCTCACATTAACTCTCTGACGAAGGAGTCCGTGGTCACACAAAGGTGCTGGAGCCCTAGGAAGATCCGAAAAACAAAAAAAAATTCGAAAATTCGGCTGCCTCAAAATACACGAGACGGAAAAAGCGCACACAAGATAAAACCAATGTGCAAAACTGAACTAACATGGCCGCGGGTATATCCTCTCAACTATAATATAGAAGAGTACCCCCGTTCCCACCACTAACCAACTCGTGGCTGCTGACTACAGCGGATGCTGTCTGAAGTGCTGCCTGCACCGTACGAAACGCACGGTAGTCGTGAAAACGAAAGAGGAACACACCTCCTGCCTGCTATCTGGAGTGCTGTCAGAGTGAAGACTCGCGGATATGCAGTGAAAAAAGGAGCAATCGAACCTTACTACCACACGAATATCAACGATCGCCATCTCTTCCTGGACTGTCTGACACAAAAAGGTGCAGCACAGTTTTGATACCACGTCCCTGATAATTGCGTAGGTTATTCCCCATGAAGGGTATACAACTCGTTAAACTACTAAGACCAGTGACGAGTACCGGTAGATACTATTCTGCCTCGTGAAAAACAATACCAGGGAAAAAACAAACTATGACTGCTTCTCTCGTGATGATAGTGTGCGCGCAAATCATGGGTCTCCATGCACCGTCTTCCTGCCGCTCTTCATGGCCGCATCATCGCCTTGGCCCAATCCACCCGCTCCTTTGCGCGTGCACTCGTTGCCATTCCCTTCCAGTCGTTTCCCTTTCTCCGTCATCCTGAAAAACAAAATGCTCCTCGCACTTGCGGTTCTGATCTGGGAAATAAAAATTCTCGCGCAGGGGGAGGTCAATCCGTCTCTTCTCCGCACGTCGACGCTCAGTCTCCCTCCTCCCTCGTCGTCGAATCCAGCCTCCTACCGGCGCAATAGACTGTGCCGTAGTGTGGCCTGTGGTGGCGCCTGCCTCCGCGCATGGACACCCCGATTGAGCATTGCTGCTCTGCCGCAGCTGCCTAAAAAGACGCGCGAATCGTAGGTCTCCGTGCCTGACGCACCACGTACGACCCAACTCTACTGCCGCCTGAGCCTCGCGGCCACAGGCAGCAGCAAGAAGGTATCACTCCTTGAGGGTGAGTCCGGCCTTACACCCGCCAGAAAGACCTACCCCACTCGCTATTAGCCTGATAGGGCATGCCTCGCAGCATTCCTTGCCGAGGCAGCGAGGGGAACGGAGGTACCTGGTACCAGGTAGTATATAGCATTCGCAGATCACATGCATGCAGGTTGTACGGTTCCCACCCGGCAACTTGAGCTACTACTATTAACACGTAGATCGTACAGAGATCAGGACTTCATCTATCTGTTGTACTGCTGCTGTATCTGCTCTCTGAAATACCTATTATCAATACTTGACGGTGCTGTAGATCATGAAGCGGGAATCGACGATGACCTGTCCGAGGTGTAGACTCTCTGTTTGTCACTTTAACAGCACTAATCTGTTGTAGAGTATTACTCACTCGAACAAATAGTTGACTCTATAACTCCGAGAGCGGCCCCGAACGTGTGTGTGTGCGTTCTTCACATCCAACCGTTCTTTCTACCCATCGGCATCCAGCACAGCCAGTGTCGGTGTCGATTCTTAAATCCTAGAGAGAAACTGTTATGTACAAGTTCTGTGGTCCCAAAACTACGCCACAGAGATACTATTAATAGGGAACCGAGGTGGGGAGCTCTAAGAGGGGTTATCTGTAAGTCGATAAACGTTGCGAGTGCTGACCGAGTCTAATATGCTCAACGGCAAGTAGCAGTATCAAGTGTCTTATACGTAGCGGGCGGGGGATCCATCTCAGCATTTGGCGTGTGGTGCGTGGCTGCTGAGTTAGGCCAGGCAGCCCGCAGGAGAGGCAAGGGTCACAACTGCCAGGTTGCTTTGTACCTGGTATAAGCTCCGCAGCCCGAAGAGCCTATTAACCCCTTTAGAACTCCAGTCCCGTTTTGGGGACAAGGCAGTCAAATTCCAAGTAATTTGTCCCCAATTGTCCCCAAAACAAGACTGCAGTTCTAAAAGGGTTAAGGCAAGAACCGGTGCTCCTGCACAGGCCTGTTGTTGTTCTATTTTGATGGTGTTGCTGGTGCCGCTGTCGCTCGTCGGGCAGTTATTGGACGATAATATAATCCCCGATTAAAATTCGCATCAGGGACTTTGTTGCTGTTTGGTATACCGTCGTACTATACGTATACTTGTATGTATACCTATGGTAGACATGAACCGAACATAACTACAGCAGCAGCAGTAGTAGCACATCAGCAACAAGCAGTAGTACCGGTATATATGTAGGGCAGTACCTGGTACCTGGTACGTAATACATCAGGGGGGTATATCAACCTACAGCATTCCGCCGTTGCTGGCTGCTGGTGTATTCCCTCAGGAGTAGGGTTAGACTTACAGGTCTGGGGGCTAGGGTTTGCTTGGCCGAGCAGGTAGGTGACGTCTTTGTGTCGGCTGACATCGTAACATGTGCATGCATCGTTGTGGCCACGCACGGACTTTTTGACAATTCTATAATGTTTCAAATTTTGAATTCTTGAGAATTTGGTTGAGACGGCCACCTCTCTTTACGTACGTCCCACCCATGGTAACCATCCCCTATCCCCTATCGTCATTGCTCCGAAGGTGGTACAACAATTTTTCACGAGAATTTGGAAAACGCAATCGATCACGCAGACATCATCAGACATCTTTGTAGAAGAGTGCATCGCGACTTCGAACTCAGGTGAGTTTCACTGAGCGTCCCCGCTTTTTATTCTCGCGCACTCGTACTCTCGCGAGCGGTGCAGCATCCTGAGCTCGAGAGAGTACAGCAGGCTCGTCTGCCGTGTACCAAGTTTTTCTTGTGCTCTGGAAATGAGTCGAGACAAAATAAATACTCGAAGTTGCACTGGTGATAGATTCCACGTAACACTCACAACAGCAGTACGTACAACACTCGATGGTAAAGGATCCTTCCTTCTCAATGGGAACCTCCTCGGCACCTTTGCTGACTGCTGTTGTACCAGTACACCAGGAGAGTCAGCCGTTTGTGTTTATGGGGGGGGGGGAAGGGCGGGGCTGAATAGGCCAAGTTTCGGGATAAAAGTCACGCAGATTACCGTTCGACTTGGCATGTACTACTGCTGGGGACACCAGGTAACGCCGCAGTAGATTGGCTCTTTGTGCGCAGCAGCAGCAGCAGCGATGCTGTTTGTGTCCCCTTGTTTCGTAGCAGATAGCCTTGGACCTTTGAGTGTTCTTCAGACGACCTCGTTTCACGAACATCAGCAGCAAAGGCAACCTGGCTCGCTGAACTGAGTTCGAACGTGAGGACATCGGAGTTGCACTCTGAAGCATCGCCTTCGGAACGTCTGTATGCACCCCGCTCCACAGCAGCAGCTGCAACACACTGCTGTATCGGGTATCGTACTCTGCCGCTGTACCTTACCCTACAGCCGGGACGAGTAGGATCACACACCACACCAGTACCTGACACAACAGCAGTACGACGTACCGGCCACTGGCGTACCGGCCCTCTAATTAAGAATTCGAAACCGAGGAACTGCCCAACAGCCCAAATTTCTTATCACATTCAAGAAATGGTTGACCTCTCCTGAACTTATTTTCCCACGAATATCAAGCTACGAGTATACCTGGTATGGTTCTTGTGCGCCTCTTTCTTATGTACGGGATGGCCGGTAGTGTGTACCTGGTATTATGTTACACATCATAGTGGTATGTACAAGCACCTGGTCCCAGTATCAAATACACTACTGCTGTAGTTAACTGAAACATATTCCCCATCGTACATCCCCTCTGGCAATCCTGTTTTCGGGCTACAAGGTTATCAATCAATACGAAGTGTCATTCGTACGTCTGCCTTTTGTCTGTGTGTATCATATTCTACCTTCCCATCGGTATTTTCCCGAGCAAGAAGCTTTGTGATCGGACCACTTTGAATAAAATATGTCAGGAGACGGCAATTTGACTCCTTGGACGACGGCAACTTTGCCTTGACGTGCCTCGACTGACACCAAACTAGTACCAGGTAGTTTTTAGTCTGGAAAACTCGGTCATACAACCCTTGACAGCGCACGTTTTGCGTTGCTTGACGTGTCTCCTGACATCTTTGCTTTGAATATCTGCTGGTGTTACTTACCAGGTGTTACTCACCAGGTGCCCTACCATAGTATTAATAGAAGCCCCGCTTGCCCTTGCTGGTTTTTCCCGCTATATATAGTGACGAGTATATAGCTCCACTGAAATCCTCTGTGCTGTTTCCCTTCCCACGCAGGAAATATCGATCGACACCCGGCTCCTGCCAGCAGAGATATAACCAGGGTGCAAGGCAAGGCTCCCTTGGCTGCTTTGAAAAGGCGATACTTTGATCATGGACCCAATGGACCCACTGATGCTGCCTCTGGAAACAACGTCCATGGAAGATCTCGTCGCCTTTGCCCAGGCCAAGGGTATACGGATAGAGGTAACTAAATTACGTTGTACTGGTGTTTTTATGGATATTGCCCAAGCCCTTCGTCGGCAAGTTTTTGGAAATTTGGACTTGCTATTTCATTTGGCAAGTTTTTAGCAAGGCTTGAAAGCCCAAATTTCCAAAAACTTGCTATTTTGGCACGTTTTCACAAGCAGTGTCGTTAAAAACGGCTCTTACTTCGTGCTGGTACTGCTGTGCATAGATACCTGGTGTGTGTTTTCTTCGCATGAAACCGTTCTTACTACCCACCACATCAGCTGCTGCTGTGGCTAACCAGCACACCCGTTGTCGTCCCTGGTTCTTCATCCTACGCAGAGAGATAAATACCAAGTACACGGTACGAATTAGGTGACATACCAGGTACACCTACCAGGTACAGGAGCAGTAACACTTTCACGTTCCTTCGCGGTTCAGATTTTGTGCTTCACATTTTGACGCGATCGCATTTCAGCTGTGAAGTTCACAAATCGAAACAGTGTAGTCTTCCTATGCGAAAGAAACGGATTTATTGTGCTTGGAGAGATGCGAGCAAACGCCGAGACACACTGCTACCAGTATTTATTGGCCTGGCCTGGCGCCGCGAAGAGGCGCACCGAGTGCGCTGCGCTGCGCGTAGATCCCAAGCGTCCTAGCCCCCGTTGACTGCCTCTGGTCTGGTAGGGAAGAGACGTGCCGAGTGCGCTAGAGTCAATCTGTCTTGGTATTTTGTACTTTGACACGATCTGACTGACTGTTGCTGCTGCTGTAGTCTACGAGTACGTATCCACGGAGAGGTTCGCGCCGAGCGCACTTCTCTTGGCCTCTAGGCCCGAGCCCGTGCCAGCCGACTGCAGTTTGGCCACGAGACGCGCCGCCCACCGACTGCGCGTGGGGCGTGAAGCAATATCCCTATACAGCTGTGTCACCATCCAACTAATCGAGCGTTCTGCTGCTTCTTGCTGTCGTCGATAACATCTTGAGTTCAGAGACCATGCCATTTTTTCGATTTGAAAATCGGTTGGTCTAACTCGTCGGATTTTGGGGCAAAATCTGACGACTTGGGCCATCCGATTCTCGAATCGAAAAAAATCCGGTCGGAGTTTGCATATCGGGACTGCAGAAGCAGATGCTTTCATTTTTGGGATCGAATGATATAAATCTGAAGCTCGAAATCGAACCGCCTAGGAAAGAGCATACTGTAAGAGGGACCCGTGTCTAATTGCAACCCAAACCCAACCCCATACGTACCCGATCTCAACCCCAATCCCAACCGGAACTCCGACCTCGACCTTGACCCGACCCCGACCCTGACATTGACCCCTACCCCGACCCCAACCCCAACCTCAACCCCCACGAAAAGCCCGACCCCAACCCTAACCCCAATCCCAACCCTAACCTCAATCCCAACCCTATCCTCCATCTCAACCTCGATCCCAACCCCAACCCCAACCCTGACCTCAGTCTCAGCCCCTACCCCCATCCCTATCCCGACCCCGACCCCGACCCATGGGCAGGACGAGAATGACAGAGATCTTGTCTTGGGGCTCCTGCAGGCATCACACGCGGCGGATCAGGCCGCCTTGCCCCCCCCTCGCTCCGTCTCTTCTTCCGCCGCCAGTGCGGGTCCCGCATTTGCAACACCAGCAACACCAGCAGCAACAGCAGCAGCAGCAGCATTAGCAGCAGCAGCAGCAGCAGCAGCAGCAAGAACCGCAAGCGATCCCCTCGATGCCAGCAGCAGCAGCAGTGGTAGCGGCCGCGGCGGCGGCAGAGGCGGCGCCGCCGGCGGCGCCGCCGGAGGAGGAGGAGGGTCAAAGGGTATGGTAGGGGGAGGCACTCTATCCTCTATCGGGAACGATGGCTTAGCGTCCCTTGGGTCGCCGCCCCGCCTTTACCCCCCTGCCGCCCCGGAGCTGAGGGATATCTTAGCCGCGGGTGGGATGAGAAACGCCCGAGACGATGCCTCGTCTGTGGGCGCCGATGCCGGCACAGACGCGGGTTCTATAGCAGGCGGTGGCGGTGTTTGGGGGGGGGGTGGGGATGATGGCGGGTCGGGGTCGGACGGCGAGGTGGAAACCGCTTCCGGCGCCCCCGTGGCCGGAGGCGCCGGCCCTGGCCCGGGCCTGGGCCTGGGCGCTGCCGAAACGGACCCCGCGGGCGACGAGCGACAGGAAGCCTTGGACATGTTCATGAGCGTCACGCAGGAGTCGCGGGAGAAAGCCGCACAGTTTCTGGGGGCGACCGACTGGAGAATCGACTCCGCGATAAACTTGTTCATGGAGTCCGGCGGCGAAGGGGTGCCGGACCCTACCCCGCCAGGCCTCGGGGGCGGCGAAGCGATCGACAGGGCGAGGGCGAGCTCCGGTAGCCGCAGGACGGGCGCCCAGCCGAGAGGCTCGCGGCTCGCCGCCGCCGCTGCTGGGGGAGGTGGGGGAGCGCGAGGGCTGGCGGTCGGCAGTGACGAGGTGGGCGGGGGGGTGTACTGGAAGGGGGACAACAAGTAATTATGGATAGCGCACGCTTTGACGTTGAAGTCGTTGCATCGCTCGTGGAGCCTGCGTCTGGTGTGAATATCGTGTCTATGAAATACAAAAGTCCACTGCAAGTATCTGAAGGGCGAGGCCGGTTGGCGGTGGTCATGTGGTCTTGCTGTTGTAGCATCTTGATCTGGCGGTCATTCTGGTGTATACAGATCGACTTTGCTCCGCTCCTAGGTTGATAATGCATTTACAGCTTCGTTCCGAGGAATTTCTCAGGTAAGGAGTTTTTTTAATTTAAATCAATTGTACTGCAACTATTTCACATGTCGGACAGCTCGCGATCTATCTATCTACTGTAGGTCGTCTAGATCTTAACCCGCCGTTGTGATATGATGTGCAGGATCTGTTGTACGGATCTAACACAGGAAACATGCCCTAGGTCATGCAGATTGTATGGTCCCCACCCGGGAACGTGAGCTATCATAGATCATAGATCATATAGATCATACATGTCAGGAATATATCTGACCTGAAGTATCTAGATAATAAAGTTGGAATCGATGATCTGTCCGGTGATTTGTCCTAGGTCAAGTCGTAGTAAGCATGGCTCGGTATGTTGAGAGGTGGGGTGACGATGTCCATAGTGTTGCATTGTATGTTTCGGGAGGGGTTGATGACGCGTGCCTACTACGGTACGTAGAGGTAGCGCCTAATTTTTCGTTTGAGGCTCCTTATTGGAGGAGCTCCAGATACCTCACCAAACAATCGCCTTTGAGAAAATAATGTAAGCTACCCCGATACACTTGTAGAGTCTAGACTAGGCCTCTAGCAAATATCGTGCACATCGATCCCAATCATATTGACTATTTCCTCAGACCCTGGTATTTTTTCAGGGCTGCTTTACGGGTCGGGTCAAATCTCGCGGATCATGTCCGGTCGGATCGAGTTATAGGGTGACCCGACTCGACCCGTGAGAGTTTGAAGTCTTCTGACCCGACCCGACCCGACCCGACCCGTGATATTTCAAAAAGTTCGCGACCCGCGGACCCGTGAAGAGCCGTGGAAAGTTCGGGCTTATCTGTCGTATCACGGCTGTGACGCAAGCTCTCCCTCCTGCTGTAGCTCGGTTTCGGCGGCTTGCTGATCGGTCTGACCCAGGGGAAATGTCGCTGCGAGCGAAATTTTCACCGTCGATACGAACGGGCCTTTGTATGCAAGAAAACCTTTTATGCAAGAGTTCATAAACACGAACTACTCTTGTGCCATTTTTTCCGTGAGGCTAGACGTAGGCCGGTGATGTCGCTCGATTTGTAGGTGTGTCAAGGTGGTGTTACACTGGGGCAGCGCCTCAGCCGGTGCAGGGTTGAGGTACTATGGGGCAGCACCTACGCTAACGCTTGCGCTCTGCAGCGTGTGGTTCAAGCCATGATTTGTGCCGCGCGCACGTAGGGCCTACATGGTGCTTGGTACGTGCAGAGCGCTCGCCTCGACTGGGGCGAAGAGCCAGGCAAGCTACTTGTTTCGGTTTTTCGTGACTCACGCTAACATGTGGGTTGTCGACAGGGGGAGGTCGCGCTTCACGATTGGTTGACCACGCGTCCGTGTCATGTAGCCGGTACCACATGTATCGACCCACCTGCAGAAAATACTTCCGAGCGCTTGAAGCTTTATTTTTACCAATCCGCCGGAGGATAAAATAAATAAAATAAAATAAAACTTCCGAGAAACTGTCGCGGCTCGCCACGTGATCATGCGAATTGAGCAGTAGTCAATACCACCTGGTTAAAACGAAATTGCAGACACGCGAATACATACGTGTGGGCGCAGGTTAGGTTCTCTCCTTGAACCCCTGAGGACAAACAAAAACAAAAGTCATCCATCATTCTTGTCGTGAAACACAGTCGACGGCGCGTGGACCAACAAGGACGCGCGCACACGACACTCAGTTGTCCACCTCAACGGTTCTGGCCGTGTCCAGACACTCCCGTCTGAGATAGGGTTTCTCAATCCCGCTGGCAGAATAGTCTGAACACGGGGAATTTCTTGGTTTCCGAAATATCGGCTAATGCTCCGTTTTCGGCCTGCCCGCCTCCTTCCCCCCTCCCCCCCCTCCCTACCCCTCCTTATCCCAATCCCACTCCCACTCTCAGGGTGGCGAGGACATGGACATGGCCGACCTCGCATCCATGGCGTCACTAGCTGGACTTCCCGGTCTTGTCCTCCCAGGCACGGCCCTTGGCCCCGCCGTCGCCGCCGAAGCTCGTCGTCGCTCGTCGCGCCCAGGCGGTGGAGGCGGCGGTGACGGCGGCAGCGGTGGCGGTGGTGCTAACCCCGAAGAACAAGACCACCTCTACCCGGGGGGTTTCAGCGCGGATGGCGTTCGCGCGCCTATTCCCAACAGGCGGGATAGACTGATCGGTGCGTCGGGAGACCATGGGCCGGGGGCGGGCGGGGGGGGGGGGCGCCGTGCTCGGCGGGATGATGATGCAGGGGGCCATGGGGGCTATGGGTGGGGCCGCGGAGGAGAGCGACGATGTCGACTGGATATTCAACATACCGGAGGTATGTTGTTGTTATTGCTGTTGTTGTTCACAATGTCGACTGGATGTTCAACTTTCCGGAGGTTAGTTGTTGGCGAGCTGTTGATATTTCTGGGGGGGCTATTAAATAGCTCTTTGGAGGGGGGGAGTAGATCATGGTCTGTTCCAGGTGTGTGTTGTTTCTCTACTGTTAAGGCGCGTCGTGTGGTCATGTTTGGGGTGGGGTTGGGAGATTACTTCCGTATTGTTGGGACGGAGTCGTGTGGTCATGTTTGCGTTTTTTTTAAATAGATTTCTGTAGTGTCTTATGGCGACTCGTTGTGGTGTATGTGTGGGGGTTCTTTGTATGCAAGGTTCAAGCGGCTCGTTGTGGCGAATGCTTGGGGTGCTTTATGTGCAAGGTCCAGTCGGCTCGTTGTGGTCAGCTTGGGATATTTTTTGTATTGTGCAGTTTTAATGCTGCGGACGGAAATATACGTGGAGCGTTTGAACATCAACACGCTCACCGAAAGGTCCTTATATTTCCGGACAGAGTGCTATGACACAGCTGGTGAGGGCTAGAAGCGACTTGGTGGTGAACGATTATTTGCTGCACTTTGTGTCACTTGCAGCGCCGCGTAGCTGCGCGGTGCGGTGCGCAGCAGCCTCATCTACACCGTTTCGGCGAGAAGAGCCAATGTAGAGTTGTGTTGTGTCTGTCTCGAGGCTAAGCTTGAAACCGCCGTGCCGTGGTGTGTGTGTGTTTTCCCCCGCGTGCCGTCGAATTGAAACAAATTTCGGCAGGGACTGTCGTTCAGGTCGGATTTCCTGGACACCCGTCAGATCTCCAAGGAGCAGAAGAAGTGGCTCATGATCAACATTCAGGCAAGCGCGACGCGGACGGTTGCCCTTCAGCAGGAAGGTTTTTGGTGGTATTCGCTGTAACACCAATAATCGAACGAATCGACTGTGGGGTTGATGGACTAGAGACCTGGTCCGTCAGAAAAAAAAGCGTGTTTTTACAGTGCCCTCCCATCGTGGATGACCCATGACCCATTCAGATCGTTCGTTTGGGAGTTTTTGCTGCAACTGTGTGCCTGCGCTTGTCGTCCGCTTTCCTGCCAAACCTTGGAATTGTGCGTGTGCACTCGCGACGCACGAGAGTCGAAGTGTGTTGTTGTTGTTGTTGTTGTTGTTGTTGTTGTTGTTGTTGTTGTTGGTGGTGGTGGTGGTGGTGGTGGTGGTGGGGGTGGTAGTGTTGTTGTTGTTGGTGGTGGTGGTGGTGGTGGTGTTGTTGTTGTTGTTGTTGTTGGTGGTGGTGGTGTTGGTGTTTGTTGCTGTTGTTCGTTGCTGTTGATGCTTGTTGCTGTTGTTTTTTGTTGATGGTGTTGGTGTTATCGGTGTTGTTGTCGTTTTTGTTGCGAGTCGTGGCACTGCTGCCATTCCTTTGCTGCTGTTGCTGTCCTTGCTGTTGTTGTGGTTGCTGTTGCTGTTATTGTTGCTGCTGTTGTTGCTGCTGCTGCTGCTGCTGCTGTTGTAATTATTGCTGCCGCTGTCCGTCTCTCTGCCGTTCTTGCTGTTACTGGTGCTGCGATGTGGCGGTATCACGTGGTCGTTGTTGTCATTATTTTCACATCAAAGATCCGTTGTATTTCTACCCAACGGCATCCAGTAAAGTCGACGCGCCATTTTGTTTTGGTCATGGTGTTTGACTGATTATTTCTTTTCTTCAGAGAACAGAGTCCCACCGGGATACAGTTTGTCTGGCTTTTTTCAGACAACACTCCCCCTTCCCCCCACCCCCCTCCCTTTCTCCTTGTCTGGCTGTTTGCGCGCCATAGGACCACGAAGAGTTCGCCAGCCATCGTCTGAACAAAGACGTTTGGTCCAATGAGACAATCCTCACTCTGCTTCGAGGAAATTTCGTGTTTTGGCAACGGAACAAGGTCCTCCGCCAGGCCAAGTGAGCAAAACACTACAGACGACCCCCCCCCTTGCTCTGGCATTACGCGGAGGAAGTGGCACTATGCGAAGGTCTATGGTCACACGACTACGGCCATGCATGATATCGAGTACACCCCCCCCCTCCCCCCGCATGGGGAGGGAACGCGAAACTCGTAAAACAGTTGGAAACAGTACTGATGACAGAGGCTGAAAAAATGCTAAGATGCTCAGGTACGACAAGTAATACAGTACTGAGAGCAGACTGAGAATGCACCCACTCACGACAAATAGAGATATGAAAGTTGAAATGGCAATATAAAGTAAGGAACATGCCCAAAAAAGAGGTTACCAGCCATAGTTGATAGAGCTGTATGGGAGAAAGTAACAAAAGGGCGGGATAGCGTAGTTGAGAAAGTATGGAAGGATATAAGGGGAAATCAATAAGAGGTGATGTCCGCTGGGAAGTTTGGGTAGTACAAGGCAGAAGTACAAAAAAGGACAGAAAAAAGGGAAAGGCTAGCGCTACGAAACAAGGTGGAATCGGAAAAACACCTAGAGATATACGGGGAATTGAGGGAAGGAATATGAATGAAAACGTACTTGCACGGCCCAATGGACTTCGCGAAAACGCTGAAACTGCGCTTTCGTGTAGGTGACCTGGACCTGCCAGAAAGAAGAAAGAGGTATACCAGTAGCCGGGAGTAGGAGGAAATAGATGCACAGATGTGCCCGTGTGGCAAAGCAATAGAGTAGAATTCACATAGTAGGAGAATGTGAAATATACAAGGATGCGGGGGATGTGTTAGAAGGGGAGATGAGGGAAACAGACGAATGTGACATGGAGGAGTTTGGTACACTAGATAACAGCGAGAAAACGATCGCTATCCTAGGAGATAGATGGTGGCCACAGGCGGCCAAACAGGAAGGGAATAAGGTTAGCAAAAAGTTTCTACAGCATGTAATATATGGAAACAACGTAATGAGCGCCCAAGTGTTGGAGGTGTCTATTAGGAGTAGGAACGATGATACGCCTCGAAAGGGATGCGTGGTCAATGGTCAAACGACTAAGATGAGCAACCAATGAGTACGCCCCCCCCCCCCCCCTCCCCTCACCGGCCGACCGTAACGCCTGCATGCCTATTTTTCGACTACCGCTCGAGTTCATCCCTACCGTCCCAGCTTGCTAGGCGGCGTTTGATTTTTGTCGACGTTTCATGGGTTACGTTTCGTGATTATGTTCATCCGGCGGACAGGTAAAACGTAAAAGTCAGGGCGCTTCACGGCCATGTTCCGGCGAGCGGGTCGGGTTCAGGAGGTCTTCAATAACTCACGGATCTGGTCGAATCGGGTCTGGCGCTTTTAAAAATCTCACGGGTCGCGACCCGACCCGACCCGCGAGGTTCAACCTGACTCGTGAACAACCCTGTTAAACATGTACCTGGTACATAGTAGGTTATAAGCTGATAACCCTACAAACTTCCCCTACGGTTGTTCTAACAAGTTTACCAAAAACAAAACGCGGCTGGAGTTGCAGAGGGGCTAAGTTAATCTCTGTCTGCTGCTGCTGCTGTATCATACTCGCGGCAGGTACTACATGGACAAGTACAACCTGGCGGGAGAGGTGTTGCCCCACACGGCTATCCTCGACCCGCGTACGGGCGCCCAGCTGCTGAAGGTTGTGGGATTTGTAGAGCCAGAGGATCTGAGCATGGCGATCGTAGAGTTTCTCGAGAACAACTGCATCGATCAGGTGCGGAATTGGGATGTAACTATGGCATGCTTCGGCTGTGATTAAGGCATGCCCTGGCTGGACTTGTCGGGTAGTGATGACGTGGTATACAATGTAGGCCTATGAACAATAAAGGACCTAATTAAGAACACAAGGCTCGCGGTTTGGGGAAATTGGATTCAGAAATCGTGCTGCTGCTGCTGCTGCTACTGCTCCTGTTCCTGTTGCTGCTGCTGCTCCTCCTGCTGCTGCTACTACTGCTGCTGCTACTGTGGCTGGCGTCTGCTACTACCGTTGCTACTACCGATGCTGGCGTCTGTTACTACTGCTGCTGGCGTTTGTGCTCAGTCCTCTTATGTACAGCCGCATTTTGGTGTACTCGGTGGTGCCTTTGTCTGACGCTACGCACGGCTTCGCCTCGCCTCGCCTCGCCATACACAGGTTAAAGCCCCGGCGGTGAAGACGATAGGCATGGGGAACATCGCGCACGCTGTAAGCAAAAAATAAGTTATTATTGGTCGGTTAATGGACGTACTGGAGTTATAACGTTAGATACCAGGTATGATATAGCTGGTCGGTCGCTAGCTGGGCTCTTCGCTAGCTTTTTCCGGGCTGTTCATTACTTTTTAACTTTTGAATCCTTTGGCTGGCTGTACGTGCGAGATGGGGCGGCTGTCTCTATGTAGACCGGCTACGCACAAGTACCTCTTCCCTGTCCATTGCGGGCTCAGGCTCTCGCCCACGAAGAGAGAATATTCGTGCACATAATGTTGTATTCCGACGTGGGCACGGCTCGGACTATTCCGTGCGGTAGGGCCGGGAGTTCCGCTTGTAGTGATTGCATTTAGCGCGTTTTTTTACGTATGTATATACGTAGGCCTTTCTTGAGTGCTTAGAACGGCGCATGCTTTTCTGCGGTCATATAGGGCGTGTTCTCAATGCTGTGGGTCGCGCGTACGTACGTATAAAATGTATTTTTTTTCCAGCGGATGGTGCAATGCCCAGCACCCCGGCTTGAGATCGTGCGCTTTAACAAAAAACAAGAGAGAAACCTTCCCAAGAGTTGCTTGATGCGTGCTACGGTAGAGAGGTGTAACATCTTAATTTTCTCGGGGCTCCTTCCTCGGTTAATGAAACGCCATTTACCGACTCCGCCGGAAAAATATAGAAAAAACTAAGCCCGATACACGATCGCACCGGCCAGGCGTTTGCCGGAGAACCGTTGGAAAAAAATCGCATCGGACCCAAGGATACGATGGTTGGGTAACTGTTCAATCGTTGGTTGGGAGCTCCGTCCCAGTGACTAAATGACTGGGCGTAAACTTGTTGCAGTACCCCTAATATATATATATATATACTATACGGTGGCACGACACATTTATTCAAACTTCGGCACCGCTTTTTCGATATAGCGAGGGTTGTAATTAACGCACGACTCGTGGTCAGCTTCCGACGTCGTCGAGGGAAGGAGCAGCACCTGGCCGCAAGCGATTGGTTTGTACTGGCGATTTTCAGCTGGTGCGCGTTTGTTGACAAGGTGATCACACGTAGGACAGATCACATAGACCATTCCCACTCAATGATCTAGATGTTTTAGGGCAGGCAGATAGATCCTGATCTGAATGATGTGAATGATCTGTATGATCTGTATGATATGTATGATCTAACTCATGTTGTCGGGTGGGAGCCGTATCATCTGCATGATCTACAGCACCATGTGTTTCCTTGGTTGGGATCTGCCCTATGCGGCAGATCCTGCACAATCCCTCACAACGGCAGGTGAATAACTAGATATTCTGTCTGTAGATGATCTATCGGTCCGAGACATGCAAGGTATACATCCGTACCGTACCAACTACCGTGCGGCGTTTTGTTTATTTCGCTGTCCCTCCCCCCCCCCTCCACCCGAACCTTAACTCCGCACAAGGGGGATGTTCGTATCATGTAGTGTGTTTATGGTAAGGCACCCACGAGACAGTTACACAGTAAACCCATTTGCTGTCTCTGGGAGTGGCCACACCAGAAAATAAATCAATTCATTTTGACTTTTGTCATCCTCCAAGAAAATCAACCCAGGTCACCCTTCATGCGACTCGCCTAACACCTTACGGCGCTTCGCGCTTGGTGTCTCTGGAAATGCCTGCACCGGAAAATAAATCAACTCATTAAAGCTGTCATCCATACGCAAGTCCGCTTCTAAAGCGGTTGCTAGTAGGATGCAACTCACCCTTCATGCGACTCGCCAGACACCTCACGGCGGTTCGCGCTTCGTGCAAGCAATGTCTGCCTGGTCGGTGAAAACCCGACATGCTCCGTCCCGGCATTGTAGGATGCGAGGATCTATGGTCATACGATTGCGGCCATGCATGAGATCGAGTACATATCTCCTATCGAGTACCCCCCCCCCCCCCCCCCCGCGCGTCAATGAGTACACACCCCCCCCCCCGCGTCACCGCTCACGTAAACGGTCGATTTAGGCAACCAAACATGCACCCACCACTGCCCACTTGCAGGAGATTCGTTCTCATACGCTCACATGTTTGTACAAATTAGCAAACATCAGCTGTGAGACTCGAGGACACATCCTCGAAACTTATCTTTGCAAGCTGTGTATGATGCTGTGATACTTCGATCGTGCGTATCACAGGGTGTTCGATGACCTCTTGCAGGTATATGTATAGGTATCAAAATTACTTTTTTTCCGGAATTTTCTTCGACTTTTCTACTCCGGTCGCGGGTTTTTTTCCCGCGCTCGGCTACGGGGTACGCAGGGGGCTCGCGTGTACACCACGGTGCAAGTGTGGCTCCCGGCCGGGGTTTCAAAGTCGCGAAATCTGGCTAGTAATTGCGGGAAGGCCTTCCGCCCAGCTAGGGTCAATCAGGTCCATGGAAACCCCTAGCTTGCCTTTTCTTGAAATTATTTTTTGGGTGCTTGCACCCCGCTGCTAGTATGCTGCCGTCCCTGAAGGGCCACAGCCCACAGCAGGCCTCGAAAACACTGTTGTAGGCAGCCATGGCATAACCGCCGAGCTTCAAGCTCTTTGTCTTTGTGACAGCCACGAACGGTGTTGCTGAGTGTGTGCGCGTGTGTTCCTAAGATCCTACAGCAGTAGCAGGAACCGAGAGGTGCAACTTGTTTTTTTTTATCTTGTGGTGTCAGCTCTTCTTTCTGTTGCGTTCGTGTCCACTGCTGTAAGCTTTATTATTTGACGTTGTGGCATCCAGGGTACAGCAGTAGTAGCCATACTTCAAGGTCTTCTTTCTGTAACAGCTACGAATGAAGCTTCTGTATGTGTGTGCGCTTATTTGGGCGTGCCATCCTAAATGCAACGAGCTGGAGATTCCAGCCCACACTTCTTCCTCTCAAAATTCAAAAGCATCCGCGCCTACCGCAGCGGCGCTACAGCGGCAGCAGCAGCAGCAGCGGTACACACCAGCGAACCTGACATAGGCTCATATACACAGGAAAACGCCTCTGTTCCCCCTTTTCAACTCCAGACAACCCCGGGATCTCGAGCCAACCACATCCCGAAGGGGAACCTTGTATATATATTTTCGAACGTTAATACTGTCTGCGTGGTACCCTTGGCGAAAATACGCTTCTTTCTTTCTTTATTTGTTCGTTTGTTTTGTTTTTTTTCAACAGGGGTACACCGACACCCCTGGAAAGAGTGGGCGCGGCTCGGAGCGGACGAGTCCGGACAACAGCGTCGGTACGCTAAGCAGGGGAGGGGGCGCCGGGGGGGATGCGCCTCTGCGAGACGCGGCGTACGAGTCCTTCGGCAGCGAGGAATACGTGTACGATGACGATGGAGATGACGATGTTGGCATGGTGCGTTTTTTTTCATATTATTGTTGTTACTATTGAAGTACACATCGACTGTAAGATCGGACATTTGGTCGAAACTCATCTCTTACAAGTCGTGTGTGATGGTTCGATCGTCGCGCGGTATATAATATTCGGGTTGGTGCGTCTGTAGTTTTGCGGTACTTTTTTTTTTTTTTTTTCGCGATAGTAATGTTTCACGAAAAAGGCGCGATTGATGCTCGCGGCGCCTTACCTTAGCCCAAACTGTAACCCTTTGATACATAATTCCAGGGAGTGTTTCAAAAAACAACGTGGACGCAGTTTCAAGTTCCAAATATGTGCGGAATTAGCCCAGATCCAACTTTGGGTGGATTCAGCAGAGGTTGTTCACGTCTACGAGTAGGCGGAATCAGCCTTTTTTTTTCGCGCGGTGTTCTTTCTTTTTGCTGAGGGTGATGAATTGGAGAAGTCGGGGTAGGCCCTTCGTGATGTATTTCATATACCGCTCTCCGAAAGCTGCCGCTCCAATACTATTGCTGCAACTGTAGCGAAGTAAGACGGGCCTATCCTGAGAGCGTACCGGCATACTTTTGAGATCTCTGATATACCCCTCATTCGATTAGGAAGCCGGATGGCCTGCTCATCGCGTTGCCTTTTATCTACGCAACTTTGGAATCTTCTTGCCCTCAACAGAAGCGGAGCGAACCGAATCAAACCGAACCGAACCGAACCGAACCGAACCGAACCGAACCGATATTCCACCTCCCCTGGCATCCATTGTATGTATAACCTCAAAACGTCAACTCAGGGGTCGAGCATCGACGGAGACGACCAGAACGGCCGCGCCAGCACGAGCGTGAGCACCAACGCCAACTCTAGCGCGAGGGGCTCTCCCGCCCTCAGCGCCTCCCCGCCTACTACCGCGTCACCCCTAGCCGCTGCCGTCGGTAGCACCGCAGACGGTCGGTCAACCCCACCACGTCTTTCAGCGTCTGGAGGCGGAAGGAAGGCGGAGGGTACTACTGCTCCGGCTGCTGCTGCGGCAGCGGCGGCGGCGGCGGCGGCGGCGGCGGCGGCAGCAGCAGCAGTAGCAACGGCGTCAGCAACAGCGGCAGCGGCACCAAAGTCAGCGGCGCCCGAGCTGTGCGGTCCCTGGGGGCAGGGGACGCAAGAGGACGAGGCGCGGTCGGCGATGGAGGTGGAACAAACGGGAGGGGCGGGCGAGGAAGTTGAGAGGGGGGAGATGGAGGAGGAGGCGGACAGGCGGATGGAAGTGCCACCGGAACCTGAGGCGGGAAACGGGGTAAGAATGGAGTGTTTACGGTTTTGTTTGTCTTGGAGGCGGGGCGGGGAGCGGGGCTGGGGGCGGGTCCTATTTTCTGTTTCGAAGAGGAAAATGTTTGTCGTGAAGGCCGGGTGGTGAGTTTTTTGTTGTTGTTTTCTTATCCTCCGGCGGATTGGTAGACACACTATTAATATAATGAACGATAATATAAGCTCCGTTTGATATATATATACTATAGTGCAGACGGTTCTTCTATGAGCGGTCAGAGTGGTAAAGCTTAAAAGGTGAAAAGCGGGGCTGGGGGCGGGTCCTGGAGTCTGTTTCCGAAAGATGGACGTTGGTTTTCGTGGGGGTATGGGGTGGATGCGTCGTGGGCTTGTTAGTTGCTCCGAGGTGGTTCTAGGTTTTTCTTGGTCGTACGTACCCATGTGCTTTATTTTGTTTCGTCTTCGGCTGACGGTGTATTCGCTGTTGACGTGTTATGCTTACTGTACATGCGACCGGAGATCTGTTCTGGTTGCTCGATTTTTTGTGAAATAAAATAAAAAACGCCTCGGCTGTGAGATGGAAAATTCTTCCAAGCTCATCTTTGCAAGCTGCGTGTAACTGCGTGTAACACTCCGCTCAATTTTAATATTTTTGCCTTCCAATCGGGACGACGGGTGCTTCTCGGAGGTGTTTTTGTTTTTTGTCGTGTAAGCCCGTCGAGCCAAGCCGTGTGGGTGAGCTTCGGATTTCCCGGGCTGTTCACGAGCCGGGTCGAGTCAGGTGGGGTAAGGGTGACTCGGCCCGACCCCTGCAAGATTGAAAACCTCCTGACCCGACCCGACCCGTGAAATGTCAGAAAATTCCGGACCCGACCTGTGAGTCTGGTGATGGCCCACGAAGAGCCATGCTGATTTGCTACAGCGTAGATTCGAGAGAGTGTTATCATCTGTCTCTTTCTGCCGAGGTGCACTTTTTTTGTTGCCGCGTTTCGCTGCGGCTGCGGTTACTGTTGCGGTTGCTGTCGTGCTTCTTTGGCGAGGAGCGGACGAGTCGGAGTGTAGAGGCTGTCAAGGTCGTGGCGTTACAAGGTATAAGGCAGCACGGACCATCGACTGTGCTCTCACTACGAGTATAAGCCGTTTCTGTGCTGGGGCTTCGTTGTGGAAGGCGCTCGTTTGGTTCATGCTCTACTCTAGAATGTGCCCATGTCGCTCGTCCGCATGTTTCCGCCCGTCAGACAGACAGTTCATCTACAGATAGATCATCTAGATAATCTAAATCATCTAGATCCTCTACAGTACCACATATATTATATTTGCCGTTATGAGATGTTATGCTAAAGCCGTAGAGTACAGATCCCACGCGGTAATCATGTGCGTCAATGGCATGAAGAGCCGCGTCATACCGACATAGATCGTGCAGACAATCCTAGTCAGGGATTTTTATCCTTTGAAATGTCTGATCTGTCCGATATCTTGCATGTTTGTAACCGATCGGTCATTGCCGCTGCCTCTTGCCACTTGTCGCTGTGCGGTGTATACAGGTGACCCAGGTGCTACTCCGGCTTCCGCGGGGAGGCGGAAACATCGCGCGTCGCTTCTGGCTTAAGGACCGAGTGTCCTTGCTGTATCAGTTCGTGCGAACGACGGTGAGTGAACGCTCGGAGTTGGCACAGAGTGGACGCAGTCGCTCATGTCAAGCCGTTCACCTTGTAGGGCAAATATGTCGGTTGACAGCACTCTTGCACCTAGACGGACAGCCGTCACAACACTACAACTACGGTGGTATATTCTTTGACGCACAGCCGCCAAGGAACTCCCAACACTAAATTTGGTATATTCGAGGGCTGTTCATGGGCCGGGACAAACCTCGCGGATCAGGTCAGATCGGGTCGGGTCGGGTCGAGTCGGGTGAGGGTCACCCGACCCTACCCGTGAGAATAAAAAAACCTCCTGACCCGATCCGACCCGACCCGACCCGACCCGACCCGACCCGACCCGATCCGACCCGACCCGTGAGATTTAAAACAACTTATTGACCCGACCCACGGGTTGGGTCATCCTTGACGGACTGTCGCCAAGGAACTCTCCACACTGCAAGCAGTATAATAAGTCGAAAGAGACCTTGACCGGCCAAGACTAGACCGCCCACTGACGATGTCACGGACACGAGTGCTGCAGTGTTAGCATTGCAATACTCGGACATATCACGATGCACGTAGATTATGTAGGACCTAACATGTTGATATAAGCTGTTGTGTGGGATCTGAATGTTACGGGGGTAGCATAGTAGGCAGAACCCAAATGATGGACCCGAAAACGCATGTATCTTCCCATGTTCACACGCCATATTTTGGTCCTGTTTACTGTGTTCCCGAGTATTAGTACATATCCAACCCAGGAAATATGTTCCGCATAGATCATGCAGGTTATACCACTCCCACCCAGCAACATAAGCTAGATCATACAGATCATACAGATCAATGATATATCTGGCTGCCCTGAATGATCTAGATAAGCAAAAGGGAATGATCTGTAGATGATCTGTTAGATGATCTGTACGTGATCTATCTGTCCGAGGTGCTTAGTAATAGTCTCTCCGTGTAACTTCAGTGGCAACAGTTTTTGTGTTGCTCGCTTTTAGTCTCCAGCTAACCTCGCAAGGAGTTTCTGTACTATGTGACAAGGTTTCCCCTTGGGAGGCGTTTGGGACGTGGGGTGACTGGTGCAAGGTCTAATCCGATGCCGTTTCGCGCAGCTGAAAAAGACGAAAGGCCTACCAGCCGTTGAAAGTTTGGAGTATATATACGAACTACAGCTATTCAGCCCAAAAAGCGAAAGCCATAGCGACGAGCGAAAGGAAATCGTCATATATATAGGCGTCATTATAAACTCGTTTGGGCTGGACGGTGTTACTCGCCCGTTTACTTGCCCGATGGTTTATTATTTTTCGTTTAGCTTCCAAGAATGTATTTTAGTCTTCGTTTTTTCCCGGTGGCTGCGTATGTAGTACTGGTAGTAGCTGGTACGATGAACGAACGCCTCCTGCTGTGTTCTCTCTCCCTTTTCAGCTTGCAACATCCCCGGGGTTTCAAGTCATCCCGAACCACAAACCCGAAGGGGAACCTTGTATTCCGTATGTGTGCGCTAGCGATTTTTTTAACAAGCCGTGGTCACGGGTGTCAACCCTTCTCGCCCCCTGCTATAAACATGCCTTCATGTCTATTTGAGACTATGGTCAACTGTACCACTTTTACTCGTCTACGGTACGGCTGTCCGGCTAACGGAAAATTAGAACGATACGTACGCGGTGAGAAAAGCTCGTGTAATTTCAAGCACTGGATGGTACATGGTACGATAGGTTGGCACCGCCCCCCCACGCGCCGCGCGTCGAGGGTGTACCGACGATACGACAGTAACATGACAGTGAGATGACAGCCGTAAGTTATAATCTACTAGGTATTGTTTTTTAGCCACTTTTTTCCTGGATGATTCCTCCACTCCAGAGTTTTTGGAGCGTGTCATGTGATCACGGACTAGTTTTTTCGGCGATGAGTTAATGTGAGAACAACACCAACACCACCACCACCAACAACAACAACAACAGCAACGTGTCAGTAAAGTGGAAGTAATGTGACAGTATCACTTTACGCGGCTCAGTGTGTGCGTAACTCTTTGTCGTTTTTTTTTGTATTGCTCGATGGCGTTCGCTTCTTCGCACGGCATGTATCTTTCGTGCTAAGCTTTGCTCGTCCCGCCGTGCCGCGCTTTTGTTGATGCTGCTGTTGCTGCTGCTGTTGCTGCTGTTGTTGTTGTTGTTGTTGTTGTTGTTTCTGTTCTTCGTTTTTTTGTTTTTTTCTTCGCTTGCTTGTCTGTCTTTTCTGCTCGTTTTGTTTCGTTCTTTTCTTTTCTTTGCCTAGGGGGAAGAAATGTCTACTCGGCCGTTTGATCTGCTGTCGGGCCATCCCCCTTCCTCTCTGTCTGGGAGCAAAAGCCGCACGTTGGAAGATGCTAACCTCAGCAACACCGCCATCCTTGTGCGATGGTTGTGAAAGGAGGGCTGTTCAGGTCTCCTTTTCCGCATTATTGGGTTTTGTTTTTTCGTCTCCAGTGTGTTGGTTGTATTGGTTATTGTAGACCGGGGATAGAATGCTAAGGCCTGGTACTGCTGCGGCTGCTGCTGCCGCCGCCTTCTGTCGCCGCTGACTGGTTTGGCTGGCCGCGGGATAAGTATCCCATCAAGCTACCTTTCGCGCACAAGTTTTGTTTTTTCCCGGTACCTCAGTCCGTTTCAGCGTAGAATCTGGTTCAAACGTATAAAATCAGAGCGCACGAGGCACTACAGCTGCCGCTCCAAGGCTAGTTGGAGAACAAGCACGTTCGTGCGGGCCGGAAACGAAAGGGGAGGGGGGCCGGGGGGTCGGGGTTGGGGGGGGGGGGTGGCGGTGGGGTCCTGCGGGGCATCCCGCGTTTTTAGGAAGTACCCAATACATAGTATGTTCTTGTTTGTTGTGCCGCGAACGCGCCGTGTCGTTTGTATTCAACGCATTTATGGATTAATTTGCAGGATCCAGTGTTGAGCACAAAAACAGTACGGCTTCTCCTCTTGTGACTGGGTATGAAAACAAGCATGTGCCGGCGGTTGCTGTGCGAGGGGGGGGGGGGAGGACGCCTCGGGACTCAACGAATATGGCGATAATTATCAGTGCTTTTCTTTGTGTATTGCTCCGTTCATTCCCCAAAAAGTCCTAATCCTCCCGTGTGCCGCCGAAGTTGTCGCGTTGTTTTTTCCTTCGCATTTTTTCGACGTGAGGTGAGAAAAAATCGTCAGACGCCGAAACCTCAAAACTGACTAAATTTGGCGGCATATAAAGGAGGGCGTGCGTTTTTTTTTCAAGAAAAAAGCGTAAAATCAGACGCCGACGTTCAGTCGACTGGCTGAAGGTTGTCCAGCCGATTGGGGGGGGGTTAATTTTCGTTTTGATTGGTTGCTGTTGGCCAGCACCAAAGGGGGGACTTCTGCTCACCGCACATTCAGTGAACCCAGAAAATGTTGTCTCAAATGTCGGTGGTGGGTTTTGGTCGGGCACACAAACATGCGAAAGCTTAAGTTGGCAAAATCCCGCGCCTCGGACAGACAGATCATGATCTATCTATCTAAAGTAGATCATCTACTGTACTGGTAGTTCCCCACCTGCCGTTGCGAGAGGTTGTGCAGGATCTGCATATATAGTGCAGATCCACCCGCAGGAAATGTGTGCTACCCCACGCATATTACACGGGTCCCACTCGGCAACATGAGCTATCAATAGATCATTCAGATCATGCAACACAGGGAATACATCTGCTTTGAAAGATCTACCTGGTAGATCATGATCTATCGGAGATGTGCGAATTTCTATGAAAGTCGACGAGCAGTGGGAATGCCGAATGGGCCCCATGCGCCATAAAACTGAAGGCAAAAGTACTGGGGGGGGACAAGAGAAAACACTTATAACCACCGCTTGTTGTGCGGAAGGCTTCTGAGGGTGTAACAAAACCTCCTCTAATACGATTGGAACTCGAAAAAAAACAAAAAAAACTGTGAATCGAAAGGAAAATCTCCTGGAAGCTGAAGGTTTGATGTCGCTCTAGGGCTATATAGCCCAACCCGAACAGCTTGACTCTGTAGGGTTTGGCGAAACCGCTTTTCCCCCCGCGTAAATAGTAAATTGGACGCCTGTAGAAGATAAAAAGAAACTTGAGGCGAACACCTACTGTACATGCTCAGGGATAATCGTTTTTTCGGCGGTTGCCACTTTTTTGCGCACGACCTCTGACACGGGAGAACATGTCGACTGCCCTCGTTAGATACCTGGTATAGCGGAGGAAGAAAAGGGAGTGCCCCAGCCGTACCTTGAGCCAATAGGGGGAGGACCCCCGGTTCGACTCCACGTCTGTGGCACCTTTCGTTCCTTGGCTTTGTAGCGCGGAGTACGCGCCAGGTTTTGTGTAGGATCAAGCATGGCTTGGCCCAGACGATTACGATAACGGAGCGTGTGAGGCAAGAGGGCTATCTTACCTCGCATTCGTAAGATATGTGATGTCCTAACGTTACTACAGTAGCTCATTTCCTTCGAATCTAGCCCGTGGTCACAAAAACAGCTTTGATGTGTCGGCGGTGTTTACTTGTCCCCGGGGGCAACGTTACCTACTTGACAACAGCAAATTAGAATTGGAATAAGGACAGCCACAGCCATAAAAATGAGATACAGACATACATCCGTAACGTCGGCGGATGGTGAGACCCGCGCGGGATAATATCCATCTGACGGTTGGGTCAAGAACCTGGCACCCACATCAGGTAGTACGTAGGTAGGTGTATTTCAACCCTTTGGCGAGTTGGACAATGGTCTCTACCTGTATGCAGCCTTATTTCCGCAAGTTTAAATCAACAGATAGATGTGTTGCCGCAGTAGTTGGAGATATTCTAGATATTGCGGCGAGTCCATGCTACTCTGGGTGGTTGGTTTGCTGCTGTATGATGGTATAATGAGTGTTCTAAGATATCTTTCTGGTTTCACCATATTATGACTGGTCTCAGGTGTCTCCCAGGGTTCACCATGTTGTGAACTGGTCTAAGGTCTAAATCCTTGTCACTCACTTATTGCAGTATTGGATATGTTGCATAAAGGTCGACAGACGGACAGACCGATACTTTCGGAGTTTCCGTTGTAGAAGACCACAGTAAATTGTGGAACATCATGTCACCTGGAAGCCAAACACAGGTACATTTATGATACGAGCTGCATCGGGGTGGGTACAGCTAGCTGTACTGTAGTTCGCTCGTCTTGTCTGAGGATGCCACAGCTCTTCGCAGGCGCAGTGGAATCATGATCTGCGCTCTGCACTGCCGTGTGTGGTGATGCGTTTCGCGTGCTCCTGTGGTAGCTGGCATTTTACTCGTTCGAGTAGACTATATATATACGTACGTTCTGGTTTCACTCGATATGGCGTTTGCAGTGGTGTGTATTCCAGTAGTAGTTGAAGGACCACTTTTTTTCTTCTTTTGTCGGGTGTGAGCCGGATGACAAAAAAATCGGTATATCGGACAGAAGGAGGTACACCACGGGAATGCGAGTCTGTGTACGGAATGGATTGTTACGCCTTGTCCTGTCGATACGAGGAGCTTACCGTATAACACGAAAGATAACACACCCTCCTTGGAACGAATTTCAAGCCCGGGTTCCTTCAAAACATGCCTTAAGGGGCACACACAACGAAAACGGCGGCTTTGGAAAGATTCCGTCGAAAAGGTAGCATAGACGCATCGCTCGGCGTATTCAGTACGCCCTCCCCATTGTCGAGAAACCTATTACGGGGGACCATAGTTAATAGGACCTATGGTATACATAAAAACCTATATATTCAACATTTTTTACTAACAATTTTTGGTCCTATTAACTATGGTCCCCCGTAATAGCTTTGAAAATTGTCCGAGGGGGTCTGTTATCTCACTTATTATACGGTATGCGGTCAACTGGGGTGAAAAAGCGGTATACCTGGTACCGTTCAAAGGCAATGTTAGAGGTCGACATATTTCGACCTTCCGCCACTGGGACCTACACGATGGTACACCCTTTTAGGACTGCAGTCCCGTTTTGGGGACAGACTACTTGGAATCTGAGTGGTTTCTCCTCCAAACTGGACTGCAGTTCTAAAAGGGTTGATAGGTAACCGGTTGATACTACAGGCTTTCACGGTAGAAACGAATTTACAATGCGAAAAGCCCTGCTTGTTCGCAGTTGTTTACGTGCTTGGGAGTGTTGGTGAAAATATGGTGCGTTCCTCGTCCAACCGCCCAACCGCATAAAAACACTACAAAACACACTGGGGAACAGCATGCCAATAAACACCATTAGTCGGTGTTTCAATACGACACGTGAATGGCCATGACATTTTTTTCTCCCGGTATGTAGGCGGATTCGACCTTCACATTTTTCTCTCTCGGGCAGTATGACACCATAGATTTTTCTGCTCTCTCTACCAGGCTCTGCAACCAAGTTTTAGTTCTTGTGATCACAAATAAATACAACTTTCCAGCTCGAATTCGTGGAGTTTTCACTCTCAGCAGCCTCCTCGACTAGCCGGCGTGACAGATCCCGCCCCGTCCCCCCCGGTACGTGTCTTCATTTTTATCGCGCAAAGGACTCCTTCAGCATTGCCACCTCGAATCTCTCGGATTCCAGCGACTCAAGGACAAAGAATGCCTACGCCGTGTGTAAAAAAAATACAACCGTATTTTTTCACCGTGCCATTTGATTGAGTAGTTAGACAGTGGGGACGACTACTGCTGCTGGGACGTGGCTGGCACACGCCGTAATCTCAAAAGAACGACCGTGCAATCACCGCAATCAAGGAAGAGAAGTTGCCGTTTGTAAATGCTAGGCTGGTCCCGGAGTCGATGGAGTCGCGGAGAAGTCGCTCTTGGACCAGTCCCTAGCCTCCGTCGTTACGGCCGACGTGAGGCCGATCGCAATTGTTTCGAGTCATTTAGCGAGGAATCACTACGGCCGCGATCGATCGAGGTAATACTCTGACGCCGTGCGGGGCCGCGAGGTCCGAGCTCAATCGGATTTGTTAGAGAGGGATGTCTAGTCCGGCTTGAGGGGAGAAGTCAACCCTGTCCATGCCGCGGACCTCTAACGAACCGAAATCTAGATTGCAGGATCTTTCATGCCTGACTATATGCATGACATATCCTTCCATTCGTGCGTGTTCGAAGATCTACTATAGACAGATACGTATCACCCTGTCCGTTACACGTTAATTTCCCGATTTATCAAAACGGGCCATCGAGAGAAGTCACAACTGCACATGTATGAGTAGCTGACCTTTTTTTTTCCCGTCAGGTTGTATGAAAACGGCGACCAAGTCTTTGATGCATCGCCCGTATCAAGAGCCTGATGATCCCGATCCCAAGCTAGATATTCGAAACCCAATGGAACCGCCGCTGACATTATATCCGACAGACTTGAGTGGTCAGCTTGCTTCGTTTGGCTCTACTTTTTTAGTAATACCAAAGCACCCCCCACCGTCGCACGTGGAATAAGACAGACATAATGTCTGTTACGAGAACTGAAGTTACCCGACATTCTCTTATCATTAAAATAAACAAAACATCCAGCCGCCGACCGTGCAGGGCGGGTGAAGCCGTCCGTAAACTGAAAAGGAACGGTGGCTACGTAGACCAGTCACCTGCTACATACTGAAAACCCTTCAGTTAGTTGAATTCAGGTCGACGTCGGCGACTGATGCTCTATTTTTGAAAGCACATCATGAGCCGCCGACGGAAAATAAAAAAATCTAACCAACGGAGGTGTTTCAGCCGACCATCCGCAATAAAAGCATCACCAGATTCCGACGTAGCAAGCAACTCCCTAGGGATTCATCCAGGGTCAACAGGGCTTCTTTCGTGTAAAAACAAAAAAAAAGCGCCGCGAACGGAACACAAAATGCTATAATACTCTGCATGATACGCAGTAAAGTCTCTTCCTTCAGTATAATATCTACACTTGGTATTCTTCTTCTAGTATCTCTTCGATTCACTCAGCGAGTGTAATCTACCCCCCGCAACCCAAACTCTGACGCACCTACTGTGCACGGCCACCCGCAAATTACCGGATCGACCCCCTGCCCTCTTCGCAAGACCCCTTCCTACAGATAAGAAATACAGGGCAGCTCCTAATAATATGAATAAAAAAACGCACACTAAAAATAAAGACAGGCTGGGATTCATAAAAAAAAAAATAAGAAAATCGGCAGTCGTTGTACGCAATGGACCCAATACCACTCCGGCCGATAATATAATCACCGCATGGAGTTCGTACCAGAGCTCAAACGATCATGGATATTTTCGGCCAGAGTGGCGCAAGACGAGAAACTCAGACTAAATAGGTTCCTGGTTATTACCGGGCGTCCTGTGTTGTACCGTTGTACCAGCTGATTGGTGCAAGCAGGCAAAGCGCAGGCGTTTCTCTTCCTCTGTGCGAAAATCGGAGAATGCACCGCAAAAGAGTCATCCGTTACTGATCGGTCAGGCCAGCGAAAATAATGTCTACTTCTGTAAAAATCGTACAAGTAGTGCGAGGCAAGCGGCACAATTCTGGTCCATGCACACCTGCCTCTAAAACGGAAAACCGAACCAAACCTATCGGCGGTAGACGAGAGTCGAGCAACGGTGGCTGACCTGTTTACCACTGAAAAGCGTGTCCACTCCAACTCAAAAGCAACTTTTTCCCGGAATGAGGGCGGAGTAGTAAAGTAAAGGGGTACAATCGAGACGTACTTACTCTATCTGTCTATCTGGGTAATGGGAAACTGTAAAGTGGTACAGTCGACACGCAATCTACCTGGGTGACACTCTACACAGTCACGGGGGAACAACTTTTTTTCAGTCGTTACAACCACTGTAAAAGGGGGTTTTCAATAAAACAAGGCGACGGGGGGGGGGGGGGGGGGAAGAACGAAGGAGGATACACCAGTACACCAAAACGTAGGTGGGGAGACACCGACCCATATTGCACAACAACCGCCGGGAGCGTAATACTTTTGTATATTGTGATACTTTCGTATATTCTGATACTTTTGTATATTCTGATACTTGCGTATATTCTGATACCTGCGTATAGTCTGATACTTGCGTATATTCTGATACTTTTCGTATAATTCTGATACCTTTGTATACTCGCACGAAAACAGCTGAAAATATAGGGATACAACTAAAAAAAAATCATCGTCGTCATTACTTCTTCTCTTCCCTTTCAGGAGAAGAAGGTGCGGAAGCCTCAAAAGACTGCGCCACTGCCATCCTCCCCATTCCGCTCGCTGCCGCCACTCCCATCCCGCCTGCAGGCGCCGTCCCCATCGCGTCGGCTTTGCTCCCAAGAACCGCGTGATGAGCGTTCCCCAAAGGATCGTGCCTCTGCACCGCCACGACAATCGTCACCCCCGCCACCTCCGGCACTCCATCCACCCCGGTGTCGCTGCCCCCACCCCCGATCACGCCGGCGCGTCCTACCGCGCTCTCGATCAGTTTGTTCGAGACCTCTGTGTCTGTCGCCGTTGCCGCGTCGGTGGCGGTGGATGTTGTTATCGTGGCGGTGGCGGTCGTTATCGCGGTGGGTGACGTGACGTCCCCGTCCCCCTCCTCCTCTCCGCGCTGCCCGATTTTAGCGCCAAACTCCTCAAACCAGTCCACGGTCTCGGGAGGGGGGGGTGGGGTGTCTACCGAGACCCTGGGGCGCTTGCCTCTCTCCGAGGGCGTTTCTTTTTCTGGAAGGTCGAGAGTCGCTGCCTGTGGGTAGATGTTACAACCGCCACCGTCGCCGCCGTCGCTGCCGCCGCTTCTGTTACCGCTAGCGACCAGAAGAGGAGGGGGGGGAGCCCTAGCCCCGCCAAGCGCGTCCGTACGGCCGCCGTCTAGTAGCTCCACTTCCTCGCGTTTGTGTTTTAGGCCAGTGGGCGAGCTGCTTGCCGAGCACCCGTATGTGTAGGTATCTCCTTCGGTTGGTTAAATAGGGGAATGACGAGGGGGGAGGGGGGAGATGTCGAACACATGTCGCGGCGAGGTTTGCAGTCCTGTTCACTAGGGGCTATCATAATCCTGGCTGCTGACAGATGACACGGAGCTGTGTATGTGGGCGGGCGGGATGCCGGGGTTGCTTGATTGTGTGTTTGCCGTGAAGTACTGTCGTTTATATGTATCGTGTCCTCCAAGTCGGGAAATACTCAAACGACTCCACACAATACTGCGTTCGATAACCACGGTGAACACCTACGAATACTACGCATTTGTTAGAGAATACTTTCGCAACACTCACGAACCAACAGACACACTTTATTGGAGGGAGAAAAAACCTTGAGACGGCGAAGAACTCCTGTAACATAGCGTTACGTAGAGAGCTACTTGTACAGACTAACAGTAAACGAACTAGATGCAGAAACCATCAAACGCATGTGCAGTACGTAAAGCAATGCACCAATGCACACCACTTTCATGCCAAAACTGAGAGCACAAAATACATACTTTCCCTGCCCCCTTCAAAACGACCGGCAGCTGCGCAAGTCTACATTCTGTGCACGGCGTGTGTGTAGAGTGTGTTTAGCGCGCCTGCCACGTACGGGTGAGGTCGTGAGCGGGAACAACGCACAGCTTCTGATTGATTAAAAGTAGCCCGAACTCCCGCCCAGGGCCTTTCGTGTACCTGTCTTTAGCAGGATAGACTACTCTCGAATACAGTATTGGCCAAACCGACCAGATTTGGTACCCGGGTATCCCATAGTATATACCCGATACCCGAGTATGACCGAACCAACCAGGTTTAGTACCCGGGTACCCCAGAGTGTACACCCGATACCCGAGTATGACCTAATCAACTAGGTTTGGTACTCGGGTACCTCAGACTATATACCACGCACCCGATACCCAATTATGACCAACACAACTAGGTTTGGTACCCGGGTACCCCCAGAGTATATACCCGATACCCGAGTATGTTCAAAACAACCAGGTTGGGTATCCAGGTACCCCAGAGTATAGTACCCGATACCCGCGTATGGCCAAAACAACCTGCTTTGGTACCCGGGAACCCCAGAGAATTTACCCTACCGGTACAAAGCACACCCTTGGTAGCTTTAATACTCGCAGCTTCAAAGCCTCCCCAGCCGAGAAATAAACTCACGTTGGATAGAGCGCGTCAACTCCCCGGTGTACTTAGCGAACCCCAGTCCTGCGGTAGCCACGAGACGTTTCGCGCTGTCCATCTTCGCCTCCACTTCAGTCCGTTCTGGGCACGGCGGCAAGCGCTGGAAACGTACAAGCCAACAGAAAATCCAATGAGGTAGGAGGACCAGGGGGGGGGGGTGAGCGCTATTTGGAGAGGACGACGCGAAGCACCGCGCAGCTTTTATACGGGTGGTCCTAAACGATTTCGGCTTCTAAACACTAGAAAGTGCTTACCCTGGTAACAACACTAATGCCTGCTCGCATTTACTTCGGCAACGTGAAGGAACCCGGATAGCAGTTGAACGAGTACAGAACGAGCGCTCTCGTATGAGCAGAGCGGCTATGCGAAGCACTGCTTTGTAGGCACAGCATACGGACCGAAGCGTTGAGACGCAATGAACGTCCGTGGGTTATATCCCTTTACAAGCGAAATACGTGCGCTTGATTCAATGAGGCCTCGGAAGGCTAGAAGGGTCGAAGGCCAAGGGGTGCGTTGCGATATATGGCACTCCTCGTAGTGTACGTAGGCAGACCTCATTCGGTTTCAGCACATCGTTTTGGGCTGCGCACAATCGAGCTTGAATCCCAACACGCTACACCACGATACGCAAAGTAGAAAGGAAGGAAAAGGAAGGAAGGAAGGAAGGAAGGAAGGAAGGAAGGAAGGAAGGAAGGAAGGAAGGAAGGAAGGAAGGAAGGAAGGAAGGAAGGAAGGAAGGAAGGAAGGAAAGAAGGAAGGAGAAGGAAGGAAGGAAGGAAGGGAGGAAGGAAAGGAAGGCAGTTATGAGGCACGAATACGTGGGAAAACCCACCGCATGCATGTATACGCCATCATCCTGCAGTAGGCCTCACTCGTTCGCACTTCTCGTTGCTACGTATTCATCCCATCACGAGGGGAAATTCATTCACCGCGGGGGGCATGCTCACCCTCAAAATGTGTAGATATAACGCCTCCATGTCCCTGAGCATCGCGTGCAGCTTCGGGTAGCTGGTGAAGTGCTGCCTAGCCACCACGTACCTCAGGTACTGGTCGATTGGTTGGTGGGTGGGTCGATTCAATGGCGAGGCGGCAGCAGTAACAGAACGAGGTTAAGTGGCGGACAATAAAACGTGTGTGTTGACAAAAACTACAACAAAAAACGATTTTTGGTTCGCTGTTCTTTCCAGTAACCTTGTTGTCTACGGTACTGCCCTACAACCACATGAGTGAAGAAACAGTGTGCTTTGGTTTGCTGTACGTTCCTGTCAAATTGTCGTCCACCGCATTGCCCTATATGGACAGTCACACGATCGCATGAGTAAACATACACTTAGGGCCACCTTTGAAGTAACATCTTACTAATAGTACCAGGTATACCTTTGTCATTATCGAGGAATGATGTATATACTGGGGGTATGAGAGGGGTGTTCAGTCCGCGCAACAATTGACCTCTCGTGAGTAGAATACACACAGCTGCGTTTCTGTATAGAGCTCTTAGAACCCGTAACATGACCGCGACGTAGTGGTACCGTCAGACAGCTGCTACTCACAGGAAGTCACTCGTACTCCGTGCAGCGCCCCCTCCCCAGGCCCCGTGAAATTAGGCCGCGAATTTAGGCCACATCAACTCACAGCTAGGGAAGTCATTGTACGTACGTCTTTGTGGTGTGGTGGAGTCGGTCGTTACGAATACCGCATACAGCACAAACAAAGCCCAGGTAACATATTCTGAATACAAAGATGAACAGGATTTGGTGATTCAGCCGTTTCGTCCTGGGGGAAATTCAAACAAGCACGTAAATACGTGCGGTAAAAGGCGGGAAACACAAAACGCAGAGGAAATGTGTACGAAATAAAAAAACGAAAGCCCACCCCAGAGTCTTCCTCCCTACACCACAACCACTACCCCCATCACCCCTCCACCCCGTGCACAAAACTGCGTGCAGTGGAAACCCCGCTCCCTGCGACAGCAAGTTCCGAGACCGAGGCAGGAGGGGTATTCTAAAACCAGATTTTTGCTTCATTTTAATCCCACCCAACCGGTTTTGTGGTGTCGTGTCCTCTCTCCCCGTGAACCCAAGGACAATGCAAAGGAAACAGATAATCTCCTCCACCCCTCATCCCCGGGTCCAAGTAAATCTACTCTCAACATGTTTTTTTCCAGGATATCAGTTCCGCCCATAATTGGGCACGCCGCATTTGGGAGCTTCGGCTGATTCGAGCCTTGGCAGAGACTCGAGGTATCAGCTCAGTGTCTCATCTACAGTAGCTTATGATTCTCTCGAGGTTGGCCGTACGCAGGTTCTCAACGGAGGCCTACACCTCGGCATTGGGATGCCGCATTCGAAGTTGGTCGGTAATCGGAACACACAATATGAGACAAAAAAAATACCAACCCCCAATTGAACGTGTGTACTTCACATGCGGAGAGGTACGTACAGTTCCTCACAAGCAACCACAGCCCGCGAAATTGAGGTATGCTCCCGACGGGGTGTGTGAGGGCGTCGGGTGCGCCAGACAGCAGTCGTCCGCAGCAGCCAGAAACGACTTACGAGGTGTTTTGCGTACTCATAGTTGCGAGTCAGCAGCGCAATGTCGCAAAATAGCATACGTGGTGATATTAATTTCACGCGCCGGCAGCTAGCACCTTGGGGTTATCCCGCTCCCTCTTGCCCCTTCTCTCGGCCGTCCTTGCAGTCTACGTACAGCGACTCCGCCAAGGTTGGCGAATGGGCATAAACGTCCTCGCTGCGCGACAACTTGGTCGTAAAACACCCCGAACACCGTTCGGAACGTCCACGAGGAGGCACAGGAGGCTCACCGAGCCGTCACCGTAGGTCAGGCGAAGCGCCGGAACCGGCTGTCGTCAGGGCCGACAGCCGGTTCCGGCCCTTCGCCTAGGGGGCGGTGGCGCCTCGGAAAGCCTCCTGAGGCTGCCCGTTCTCCAGCTCACGCTGCAGGAGGAGAGCTTCCGCATCCAGGACGTAGACCTTCCGAACAGTGTTTGGGGTGTCTTTCGACCAAGCTGTCAGGCAGCGAGGACACTTCTGCCCATTCGCCAGCGTTGTTGCCGTTCGTTTCTATTTTTCTTGCTTCGTCGTCTGCTTCCCGTAGGCTCTAGTTTTTCAACCGGCTTTCGCCTTGCAAAGTCACAACAGAGGTGTGGGAGTGGGTTGTGAAGCGCCGCATGTTTGAACCATTTACCCGAATTTTCCGGATGGATTTTGTACCCTCCTGACTTTCTATGCACCGGCATGTACAGCTCTTCAAGGAGGGCTCGTGCCATGGTACCCCCGTTGCCCGCCTAATTGCTGCGGAGGCGTTACTGTGTTTCTTTGAGTGGAATTTTGCCGGCTGCTTGCCTTGCAGTCAGTTTTCATCTGCTGGCCGCAAGAAAGTGTTAATTTACACCCAGCGCATTGATGAATGATCAAAGACATCCAGCGTCAACCTCCACAGTAGTAGATTGGAAACCCATTGTGATTTCACGCGCAGGTTCGACGCCTTACCGACGACGCCACTTGCGAGGGTACGAAGTCTAGGCTACGTAACAGGAAACGATTATGCAGTATGGGCCGGACCCTTCCACTGTTTAGGATGCCTCTGGATACCTTCGATCACTCACCAACGCGTTGGGTGAAAATTAACACTTTCTTGCGGCCAGCAGAAGAGCAGTGACTAGATGGCAAGCACCTCAAGAAGTCCCCCTCAAAGAAACACAGTAACGCCTCCACAACAACTAGAGGGGAAGCGGGGACACCGTGACATGTATCACCGATCAAAAACGGATTTCCCCAAACGTTTCCTGCTTTCCTCGCGGAACGTTTAAACCATGAAGCTGACGTATTCGAAAAACCTGCGGACGGAGATTTTTCGATCCCGTGAGATGTTCGTAGTACATTGTTCAGGTCAAAAACGGGGGGAAAAGCTCTAAAAAAACGTGGGTACTACTGTAGTTTAGTTGCAGCACTGTTTCTGGAATTTGGAAACACGGACCTTGTTCGCAAATCTCTTGCTCTCTTTCCAGGGCGCATCTTGTCGAAACGCCTACCTACGCGTGAGCACTCCACAAGAGATTCCTGAGTGATCCTTCGTGGCCTCAAGGTGTCCGTATAGATGTGGAGGGGACATATTTACCTCAGGAATAGGCTATTTGTCTATTCTTTCTTGCCCCACATGTTCAGAAGCCATCACGAATACGCAACCAACTTTAAACCAGACACGCGTGTCTGAGATATCACGTGTTGACAGAGGCAACCTGCCTCACGGTAGTCCATCTCTACCGTAGGTTTAAGGTCTACTGCCATATCAAATGCAGTGATCCTTGATCGTAACAATTGCGTCGTCGGCGGCGGCAGGCAACGCCGGTGCGCAATTGGACGGGGGGTAGTATGCATACAGGGGGTCGATTTTTTGCTTTTCCATAAGCTGTGCGCAACTCGAGCAGGAAGTGCTCCGTATCCACGGTGAAGCGGCGATGGGCGTTGTTATTTGTGGAAACAGTGATGAGCATGCCCGAGTGTACACAGCGTACAATATATCAAAACGGTGTCCCAAGACCGCGGCAACCCCGAACACAGCGACAGGGTCGATGGCGGTGAAGGCCACTTGGTGCACCGTGAAATCGGTCTGCAACATGTCCAGAAATGCTTCGTCTCCCGGCTGGTCGTGGTAGGGCCATGAGTCGTGTGGCATGGACGTTGAAAATGGAGCGTTCCGCGGAACGTTCCGCACGCTCCCGTTTTCAAGGTCCACCCCACACGACTCGTGGACCTATCAACACCGGACAGGCGACGAAGCATTTCTGAACAGCTGGATGGCAGACTTCATGGTGCATCATAAGCAGCTTCCGCCGCCAGCGACGCCATTGCGGTAGTCGGGGCTGCCGCCATCTTCGGACACCCAACACCCCCCCCGCCCGAGACCGCATACGCCGCGTACAGTTGGACATACAAATGCTCCCACCTCCTCCAACAATCGCGCCAAGCATTCAATCGCCGTCGCTAAGGAGCACCTCCTGTTCGCGTTACGCGCAGTTTGAGCACCAAAAAAAATTTACCTACTGTATGTATTGCGGCCCGTACATTTCAGTCCAGAGTACTAGGGCTGTTCACGGGTCGGGTCAAACCTCGTGGATCGGGTCGGGTTGGGTCCGGTCGGGTCGGGATGGGTGGGTCGGGTAACAGTGGGGTTAGGTCGAGTCGGGTCGGGATGGGTCGGGTCGGGATGGGTCAGGTCGGGTAACAGTGACCGGACCCGATCCGTGAGAATTTGATAACCTCCTGACCCGACCCGACCCGTGAGACTTCAATACATTCCTGACCCGATCCGCGGATAGGGGTCATGGCCCGTGAAGAGCCCTTTATACGTGACCGCGATTTGACCCCTTTTGACTCACCGCCCCCTAGACAAAAACTAGAATATGAAGGCCAGAAGAGACCGATTTGACGCGTCCAAACTGACCGGTTTCCTGTTAGTAGCACCTTTGCTGACCGCTGACGCCGTGGAGAACATTCAAAACGTCGAGACAATAAAAAAAAGAAAAACAAGAAAAAGAGGAGGACAGCAAGGAACACTGCAGCCAGTACATTCCCCTCGCTTGGGATACAAGAAACACACCCTTCATAAGGTCATAAACACCCACACATAAACCCCTCATGTAGCACGCGCGATCGAACTATTATCACGCGCAGCTTGTAAACGTCAGTTCCGACAAAATTCTCCACCTCACAGCCCAAGAAAGAGGTGTAATGTTTTAATCAATTGAAAAACGTCTATCCTGCTGCACCTTCTCTTTGGTCATGAAACCGGTCCAGCGGTCGTGTTTCTTCAAGATCTTGCTGAATCCGCAGTAGCTCACCACGACCCAGTGGTTGAGCAGGAGAAGCTCAGTGTACACCTGCGGCCAGTCAGGTATTAACATTAGCATTCACAGTTCATAGTTCGAAACCTATCGAATTTCGGCTTTTTGCCTGTACGGGACTAGGAAGCAAAACTCGTATATTCTCCTTCAATTTCATAAAATGTGGGTGTGTACCAGAGCTACGATCATAGAAATTTCATTCCAACTGTGAAAAAGGGAGGTAAAAAATGACGGGGTGTTGCGTGCAAAATATAGCCTTTTCGCTCGTTTCTAGCAACCCGACAAACCCGTACGACCTGATTCACATATGTAGCCCGAGCCACGTACCCACTCCTCGGCGCGAGTGCACATCCGACCGACGCACAAGCCAGGATCGGTTTGACCGTTGCGCCATGTATACATACGGCAAAAATGAGGCCAATCTAGTGCCAGATAGTTGTACCCAAAACGGGGGTACAGTTCTAAAAGGGGTTGTTAATATGTTAACAATGCTGGCCCCCAAATAATCGGACGGGGGGAAGCCCAAGATTGACCAACCACGCCAACAAGGAGGGCTTAACCTTGAAAAACTCACGCTGATGCATACGCGCATGAGACGTATCCACATCTCCGCCGCCGCCTCTGTCGTGAGCATCGCGTCAAGCCCCAGCATCGGGCTCTGCAGGAGGTGCTGTGTGGATCGGTAGCCGTCTAGCACCGTCCTGGGAAGGGCAGGCAGTGTTTTTACATGTGGCACCGGGGTGAAACACACGGCAAGAGCACATACGGGGGGGAGGGTGGGATCACGAAAATACTAGGGATGCGACTTGGCAGGACTTGACGGCGAGATACTAGCCATTTGTTGGGTGGCGAACTGTGCCAACTAACTGTAATACCTACGACAAGGTATGCCCTATCCCCTACCGGTACGTGGCATGCTTTCGGTGGCGGCGGCCGTGCAAATTGGCAACCCCCCCCGCTCTTGAAAGAGGGTACTGGCCTCTTAATAAGGGTATTGGTCGTGGTCTACCGATGGCACCAGTATAAACTGACTTCGAGACTTCGTTTGGCCATAGTTCAAGGGTCCCCTGCAACCAATTGTCGACGATCTCGCCAAGCGGTCAACCTCAATCCAGGTGCACTCAGGCATGGGGAGAGCACGCCTAAAAGCGAGCCAGCAACCCCACGTACCACTGCGCGTTGGCAGTACAGCAGAGGGCTGGGAGAGCACGCCAAAGAGAAAAGCGGGCCACCAACACCCCACGTACGACCGCGCGTTGACGCAACAGTACAATAAAAAGGGGCTGATAAGACCGCACTCTCTCATTGTTTTGGTTGCTATACTCGTACTAAAATCACATAAAAAGGGTTAGACTTATCGTTTCACACGGCGGACAGGTCATGATCTATCTATCTACTGTAATCATCGATTCCCATTTCCATGATTTAGATCTGTCAGGGCAGATACATTCCTGATCTGTGTGATGTGTATGATCTACAGTAGCTCATGCCACTGTGTGGGAGACGTATAATCCGTACGAGGTGTGATCTACGTAGCACGTCATTCCTGGGTTGGATCTGTCCTATACAGATCCTGCACCTCATTATCAGAAAGGTAGGTTGGGATCTAGCTTACATATCTGTAGATGGCATGTCAGACGTGTTGGAGTTGAACTTTTTACTGCTGCATCACGTGTATAAAACTACAGTACTTCGAGGTAGGTTGGCCCGAGAAGTCAGGCCTAGCAGTGGTAAAGGGGGGGGGGGGTGAATAAGAAAGCTATGGCATGCCATTCGGTTGGGGTGCGGCATACAATATGCGTCGATGCGGCACAAAGTAGTTGTACGAGGATGCGAATGTTAATGCTTGACTCGCCTGGTTTTGAGAACATACTGGCCCTCTGACAATGCGAGGAACTGTGTGCCCCTTCTTATCTCGTAGTCCATCATCCTGAAGAATTCCACCTCGCTCTGGGAGCTGTCAACGGAAGAAAATATTTTGCACGACGCATCAAGAACACGGCGGGTGGTTAAGGGTGAAAACAAGGCGCTTGACCCTTTTAGGACTACAATCCCGTTTTGGGGACAAATTCCTTATAGGTTGACTGGTTTGTCCCCAAAACGGGACTGCGGTTCTGAAAGGGTTCAAACATATCACAGCACGCAAAAATGGCAACAGCAGTCGTGTTGATAGTCGAGTAGTGCCGATGTATACCAGGTATAACTAATCGTAGTATGAAATATACGGAGTAGAAATTTCTTGAGGATCTCTCCATCAATAGGACGAATAATCAGATGTCTTTGCTGTCGATGTCGTAAGGCAGACAGAGCCAATGAAATAACAGTTCTTCCGTGTGAACATAGCACCACATCTTGCGGAGCACGGGGAAACTATACCCGCTTCTCTAGAATAATACCAGTCGGTTTGTTGTTGTTGTTGTTGTTGTTGTTGTTGTTGTTGTTGATGTCGTTCGTTTTCGTTCTCCATTTTAACTCATTGCCCTATCCGTTTACAGGGGAGTACAGTGATCGGAACCTGATATTCCGTTCCCCTCGCTGCCTCGGCAAGGAATGCTGCGAGGCATGCCCTATCAGGCTTATGGCGAGTGGGGTAGGTCTTTCTGGCGGATGTAAGGCCGGACTCACCCTCAAGGAGTGATACCTTCTTGCTGCTGCTTGTGGCCGCGAGGCTCGGGCGGCAGTAGAGTTGGGTCGTACGTGGTGCGCCAGGCACGGAGACCCACGATTCGCGCGTCTTTTTTTAGGCAGCTGCGGCAGAGCAACAATGCTCAATCGGGGTGTCCGTGCCCGCAGGCAGGCGCCACCACAGACCACACTACGGCACAGTCTATTGCGCCTGTAGGAGGCTGGATTCGACGACGAGGGAGGAGGGAGACTGAGCGTCGACGTGCGGGGAAGGGACGGATTGAACTCCCCCTGCGCGAGAATTTTTATTTTTCAAACGAGGAGCATTTTGTTTTCCGGGATGGCGGAGAAAGGGAACCGACTGGAAGGGAGTGCCAACGAGAGCACGTGCAAAGGAGCGGGCGGATTCGGCTAAGGCGATGAGGCGGCCATGAAGAGCGGCAAGACGGTGCACGGAGACCCATGACCGGCGCGCACACCATCATCACGAGAGAAGCAGTCGTAGTTTTTTCTTTTTCCTGGTTTTGTTTTCACGAGTCAGAATAGTATCTACCTGTTATTAACGTCATTGGTCTTTGTTGTATACCCTTCATGGGGAATAACCCCCGCAATTATCAGGGACGTGGTATCATATAGCTGTGCTGCACCTTTTTGTGTCAGACAACCCAGGAAGAGATGGCGATCGTTGATATTCGTGTGGTGGTAAGGTTCGATTGCTCCTTTTTCACTGCATATCCGCGAGTCTTCACTCTGACAGCACTCCAGATAGCAGGCAGGTGTGCTGCCCTCTTGTGTTCACGACTACAGTGCGTTTCGAACGGAGCAGGCAGCACTCCAGACAGCAGCCACTGTAGTCAGCAGCCACAACCTGGTTAGTGGTGGGAACGGGGGATCTCTATGTTGTAGTTGAGAGGATATACCCGCGGCCATGGTAGTTCAGTTTGCACATTGGTTTTATCTTGTGTGCGCTTTCTTCGTCTCGTGTATCTTTAGGTAGCCGAATTTCGATTTTTTACGGTTTTTCGGATCTTCCTAGGGTTCCAGCACCTTTGTGTGACCACGGACTCCTTCGTCAGAGAGTTAATGTGAGAACAACAACAACTGCGTGCAAACATGACCATACATCTATTAACAGGGTTCTTAGGTCCATCGTGGACCCAGATACCGGGATAGGGCGAGTAAACGCCCCCCTCCCCAAAACAATTTTTCGAGCTCGATAACTCCATAACAAGAAGGTGCCAACACTAAACGACACGTTTTCGGACAGCCCCCGACGAGATCTGTCCAACGCCACCCTCATAGATTTTTCGGCGCAGACATTCTTCTTGTTGTGGAGGTATCGACCTCGAAAGGCCGATCCAGGGGGGGCGGGCGTTTGCTCGCACTATTACGGTACTATGCCTCCCCGTAGCATTATTACGGGGGGCTATAGTTAACAGGACCTATGGTACACATAAAAACCTATATGTTTAACCATTTTTACTAAGAATATTTGGTCCTGTTAACTATGCCCCCCCGTAATAGTCCGTGGTCGCAAGACAGGCTCCGAGAACTCTGTAGAACCAGATAGGGTCTGATGCGATTTTGAGCAGACTTGATGTGACTGAACTCGGTGCTTTGGTGATCGGTACCAGACACTCAACGAACCTCGCGTGGCAATGATAAACAGACGGAATGCCCGCATGTCGGAGGTGAGGAGGGTCTGTTCTCCCATGTGCCGCGAATAACTGTCACCGATTACATTGACGAATGAGCAGCAGGGTCAAACTACTGGAATGCATACGCACAACATCGTTCGTGCATATGGTTTGTACACGCGAATTCCTCTGACAACATCAGTGTTTCGACAACCCTTACGTTGTTTTTATCGCCCAAGAGAGGCGTGTTGTAAGCTTCAAGTCAGTTCATTGCTTTTCCACTCGCAGCCGTGAACCTTAACGAGACACACTCTTGAAAATAGAGAACAGTTCCGGTATGCAGGACCAGATGCGACTGGCCTCTCTACCGACCTTTGCAAACACTACTAACGAATCGTACGGTGCGGCGCGGGGCGGTGCCGATTATGGTTGCAGGTTTTCACACGGCGCGGTGTGGCGTGGTTGGAAATGGAACGGGGGGATGCGGTGCGGTGCCCGAACACCGGTCACAAACCGCATTGCACCCCATCGCGACAAAAACATTCAATTTCAAAGGCACTCGTAACTCTATTTCCCTTTTTTTTTTCAATTTTGTTTCTAGAGAGTCGCCTCGAGTCGAACGGTGCGGTGCGCATTACTCTTCCTGGTACCTTGGTGCAAGCACGCCACGTACGACAGACGGTGGACTGTCTGTAGCTCGGTGGCTCGAAACCCTGCACACAAATCGGAGGACGTCTGGGTGGGACAGGGTGTCACAAGGTTCTTTGCGTCGAATGGTCGATATTTCGGTATACATACATGGAAACATTCTACCAGGTATACGACATGCAACCCTACTTCCAATTTAAATTATATGCACATCCAGGAGAAGAGTTCCTCCGCTACGTATGCTATGCAGGCGGAAGAATCTCCGCAAGTTGACAAGACAACGGCCAGTGCTGCGCGCTGCTACCACGAATCTCGCTCGGTACCACGCGATATCATTCGGTACCACACAATCTCGCTTGGTACCAAGCGATAACGTTCGGAGGCATCGAATCGCGCTCGGTACTGCTTAATCCCTGTGGGCGTCAACGCTGAAAGACCGGAGTTAGGTTTAGCAATCTGGGAGAACGGATCTCTAGGGATGTTTTTGACTTGGACAATTGCGTAGCGCGGTCTGCACTTCGGAATCGTCGTCCGCAATTGAGAAATTTCCTGGTTCGATGCAAACGCGGCGCAGCCGCGTTTATGGCCAGTTTTTGGCCCGTTTTGGCTGCGGTTTGGGGTCAGGGTTAGAGTCAGGGGTTGGGTTGCGTCTTCGCCCGTACCTTGATCCCAATATGAACGAATATATCTGAACAGCCTACCAACCTAAAGATCCTTTCTCCCAGATTGTAGTGGGACCTCGAAAGACGGCCCACTCCTCGCGTGCGCATCTCGCAGGGATATCAGGCCACGCAATACGACCTTGCTTCCGATTTCGTCATGGGTAGGATCGGACTGTCGAAACCACATATATACTATATATAAAGCTGTAGGTTAGAGGAAGGTCCGGACCTCTAGAAAACACAGTCTATTTACCTCGGAGGTACTCACGTACGATATTTATGTGAGAGTGGGATCAAGCCAACAGCAAACGCTGCGGCTCCTTCGCTCCCACTGGTCACTCCTGATTGGCTGGGGGGGTCTATTATTAGCCAATAGGCGCTCAGGGGCGAAGAGAGGAGAGTAAGCCGCGGTGGGCGGTGCGCCGACAGAGGTTTAGGAGTCTCTCAGAGAAAAAGAGTTTCGAATTTTTAGATTCGAATATTCTTTTTTGTTATTGGTTTCAAAATAACAGGTCAAGAAATGATGGGTAGACCTGAATGAATATATATATATATATTTCTCATATAACCGTGTATTCTCGATACGAGTATACCAGCACATGTTATTAATATTACGGGGGACCATAGTTAAAAGGACCAAATATTGTTGGTAAAATTTGTTAAATAGATAGGTTTTTATGTATACCATAGGTCCTGTTAACTATGCCCCCCCGTCATAGTATGTCTATACACGTCCAACACGCCTCCCTACTTCATGTGTTTCATTATACGGAACGAAATAGACTACTGCTGGAAACAACTTCAGAAGTTGAAAGATGGCAGCCGTCGTCGACGAAGAGGGAAAAATCACGTCTACCCAAGCCCCCACGACGGGCCAACTGAAAAACGTTGGCTCAATTTCTCCAGAGACCAAGAATACTGGCTCGGGCTGCCTGTATTTCCACAACAGCACTTTCACAGTCGTTGCCTTGACCAGCGCAACCTAATTTTAGAACTGCAGTCTCATTTTGGGGACAATCCACTCAAATTTCAAGTAGTTTGTCCCCAAATCGGGACTGCGGTTCTAAAAGGGCTAAGGGGCCCTGTGCTCCCGAAGGCCCTGTCTTCCGTCGGCGCCCACACCGAAGGTGTTCAGGAACTCTTTGACGAAGCATATGTAACTTGACTTCGCCCATTGTCTGGTGTTGGCGTCGGACATTGGACCTCAGGCGGATCATGCTATGCGGCTGTTCCCAGAATCTTCTCGATTGGGAAGCTTTGCATACCAATAATCCTCTAGCCGGGAGACCATCCACGACAAGGAGACACAGGGCATGGTGTGGCTCGGTGCAATTGTCGAGAAGGACGGCTTTCACCACGACTTTCGTGAACTCCTCTGCGCCGAAATTCAGGACACTCGTGGTCCAGCCCTCACCCCGCACACAACCAACGACAGCCTTCCCTGTCGGGCGCACCGGGCTTGTTCCGCCGAGGTGCTCAGAATCGCGCTTATTGAGTTGAGTCTGTCCACTACGTCAGCTGGGGAATGAAGGCGAACGGTTCAGCCACTTGATTAACGCGTGCGGACCACTTCCGTCTCACTCTGGATCCTACTCCACCGATGGTTAACGAGCTTGACATTGCGGTCGAGTAATACTGTAACACGATCTCGGGAAGTTGGTGTTCTTTTACCACAGCTTGCCGCTTTCCGGTACACCGACGGACGCCCGGTCGCGGATGGGTTGAACCCGACTCCTTGCCAGTTCTACCCTTAGTCACCTGACCTTTTCCAACTCCCTGGTGCATGTTTGCAGTCAAGAGGACGGGCTCGCACAGCCATGACTGTACGAAAGCCGCGCTTTACTCCATGACCGAACACGCACTCGGCCAGTACGGCGAGGTTCAGCGTCGTACGAGATCCCACGAATATGACTTCTGCGAAGCGCAAGGCTTACTACAGTGCGTCTCTCAGTTTCTGGGTGTTGTGAAGAGTAACCTCGATCTCATGTGGACATGCGCCCTCGCCAGCATCGGAGTCAGGATGAATTCGTTTACTTGCCTGAGCGCGGTGGGTTTGGCGAGGGAGAAAAACCTGCTATCGGTGGGGAGACTCCCAATGGCCCTTGGACACTTCACACTGATCCCGGGCCCAACGTGCAATGTGTCGTCTTCCAAGCGTGATATTCGGGACGCCGAAGCTCCGTTCAACACGCAAGCTTGGCTGCCAATGAGCTATATTTCGCTGGAACTGTTTTTGCTTCACGCATGCCGAGATGTGCAGGCCGGACGGCGAGTGATCAGGGAGCACAACCTTAACAACGTCTTCGGGAAGCAGGAGCGAGCTCTCTGCGACATGTACGTCGTGAACGGGCGTACTTTTAAAGAGGTGGCCTGCGTGCGAACGATTTCTAGAGTTTACCCCCAGGCCAGTCGATCCGGATTGGAAAAGTGGAGACAATCCAGGTCAGCGCAGTCTCGTGGGCTGGAGGGACCGAGTCCACTTGCGCAACTGGAGCCGGACGAAGAACCTGCAGGCAGCGGCAGTGAGCCTGAGACTTCGTGCTTCCCCACGAGATTGTGCCGACCTGGATTGACTCCACCTTTTCAACCCAGACCGACTGGGCAGGGGGTACGCTCAAAAACTCCCTCGCAAGCCACCTCGGCATAAGTGCGCCCGGCCGCGGCGTACATGTCGCAGAGAGCTTGCTCCTACTTGACGGGGACGCTGTCCTTGTTAGGCCCTCCGATCACCCACCGGCCTGCTGGCACGACTCGGCATGCGCTAATCAGTACCAGTTCCAGCGGAAGAAAGTTCACTGGCAGCCACACTCGCGGGTTTACCAGAGCTTCAGCACCTCCAAGATCACGCATTGGACGGCGGCCCATTGCGCGTTGGGCCCAGGGTCAGTGCGAATTGTCCCAGGACCATTAGGAGCTCTCCACCGATAGTTGGTATTGCTCCTTCGTCGAAGCCACCGCGTTAAGGCAAGCAGGTGAATTCATCCTGACTTGGAGCATGACGCCGGCGCAAGTCCTAATGAAACGGGGTTGCTGCCCAAAAAACCTGAGAGGCCTTGGCTTCCGCCTGGCAGGCTTCGTATTACTTGGACCCCGCACGACGCTGAACCATGCCGTACTGGCCGAGCACGTGTTTGGTCATGGAGTAAAGCGTGGCTTTCGTGCAGTCATCGGTAGCCCGTCCTCTCGACTGCAAACATGCACCAGGGAGCTGAAAAATATCAGGTGAATGAGGGTAGATATGGCGAGAAATCGGGTTCAGCCCATCCGCGACCGGGCGTTCATCGGTGCACTGGAGGGCGGCAAGCTTTGGTGAAAGGAAACCATCGTCCCGAGACAGTCTTAGCACTCGATCACAACGTCAAACTCGTCAACCATCGGTGAAGTAGGATCCAGAGCGAGGCGGAAATGGTCCGCACGCATTGATGTTGGGGTCGTCGAATACCTCGGCACATGAACCCTTCGCCTTGATGCCTCAGCTGACGTAGTGGACACTCTCATCTCCGATGTTCCCAAGCGCGGGTTCCGAGCACATCGGTGGGATAAGTCTGGTGCGCCCGGCAGAGAAGGCAGTTGTTGGATGCGTGCGGAATGAGGGCTGGACCACGAGTGCCCCGAGTTTCGGTACAGAGGAGTTCATGAAGTCGTCGTGAAAGCCGGTCCTTTTCGACAATTGCGGCGACCATGCGCGAGTCACACCATGCCCTGCATCTCCTTGTCGTGGATGATCTCCCGGCATCCGGATGGTCGGGATGCAAAGCTTGTGAAATCAGTCGGGAAGAAGACAGTTCCGGGAACACACCCATCATCCTCCTGGGGTCTAATGTCCGACGCCAACATCAGACAATAGACGTAGACAAAGTTCCATGTGCCCGTTTTCGGCTTCGTCAAAGGGCTCCTGAACATCTTCAGTGTGGGTGCACGAGGAGAGACAGGGTCTTCAGGAACACAAAGCTGATCGGGGCAACGGCTATGAAGGTGTTGCTGTAGCGCCACAGGGAGCCCGAGCCAGTATTCTTGGCCTATGGAGGAATCGAGCCTACGGTTTTCGGCTGGCCCGTCGTGAGGGCTTGGGTAGAGACATGATTCCCCTGTTCGTCGACGGCGGCTGCAATCTTCAAGTCTGGAATTCAGCAGTACTTTATCCCGTTCAGTATGATGAATTACATATGGGTATGCAGGCGTGTTGGACTTGTATAAAATACTGACATGTAAGATGTACCCGTATCAATGATGCACGGTTCTGTATTAACTAGGAGAAGGCAAGATAGGATTCGCACCTCTACCCCAAATCCCTCACATGTCATCTTGAAAACAGTAACAAGAAAGGATCTCGAAATCCAAAAATTCCGACTGCTTCTATCAATACTTGGACGTCGTGCTATTGTAGTAGTAGCGCCATCAGTATTTTTTGCTTGGTGACTGTTGTGTGATAACTACACGGATAGACGCAACGCCAGTTGTGGAGCGAAATTCCTGGCGCAGATTTATTTTCTTTCTCGTGTGCTTGGAGGCGTGGACACCAGCTATGGTGGTTATCGTGGTGGTGGTGGTGGTGGTGGTGACGAGAGGGTGATACGGTGCCATTCTCTTGAGAGGCCACCGATCGCGGGAAAAAATATCGAAGCCAATTAGCCACAAGAAAGGTACCGCTTGGCGACCTTGCCTTTGTTGCATGTACTACACACCTTATGTCACTTTTCCGACTTTTTAACATGTCAAGTCACAGGGGGGGACAACAAGCGAGGCACCTGGTTGTATTCAATATGCATGTACCAGGTACTACTGCTCTTGCTCGCACCAAGCTGATGAACTACTCAATGCTAAATGATCCCACGGAGAGAGAGCACGGGAAAGTGCTCCCGTTCCATTCCCAACGGTTGTGTTGTGTTACGGGCTTAGGGATCTCTTTAGACTTGGCGTACAGCGAAACAATCGGTTTGTTCGACCGCTACACTGCAACAGCCGAGTGTATCGTGTGAAAGGATATTCGACTTCCGCGTGAAGATTCCAAACGATCAGCACTACACGACGGACGACATTCTCAAGCGCGCGCTTACATGCATGCAGGGGGAACAACGGAAACAGGAGGAAACTGTTCGCCTGGCCACCTGCTACATGCCACACCAATGCCAGGGTCCGAATAGTTGAGATCTAGCCCCGCAAACTCACAGCTGGCGTGTTTATGACTCTGACCACATACTACTTCGTAAATAAAGATGCCGGTCGTAGGCCGAATGTGCGATTACTCCTACTCTACACTGCTGTTGACAAACGTAATGACGCATGTCGTAGGCAAGTTAGCCCATTTACTTAGGCCGAATGTACTATAACTCCTACCACTCTGTAGGGTAAGTGAAAGTAAAAAAGGCATGACGCGGGCAAGTTATCCCATTTTTCAGCAGCGAAAACGACTCTACCGTTAATCCGGGCGTTGTTAGTGTTTCGTCCCCGACAAGTGTGGGTGCAGAAGCCACCATCCTGCCTTTTAGGGCAAAAGCTGCAGTCCGGTTCGGGGGACACCCCACCACAATTCTAAGTGGTTTGTCCTCAAAACGGGGACAGCAGTCCTAAAAGGGATGGGGGGCTGAGTGAGAGGCAACCGCAGACGATCCCCTACGGCAGCAACGATGACGCGAACGACTTGTTTCGGTGTCAGTTGGAGTTCCTCGGCAATTCAGAACCCTCGTCCCGGAGAGAGGTTTCCGTGTATCATACGTATATATCATATGATACGGCGATACGGCGTTTCGAACCTCGCGCGAATATTCTGGCATGCGGCTTTTCTTTGCGGTGGTATCATAGCGAAACCGCTAGAGACGCAAAGAGTATCGACCCTCTCACAAGACAAAAAAACCGAGATACTGGCGAAGGCTCGATTTATTATTTGAGAAAGGGTATATTCCACACTAACTTCATCACTGCCGCTCCAGGATTTCTCATGTTCCATTCCCGGAAATATCAAGCGAAGTTTCTATTAATCGTCGGCCCCTTGCTTAAGGGAAAGCCGGGAGGGTACATAACATAAATACAAATATACCCTGGTACCAGACACATCATATGTACACACAGAAGTGATCGCATCATACACACATACATACACACATACATACATACCAGGTATCCCGTATGTCGGTGTAAGGTGCGAATAAATTGCGTGCACCTATGGTAGCGTGTAAAACTACTGCCTTATATGAACCTACCTTTTAGGATACTATTAATACTACCCTGGTATTACTTATACTATGATTGGCGCCTAGTGCCGACCCACCCACACGAACCCTAGCCCCCTCAAAACCACAACCACGTTTCGGGGACAAATTACTTGGAATTGGTGTAGTGAAAGGTCGATTGGACGGGGGTAGAGTGCCTCTGAAGTACCACCTGCGTGGTGTGACTGGCGAGTCGTTGTTTTCGAAGCAGGCACGGGCTGCTGGCTACCCCGAGTTTCAACATGGGAGGCATTGTCACAGCCGATATGTGGTGTAGTTAACCCCTTTAGAACCGCAGTCCCGTTTTGGGGACAGTTGGGGACAAACTACTTGAAATTTGACTGCTTTGCCCCCAAAATGGGACTGAAGTTCTAAAAGGGTTAAGAGGGCAGTGGAAGCATCACAGACTTTTCAGACCAAGTGATAAGCAAACAATACGGGTACGCGTACGATATACTGGCGCCGGTACTTTTACACTTTGATATATCACCCCTTGCTATCACCCCCCTTCGGGCTCTTTGGAATCAATTGGTATGCAACACTCAACGGAATGATATCATGCTCCCCGGGTGGGTGTGTCAGATCTTACAAATCGTACTGTTATCACCCCCCTCCATATCATCCCCCCCACAAAAAACCACTCTCGGTGATAAAAATAGAGCAACACTCGAATACATCATGACCAATATCACCGGGGTTTGTTAGATACCACCCGATCACGGGCAACCCCCCGGGTGGGTAAAAATAGCAAAACGAAAAATTAAATATGACCCGGGGAGGCTTCTTGAGCAAAATATGGGCAGTGCTGTATATTTGTACCGGTATGTTGTGCGTGAGAAATAATAGCCGATCGTGGTTTGTACATAAGATTACTTATTTGTTTTGAGGAACCCCAGAAGTACGTACGTGCTGGTGTACTGCTGTAGGAACGGCCATGGTGGCCTATTGGTAACCTATTAATAGGATGCTGCTATTAATATACTAACAGTTGATTCCGTGAGTACAAATCCCATCGTAGTGGTGGCAAAATCTTCAAAAGGAGTTGATTCCGTGAGCACAAATCTCATCGCGGTGAAAAAATCTTCGAAAATAAAAAAGACACCACACAACTACTGAGAGCGCGTAGCGTTTAGTGGGCGAGATTCAATCAATGAATTAGACCAGGATCGACGAGGGAAGAAAGGGCTGAAGCAATCTCGAGATAAAAAAATGCAAGGTGGGGAGGAGGGAGGAGAGCCCATCATACTCCGTGTGACCCCGGACCTGAGTTACGACTACCTGGTACAATATAACGGGGGGCCATATTAAATAGGACCTACGGTACATACAAAAACCTATATATGTACCGATTTTTACAACCAATACTTGGTCCTAGTTACTATGGTCCCCCGTGATATTAATTTGATCAAGAGGGAGAGAGAAGAGAAGGGCCAAGAAAATTAAATGGGATGGAGGAGAAAAAAAACGCTCGTGACCAGTAACAAATAACTCCGCTGTTATCCCAGCTCCCACGGCGGTCCCATAGCAACATCAACAGCAGTTGATGTCGTTCGTGTAGGCTCGAGACCCTACTACTGCTGTTGTAAACTAACCTGTACGTATGGGGTCGTACATCATATTATACATACGTACGTGCGAGGGTTCGTGATTTTTTTATTTTTTTGTTTTTTTGTGCGAGGGTTCGTGATGGTTTGGTTCATCCACTCCATTTTTTGTACGTCGTTACATCGTTACACAGGTACATTCAAAGTACGTTACGAAACTTTAAGGATGAAAGACGGGCATTGCCGAGCAAACCACCGCTTGCTGCTGCTGCTGCTGCCGCTGCTACTCTCGTGTGTGCGTGTATCATACCTGGAAAGGGCCTCGGGCGTTGTCGCCGAGGGCTTGTGGTACTTCTCCACGTTGGTCATAGACTTGATCTTTTTCTGCGTGGTTGGGCATGCACACAGATCGTCGCAAGACACCAACAACAGTAGCAACAACACCAGCATCATTCATTTGCGGTTGGAAATAATGCCTCGTGTTTGTACTGCTAAAGACATACCAGGTACCAGGTACAAGGTTCTCCCTCCGGGAGATGCCTGAGGGAGTGGAGCAAGAACGGGTTGAAAACCAAACAGCATGCATATGATATGACACTACGCTATGAAATATATGCATACACTACTGAACATATAATATTGCCGGCGTCCCCGGTGGCTTGGTAGGTGGACCGCGTGCCTATTTATCAAGATCAATATCGTGGGTTCAAGTCTCACCGAGTGCATGCTCGTAGGGACTTTTTCTTGCATAAAAAAAAACGATTAGCGGAAAGGGCGAGGGCGTGAGTTAGCTACATTCGATGAAAATCGACGAGCAAATGGGAATGCTGAACCCAACGCGCGACAAAAAATCAAGGCATGTACCGGGGGGGAGAAGGGACGACACCTGTGACCACGGCTTGTCCAGAAGATTGCTGAGGGTAAAACCTCCTACCTGGTACGAGTTAGGCTGGAAAGTAAAAGTTATGATGAAAAAAAATGCATATACCTGGTATATATGTATCTGGTAGACCTTTTGGAACTACACATGGCATTTTTGGCGACAACACACACATGGAAATAGTGTGTACCAGGTAGTTGTGTTACTATTGACTGAATCATTTTTCTAGATTTTCTTGATTCCCTCAAATAAGGAAATCATATTTGTCATTATTTAATACTACTATAAATATTACGGGGGACCATAGTTAATGGGACCTATGGTATACATAAAAACCTATATATTTGACTATTTTTACTAACAACATTTGGTCCTATTAACTGTGGTCCCCCGTAATAGTGTATATCTTCGATACAGCGTTCACGGCGAGGAAGGCCTCTCCTGCACGAAGCCAACGACTGTCGACAAAAAAAAAGGTTTGAAAGCACTAACGCGCGACACACTACACACACGAGACACACACGCGTGACACATAGGACACAGCAGTACAAAGTAGTGGAGCAATATCTACATAATTAGAAAAGCGTGCACCCAAGAAGTGGCTGGAACTCACGACCACACTCGGCTGCCCGAGAAAATCGCACTGCGGCAACAACAGCGGCAGAGAGGCCTTGTTGTGCATACCTATTTAATACCTGTGGAAGCATGCATGTATAATATCACAACACGACAGCAGAGACCCCCAGCTCTACGAGTACAGATCGCAGGGTCCGATAAAAAAGCAACCATGTACCTGGTACGAAGTATTAATATTAATAGTAGTAGGAAGCCACAGCAATATACCGCAGACAAACTAAAAGACACGGGAGATTTTGCTTCCTGCTCTGCTCGAGGGCGGAAGGCGTGTATAGCGTTGTAGCCAGCTGTTTATAGCACGCACGCTGCACTGCCGTGTGCTGTTTGTTGTCTGTGGTGCCTGGGTTAGGTGCACCATATATACTACTGCAAAAAAAAAAGTAGAAAAGTACCAGGAAAAGAGAGCGGTACGAGTACGTAGCAAAAAAAAATGGACATGATCTCTGCATGGATCGAACTCGCCCCTTCAACTCCAAAATCAGGCATCGTGACCATTATTAGATATCAGGTACCTGGTATGAAATATTTTTAGACCATACTCGTACTAATATTTATTTAAATAATGGTACCTGGTACCTGGTATGAAATATTTTTAGCGGTGCGAGACACACACCGGACGCGCATGTACAGCACAACAGAAGGGAGAGAGGTGGTGATGACGGATGACGGATCGCAGCCTCCGATGAAGCAACCAGCTACAGCAGCACACCTCTCGCGCGTGGTGTTTCAGGCCGCTGATTGTGTTGTTCGGCGGGGTTGTATATAAACCTGACCATGTTTGTGTGTTTGTGTTCTCTGCGTTTTGTACTCGGATCTATATAACTGGCCGTTCGTACAGCAGAAAAAGTCACGCACGGCGGTAAAATAGCGTGGGTCCGTACACACCGTCAGCAAAGACACTACCAGGTACAGACTAGAATAGGCTCCAATGAACACAACTAGCCACACTATTAATAGTACAGCGCAGATGGGCGTGTCACACACGCACAGCAGTGTTGCCAGCTGGTACTTACGGGCGGCAACGTTGTACCCTGTACCGTTGTGCTCTCTGCCTGTTGCGTTGTTAGTCGTCTTGTTGCGTTGATCAGTGGTATGATACCTGGTACACAAGCCGTGCTCGTGAAAGGGACATAACTTTAGAACCGCAGTCCCGTTTTGGGGACAAACTACTTAAAATTTGAGTGGTTTGTCCCCGCATATGGGACTGCGGTTGTAAAAGGGATAAGACTGACGACACTTTACCTGTGGTACCTGGTACGTACGTACGTACAAAATGTACGTAGAGCCTCTCGTACTGAAACCAGGGAAATCGTATTTTCCACTCCCGCCGGGAAAAAAAACATTCAGGGCTTGCCACGCGTTCCAGAGGGCACGGGTCTACTGGAGTTGAAGACTCTACTCCACCGATCGCGCCCGGATCTCGACCAATGATCTCGACCAATGTACCGGGCAGGGTTTCCCGTGCCGACTGCATACTGCTATAATAGCGATTTGCCCAAAAGTGTTCGTACGAAGAGATGAAGAGATATGCTCGACCAACAAAACACAAACAACATACCTGGTAACCAACATTATGCCTACAACAGCAAGCAGTGGAATACCTGGTATACACCAAGAGGCTATTTTTGGCGACCTGCAAGGTAGGACTGCAACCTATACACGCTACGAGTGCAAGAGGTGTATTACTGCTGCTGTAGTGCAGGACCGCTGGCCCGTTGCGGAGTCATCGGACCTCAACAATGGTGCCCAGCGCGCGACCGTCGCTGTCCGTCGTCCGTCGCCCAAGATCATGTGGATATGTTCTGGTAGATATAAATCATCATGAAAAATCCAACGAAGGAACAGAGCAAGAACAGCACCACAACACAACCGCAATGACAACTCACGAACACGCTCGACAGTGGCCTTCCAGTCTTGCTCTAGTCCAGCACTACTGGAACACAAGCGAGCTTCAATTAACAAGACGCTGTGGAGGTGGGTGGTTTCGCTTGGCGTACGTCAGAGCACCAAGGCACAGAAAGGGCATACGGTCCGCCACGACGTACGCACAGCTCGCCTATCCAGAGTGACTGCGGGTCGACCATACTAGGTACCAGGTACATACTACCTGGTAGGTAGGTAAACACTCGATCAACACGTAAACAAACAGAGCGAGAGTGAAAACACGCACAGCACCACGACGAGACGACGGGAGCACCACGGCCGCGCACTGCTGCTGTGCCCTGCACCACTCACTGCACCTTCAAGAGCTTGTAGTTCAGGAAGAAGGGTCCCCATTCCACGGGTGATAGCTTGCGCTGCTCGTCCAGCTGGTGGCAGAACTTCATGGCGGGAGGGGATGATGACTGCTGCAGGCAGGCAGGCGATGTACGACGATGTGCGATGTGCGCACTCTCGTACCAAAGCCAGCCGGGGATGAAACAACGAAAAAAAAAAAGCTGGCCCTTTCCAAAGGTGACGTATCGGACGCCGGACGCCGGGGGACAATGACATTTGTACAGGATCCTTTAGAACCGCAGTCCCGTTCTGGGGACAAACTACTTGAAATTTAAATTGTTTGTCCCCACATATTGGACTGCGGTTCTAAAAGTATTTTCCATTCCACCTTGGGAGGCGTGTTTTGTACTGCTGGAGGTACGAGTATTATTGAGCCAAACGGCGTTTCTTCTGTATGTGGTCTCCAGTCTCCAGCCTCCAGTCTCCTCTGCTCTCCAACTTGTATCGAGTACGAATAAGTTGTGTCGTGTGTAGTGCAATCATGTTGTTGTTGTGTACAGAACGTAGAGGAAGAGTTTGGGAAAAAACTTACCAGGTACGAGGTACAAAAGTACCTTCTCTAGGGTTTTAAATTGTCATGCCAGTTACATATTTATCTCTATAGCAAAATGATCTAACTTTTTTTTTTTTTAATCTTCCTTGGAGATCTAAAAAGCTTACGTACGCCCAACACACTTTCTTATTTGTACCAACATCCGTTGCCCCTCTGCGGCCGTTACCAGTACCTGTAGTATTGATAGTAGTAGTGTAGTAGCCATCAACACCAGTGCCAGCTCCTTATTATTTATGATTTGAGTCCTCGCGATTTCTCAAGCAATAAAAGCTCGAACTCTGATTAGTAGACATAAATACATGTACCTGGTATGCATGTAATGAACATCGAAAATTATACCTGGTAGTCAATAATATATTACAGTAAGCCAACCACGAAAACAACTTGCGTCCCCTTCGTGATAATATCGCGTATCGACGTGTCACGCGCGTTAGCAGTAACGTGACATCATTTCATTGAACGACCGGTTGCTGTAGATTAAGTTCATGTCACATGGCTCACTCCCAACGAGTACAACTACATTCGTACTACTCGTAGATATATTACACTTACTACTACTGTGCTGCTGCTGTAGTTTCAGGAGTATATACAAGCAAGGATCTTTAGGGGGAGTTTTTGTCCTGTATGTACCAGGTACCTACTTGGGTGCGGGTGGTTCGCTCTTCGGAATCATGGTCGCGCAGTCGCGTTTCTCGCCCGTTTCTGGTCCGTTTTGGGTCCGGTTTGGGGTCAGGGTTAGTGGTTGGGTCTACGCCCGTTTACATCTTGTCTACACCCGTACCCTTCAATTGATCCCAAGAGCAGCCAGGAAGTAAAGGTATGAAAAACGTCAGCTGTGAGTTCGACTGATTTTAAATATTATAGTTGATACGTACCTGGTAATCAACTTTGCAAGCTGCGTAATACGTCTAAATCCCATTTTTTACCGAATTTACAAGTTGTATGATTCCCAAAACCCGCGAAGCAACGCAATATGTGAACGGCCCGCCCTTGCTAACGGCTTGTAATACGGGAGCTCGAGTAGCGCAACGAGCTATAAATAGCAACGGGCAACCCTCAATCGACGCTCAACGCCCCCAAACAATCTCTCAACTCTCTCAACTCTCCCAACGGAACTCTCAGCTCAACTCTCAACAAACGACGGTTTCAGATTTTTTAGCGTTTGGATATCCCGCATTTATTCGTAAACCGCCCAATCTTTGCGGTACGCCGTACGACGGAACCGGTATCTATCTGGTATAAGTGTTTCGCGTAGGGTGTTCGGCGCCTGTTCGGGGGCTACGCCATGAGCGAACAGGACGAGGGGGATGCCGCGTCATCAAGTAAACCGCTTGGTGAGAGTTCGTGCACCCATACTACCTGTACAATCTGTATACATCTTTTTTTACTCCTAGTAGTATTGAACACATGTAAAATGACATCGTAGAGAATTCTGGAGCGTCATCGGGTGTGCCGCATGATGCTCGAATGCCATACAACACATACCAGGTACATACCATCTACGATACGATGCCATGGCATATACATAGATATGCTGCTACGATGCTGCCGCTACCTGGCTGCCTGTCGGCACCGAACTACAGACACTGCGTTTCGGCAGCAGCGCATGGACGCCATACAGCCGATCGTCACCCCCGCGTGGGTCGTAGGCCTCTTCGTGGCGGTTGGGATGCTTTTCGTGCCCTTCGGGACATGGCTCAACCTAAAGTACGCCAAGGTCGTCGAGATCGAACAGCGGTACGAGGGTGTGGGGGCAACTTCGGACGACTGCTCAATATCAAGACCAAATCAAGGGAAGGAGGTAAATCATGTGCAAAGGCCAAACTATATACAGCAGCATATAACCACGTATGTGCTACTCCGTAGCTGGTGCCTGATGCCTGGTACCTGTGTTCTTGCGGCATGTCTGGTATAAATAGGCACGTGTGGGGAACTGCTGTGTTCAATTGCATGTTGTGCGATCTGAACAACGTTGCCGCCAGTATTATACTCGGAGTACATGATACGAATACTGGTACAGTCCTCGTGTTTAATACCAGGTACAATCTTCTAACGGTAATCCCTGCTGTAATAAAGCTAATAATATCAGTTGGCGCACAATTGACGTGTCGCCAACGGATCTTCTTGTTCAGTGCAAGGTGACCTTCAGGATTCGCGAGGACATGGAAAGCCCTGTCTATGTGTACTACGAGCTGCAAAAGTTTCATCAGAACCACCGAAGCTACGTCAAGTCACGGAGCTATGACCAGCTTGCGGGTGGGGTAAGTGTTTGGGTCGTTCATTCGCTATGCCGTGAGCCGCCCATGTGTACTCGTATGTATGGCCTTACTTGCATGAGGAGAACCACCGTTTACTTCAGGAGCAACAGGCGGGCTCCGCACTAAAGCCGCATTTTACTGGGGGGGGAAAGTGAGGTCTGATTCTTGTTCCACGTACCTTCGTGTCATAGTTATGATGCTATTAGCATGTGGTACTACTACAGTACATCATGACAAAAATAACCAGTGAGTGGTTGGTGCCCGGATTTCAACGCATTATACCCGCTCCGGGAAGGGAGATGCGAACGTGCAGCTCGCGGTGACAGTGCAAATGATCCCCGGTTTAAAAAATGACATCCCAGGTTTCAAGGTGTGGATTGGGTGGGGGTGTCGAATCCGTTCCTTTGAAGCAAAGCACCAGTAGAGCGAAAGACGACGAGAACTAGGTCTCCAACTTTTGTTGTATATCCTTCGAACTCGGTAGAGCCCATTTTACTGTAAGTCATTATTTCTGTCGGTTGTAAACAAAACAGGCATCTCACGTGAACTTAGAGATACTACGCTTTATTTTTCCTTCAAGGTAACACCTTGATGAATCGTTGGTATTTAATAAAGCACGACAACAGGCCGCTGTTGGATTTCTATCCTCCTGTAGATAATCATTCACAGTCCTTGCTCTCATTTTTTCCACTTTCAATAACACAGAGAAGAAGCGTGAGCATAGCTCTGTATGGTATACGTTAGCAGTGCCGAGGAGTACATATACGTAAATCCGCCCCCATGTCCAAGCAAGACAGCGGTGTTCACGAGTACAAAAGTGATGGCATAGATCGATGAAACACCGCAACAGCTGAGGCAAGGCATCAAGCGAACCTGAGCATTCGTATTGCACCTTTCCTGCCGCTCCCTCCCTCGCCCTCTCTCCCTATCTCTCTCTTTCTCTATCTTTTTTCTCTCGGGCAAACTTCAGGCTCCGTCAGCGGATAGCTGCGACCCTCTCGAAAGCACTGGTGCGCTTGACCTGAACCCTTGCGGACTAGTAGCAAACAGCGTATTTAACGACAAGATCGTCGTGCACAGCGCACCGTCTCCCTACGACAGTCTCCTACCGTACGAGTACATGGACGAGTCGGAAATATCATGGGTCACCGGTGAGCTCAAGCGAGGTTCCTTGATGCGACTGCGGCAATGGAGCTTTAGACGTATTCGCGTGGATGAGTCTTGATGATATTGTTGGCTTATGTCTCCTCCATTGTTCCTTCCTTCGACCTAATCCTCGTGCGGTATACCAGGTACATAATTTGTCGTTCAGAAATGTGATCCTATCAGGTGATATACACCTTAGACGATAGTTGCCATTAAAGGGTGTAAGCTCTACGCTTTCGTGTTGCTTTTTCGAACCCTCAAACTCGAATCTAGACTGATCCAAACTCGCTACCTAGTGCTGAGAGGGGGGGGTGGAGGGTAAAATAATAGGGTCGGTTTTGTGCCGTCCGGTCCATGATATCCGAATCTCATGTAGATTTAAAGCCTAGTCTTTCATTCCAACCGCCCTCCGATTACTGCGGGATAGGTTTATAATCCTATGTCGAATGTCGGGAATCGAGATTCGAGTTTCGGAAAGGGAATAAACATACGCCACAACACAGCCGCACGCTCTCCTAACAGATGATGTTGGATCTACAGTACGTGTGACGGGTAGGCCAATATAGAGCTTCAACTACAAGTAAGTCTAGTCGCCATAGGTTTGGATGTAAGGATCTCTTTAGCACTTACGCAAGGAGGATCGAAACTTCATGAGGCACCAGAAGCAACTGTTCCCGACGACCTTCCCGGGCATTTCTTGGTGGTTCCGCCTTTCCTCTAGCTACAAGGCATTTAACAAGAAAAACTAACGGGGGGTGAAGCCAACCAGATCGTCAAGTGTTTGTTATAAGGATTACAATCGATCGATATTTTACCCCTGTAGCTCAGCACGTAGCATCATCACTTTTGACGTCGTCCAGGTCACGGTTCGTACCTCACTTCAAACGTTTCTTTTTTAGAAACGCTTGCGCGTGCACACCTAAAAACACGTCTCTCTGGTTCCCCAGGTAATGAAAAGAAGCGGGTAGGTCAGCGTACAGATGTATTCGGTTCCGACGCCCCAAAGATCCCGCCGTTCAGAGGGAGGGAGAGTGTTATAAGGATTACCCTGGGCTGGGTAATCGATCGATTTTTACCCCTATAGCTCAGTAGGTAATACCATCAAATTTTTCCGAGAAGCGCAATTATGTTGCTAAATGGAAGGTCATACTTCGAAGTATTAAACCTTTTAAGTCGGTCAAGAAGCCGTCCAATGGGGCCTACGACAAAATGCGTGATTTTACGGTACTTTAAAGCTGACGTCTGCATCATGACGAGCGTTTAACTACTGCTGTGTTGCCAGACAGGGATGGAGACTTATCTCAGCCTGCCGGCTTCGTGGCGGAAGAGTGCGTACTAAGCGCTAGCTGTGAAGAATGCTTGGGTTCTGCGTCGTACAGCGACTGCCAGAACTACACGGACAGTCGAACAGGTTAGACAAAAGGACTGAGCAAGGTCAGCTTGTAAAACAGTGTCCGAGGCAGGAGAGGAGCTCGTACTATTCCGCAGGAGGATGAACTACACATACAAATAAACTGTTGTTTCCTATCGCGAATCGAAGGGGGAGCATGCAAGAGCGCAAAAGCTATTCGAGCCAGACGCTATTACAGTAGAGGTGTATTGACTGCAAATCTGGTCAAGACCATTACGCGTGACAAATCACCTGCCCGAGGTGCCATCACGGATACCAACCGACAGAATGCAGACACTATATTGTATGCTCGCTTCCTGTACAGCACAGTACCTGAAATTCCCTACCCGGCCTTGTAGTAAAGATAATGCAAGCCTGGGCCGAGCACAAAATCGAATTAAGGCCGCTTGATTGCATCGCCCCCAGAGGAATCCGAACATCTCCCACAATTTGTTCATGCTGCACAATGCGCCTCGATGCCAGGCACAAGCTACAAATACTGGTATCCGGACGAGGCGACTACGCAATACCTCTACGAGACGTACCCGGATGTAAGTTTTGGCATTGATCTCTCCGAGGTGCAAGATGTAGAAGCGTGCAGTGCAGAATATACAAACACACGCGCAACATATCATGCTCGGTATTTAGTTGTACCAGGACACAAAATACAGACACTTTGAGAAGGGCGGCCTTACCATGCGCAAACATTATGTTGCGGGAGGAGCGCAGTAATCAGAACCAAACTATGTCGTGTGAACATAGGGGGATACCTGGTTGTTGACTCTACCGTGGGTTCTGATCACCCGAGGTATGTATGAAATGGTGCGAGGGAACATCCGCACAACAAGCAGTCGCACGCTGCCCACGTGTCGTACAACTCATGACATTATGCCACTCTGAATGTAAACATAAGAAACATTCACTCTTCATCTTCATGTCTAAACGATTCTTGTATTTCCGTCTACAGTAGAGCGGAAAATGACACAATAAGCTGACCATCCCCTGACCCAAGACCCCGGGCTGCTGCTTATGGTCGATACTCACATCTTCCCCGTTTTGTCGTCGGTTTGTTCATCAGTCGGGGGCAACTTCTTTTGACCGATGTTCAAATCGTCCGTTTTTTCGTTGGTCTTTTTTTGCCTGTCGGGCTGCTTCCTGTGATCGGTGCTCAGATCGTTTTTAGTCGGTTTTTTGTTCGTCAGTTTCTTCGCCACTTTCTCTTTGCCAGAAGAAGTCCCGATAGGATAGAAGCCGTCTAAGGCACCCGAGGGTGCCCGCGTATGGCGCGACCTCTTTGGAGGTGAGGCTTACAACAAGACGGAATCTTAAACCTGAGGCTCACGAACAGGCGGAACAGGGGGGATGCCCCCCGCCAGTGCATTGAGTGCGATGTGCTGTTTTTGTCCTCGGACACATCCCGTACTTTTGGTTTTGTCCATTGACCCGCTATCGATGGTTGATTTCTTGTTCAAGGTACCAGTTCGAGGAGATGGATGCTGCTACGTATGTATGATGCCGACGACTGCTCACGCTCCCCAGGTCCAACGCATTATGTCTCAGGTGATCAGCCCCATCCAGGGTGTGGCGGATGAGCACTTTATTGTGTGGATGCGCACGGCTGCGCTGCCGACGTTCCGCAACCTGTACGGGCGAATCGAGCACGATTTGAGAGCCCGGGTGACGATAACGTTCAACGTAACCGCAAGTGAGGCTCCTCCACACACAACCAATTGCACGATCGAAGAAAAATGCAAACGTCGAACAGATTACGACCTATACAATCTGCATCCTAACCCAATGGTATCGTATGTTGTGCGGGATCTGTGTAGTGTAATACATATCTGACCCAAAACAACAGCTGCTAGATCGCTCAGGGTATACGGCTCCTACCCGGCAACATGAGCTAGATCATACTTGGTACAGATCGAGAGCCTGTCTTCCCTGAACGATCTAGATCATGAAGTGAGGATCTGATCTATGATCTATATGGTGCACAGAAAACTTTCCGGTGGGTTGGACCTATGGTGGTCAAAGAGAGTTGATTTGTCGCCCAACACATGCGGAACAGCGTGCTTCACTACAACATCTGAGACGCTTAGAACCCACGCAGTCGTCTAGCTTCAACGTGTTTAAGCGCGTTTTATTTTTTTGGTCCCCTCCACGTGTGCCGCGTTCTCATTCGTCTGCGCTTCCCACCCCCGGACGCCCATGAAACGCCTCCGCCGAATCGAAGACTTCCACGTTGCCGATTTTGGGGGCACGAAGAGCCTGATCTTAACGACTCTGTCTCCTGTAGGAGATCGCAACGGCGTGTTGGGGAATGCCTTCATGGCGGTCGGAGGAGCAAGTTTGACAGCGGGGCTCGTTGTGCTTTCCAGGTTCCAGAAAACACCAAGGTCAGAGTCGCGCGGTGCGCTTCTCGCCAAGCAATGAACATGCAAAAACTGACGCTTCTCAGGGTTACGTGCGTACTTTGTGTTGTTTCGCTCGATCTCCCAAGCGTTCTTGTGTAGTTACCGATGATTCAGGCAATTGTTTTGTTGCAAGGGATATCGATACCAGTGTTGTCGGCATTTCTTTTTGTTGCGCGCAAAATGCCACCTATGTTGATCCCGCACATCGCGTATTTGATCGGCGAGTACCGCTTCATGTTTCGGAAGTTTCGGGTCGTTCCCCGCGGTCTGTAGTCAGGTCCACACAAAGTACCTCCTTTTCAACAAAAGGACCCTCGCTATGTGCCTATGACATACACTGCTGAACAAAACGGCCCACGAGCGTTTCATTGTCGACGAGTAAGGCCACTGAAACAAGACAAAACGCTTCTCGAATGTCGGCCACAACTTATCGACATTTCTCTACATATCGGTCCGTCGAAAAATCGCAGAGAACTCGCGGACGTCACAGCCTTGACATAGGCGGACAGGGGGGACCAGGCGTTACGGGACGGTAGTCCGACCTCGTTCCTGGAGTGTCGCTTCAAGTAGTAGCTGGAGGCATGCAAACGGTTCGGCTGTACATAGCTACGAGGGCAGAACCCTATCGGAGGGATCCTACGGGCAAAACGCTGTATAGGTATAGTGTACTACTGTAGGTACCAGGTATCTTGTTGTGTTGTCTCCAATCAAAATATGAGCTACGGATACGGGTATAGAGGGGGAAAAGGCATGCTTACGCGGGTTGATCCAGGCGATTACTCGGGTTGGTCGATAAGATACGTGTGATACATCCGACGTTGTGAATAGCTTTCACGCAGAGATTGTCTTAAGGCGCCCAAAGGCAATGCCTGAAAGCGATTTTATGCGGGTGGAATACCTCCAGATATTCTCCGCCCGCGCTAGAAATTTGGACACCACACCAAGCTTGGCTTTCTTTCGCTCCTCTGAATCGAAGAAAAACCAATAACGGATATTGTTCTAGTCGCCGTATTACAGAATATATGGCAAGGGGGGCGCTTTCTACCGCGACCTTGCCCATCTCAATACTTGGTTATTACAACACTTCTCTACAGCCTACGGCGTCGCTATTGCTATCCTTCCTTCTTCGAGGTGAATTCCGTAAACCTTTGCTTCAGCTCTAACTCCGCTTTCGACATCGCACCCACCCACCAAGAGGCAAAAGCGGCCAATCCCATGGGGGCTTCTACTGCTTGCTTAGCAAGGCGATCTATTGCTTCGAGCAATTCGTCTAGAGTAACCCCCTTGCTCTTTTCTGGCTGGGGGGGAGAATTTTCTATCTGCTGCTCTGACAAGCTGTCCGCTGCCCTCCCCGGCAAATAACCTTCCACGGATTCCCCCCCCGTGCGAGTCTGTCTACTCTCCGCGCTACCGACACCAGAACCCAGGGGTTGGTCGGGCGGAAGGGGAGAAGAACCGCCGATATCCTCTTCCTTGCTCTGAACCGAGGGATACGGTTTTCTTGTTGAGAAAAACCGCCCCTTGAGAGCGCCGACAGTAACTTTTGCGCTGCCTTTTCGCTGCTCGCCTAGGCCAGACAACTCTCGCACGACTCGGTCGCGTACCGCGAGTACGTGCTTCTGCTTCAGACCCCCCCCCGACGAAGCTCCCGCTTCGCCGTGGGTTAAGGCTCCAAACGTTGACGCCGCGGATGCGAGCGTGCCCGCGTCGCACGTTAGATGCAGTTCTCGATGCTCCCTTGACGATTTGGCTACTCTCAGGCGAGACTGAGTTCGACGTTTGGCTTCTGCGCGCTTCCTTCCCGCGTCTAGTCGGCGTATGCGACCAGCCATCATCCTGGTGTCAACCGGTGGAGGTGCCCCGGCCAGTTTGTCCTTCATCTCGCGTCTTGTGTGGTTATCGACGAGGGGCTGTGATTCGCTGGAACCGAACCTGAAGCCCGCTCGAACGCCCGGTATGGCGGTGTCCGATTCGGAGGAGGAATCGAGAGACTCGTCGTCTCGGCAGCCGGCGAGAGCCAAGGACTCGATGCCGTGGAGGGTTTGCATTTGGAGTAGACGCGAGGCGTTCTTCAGCAGATGCCTAGGTATTTAAGACGTGGTGGGGTAAGGAGGGACATCGCCGCGGTGCAAGCAATATAGGCGTCAATCAAAAGCGCACTTTGCTACAGTAAATACATGTTCCTACTTGCCAGCCTCGGCGAACATTGTTCAAATCCACCAACAACTGCCGCTAAAACACAACTCGAAAAAAAAACGTAGTGGGGCGCTCTCTAGCCAAGGGGGTGGAAAAATAAGTCTTTGGTTTTTTAGGAGACGACATCAAATCAGCAGGACGTCAGCAGTGGTTTAGCATCTGTGATGAGGCGTACAAGCCTCTCACGAAAAGGAGAGAGCCCCGCAAGAAACTCGGCCCGAGATTTTCTCGGAAACGAGAAATCGTCGGAGCAAAGATGCTAAAGTTCGAGTGGAACATACCCTTTCTCCATCAAGAAACCTCCAGACTGGGCCAGCACCCCAGTTTCTTATCAGAGGGCTGGCATCTTTTCGGCTTCCGATTGAACATACGTAGTATTTTTTTTAAATGTTTGGGGTACGGGCAAGAACTGAAGCAAAGCACGCGGAGGCGGAAGATCTCGGCGGCACGATTCGTGTACCCATTAGTAGGATGGATGTGCGGTGATGCGGTTCGTAACCTTCGAACGGGGACTTCTGGCTCTGCTTACCTAGCGACGACTAATCCAATGGAAGTCCCTCTTGGTCCTATCCGGAGCTTTTCAGATGAGCACAGGCGCTTCATTGCAGACCGGCTTAGCTTGAGGGCGGCAGTCTGACAGTCCAGGGGGTTGTGCCCAGCGATAGAGACGGACCCATCCGCTCGCTGTGTGATCGCCAGCACGAACCTACATACAGGCACAGCAAGGACGGTCGAGTGATGTGCAGTTGTTAACATACCTGGAGTGGTTTCAACGTTATGAAACTTTAGACGAACGTTTAGCGGGCCCCGAAAGCCTCTATCGGCTGAACTGACCAAACGGAAACGCCCTTTGGTGCGCCATACGTAGGGTGCTTGCGATTTATACCGGTGCATACACGAACGTGAATCTTTAGTGCGCTACCTTTTACTGTATAGAGCTAGCATGACAAATTGTGTGGAATGATATGCAACGAACCGCCCCTTCTACCGCAGATATTTCGATACAAAATGCAAACGGACCCTTCAAGGCGGAGTTCACGAGAAACGTTGAAAACGATCCCCTATTCCCGACTCGAGAGAAGGCCTTATCCAGAGCACTCCGAGACTGCAGCTACCTGTAGATCGCTCAGCAAGTCTTTTCGTCTTCTTCGAACGAAGAAACAAATATAGAAGATGAGTTTAAGACCCCACCTACCCACCCACCCACCCCAACGAATGCTAAACCGCGTGTGTGCCGCGGATGCGTATCACCTTATTCCCGACACGCAGACGACGCCGGTGCCATGAGTTGCGTCGAAGCAGATGTTTTGCCGTCTCGGTACGACGGTAGGACTGTTTGAATACTGTATACTGCCCATCTTCAGGCGGTCCATTACCCATGTTGCTAACTCTAGCCCCGCCTTGGAATCGCCGGATACCTAGAGGAGACATACGTAGTCATGGGGTGAAGGGTTGGCAGCCGCGATAACAGCTTTTTCATCTGACAAAGCTTATGTAGATCTGAAAGGAGAGTCCCCCATTCTGCTGTTCTGAACTGTGTTTTCCTCGTCCCCCTCCCTACGAGGTATTTGCACCCAAGCAGAGTGTACAGCGCTTGCTTGAACTAACCATCGAGAAAGCATGTCTTAACTTTGCCCAAACACTCGATTTTCAATTGGCCGCCTCATGATGATAGCCTGTTTCAAGTATGGACAGAAACATGTCCCCAGTATGGACAGAACTGTGCCCCCAGCGCAAAACAATCTACCAGGTACGAGGTAGGGAACAAATCACAGCAGCAACATATATGTGTTAGCCCACTGCCTATAATTAAAATGTAGAAAAATCGGTGTAAACCCACGCGAACCGGGTGGTGCGCAGAAAATCAGGCCCACCGGAAAAGTTGTTTCGAGAGCAGCAACACAGCTATTGCTACCGATCTACTCTGGTAGAACTCTGCGCTTCCAAACCTTGTTTTCGGTATGGGCATGAATCCCTGCACACAACGAGAGAAGCGATTGTGGTGTTGAAAATCCACACCTGCTCGCCGCCACTAAGGACAGCGGCCTCCATATCCTGTCCCGGGGACACTCCCACGGGCCTCCCCATGGCATCGATGCCATCTGGCCCTGCGAGCAGGCGGACCATGTCGAACGAAACTCGACACTTCCCGGGCACGGTGTCACTGCTTGTCGAAGGGCCCGGCGGCCCTTCTTTCCCGTAGGAAGTAGCATAGTCATCATCGCCGGTACCAAAAGCAGAAGGTGGATGATGTGTAGATGACTGGGCGCTAGAATCAGCCGACTCCGCGGCGTGATGTTGAGCACCTGATTCCGCGGTGAGGCGCTCGAGGGCTTGCAGGGCTTGCACGTAAGGACGAGTTTGACGCTCGCCGCCTCCGTTCGTCGCTGACTTGTTAGCGGCCAGTTGTCGGGGGGAAGAAGACGATTTTTCGTCGTCGTCGTCTTGCGGACTTGCTTCCACTTGGGCTGCAGTTGGAGGGATACGTTTTTCGAGATTAGAAGTTGCGTTAGGTGTAGCTGTGTCGCAGTGTGCTCGTGTGTGTCATAGGCAGAGTTAATGTTCACGTCATTTTGGTGCGTGCGGGTTTTGTCACATGCTCGGCGCTCGGCGCACATGGCAGTTCTGAATCCTGCCGAGGTAGAATGCGATGTACTGTTATGGACCCTAACCTTAATGTCCAAGTGAAGTGTTAGCGTTGACTCGCTACCAGGGGCTGCGAGGAGAAAGCTCTCCACGGAAACGTGGAGAAAAGAGAGAGTGAGCTCGGACGGGTCGGCAAAAAAACGCGTTCTCGGCTCTTCAGCCTCGGGGTTGTCGTACCGAGCACCGCAGTTCGTCGGTCAGGTTCTCAGATAGGATTATCTCCTTCCGATGTATTATATCTTTCGTTGGCAAATGTGCGACGACCATTCTACAAACCGTTTCCCAAACCTGTTCTCCTCACTGTAGCTACTTTGTTCCGGGCTCCTAACACGGGGATCTTATGCCTCACTCCCAAATATAACTTTGGCTGAATAATGATTGGCTGGGGTTCACAAAGCCACCGGCACCCGCGGAGGTTAGGGTCCCATCCAAGGATGAAAATTTCCTGCCATACATTTACAACTTCAGCAAACCGGGGACGAAAACGGTGACCCCACACGTCGACACCGCCCGAGACGACGGTATGGAGACCGCCACCCGATTGGCTTGATTGGAAGGAAACGAAAAAAAAACGCTCAAGTCGTACAAGTCGCACTTGCAACCCGTTCAAGGGTTTGTGAAACACAGATCGACGGAGTGGACGACGGAAGGAATGGCTGAAGTCTTCTCGCGATAAGAATGCAACCTTAAAAGGCAAAACCCGCAGTGGGGGGGAGAGAGAAGAGAGAGCCTGCTAGGTGACCCCGGACCTGAGTTACGACTACCAATAAGAGGGAGAGAGAAAAAGAAGGGCGGGCGAAGATAACAAATGGGAGAAAAACATATGAAAAAAAAAGAATGCTGGGTAGTTCCCTAGGTGACGAGCCCCGTCAGTCACGAACAAATAGTGCTCAAAATGACCCCTTTGTTGCCGCGGCATGGCGAATCTGCCAGCTCCGCTTGCGCCCTTCAAGAGACGAACAATGTATACTATTACGGGGGACCATGTTGAATAGAGGACCTACGGTACAGAAAAAACTTATACATTTCGACAATGTTACTAACAATATTTGGTCCTATTTACTATGGTCCCCCGTAATATAACTTGTCGATAGTTGCACTGTATGTTGCAAGGGAGGGGTGTCGCTCTGTGGTCGCGAGCATGTCGCCGAAACACGGAAGGATACACGACAAGATAACGCGGACACATTGCAAGGTTAAACGCGGAAAAGCCTATTACGGGGGACCATAGTTAATAGGACCTACGGTATACATAAAAACCTACTGGTATGTTAGTTATTCCACTCGCATCTGTCCCTTCGGGTAGCATTTTCCAGAACTTGGTTGGTTTACACAGGCTTCAACTTATCGCAGCATCTGCTATTACGGGGGACCATAGTTGATAGGACCAAATATTGTCAGTAAAAATGGTTAAATATATATGGTATTGTTTTCTTCAGGAGACGACATCTAGTTGCTGTTGTTGTTGGGTTTGTCGAACGATTTTCTATTTATTCCGACAGGCCGAGACCGGGCCCGTCACGAAACGTCTAACAGAGGAAGAGGTGGGTCCACAGGCTAACAGCGTCATTTTTACGACGAGGTGATTGTGATCTATTGTGTTGACACGAACCGACTAATATATGTACAGCCTTGTCGCGTTCATCGCTCTGTTTCTGTCATAATGATTGTTTTCTCCTTTGACAAAAATGTCTCGGAAATTGATGTACGCGACCTTGAACGGGCCCCGTTCCTCCTGACAGCGTGTGAACTACACCCGCCCTCACAATCAGAAGGCAGACAAATGGTATGCTGCAAACGTCCGTACCCCTGCCACGTGTAGCAAGCAACACACCTTCATGATACTTCCTCCGTTTGGACACTTCCAGTCTCTTGTCTTCCTTGAATTGCCAGCAATGTACCATGCATCTGTTTTTCCAACGAACGAAAGGTGTGAAGCATTGCTGACGACTCGGTTTGAGCGTCTACCCAATTTCCAAGTCAGATCACCAGTAGAAGATACGCCGAGCGAGCCCCATTCCGAGCATGCTTCCGGCTCGGCAACGTAAAGTCACCAGGGCTGTGACACACTTGACTCATCATGTGGCGCACAGTTCATGCGAGCACGAAAAAAAATAGAGCACGCCTGTCAACTGCACAGGTGACCGGGACCCCCCCCCCCCCTCTGCTGCACAATGTGGGCGCGAAAAACAACTTGTGGAGACGTTGAACCTGTAACAAACCCCACAAGGTGATGACAACCTCGCAATTCGGTACTTATATCGTTTGCTACATTGTTCGATGTCTCCACGAGGTTTTACTTCACGCTCTCAATGCCCAGGGGGGTTGTCCCGGTCACCCGTGTGTGGATGACTCTTGGCGAGGGGCAGTTCGACTCGGTCATCGAGGCGTGGCACGTACAGGGTTACGGTTTTCGCGTCGTACCCTCCCTGTTTGTTTGTTTTTTTTCTGTCGTGATGTGAAGTACACCGGCGTCGCAAAGCGTGCCTCAAGTTGACGGAATGTCTATCGCCTGCTAAAATCATTGCTGGTGCAGCTCCCGGCCAGTCGCAAGCGTGTGCCTGAACTACTTTTGCGGGGAACGGTCCTATTCTACCAGGTACCATATTTCTGACTGATAATAGCTCCCGGCCAGTCGCAAGTGTGCCTAACTTCTTGCTGGTGACAAGGTTATCGCCTGCGCTGTTCATTGCCGCCGCAGCTCCCGGCCAGTCGCAAGGGTGCCTAAATGATCTTTGATGGAATGGTAAACTTCTACCATATTTCAGACAGGTGTAGGTCCCGGCCAGTTGCAAGTGTGCCTGAACCACTGTTGATGGAATGGCAACATTTTTACCACATTCGTAATCGGTGCTGCTCCCGGCCAGCCAGAAGGGTGCCTAAATTTGTTTTTTGATGGGACGGCGAATAACATTCTACCATATACGAAGTATGGTGATACCGTGCCGTATTTCTTACCGGTGCAGCTCCCGGCCAAGTGCGTCGGAGTCATCCGTCGATTCTTCAGCGAACTGGAGAATTGCCGCCCGGCTTTCGCGACAACAAGGCACAGGGCAAGCTGGACCAGGGATCTGGAAGAGCAGGGAGTTGAGGTCGGGATATTATCCCCCGCTCAAAAATCAAAGCAGAGTCCGGACGGGTGATGTACGGGTGATGTATTCATATGATACTGTAGTCCAAACGCAAATTGTGCCCATACAAGTATCTGAGTCTAAGACAAGACCGCACGTTATAGTGCCACTTTGGGGCTGTTTCATCTTCATCTCAGAAACATGGCGACAAAGATAATGGATGTACACCTCGTACAGACACCAATGCTGGTCCACCAAGTTCCCAAGATGTGAAAATCCAACCAAAAAAGGGCCTCTTGCCATTATCTCCCCCCTGAGATAGTGGCGAGTATAATGCGCCACTATCTGTTGCCGGTTTTTTGTTTCCCGCAAGGATATACCATGATACATGCCCTGGTGCTATATTCTAGAACAATACGTATAATATACGAAACATGTACATGTGCTATGAATGCGGATTTTTTGCCATACGCACTGCTGTTGCACAGCCTGTATACTTTGGGTGGCGAAGTGGTACCATAACATGAGGTCTAACAGAGTATCATGTTACACTTAACTACTGTACCTGGTAGGCCAGAGTGGTCTTTTTTTTATGTTTTTTACCGTTTTCTGGAGTGACCTCTGGTGGTTAGTACCCCGGTGTATGTTTGCCCCGGTGCTTTTCTAGCGTTCTCGCACAAGGTACTTATATAGCTTCTCGAACATACAACGCGCCAATCATTGACACCTGATACGATAGGGGTACTGTACCTCGTACCTTTATTTTACCAAAATGTTTGTGACTCTCAACTGGGGAACTGCCCACCAATAATAGTGTGTGTTAGGATACAGGTACTGTACCTTGTTTTTACCCAAAACACTTGATGATTGATGGAGCTTCTCAACTGGAGAACGGCCCAACAACCATAAGGCGTGCTGCGTACGACAGCGGTGTTGTACCTTGTACCTTTTTTTGGCCAAAATGCTTGTGACTGATGGGGCTTCTCAACTGAGAAACTGCTTGTTAATGGTATGGTATGGTTTGTTTTTTACATCATTCTTCGACATAGACCAGCCCATGGAGTCGATTGCTCGTAGGGTTAAGCATACACGTTTTACTGACCTTAGCCCTAAGTTTGGGTGATGCACATATCTCCTCGCGTCAGGACCCTCAGAAAATAGCATGCATATTACAGTACGTGCCAATCCTGTTACTCAGGCAATACCACAAAAGCGGTGATAAATTACATCTAAGGTGAACTAAATGACATGTCGCTGGTGTGCAGCGGTGAACTCGAAGGCGGTGACACTCGCGAGCGCCGCGCCCAACAATACCATTCTTCTGCATCGCCAAAGATAAACGAGAACGTGTGTCCCCTAAACGGGAACGCAGTCCTAAAAAGGGGATCAAGGGGCCCCGCCAGTCAGCGATCATTGTTTTGGCCATAAAGTGCCACTGCCTCTATCAAACCACGGGCCGGGCTCTCTCTCTCTCTCTCTCTCTCTCTCTCTCTCTCTCTCTCTCTCTCTCTCTCTCTCTCTCTCTCTCTCTCTCTCTCTCTCTCTCTCTCTCTCTCTCTCTCTCTCTCTCTCTCTCTCTCTCTCTCTCTCTCTCTCTCTCTCTCTCTCTCTCTCTCTCTCTCTCTCTCTCTCTCTCTCTCTCTCTCTCTCTCTCTCTCTCTCTCTCTCTCTCTCTCTCTCTCTCTCTCTCTCTCTCTCTCTCTCTCTCTCTCTCTCTCTCTCTCTCTCTCTCTCTCTCTCTCTCTCTCTCTCTCTCTCCATTTCTCTCTTTCTCACCTTGCACGAAGTGACGTGCAGCTTGAGCAGCTCTTCCGCGACGTCCCACGGCCGAAGAACCCTCTCCTCGGGATCCGGCGAGCTTGGTGCGGTCTCCACCGCCTCTGTGAAGGTGGACTCCCCGGAGTCACACGTCCGGCCTAGCCACGCCTTTTCCAAGAGAGACCGAACTTCCGCCGCCTCCTCGTCTTCCGTGTTTACCGGAGCCGTGAAGCAGGAGCGGAGGAGGGCTGGCAGCATCCGCTGGGCTGTTTTTTTCACTGACTCGGTGTATCTGCACGATAGTGGCAGGGGTTAAGGGGGGGGGGAAGAGGGGTGTACTCATGTCATCATGCATAGCGGTAGTCGTATGACCATAGACTGACGCATCCCTACTATGTCGGGACGGGAGCACGCCGAATTTTCACCGACCAGGAAGACATCGGTTGCCCCAAACTGCTAGCACCAAACGTGAAGCGCCGTGAGGTGTTCGGCGAGTCGCATGAGGGGTGATCTGCATCCTACTGAGCTGGTTTTCGTGGGCCTGGTCGGTAGAAGTATCGCGTACGTAGTGCCGAGGCGACGGTGAATTTATGTTTCAATTATATCTACTTTTGTTGCCCCGTGTATGTTGGATGGCAGAAAGGGGTTACAGTTCCTAGTGGACAGCCAAAACCAAAATACCCCTGTCGCGATTGCAGATCAGGTACTTTCTACTGGCGCCTTGCTTCAATCTCGTCCGCTGTTTTTTTCCGCACGAAGAACAAGGGAGTCTATTTTAGTTGACGGTGGGTGTTTTTCGCACGTACCTGTGACTTTGCCGTTCGATAGCTTCCGCTCTATCCTTCCTGCGCGAGCGATGACAAAAGGGGTGGTTTTGTGCAGGAAGGATGGTTATCCACAGCTGAACAAATGGTTGTTGACATTTTAGACAGTGCAAGAGGTTGGCCGAGACCGCGCACTGTTTCGTAAGAGTTGTATTTTTTTGTCTCCATGGTAAGCTCGCACCGACACTCGAGCCGATTACCGTCGAGGTCGAGGTGTATACTAGCTCGAATAATGGGGAAAAAAACGATTCTTATGTGTCCGAAGGACGTTTGTCCACAAAAAGAAAATGGCTGTTAAATTAATGCTTTGGCTTCTGATGTATACCTGGAATATGATATGATTGTACAAGTCAAAGCTGGACCAGAAGGCTATTCTGCTACCCCACGCTGGCGGCGGCACGGTGCTCCGTCTCGAAACGGATGCGTGGTCAATGGACAAACGGCTAAGGCGAACAACAAAGGATTACCCCCGCATGCTAGCGGCGGTAACGATCATAATGGTGTCGTCTCCTCTGCCAGAAAAAGAGCCAAGCCTTGCACGTACATGTTGTGGTATCAGATTCACTGTAGTTCGTATGTAACTCATGAGGACAACAAACTCTTTTGCGGAATCGACGATTTTTTTTTATGAAAAACATGCCATTCACGAATTTCTCAAACGAAGGGCCTAGCTTCTGTGCCGTTTGCATCCGTGGCAGTCGAACCAGTGTCAGGGCATGCGGAGGAATGCTGACGCTACAGCATTATAGTCCCACGAACTAGAAATAACATAAAACTTCGTAATAACATTAGGCTCACTGTTTGGGGGACGCTAACACAATTGGATCAAGGAGTTGTGCTAAGCGACAAATGCTATACTACTGTAAATCCTACCAGACACGTGGTGTAATTTTCGGAACCAAATCCGGGGACAAATCAAGAGCATCCCCTATTTGAAAGAAAGCCTGCAGGGGGCACAGTGAAATGTTCCTGCAGTATAGAAATGCTTCGAACCTGATATATGCTCTAGGCTGAACAAGGATGGTGTTACAAAAACAATATAATGATCGCCAAGATTACGTGTTTCTTGTTGGAGATTCCACACTGCCGTACACCACACGAGGGCGTGACTTCATGTGGCACTCACCAATCGCTAATTGGTTGAGTTGCGACGTTCTGACCCTCCTCTTGGCCCGTGAGCTGTCGATCGGCCTCGAGCAGAGTGTCAACTTGTGACTCTGCTCGAGCTTTGACCCACACGATATCGCCTTGCACACTGTCGTGGGAGGGGCGGGGGTGTACTGATTATCATGCATGGCCGTAGTCGTATGACCATAGACCCATCGTTGGGGAGGGGGGGAGGGTCCCGAAATATCCGAGGAATGCACAACATACCGCTCGGTGTTCGTGTCCACGAACGAAGCGTGCGTGAAGTCACTCAGGGGTTGTAGCTTTGTGCCCAGTTAGTTTTTTGCATGGAGGGAGCTCCTGAAATGGGGAGCTACATACCGAGCTATGATACCTGCACACAACATCGTGTTGGACCCGATTTGTACGTTTTCAAAAAAACAAAATCACGCGTTCGACGCATATATATATAGCCGATGGGGCTGCGTATCGGACATAGTTTGACTCACGTCTTCTCCGCGCCCAGGGGTGCTGCGGTCGTTTTTCAGGGCTCGTTTTCCCTTAACAACGGTGAAGGGTGCTAAAAGTCGAACTTTGTATTTTTCGGAAGGGGTTTCTCGACTCAAGTTTTTTCTTTCTTTCCCCGCAGGTATCTTGTTCGGCATTGGCAGCCTTAAGCTTCCCGTTCTGGAACGATCAAGCGCTACAAAACGTTCGCCCCCTTGTGCGACTTTAACGCGCTCGAGCGAGGAGGTTTCTACAAAGGTACCCGTGCATACCTGATGCCGAACAAATGCCTGGCTCTGCCGTTGAACGCGGCTGGGCACGATGGGGCGAGGGTGAACACCATTGCACCTTCCACCATGGTCTGCTCGACGACAAAGGATGGCGCGTTGCGATGATGCGTGCATATTGTTTTCCCGAAGGTTATTCAGGTTGCAGAGAGAGAAGGGGATTCTCCGGCAAAGGCGTTGATTCACAGGACACGGATCGCGCGCGAGCATGAGGTTCGGGGGCACGGGCACAACGATGGGCGCCCTCTAGGTGCTCACAGAGGGCGTGCCAAGGTTGTTTAGGACGCCGAAACGTACAGACGAGCGCGACTTGTAGCGTCCTACGGTTTAACACGCAAGCTGATACACCGCACGAACATCTGAACTGATTTTCTCGACAGCGGATTAAAATCAAACGATCAGCCATGGCGTCTGTGGGAAAACCTCAACGAAATCTATCCACGAAGACACCACGAAGTCACCACTTTTGTTTGTGTGAGCCCTCCTTGTTTTGGAGAAAATCGTTAAAAGAAGTTGGAGAAAGTTGTTTCCAAAAGTTGCAGAAAATCGTTTCAAACAAAATGGAGAAAACCGTTCCCGAAAAAATCGCCTCGAGGGGTGAGCTATCTCAAGTGCTACCGGTATACGGTAAGAGCCATTTAGTTCGTGGTTATCCTGTATATACCGTGCTGGTGGCTATTCCGTACCGCGCTCACGGTTATTCCGTACCGTGGTCAGTTCCTTGTCGTCGGGGCAGCCCACCAGCTCCCTGATAGCTTCTCTCCACGACCCCGACCCAAGGCCGACGCGCGTTATCGGCACGCTTGTGTTAACCCTCACAAGCAAAATGCTGAAGGCGTTATTTCGCTGACGTTGCTGGCAACCTAGACCGTCGGCCTGGGAACCACGCGCCCGATGTTTTGGTGTTTCGTTTCGAGCATCGGACGATTCTTTGCTGGCTTTCTTGAACGCGGCAGGTACTTCCGCTAGGTTGCCGTTCACCTCCGCGACGTGCTTTTCTGGTGGTCCTTGTAGTTGTCCCCCCCCCCGCGATTTGCGCTCCACCGTTGCAAGGTGCTCGCGATCGGTGCCACTCGTTTCGCCGTTTCTTCCCTCTGCGTACCCCCCGTCTTTCTTCACCGACGCGCCGGTTATTAACCTCTCTTCCTCTTCAGTCACCGCGTCGATTAGATTTTGGGTTTCGACCTTATGCAGCGGCGGGTGTAGTGGGGGGTTGCAATAGTGGCTCAGGGATGCGGCAATGGCAAGACATCTGCAACATTGGAAGCGCGCCGTTCTCATGTATTAAACACCGTACCACATCATGGCATAGCATCCCTCTGTCACTAATGTTTCTGCGTCTAGTAGCGGAACCATTCGTCGCTTGAAGCACCCCACTCAGATAAAAACTATTCGTCGCTAAACTATGCTGCCTCTGCTCGCGGCATCTATCGTGGCTCAGAGCCCTCGGCTCAATTAAATATCATTGGGACCCGGGCTTCTTCTCACACTTGTAATCTCGCGCATGGTTGAAATAAAGATACTCACAGATAAGGCAGGTATGGCCGCGGCAAGTCTTGCAGACTCTCGAGATCCCTCCAGTACCCTCGCTCTAGCCGCTGACTCTCGAGATCCCTCCAGTACCCTCGCTCTAGCCGCTGCCTCTCTCCCCAGCCCCGCGATAACCTCGCCGACCACCCTCGACCTCTCATCCTCTAGACACATCGCTACCGTCGCCTCTCTCTCGAAGCGCCTCCTTCTCTGCCTTCCCCCCTCCGGTCTCAAGGTAATCGACAGTCCCCCCGCCCCCTGCAGAGCCTCCTTCGAATGATTTCTCCCTCCCACAGTCCCTCCGGGTGGTAACCGTGCGTCGCTATCGTTGATACCCCCCCACCCTGGTCCTCCTCCTCGTCCTTCTCCCCCTCCTCCTCCACCGGCGCTGACCGTGCCGAAACAAGAAAATTGATTGTTTTGACCCTCCCCGGCGGCTGGCATATTCGTCGCCATCATTTTCGCTCCGGCTGTTTTCGCTCCCGGGGTGTGAGGCACAACGCTAATCTTAGCGTCGTACCACGTTTTGCCATCCGCGGTCCACGGAGTCTCGTGTATCGGTGGAAGATGCTCGTCCGAGCCGATGTCCGGCCTTAGCGCGAGCGAAAACTCGGACGAAAATGATTTATCGTGGGATCCAGGAAATTGTTGCGCTTCTTCCCTCTCTCGTGTGAGCTTGGCCGCGGGGAGTGGGTCGGGGTCCACCGGAGCGTTAGTCGCTGTCACCCATGCCTTGAGGGTGTACGAATTGACAAGGAGGTGTGTGCGGAATTTTCGCGTAAGAGAAGGAGTGTAGATTTTCCACCTCAATATTGGACGAAATTCTTGATCTCTCACGGCAGATGTTTGTTTTTTTTAGGTTTCACCGTATATATCGTCTCCTAAAAACAATGCATTATTTAATCCATAGGCGGCGTCCCGGTGGCTTGGTAGGTGGTCCGCGTGCCTTTCAATATCAATTTCGTGGGCTCAAGATTTACCGAGTGCATGCTCGTAGGGGCTTTTTCTTGAATAAAGAAAATGATAAGCGGAAAGCGCGAGAGCGTGAGTTAGCTACATTCGATGAAAATCGACGAGCAGTGGGAATGCTGAACCCTATGCGCGACAAAAAATAAAGGCACGTACCGGGGGGGAGAAGGGGTGACACCTGTGATCACGGTTTGTCCAGAAGATCGCCGAGGGTAAAACCTCCTACGAGCTAGGCTGGAAAGTAAAGGTGATGTTGAAAAAGTAGTTCGAATAATTATTTCGTTGTTTTTTTACTTCATAAATATCCTTTATAAAAGTTTACGTACCTTGTACGTAGTTGATGAACTGATTGTGTTTAGGCGACGACAGCATACACCCCGTATTTAAGTAAGCAGTCAATACTGTTAATGTTAACAATTCAAGACACCCATTAGCTCGACACCTCCGAGGCACACGATATTCTCGATTAAGTCTAACTTGATTAGTTGGGTGTGCTTGAGACACGATATGAAGACTACCGATAGAAAACTCTTCTAGGCGCGATATATATATATATATTAACACGTACCTGGTACGATGTGTACGCCTCCCGAAGCTCTCGATCGACCTCTGCAGCCACTGGACCGGGTTTCTGGGTGTCCACGGCGCCCAAAGAATGCGCTTCTTCAATGGCCACGTGGTCAAGCAGGTACCTGCGTTTTGTGAAGGACGTCACCCACGGAAGATTTCAAAGAGGCAACGGCGTTTCTAGAAGGACGTCATCTGCCGGCGTTTCTAAGAGGCAATCAATGGCCGAGGAGTGCGGTTAGCCAGTAGCCTCAGCCACACTTTAATGGTCCTTCCTTGGCCTTAGCCCAGGACCGTTGTACGGTACAAAAGTTTTGTTTCATTTTGTGAGCCTTCACCGGTTCTCACTGAAGAAGCTATGTACCCAACCATTGTGGTTCCGGATAGAGGGTGCATGTAGCGTCCACTATAGAACATCACTCACTGGATACCTACGAGTGTATCGTGCTTACCTGGTAGTTATTTTTTTCCTCAAACAGGGGAAAAACCTCAGAAAAATCGTAGCACGCGTTCCCGGAAAAGTTGAGGTATTAGTCCGTTGGGCTACTGGTAAAAGCTTAACCGATCGCCTACCCAACCTAAGCCTTATAACACTCTCCCCCTGGAACGGACCAGACATACGGATCGACGCGTGTCACCAACACGCGGTTTCCAAATTATGGGGATCCAGAAGTAGTTTTCAGATTCTGGACATGAGGTAAGTCAGTTTCTTTAAAGGGCCATTTCCATGGTGGACGTGAGATTCGAACTCGCGCCCAACGACCCATGTGCTGCCGACGACGCCATCTTAGTCCGTTGGGCTTGGTAAAAGGTTAACTACTAGCCTACTCAATCTAAACCTTACAACAAGTCAAGCGATGCGTGTCAGCGCCAAATGGTAACTTGGTAGAAGGGTCATCTACAGCAGTATGCGCTATTAATAGGTATACAATGAGGGTGGATGACGATGGTCGTCTTGAATGTTGTACGTGGATTCCGTGGTCTCGTCCGTTTTCGCTTTGAAGGGCGCCCTCGAGGGGTGTTCCTCGGAAGTACTCCCTCGAAGTACTCCCTCCTATGCACATTTTTTTGCCGTGCACAATCGTTTTCTCTCAAGCAAAACAGTTGACACGTCGGACAGACCACGACCTATCTATCTATATATCTAGCTACAGATAGGTCATGTAGATCCTAAGCTGCCGTTATGACATGTTGTACAGGATCTGCATGGTGCAGACGCAACCCAAGAAATCTGTCCTAGATAGACCATGCAGATTATACGGCTCCCATATTGCAACACGAGCTAAATCATACAGATCATACATATCAGGGATAGATGATCTATCTATTTGACCTGGCAGACCTAGATAATGAACTGTGGCAATGATCTGTCAGTGAACTGTCCGAGGTGTGCAGATGGTGCCTACGACCAAGGTTTGTATCCGGGAACACTAAAATTATCCTCCCCACCATGGGGAACCATAGTAAGTAGGACCTACGGTACATACAAAATCCTATATACTTGCCTATTTTTACTGACAGTATTTGGTCCTATTTTTGGGTCCCCCCGTAATACTACGCCTCGGACAGGTCATCGTCGATTCTCACGTCATGACCTACAGTAGATACGTCAGGGTAGAAGGGTAGATCCCTGATCTGTATGACCAGTATGATCTGTATAATCTAGCTCATGTTGCCGGGTAGGAGCTGTACAAACCTGCACGATTTAGAATATAAGTTCCTGGGTTGGATCTGTATACGTATAACCTCTCATAGCGGCAGCTTAGGACCTTCAGTAGATTGTCTAGATTATCGACCTGTAGATGAGTCGTCCCCGGTGGCTTGGTGGGTGGTCCGCGTGGCCACTAAGGCCAATTTCGTGGATTCGAGTCTCACCGAGTGCACACACTCGTAGGGACTTCTTCTTGGCAAAAAAATTCACTAGAATGGGAAGCCCGGGAGCGAGAGACAGCATAATTCGATAAAGTCGACGAGCAGTGGGGATGCTGGACCCACCCTAGATGCGCGATAAAAAAGAAATCACGTACCGGGGGGTCAAAGGGACGACACCTGTGAACACGGCTGGTTAAACCTCGCGCGAGTTAAGCTGGAAAGTAACAGTGATGCTAAAGACAAATGAAAATGACTGCAGTGTCTGTAGATAATCTATCCAACGTGTGAAATACCAGGTAGTTTTTTTTTAACGCACTTATTTCAAGGGCTTTCTTCCCCAGGTCTTCAGGCATGTAGTTTCTTGCAACCTTTCTGAGGGGCGTCTAAAGCAGGGCGTCCACTCGAGTGTGACCACAACAAACTAGTTTTGGGAACCGGATACGCCGAAGCTTATACCCCTCGCACCAGGCACTTAGCACAACCTTGAAAATAGTTCCTTTTAAATGCCCTCGCTTGAACTAGAGTAGTCCCTGATAAAAGTCATCACTTCAATGGCCGTCTTCCCCAGACCTCCAGGCATCACCTGGTTTTAGCAAAGTTCTCACCGACAGAGCTCCTCGCGGCGATCTGGAGCCAACAGACTCTCGGGGTTTCGCTGCTGCTCGCCGTGAAGAACACCACCACCCACCTCTTCCCGTTCCCCCCCCGCGTCAAGGCTTCGAAACACCGTCCGCAACTCCTTGGCCGTCACTTCTAAGCGAAGCGCGGGTCCCCCCACAGAGGGTTTCAACCCCGCCACCTCGCCCCCGTTGGCGTTACGAGATCGTTCGTCTTCTTGTCCCCACCCCCTGCTTGGCTCCATCTCGACAAGGAACTCCGTCCCGGCAGAAATGTACACTTTGGCCGTGACGAATTTTCCCGAGGAGTATCGATTTTCGGTGAAGATAGGGCCGCGGTACCGGAGGGCGGGGTCTTTGAAGAGGAGGGCTAGGTGCGGTAATTCTCCGTCGATGTAGCGGCGCCACCATCGGTTCTGCTCCCCGGGCAGAACAATGTCCAGGCGTTTCAAGATCTAGGTGCATCAAACGGATTTGGCGCGAAAAAATGACGAAATGGGGGAAAAAACAAACGAAGAAGCCATGAAGCGCCGAATGAAACACTTGATTGATTAATAGGTTTCCTTTCACATCCTTCGTATGACTGCGAACTGATCCAATCCGGAAGTTCAACCGGTTCATACAGTTCTCTAGGTGCGATCATGTAGGTGAATGCGATTTATCCCTTAGCGCGTGATGGGGGAGTGTATTGACATACGCGACAGGATGTGACAAAATCAAACCCTGCAACTGCTACGAGTAACAGCCCATAAGACCGGACGTGGGAACTGTTTGGTCAGGGAATTGTTCTGCTAACTTTTTTTTCCCCCCTTGGTTTCCTTTCTGGCAGTGTTTCAGAGTGACCAACGTTAAAGCTCATGCTGAACATAATAGGGTGGAAGCATACTATAACTACACAGTCTTTAATATCATACGCCGGGGTGCATTGACTGGAGTCGTTCCATGCCTCAAATGTGCGCGCGCGCATGCGTGCACGCACACCAGGCCAAAAATAACGATCGGTGTGATGATCTCAGTGATGATCGACAATGATGCGGCCGCCGCTTGGCGCCGATGACCAACACTTTTACCCTTTTATAGCTGCAGACTAGTGCTACGTAAGGTTGGGGGGGGGTCCTTTTCCTTCCTTTTTTCTACCCCTCAGAGCCACTCGGCCCAGAGTGGCTTGTTCGTTTTATAAAGGATGGACCACTGAGCTACTCAGTCAGCGCTGACGTTTATAAAACGAACAAAAGAAGTACCTTTGAGCTCGATACGGCCTCCCGCTGATAACATCCTACGGGGTTGATCAAGCCCCTAGTCAGCGCTGACCGAGTAGCTCAGTGGTCTATCCTTTATAAAAACGAACAGAAAGTCCGGGGCTCGAGTCCCGCCAGACATCGTATTTCCGCTTTTTCATGAGTACCCTATCTCTTAGCAGTCTTCAGAAAATTTGCATGCCTTTAGGCTGAGCCATATGTGCCAACTACAATGGGATTGTTTGTTCCGCTGCTTGCGTCATGACAATATTTCAGAGTCCGATTTGAGTGCAGCGCTCTAAGTCACTTGCTCCGTGCGGCATAAAAAACCGCGCGGTGGTAGCGAAAACGGGGGGGGGTTCATAGCCCCCTAAACGTAGCACCAGTCTGTGCACTCACGTTTTTAGTTGTAACAAAACTAAGTCGGGATTGGTGTGGAATAATGTTCGCAGCCATTTAAGAAGGGTTAACAGAGGAGACCACCGCGGTGAAGCGGTAACGCTTCCGGATATGACAGAGAGAGAGATAACGCTGCACCCACCAACCCGTTCACCCACCTGCCTCAGGAGCGTTTCGGGATACGTACCAAGCCGGACAGCGAGCGGAAAGGCGGCAGAAGCAGCTCTGTCGGGCCACAAGCATCCGAGCACCTCGGGCACACTCGTCTGCAGAACGAAGCACGCAGAGCGAGTTAGTTCCCCGTCGAAGCATGCGTACGTACAGACTGTGAGGAACACGCGAAGAAAGCGACGTTTTCTACTTGGAGGGGACCGATACCATTGCTAGATTGCACGCACCCCTCGTGCGGTTCGTGCCGGACAGCGTTAGAGGGCGCCGGCGCAAGCTCCTCCGCTATCCGTATACCTCTCCGACCGTTTGGAAAAGTAAGCTTCTGCCGCATCCAGCTCAGGCGGTGGAACCGACAATTTCCGCGCTGGACTTTCAACGAGCCATCAGTCCCCCACTACGGAGCAACACATCACAGTAATAATCAGAACTAAATGTGGGGTGTATGGACACAGGGGGATCCATGGTGTTTGGGTCTAGGGCCGGGTTCTGGTTTGTATACCCCCCCGCGATAATGCCTGCCGTGTGGTGAGGAATGTGCTTGTGATATCATATTTACGGCGGTGGGTATAAGTATAACTTTCATGCTTTTTCCCTGAACTGCTGGCATTATTTCTACTACTGCTGTAGATCTCAAGGTATCTATTAATGAAATCATCACCTGCAACGTCATCGTACAAACCACAGCTGGGTCGTACGCCTCGAAAAAAAGGCTGCCCCACGTCTCGTACACCGCAATCGTGGCCCACCCGGCGCCCAGGCGATGAAACTGTCGTAGAATTTCCGTCCCCCGTCCACTGGAACGCTTCGTGAGCGCATCTCTATGCCATAGGCTTCCCACTAGCCGAGATTTCAGTTCTAGTATTTCAGCATGTTTTGTTTGGTGTTACAGAGTGAAGGGCAGGCATGACATGCGGTTAATTGTTTTGTTACTCATTACGTTTGCCATCCGATAATGCGCCGGGTGCTGAGCTTAAACGTTCACCACTTGAAAACATTTCACACCTCAAGAAAGATCATCATCCATCCCTGATCTGTATGGTCTGTATGATATGTATGATCTATATGATCTGTCTGATCTGTATGATCTATATGTTCTACCTCATGTTGCCGGGTGGGGGCCGTAAAACCTGCATGATCTAGGACGTGTTTCCTGGATTGGAACTGTACTATAAAGACCCTGCACAGCATCTCATAACAGCAGGTTGTATCTAGATGATCTATCTGTAGACAGATAGATCATGATCTGCCCGGTGTATGAAGTATTTCCGAAGGAGAAGGAGAAAAAGAAGAAGAAGAAGAACAAGAAGAAGAAGAAGGGGGAAGCCCAGGGGAACCCTTTTTGATCTGTGCAGATGCGACGCCCTAAGCTGCACGAGCGTTTCGCACTGGATTATATTTATTGCGTCTATGATAAGGACTCTGTTTAATAGCACTGCCGGTTTTCCTTTTATGGTTTCGGTCTGGAATTAGTCGACGCCAATTGTTTGCAAGCGGCAAAATCGACATTCTTTCGGAACGACTGCACCGTGAATTCAGTTGGTGGGATATTATCGGAGAGTGGGACTACTACCGCGTTTTAGCGTTGCATATTTTATCGCGCCTCAGCTAGAACTTGAACTGCTGTTCTTTTAGGCCTCCTACCAAGCTTCAGACCACGACCGCTGTTGTACACGCCCATTGCTTGCAAAGGCGAAGGGGGGGGAGATTGCGATACTTACCCACTCATGAGTACTATATTTTTTCTTCATAGGTAACACGCATTTTGCTTGAGCCCCCCCCCCCCCCCCCCCCGGTTTGAGATATCATACTGTGAGGCGTGTTTTAAAGGGAAGCCGTACGATACAGCTTGAGCCCCCCGCAAGAGCTACAAAAGACACCACCTCTATTGGCTCAGCGCGGGTTATTTTTGACAGACGACAAAGACACGATTTGCGACCCAAGTTTCTTCTCCTAAACCTGTTTCATCGATGGGCGCGTGGCCTCTTCCCCCAGTCACACCGCGAAGCGTAGCAGCCCCTCGGACAATAAATGCTACCAGGTATCAGAAACGCGAGCAAGGGTCCAAACTTGATATGGTTGTGAAACCGATACAAGTTCTCCGCGTGCGCGCCGAAGACATGCTTGAAGCATCGACATACTTGAAGCATAAGTAAGCAGGAAGTGCGGGTGAAGCATAGTAAGTCTAAATGAACCCCAGGAGATGACGCGCATGTGTGAGACCCCGGCCGGGGCGGGAGGACTCATCCAATCGAACTGATGTCATCAAAATGATCGGCACCATACACAACTACGTCAGCAGTTGTTTTTTTACAAAGCTCAAGATCGTGCTCATCGTGGACGGAGGGGTTCAACGTAGCTTTTACATATGTGTTCTCACCTGCGCTACGGCGAAGGATGAAAAGCTTTCCCACCGTCAGATCGTTTCCGTAAATGTCCAGCTTCAAAGAGTCCACAAACACCTGCCAAAACAGGAGAGGGGAGCACGACACATCTGTGACTATGATCAAAAGCGCAACACAGCCATGTCAAGATCAACGAGCGAAACCCCCCACTTCGATCACATCGTCGAACGGGGTATTGCAGTTTGCATGGAGGGAGCGATACTATAATTCTCTACGAGTATATATATACAGGTGCCACGGTAGGCAGGGACCGAGAGATTCAGCTGTCTGTATCGCAACGAGTTTAGATCGTCCTTCGTTTGCTGCCTGCCTAACTCCGCTGGGTGCCGGCCGGTGTAGGAGTTGAAAGGTCATGTACGAGATGGTTTGTTTTTGAACATATCATGCAACATACTATGACGGGGGACCATGTTAAATAGGACCTACGGTACACACAAAAACCTATACATTTCGCTATTTTTACTAATAATATTTGGTCCTATTTACTATGCCCCCCCCGTAATAGAGGAGCCACCAGGGCACCCGGCGGGTTTGCCTGGAAGGCTACTACCCCGTCGTCGGGTTCGGGTCCGACCCAAAACCCGCCTGATTTTGAGGGCCGGGTACCCTCACGTGTCTACCCCAACACCGTAGCACAACAACCGGTGCCTCAAGCACAGCAACCGCGATGCGGCGTCTTGGAACACGGGATGAGCCAAATGACCAAGTGTACAGGGGGGCTTCGCGAGAAATCACGTATAGCTTCCATCCGGTTACTACACAACAAGCGCGCAAAAAATCGGCGCGCTTCCTACGCCTGCGCCAAGCGAAGGTTGTACAAAGACGATGATCCATGTTGAACGTGCAACTACTTCACGATCAATACTGCTGAAGGTCAATCAGGTCATGGTTAACCCACTTGCTGAACCTTCTTTTCCCCATAGGGTGGAGACCGCCGGCTTCACGAACCCCAGCCAATAATAGTGTCCCCGGCGTTGGGGTTTCCATACCTTGCGGGCCAGTATCGAACCGGAGGGCCACCATTCATGTCCCCGGTTAGTTGGAGTGGTGGAGGTATGGGGATATTCTTGATCCGGGGATAGGACCTTTTCCTCCCGGGGTGGCGCTGGCTCCACACCCCCCGGCCAATTAGCGATCAGCCAGTAGGAATGGGGTTTCCATATCGTGCTGAGCGGTATCGACCGGGAGGACCACCGTTTAGGCCCTCGGTTTGTCGGAGTCGTAGAGGGATGGAACAATTTCTGATTCGGGGATGGTTTCTATCCTTTCCATGTGAGGCGAAACCTCGGTGCTTCCCCAAAGGGAAACTCTCGCCGCGCGCCCGACGCCCCTCCATGGGGCGAGGGCTGGCGAGGGTACCCCCTCAACCAATGGGGCTCTAATGGTACCTACAGGTAGATATTCAGTTTATTCATAGAATTCCAACTTTCAGGCGACGTCTAGTCTAGAAATCGAACGGATACATCGCCCTACCTGTAAAATCTCCTTCCTCCTTGCCGCTTGTACTCTCCGGATAGCAGCGTAGGCGCCCTCCATCACTAGCGGCGAGACCAGCTCCTTTCCTCGACGACCTCCGACCTTTTCTGAAACCACTGACATCACCTTCCATTTCATTTATTAAGACATCAACGTCGTTGGTCTCCTAAAAACAAAGCCAATGAATTATTGCACCCCAATGATTGGTACCAGGTATATATCGCTTCAGTTGTTTATCTCGCCTCGTTTTTAACTTCTCCTATCATCAACGAGGCAATCATTTCCCCAACCCCCCCGCGTCTACCTATCTTATCTACCACCAGGTATCGCTTTCTGTTCCTCGCTTTGTTGTTAGGAAATACGAACAAAATATCAGCTATTAATAGTTGGCTCAATTCATTTTCGCCACACACACCCAAGAACTCGCTTTCAGCGAGCTCACACTCCTAGCGAGCACCTACCTGGTAATTTTTGTTTTTGTTTCGAGCCTCCTCTCTAGAGGGGCTCCAATTCTCCCCCAAAACTGAGTTTTGATCAAATATGCAGGCTTAAGATCTACAGGCGCATGACCTCTATAGATAGGTGGTGAAGAAAAAAAGTTGTGCAGATAAGGCATGCCATGTAGAGTAGTCCCTCAGTGCCGTTAAGGAGCCCCGTCAGCCATAAATACTCGTATAAGGCAAATAAATTGCCACCCCTAATTGATGTAGGACGTAGCCGTTGGTCATAGTCGTACCCGTGTCTCGTATAGTCTGATCGGCTGATTGGTGTGGTTTGTGTAGCTGCAAGTTGATCTACGGAGATTACGACAGGTGCATCGAAATGGTCTCGCTGACGTGGTGTACGTATATGACCTCATCGGGTGATTGTGCCGTGAGTACGGCATGCCTTAGCCGGACTTCAATAGTAAGGCATGCCTTGCAGTTGGGCGGCGAAGTAAGCCAACTACCGGCACCTAGCCAACTAAACCTAGTCGGTAACATATAGTCAGATAGCTCACAGCCCTGCTATCAAGAACAAGGGAACCTACCTAGCCAATTGATAACTAGTCGGCGATGAATACAGTCAGCCAACTGACAGCCCTACCATAAATAATCATGGAACCTATCTAGCCAACTAATATCGAGTCAGCGACGTATAGCCAGCCAACACGCAGCCCTAGATACTAGTCGTGGAACCTTCCTAGCCAACTAAAAACTAGTCGGCGACTTATAGTCAACCAACGTTCAGCCGTAGTGATTGAGCAGTATTTTGTGAGCGACAACATTGCATGCGGCTGACCTCGGCCGCGCTCATGGTGACGGAGTGCAGGTCGACGGCCTTGTTTTGACCTGGTTTGGGGGAAGCAGCAGCGCAAAAAACGCCTTTTATCTAAGAAACACAAACACATAACCGTTGGGCCGTCATACGTCATGATCTTAACGGAGCCCCGAAAAACACGTCCATACCGTTGATTATTATTTTTTCGAATTGTTTTTTCTTACGATCGATAATAGTCTCCAGCCCCAGAAGAATAACGCTTGACTCGCGTTGTCCTGCAGCAGAGATTGCCGAGAGTTGAAACGCCTCACATATATGGGCGTGGCACGTGCACACGCGGGCGTCATCGCATATATATATAATATATATATATATTTGTTTCAACTTGTTTCGAAATTAAATCCTGAGCCAAACAATGAGCAAGCCGACCATCTGATCTATCAACCATCTGATCCATCTGCCATCCGATCCCTCAGCCATCTGATCCATCAACGTGCCAGCTAAAGCGATGATTCTTTACCACTAGTTTGACACTTGGTTTGAGGCAACTGCATGCTATACGAATACAACTATCCCTAACCATGACCATGACCAAAACCCCATCCCAATCAACCCATGTAAAGGGCAAGTCCTCTTCGTCTCGTATACAGCAGCGTGCGTCAACCATAGTTTGGCACGAGTGGTAAGCTCTACTGGCTGAAGCCCGTGTTTTCGCGGAGGACGAGCTTACCCGCCACGGTGACGCGCACAGCCCCGGTACGCGCGTCCCGTCGGATGGTCGTCACGCAAAACATTCGACGCGCCTCGCTCGGTCCGATGTAGCTCAAGTTCGGTGTCTCCAAGACCATCCCCCCTCGAAAAATAGCATCCCACTGCCGATGGTAAACATCACACACACAAAATAAGGGGTGGGCCCAATAAAGGTAAAGGCAGGCCAAATGACGGTACATTTTGGACTAATAAAGGTACCAGTAGGCCTAATAAAGGTACGGATGGACCTGATAAAGCTACCGGTACGTAAGACATTTTTTATTTTTTGTCTCGAACGGCTTGAAGCTGGTAGAAGCCAGGCACATTAGTTCGTTACTCTTGCACGCGATACAGGAGGTATGTCGTGGGTCCACGCGACAGGACGTTCAGACACTGTGCACCACCTCGAAAGCGGTGCATCCGGTGCTCGTAGGACATGTACCAGAGGTGAATTCGAGGGTGCCCTGATCTTTTCCTCAACTGTCAATGCCCAACAGAAAAATTGGGCCAACTCTGTTTAGATTTGCAGTCCGTAAAGGGTTAAGGCGCCCGGCCTAAAAAACTCCTTCCTCTATGGTAGCACCCCTTCGTACTATTAGTACGTAATTCGAGAAAAAATGAAAGCGTCCCCCTGTGACTTAGGTAGTTCCTCGGTTGAGGACCCCCGGCACTACAAAATGTATAGACTTTGGACAAAAAAATGCTTCCTTCGATTGAAACCTCGATAGTAGCACGCGTGCGGACGTGCATGATCGCCACCTGCTCGCGGTCGTGTCCGCCCTCTTCGATGACCAGTCGTCTCTCCAGCCTTCCCGCGGCCTTGGTGGTGGGCCTCGCGAGGACGGTAAGCAGCTTTAAACCCTCATTTGCGGCACCATTAGCCTGGTCAACAATCGCAGTAGTGGTTCGTGGTGGAAAACTTCACGAGCCGCGCAGCGGTGGGTAGGGGTTGCACTATTTTGCACACGTCGGACAGACCATCTACAAATAGATCATCTACAGATAGATCATCTACAGATAGATCATCTACAGCTAGATCATCTACAAATAATAGATAATCCATAGATAGATTATCTACAGATATACCATCTACAGATAGATCATCTACCGATACATCATCTACAGATAGATCATCTACCGATAGATCATCTACAAATCTATAATATACAGACAGATAATCTACAGATAGATAATATACAGATAGATCATCCAAGAAATATCGTCTACAGACCGATGATCTACAGATAGACCATCTGCCGGACAGATCTGCATAGACAATCTGTATCCTAACCTGATTTTTTCCTAGATAGATCTGTACAGCACAGGTCCAACCGACAAAAACATGAGCCACGAGACCATGCAGGTTGTACGGCTCTCGCCCGACCACATGATGAGCTGTTTAGTAGATGACGAGGATCAGGAATTTGTCTTCCAAAAAGTTAGATGCTATGGTGGGGATTTGATCTGCTGATGTGTTCGATATGTACAAACTGTTGCAAAATTTCCACCCTCGCCGGAAATACAAGCTCATGTTGATCTATCTGATCCATCTGACCTATCTGATATGTCTCTGGCAACATGTAGTCGTAGCTCCCTTGTTTGGAACCATTCTGGCCGAAAATATAAGCATATCTTGATCTTCATATCAGAGTCTCCACGGGTATTATGTACCATGGCATACTTTTGTTGTTTTGTATTCTTCCTTCCTGCTGGCTATCTTGAGAGACCGAGGGTTTTATTCTATATACCCACTATTAATAGCTGCAATGAGGGATCGAGGGCTTTCCTCTTCCTACTGGCTATTGACGGATCGAGGGTTTTCTTTTTCCCACTGGGTGTACAGTAGCGATCCCCCTATAGTGCCGGTTGAGTAGTAATAGAGCCGGTTGCGCGCTATATATAGTACATGTCGAATGGCTTGGCGCAGATGGGATGCACCAGTGTGGTATGTAATGTGCGGAGGGAGTAGTTAGTGCCGGTTGCCGCTATAATGCCAGTATTGTTGGCTGGCGCATACACCAGCACTATGGATATAGAGGAACCACTACTGCTTTATGAGGGATCGGGGTATTTCTTTGTCCCGTGCTGGCTATGGTGAGGGATCAAAATTTGATGTGTGCCGTGTGCGAGGGAAACTATATTACGACCTTAGAGGCAAAGACATCAAGTGATTCGTAGGGCTACTCTGGACGTACATATACATTTTGTGACCATTTAGTTATCCTTTATAATTACAACCAGACGGGTAACAATATAGTGCATTGATATCAAGTCGAGATTAGGTACAGGAAGGAGTTCGACGTCTTGCACAGGTTACATTTTTTCGTTTCCCTTGTTTTTTTCTCTTCTTTCGGGAGATGTTTCTGGGTGATCAACGTTGAAGCTCACGTTTTGTTTATACGTTTTTTTGTTCGACCGGGGAATGTTTACGAGTGAGCAATGTTGAAGCTCACGCTATTATCATGATGCACCAACCACCACCATCATTTTTGCACTAACCTGAAGTGAAACTGACCCACGAGAAGCACAGCAACCTGGGTGCTGGAACAGCGGAATGCAAAAAAAAAATGCTGGGATATAACGCAAACACACCGCGTCGGCCTGGTGGAGCATCCTGGCAACCTTTTCCCGCCCGTTTTCCAAGACATTCCTGAGTCTTTCAGCCTTATCGTTGGCTTTCTTCGCGTGAAACTTGGACGCTGCCCGGTCTTCGCGGGCCCTATACACCGCATCTCTCGCATAGAGTCCCGCCTGAAGAGCGTTGTATTGCCGGACGAAAGTGTAAGAAGATGTGTACGAACACGATAATTTATGATTATAATATGGGTGCGTATAAATACAAAGTATACCGTACACAATCTTGCCGAGAGCGCTAAATGTGAAGGTGTCACGTACTGAGCAATAGGGGTAGAACATCGGTCGACTACCCAGCCCGGGGTAGTCCTTTTAACAGTAGGGATAGAAAGGGCTGCGACAATTACCTACCTGGTAGTTTAGTTTTTAGAAGACGGTGAATATTTTACTGGTATATTGCGAGCATTCAAGCACCGGAGTTGAGTGCCTGGTATGTTGTTGAGGCACTATATCGAAACGTAATTCCCTGTTCGGCAGCCAGCCGTACCTACAACGTTTCAAAGATCTTGGCACCAAGACCCCTTGGCCAGGCACTCTAGACGGCCCTTTTTCCACTAGGGAACATGGGCTGGGCGTTGTCGTGTCGGACAACAAAATACACACGTTTCCATGTAGCAGTATACGGTAGAAGGATGAGATTAAAAAGCAATAAATCGGAAGCCCACCACGGCGTCATTGTACAATTTCGCATACTTTTTCGCAATAAAGCTATTAATAGTGTACCAGGTAGGTGTTAAGGTCTAAGTCCGTCGGGAGTATTTTTTTTAGACTCTTGACATGAGGAAATTCGCTTTCTTTGAAAAGCGTTTTCATGGCGGACGTGAGATTTAAACTCACGACCAACGACCCGTGTACTGCCGATGACGCCACTCGCTAACGTCTTAGTCCGTTCGCCTACGGGAAAAAGGACAACCGATCGCCTACCCAATCTACGCCTTGTAACGTAGGTGTCTTGTTCTCGTCAACAGCGTCACAACATCGGGAACTATGGCATGATAAAACATCTGCGGGTGAGCCTTATGCGAAAAAAAAACGCCTCCCGCTCTCAATCAAGAACGCAAGTCCGTCAATTGTGTTGAGCATCAGCACCACTCTGACCTGAGGAACAATCTTCGTGTCATAATACCATCAGAGATCTACGGTGATTATAACTCCGGCCAGAGCTGTAGGCTGTTTTAGAAATCACCTGAGCAAAAAGTATGTATTGGTTCACGCTTACTCTAGCACTTAACCCTTTCGGTGCCGCACTTCACAGACACCCGAATCTGTCTATAATTTCAAGTGTTTTGTCCCCACAAGGGGACTGCGGTCCTACACGGGTCAAACGGTTGATCTATCGTCTCCTCCGATCAATAGTATATACCATCCAAGACAATGATTTACGGGTACGTCAATAGAGCAGCTCTCAGCAATCTCTGTGAAAGGGCATATAGGGTGCTCCGGTCTACCCGCGGCTCGTTCGGAGGGTGTTTTCTTCACCGTATCCCCTCCCAACTTGAGTTCTACAGAGGTGAGACGACCACCGCAAGCTTCTCGATTCGTCGCGCCCTGTCCACGTTTCTACGACCACACCATTGCGCTCTGTGCAGCTTCAGGACCCCAGATAGACCCAATGTCTAGATTATGGCGATGAGTTCATGCGAGAACAACGATAGCACCAACAAAATAGTAGGGTCACACCATTTTTTCCGGGAGAAACATCTTCAGCGAACTAATAAAAACTATGAGGCACTGATGAGGTTGTCTGGTCCATGACGAGAGTCTACTTCATGAACCCCTTCAGGAGGACTGCATTCTGGTTTTGTGGAAAAAACATGGAATCAGAGTCAGAAACGTGTTTCTGAAATAGTGCCGTACCTAAAGGGCCAACAAGGCCTTAAGATAGATCTTCCACCGATCGGGAATAGGTTCACTGTAGCACGATTGCGTGGGCTAGGAAGCACTTCCGAATGGGGTCAAAGCACGGGCGTAACATAACGAGAACGTATGTACAGAGGGGTTCGTTACGCGGCCGCGGCCACGTCTCTTGTGCCTTTTTCACACAGAGAACGATTTTGTTTCGGCCGTAGGACACGTACCTGCTCGGCTGCCGTCATCGCTCGATCTTTCGTCCTGCGCTTGATGAGATCTTTCCAGTTGTTTCCATTTTCGAGCGGGTCCCAAGCCTGCAGGAGAAAAGGATATAACACGTCCCAATAAAAATCGCCGAGAGAGAAGATGTGCAGCGCATGTCACTGAGAAACCCAACAACTCGATCCGAGACATCAACGTCGTCTCCGAAAAACGGCAAATGACTCATTAGCGCGCTCTTTTATGATCCGGGCAATGCGTGCGGTGTTTCCTTTTTTCCCACATTTTTTTAAAGCAATACCCCCTCGGCGGTGTTGCCTTGCTATTTTCTTAGACACCATCCCTATAAGGCATGATAATCTCAAAAGAAGGTCATTCGCGCAACCTGATCAATGTTTCTATGCGCCAGTGCTAGAACAAATATACTCAGTAAAAGTAGCATACTGACCAACAGTTGCTCTCCCTTATTGAATCCAACCGGTCAGGAGAATTTGGTAAAAAAAAACCGCGCGATGAGTGCTGAAAGACAGCCAGGTAGAAGCGTCACGGGAAGACAGCAAGACTTGTTGGTCGCATCCAGGTTATGTTTCTGCTGTCAACACGAGTTGCTTTCTTGTTTATTCAAACGAATAAGGAGACAGAACTCAAACCTCGACAATTGCCCGGCAAGCAAATAGACTACCTGGTACACAGCAGTCGGCACACCATGAACACAAACAAAACATTGCGCGCATGTCACTACTTTGAGAGCCGGTGTTTCTAACAAGCCTGATCAGAATGCACGCGGATATCCGCTTCGTCTCTGTGGCGTCTTCGACTGCTATACATAGGCGACTTCACACACCCTCGTAGGCCCTATTATTTACCGTATGTCGGTGTTGCGGTATTGCGGTAGCACGTTGTACACGATGTCTAGCCGGAAGTATAAGTGGAGAAGGGAGTTAGACTTCGTGCACAGGTTTCCATTTTGTTCGGTTCCCCCGCTTTTCATTCTCTTCTTTCTGAGGGTGAGAATGTTTCTGGGTTATCGACGTTGAGGCTCATCATGTAAGCATTGCCGGACGGCAAACGCATATAACAAAAAAAAAATGTTCTTTCGGTGAAGAGTATTTACGAGTGATCAACGTTGAAGCTCACATTGTTGAGGATGGCAAACTCCATATATAAAAAAAATATCATCACGTTTACGTTCATCCCAAGAAATTATCGATGACGTAGAAAACGGTGACTCGCAGCGGTAGTAGCAACCAAACCCAAGCGCGGAGGCAATGAATGCTTCGTGTGGTGACCGACACACAGCATAACATATCCGTAAAGGGGAGTAGGCCTGAGTGTTCCACATTAAAACTTAGTAGTTTGGCGTAACCGTATCACCCGTGCGATAAGATAACACATGGGTGATAATATACCACATCCCCCAGGATAAATTCCGAAGCTGCTTTCCTCGACAACGGGGGTGTCTTTGGAAACATCTCGTTGAGATCTTTGAGATCTTTCCAAAGCCAACAATTTCCGTTGCGCGTTCCCCTCTTAACGCATGATTTGGATGAAAACCGGCTCGGAAATTCGTCCCAGGGAGTGTGTTGGCCTATCACCTTAGTGTGGTAGTGTTTGTTGTCTTATCACACGTGTGTTCTATACCGTATATCAGGTAGTTATTGTATCGCTGGTGTGATACAGTATAGTTATCTATCACTTGTGTGATACGGTACAATTTGTAGTTTGGCGTCCGAAAATGTATTTTCTTCCAAAAAATTAGGACACATTTATTTGCTGTCTTGTCTAGGAGCAAACGCGTTTTCTCCTCATGACACACGTTTGCATAGAAGAAGCGTTCCCGGCATCAACACTTTCTTGTGATGACCAACCAAAACACGAAGGAGTGTCACCTGGGTCCAGTCTTCAGCGTTCCGCTCCTCCATCTGCTGCACGCTTCTCCAGCTGAAAGCCAAGGCTTCCCTGCTTTTCTCGCACGCCAGCATGAACTGCACTATCAGGTCCCGGTGGTGCCCGGCAATGTCCGCCGCACTCATCTGCAGCCCCTCGTGCAGTGTGCGAGCTGTCGTTTCCGCTAAAGTCGCCTAGAAAAATTAACATCGTGGGGGGGAAGTAATACAAGCACGACAAAAACTAAGGCGTACCCGGGGGTGTACTCGATAAGAAGAGATGTACTTGATCTCATGCATGGCCGTAGTCGTGTGACCGTAGACCCTCACATCCCTACAATGCCGGGACGGAGCATGTCGGGTTTCACCTACCAGGCAAACATTGCTTGCACCAAGCGCGAAGCGCCGTGAGTTGTCCGGCGAGTCGCATGAAGGGTGAGATGCATCCTACTAAGAACCGCTTTCCAGGTGGGGGGGGGGGGGGGGGAGAAGGGAAGACACCTGTAACACACGACTGCACATAGTCCAGAATGCTGCTGTAGGTAGAGAATCACTTGAGTTGAACTTGAAAGTAAAAGTGATGGGGAGAATCAACACAACCAACAGCAATGATGACCCATCTGGGCTCCATTCCAATTACATTTTTGTGGTTAACCTATTCAGGACACCCCAAACTTGAATATCTGGGTGCGTCTATTAATTTCAATTATTATCTATAAAGCGATGACATAATATAGATAAAGTCGTTTTTCGAGACAATAAATCTGACCCGCATAGCAAAGGGGGGGGGGGGGTCGACATACTGTAGTTAATTCGTCCTCTTTGTTTTGTTTGGAGACGAATTCATTCGTGAAGGGTCTCGAAGTGCCTGACGCTGCTGATGCCCAAGCGCAGGCTCGCGACGAGACACCATGGTTGTCGATCGGCTCGTCTCTCCGAGTTCTCCCTGTGTGTGTTGAGTTCATATTAACCAGATATGTATGCCGCGACAGCAAAACAGCGCACCCAGCGTCCGCCCTGATACGTATCCTAGAGAGTCACGAGTTATGCGGCCACAGACTGATGTCTTGCGCTCATTGTATACCTGGTACTCCGAAATAGACAGCGTACTCAACTCCAAATTCTCCCTGACAAAATATTGTTTTTCTGTTCGTGTAAAGCTCTTAGCCCCTCCCGGACTTCACCAACGATTTTGGAGATAGAATGCTTGAACTTAGTGTGAGATAAATGTGTGCAGTGTTCTGGGCAATAGCTATCTCCTCCATTTTCGGCTAGCTGATTCTTCTCGGGAGATTTCCAGCAGATCGCAACCGACCAGCCGTATACAGCCGTCAAATACTTCAAATGAGGATCGCCCCGATTTTTCTCTCACACCTCAGCGGCCGCCTCATCAGCTTTGCCTGAACGCTGAGACAACTCTCGCAGATCGGAGCGCTCATTTTCGGCCATCTTCTGCACTTTTCTGGCCTCGTGGTAGGGCTCCCAGCGATGCCGGAGAACCGCCCCGACCTGCCATCCGAGAAAAAAGAAGCGAACATAAAACGTAAGTCTTTCTGAAATAAAAAACGGAAGCTTAAGATCGGTTTCAGCTCCTTTTTGTATTTACTAGTAGTAACCTTGAACAAATATGGAGCTGACGTTACGTACGCAGGTCGCGACGTCAAATATAACGTGGTTAAACATCCTGACGGAAATGTAAGCACGGTTTAGGTGTTATTGCGGTGGGCCTTATTTGATCGGGACCCGTTATAAACGAAAAAAACAATGCATTCCAGTATTTTTAGAGAGAATATTTGGTTTTGATTACTACTGTGTTCCCTCGTGTTAACAACATTGTCCAAACGGCCCTCGTCTTTTCCGACAGAGTAGATGCCACTATTAGTAACCTGCCGGAGACACGGCGGGCAGCACGTTTTCATGTGTCTAGCTCTTGCCTTCTACGTGAGTACGGGAGGGGGGGCAATCATAACCACTACAAAAAGCTGCCGTTATCATGCCCAATTTTGTTGCATAGTCTGACACTGTACCGTAGCCGTGAAAACGGGGGTGGTCATAGCAATCAGAAGCCACGATGGGCTCAAAAGCCAGGTATTCCCCTATGTTGATACACCACCTTTCGGTCCTAAGTACTACCACTCTGTCCCTATATATGAAGCGTTCTACGATAGAGGTAGTACATTTCCGCCAACATGTTTTCTGAATGACGGGGCTCCTTAGCCCAAAATCGTCGGAATGCCAATCTTGTTTCGAAAAAATACGTAATTGGATAAGTGGGCCATGGGATTATTCATCGGGATGCAATTTGGTTTTTGCTGAAGTCAGTTATTGGGTAAGGTACGGAGCTCCTCAAGTGAGGAGCCTCAGAAAAACTAGGGTGAATCTCTATCGTAGAACGCCTCACATAAGCACCTTTTACACGATTACATCAATCAACACGTTTCTTATGGTTAGGGGTATGGTGATAAAGACGGATTTTGCGATGTCCCCGCCAACTTCAACTTTTTGACCACAGACACAGCGTTACCGCTAACCGCAGTTGATACATGCAACGTATGGTTGCCACAGTGATATCTGCGGTAGATACGGCTGACACAAAAATAAACGATGTACCTACACTTTGCTGATCAATATGGTGCGGTTTCCCATACACTGCCGGTTGTGCAAGCAACGCAATCAATTCTGTAAAAAAACTCCAACTTACGTACCATAAAGGAGGGGAAAAAAAAAGGACACCTCCGCTGCAAGATCGAGGATTTCGTCGAAACTCCTCCTTATGAGCGGTGTATAATACCTCGATCGCGCGCATTAAGAGCCTTACATGACTTCATGCAGGACACATATAGGGTTAGGCATATAGATATATATCCCTTATGAAGGAGAAGCCAAAAACTGACTGTGATGGGACGATAGACTATACCTCCAAGTTTTTCAGGAAGTGGTTGCTAAACCGAACTGAGCTGCTAAACGCGGGAAAATGCGGCCGACAACGCGTACACATGCTTGCTAACTCCCTAGGGATTGGAGAATCGGCACGGACACTGGTTGTGTTGGATGTCGACAGGTAGAAATAACGGTTTAATGTGAAGAACACACACAGTCCCGTTTGGGAGACGAACTACTTAGAGTTTGAGTGGTTTGTTCTCAGAACGGGACTGCAGTTTGCCGTAAAAGGGTCAAACCGTACCTCCCGCCTGGGATTCCCATAGCCGAGCATGGCGTCCCAAGGTAGAGGCAGAAGGCTCGCAGCCGCGGTAACAAGTTGCTTCTTTGTCCTTTTTTCAGCCTCTGATGCACCTCCAGTGGTAGTCGAGCCTGCTCTCTTTGTAGAGCTCGCTCTCTTGTTCAGAAGAAACTTCCTCAGATGTTTCCCTCCGACGACCATGTGTACCTGCAAGTGTCCGCAAACGTTGCTGACGGGTTCGCTGGTTCCAATGATGCACGACGTAGAATGCTACCACTCTGTCCGGCAATGAAAAAAAACGTTTTAAATTTGTGTTATTACGCAAACGTCCCGTACGTTTCCGGACAGAGTTGTCTTCTTTTTTACGCTGCCGCTAACCAATCAAGGTAAGCCGAGAACTCGAAGTTGTCTTCTTTTTTACGCTGCCGCTGGCCAATTAGTATAAGCCGAGTACTCAGCAGAGTTGTCTTCTTTTTTACGCCGCCGCTGACCAATCAATGTGAGCCGAGTACTGGGTTGGATGAGCGTATCAATGCGGCAGTCAACCCTGGGCGCTGAAATGACCGAGCGGAAAATCCTGGAATACCACCTGATTGGTCGGGTCACGATTTGAAGTTGCCCCGGTACACCGCACACCTCCGAGCGGTTGTTGGGTACACGAGTCCCATCGTGAACATGAGGCATATTGGAAACGTTTTCACCCCTCGGCCCTCGGACAGCAGAGCATCAACTCCCACTTGGATGAGCTCCCTCCCCGACTGACCTGCATGGCCTAGCCCACATCGCCGGGTGGGAGCCGTATGGAATCTGCATGATCTAGGGCAAGTCTCCTGGACCGGATCTGCACTACACATATCCTGCACCAACCTCTTCATAACGGCATGTTACCTTAGGATCTGTAGATGATATGTATGATCTGTAGATGATCTATCCGAGGTGTGCGACACACGTCAAAGTCCCTCACATTTACGACAGAGAGCTTCGGGAAAAGTTTTTTCCTCATTTACACAACCCCTACACTAATTTCAAGTAGTTTACTGCTGTAGGGGTAGTACTTTTTGATCAGAATCAATATGAATGAGCGACGGCGGGCCCGTCAAAGCAGAGGGACTACGTACCCAGTATCGTTGGGAAGCTTGGATCCTAAAAGCAGGGGACGAATGAAGTGTGCCCGCGGGCGTGGATAAAGCCTCCGACAACAGCGCCTCATTTTCAGGTACGAGGAGGGGCCCATCTTACCGGCGAACGCTATTTGGAAATAATTTTTTCGTCCCAACGAATTTTAATTTGATTTCGGAAAAAACGTGTTTGGGTCCTATGGGGGAACGGCGTACTAGTTGTCAGTAAAAAAATAATTCGGAATAACCTGGAAAAACGCGCCGCGTCACACAACGCCCAGCCGACAAACAGCGACCCGCGTAGACGAGAGCGAAGCTTTGCGTTGTCGCGTGCGCGCCGCCGCCAGCCTCTTTTTCTTTTTGGCCGCGCAAGATAGGAAGCTATCACTCTCAGGGTGTTTTGGGTGGGCGGAGGGAGCCCTCAAGCGCCACGTGCGGAACAGCAGCGGTGCTGCAGCTATCGAGGTCTTGAGCGTATCCTCCGTTTTTTTGCTCGTTTGCTAGATTTTAGTGATTATTGGCCGATCGAGCGGGCCGAAAAATTGGGCTTGCGGCCGCCATGATTATTTTGGAGGCGCCACCGCCGGGGTACGATGTTCTATGGTCTGTGGGCGTGGGCGCGGCTATTGCTCCGGTCACCTCTCATTGAGGTTCGCGTTTTATCGCCTCGATTGTGGTCACCGAAGTGGCCAAGAATCGCCCCAGACTCCACCGAGGGTGTTAACCCACCATGAACATGCCACATCAAAACCGAGCAACTCCCAAATTCCAAATTGAAATTAAAAAAATCACACGAAAAAAGTCCCAAAAAAACGTTCAGTCAAATTCAAATTTTCTTATTTGCCTACTTGGCTGTTCACTCTTCGGCCAAACAGATGCAAATTAAATTAGAAAAAAACTACAAAAACGAACTGCAAAACATAAAAGCGCCCGTTAAGATGGGCCCTAAGGGCGACTACTGGACGTTACCTCAAAATAGAATTAGTGTTTTACAAGTGCAGTGTTAATTCGATATTATCAGTGTTTCTTCTTCTTCTATTGGATGGGGGGGGATGTTTATGAGTGATCAAGTTTGAAGCTTATCATGTTGCTGCTACCTGTAAACCATGTCGGATGGCTAGGCTTTCCTTTTTTCGAAATCAGGGTGTGGGAGACTTGCTAATGACTTTATGATAGCCCAGAGCTCTTCAAGAGAGGAGACGCCTCAGGCATTTCATTTCGCTACTGTATGTTCACCCCTAAACCTTCCAGTAGCATGCGTCGCCTTTTTGTTGTTACCTGTTCGCCTGTTATGGGGTCGTACGCAGTGAGTCTTGTCGACTCTGGAGGTCTAACCGTGGCACAGCTGCACACCCCTCGAAACGCCTCCTCTGCACCTCTCTTGCAACTCATCACACGGTGTGCTGATCTGTTGCGTGACCGCGTACAGGCGGTAGCGGCGACGAAAAGTTCGAGTTGGACTACTGTTTGAGCATACAGGAGACCACAGTGCGTGCATACAGTAGAGTACAGTACGTGCATACAGTAGACCACTACTGTGCGTGCATACAGTAGACCACAGTACTGTACACAGTACGTGCATACAGTAGACTATTACAGTCTGTACGTGCATACGGTAGTTTCTTTGTTTGGGTTCCCTTTTGGGTGTATTCCTCATTTCATGTTTCTCTGTGATCAACGCTGTAGTTCATTCTGCAGCACACTACAGGAGGGTAAGCACACTCTTATTTTTGGTTGTTAAGTTTTTTGCCATTCGACAGTGGGAGGCGTGATAAGTTTCTGCGTGCATCACTCATAAACGTTCCATCAACAGAAAATACTAAGGGAAACCATCTCTAGATAGCTTAACGTATGGACAACATGATAGTGACGTCTCAGGAGGCATGCGATGCATGTAAGCGTCGAAGAGCACCGGCGGTGTAAATGCCCCATTTGTTGTATATATTTCGTACTACTGGTACGTACCCAGCCAAAGAACATAAACCAAAACGCCCAATTATCTCTACAACAACAAACTGCAGATTATTATCGTATCGGTTCCCGATCTCTAATAATATTTTTTCTGTATGAAAGACCCGCAATATCATGAGAGCTGTATGTACCTTCAAGCATGTCATCATGTTTGCTAGTAATAGGCAACAACTCCGCTGTCCTGCGAGAAGATTCGCTGAATTTTATTCAGACCGCGTATATTTTCTGGTGGGGCTGTGCGGAAGGCGTGCCTTAAACCGCGTTTCTTGTTTGGCAGTGCTCTGAATAAGGCATGTCTTGGCTGGGCTCGACAGCTAGTCATTAGCTGGCAAATTTTTCTATTACGGGGGACCATATTGAATAGGACCTACGGTACACACAAAAACCTATATATTTCGCTATTTTTACTTTCAATGTTTGGTTCTATTTACTATGGTCCCCCGCAGTAGCTTTTCTCGATATAAAACAATCTTGATTGCGAGCCAGCCACAAACAGCATTGATTGCGAGCCAGCCACAAACGAACGATCAACCAAATAAAAAAACGGAGAAGTCCGCAAAATGTATCGCAGGGGAACCAACTGTATGACCTAGACAACTAATAACTAGTTGACGACTCATGGTCAGACAACTAACTCACAAACCTTTATACTAATCGTGGATTCCACCTAGCCAACTAACAACTATCCGGTGACTTATAGTCAGTCAACTCACAGCCTTACATACTAATCATGGAACCTAACAAGCCAACTAACAAGTAGTCGGCGATTTATAGCCAGTCAACTCACAGCCCCATCATACTAATCATGGAACCTATAATGCCAACTAATAACTAGTCGACGACCTATAGTCAGTCAACTCACAGCCCTACCTAGCCGACTGGCAACTATCGGCGACTTATAGTCAGCCAACTGACAGCCCTATTTTTTGGAGTATCACCTTCCGCGGCACGCGCTGCACAGTTGACGCCAATCTGTGGTAGCCTTGGGCGCGCCTCCCCCGTAGCATCTTTGTTCGACTGGAACGGCGCTGATGATCATAGTCCGGCCGTCCTGAAAAACGCCCACGCTTGCCGTTACCGGCCTCCTGGACGACAGTATAGCAGTAAGACAGCAAACGAAGTATACATATAATTTAATAGAGCTGTAAGTCGGATGGACTTGACGGCTAGTTACTAGTTGGAGCAGTTATATTAGGTGGGCGTTGTAGAGTGAGCCAACTAGCTGGCCTTTTCTTCTTAGGGTCATTCTTATCGGAGAGCTTTTTTCCCATATTTTCCATGTTTGGTTTGCGCAATTTTTTAATCTTCCAGATTTTCCTGATTTTTTTTTCCAAATATATATATGTGAAATTAACAAACCTTATTTTTTATCCTCTGGAGAATTTTACGAATAGTGACAGAACGCCTCCGTATCTTGGTACAAATCTCCAATTGTTTCCAAAGTTTGGAAATTCTGGAGAAAAACTCTCCTTATTCCCTACCAGGTACAAAATAACAACTATAAACAATAGGAGCGACAAACGCGCCAGTCCGACACAAAATACGCTAAGTTCCGCAAATTACCGTATGTAACGAACTTTATTACCTACCATGCAGCCAATTTTCTATTAATAACTGAAACACATAGCCAACTCACTATTAATAACTGTAATACGTAGCTAACTATCACAACAAATAGGACCTATATATGGTACACACAAAACCTATTTACTTCGCTATTTTTACTAACAATACATAGATAAAATATCTCGGTAAATGGTGGGGGTGCAAGTCAGTACACACAGGGAAGGAGAATTGGTTCGATGAAGTTAGTGGTATTCGATGAATTATGTCAGCTTTTTCATTTTGAATGAATAACGCCCTGCACATTGTCAGAAGGCAAATAAAATAATAATATTTGGTCCTATTTACTATGATCCCCCGTAATGACAACTCTGCATTTCCGCACGTAACTATTAATTACTGTATCAGTAGCTGTATTACCGCACGTAGCTAACAGTATTACCGCGCATAACTATGAATAACTACATTTACCGCACGTAACTAACTGCAATGCCTAGCCAACCGATGACTAAGTCAGCGACTACAAGTCAGACAGCTCTCTATAGATCGTAGATAACCCAGAAGTAGACACAGAAGAGGGAGTTAGACTGAGTGGAAACTTTCCTTTTCGTTTTTGTTTTTCCCTCGCGTTCTCTCCTTTTGAGGGAAACGTTTCTGAGCGATCAACGCTGAAGCTACTGTAGCCCGATAGGCTACGTATTGCAGCCCATTATTCTACTGCTGTAGGCCAATAGGTTTCCCTTTTGTTCGGTTTTCTACTTCCGTCTTCTCCTTCTTTCGGGGCATGTTTCTGGGTGATCAACGATGAAACTCACGCTATAAAATAACATACCTGGTACCTGGCATGTCGGATGGCGAAAACGCATAAATAACAAAATCGTACCTAATGAACCGTTTCGCCTTGCGCAGACCGTTGATAATCACGTTTCCGACAAAGTCTTCGGCCAGTACACCGGCGGCGGCCATGACGACCCGTGTCCGCCTAGCCTCCTCCCTTCTAGCGGCCAGGTTCCTCTTCGAAGCTAATCGTCCTAGAACACCCCTCGCCAAGGCCTTCTCGGTACGGGATGGATGGTTGTGAGCGCAAAGCAATACGGCGAGACGTCCTCTCAGTCGTCGTTGCGGACCTTCAGTAATTTCGGCGTGCTTCGTTGCGCGTACATAGGTGTGTGCGACAGCGTCCATGCTTGTTTTCACAATGTGAATTGGTGCATCCTTCTCCAAACATGTGTTTCTTGTGCGGTTAGTGGTTAGGCGCATGCACCATTTATATACGGTAGGCATGCACCTTAAAGTCCGCTTCAGAGCACTCGATCTCGAATCTCGATTTTAAATATCACTCAGAATCGCGACTTTTCCCCCACGAAACCCTTTCTGGAAGCGTTAGAGTTCGGGTGCATGTGTATCTTATTGGAACGAAAGTTCAAATTAAGTTTTTAATAATTTCGCCCCCCATAGGGAGGCGGCGAGATGCGAGATTCCAGATTCCAGATTCCAGATTCCAGATCCCAGATCCCAATATTTTTATTGGCCCGGTCAGGGGTAACCCTAACACTAAGCTTAACCCTGAAATATAGAGATAATGAACTGGGAATGATCTGTAGATGATATGTAGATGATCTGTGGATGATCGGTAGATGATATGTAGATGATCTGTGGATTATGTGTGGATTTTATGTGGATGATCTGTAGATGATATGTATGATCTGTAGATGATCTACACGAGTTTACCTGGATGACGGTGGCGCTCTCCTCCACCCGCCCGTACAACTGGAGAGCCGTCTCGGCTTCCACGATGTCGATGGTGAGTCGATCGCCGCCCAACCCACGCGCTTTGGACAGCAGGACGCGGAGGCGAGGACCGTCCAAGCGGTGGATGGGCTGTCCCTGCCACACATACGTAGCGGTTGCGTTCGGGAATTGATACTCGTGACACGTTTTTTTGTCGGAGATGTGTGTGTGTGTGTTTTCAGGAATTCTGCTAGCGTTGGTGTCGAGGGTCTCGATGGCCCGTGCATAGTGTTCATTTATCGAAAAACACGATCGGACGCGACTCGTTGAGGGAAGAAAATACAGAAGTCTGCTTGCGATGTAAAAGGCAAGGCACGAGCCGTAGTGGAGAGGTGGGAGATTAGTCTACGACAAGGGAGGGGTCAGGAGAAAAAAGGGCGAAAAAAGTAAATGGGATGAAAAAAAACAATGGGTCGCAAGTTGAAAATATCGTGTTTGCACCCCACAATCCGGCCACGAAGGAGACTAAACCGAAAGGGGGTTAGATTATAGCGCTGAACCCTTGCTTTCCCATCTATGTTACGTTACCGTCACCTAAAATTTGGCAACTCCCGGTCTTTCACGGTATTATTCCAGGGCAATACCTACAGCAACCACCTTGCCGCTTCTCCAAGAATCTCCGGAGTTTTCCCCCAAGGCCTGTTCTGTTCTATAATAGATTGCGCTGGTAAAAAAAAGTTTAAATAATAGTTTTTGTTTTTTGGAAAAACAGAACGGAATCAGAATCGAACGAACGCCGAACGAAAGCCCGGGGGTTTCATGTCCGTTGCCCCTGTCTAACCTTACGCATGTTCTACTGACATGAAACCAACAAAAAAATGTGACTTTCTGGAAGTTATTTCTGTCCTATCAAGACAAACAAGGAACGGTACTTATGGCATGCCCATAACCACTGGTCCCTGTATTAGACCCCAGAGTGGGACATGATACCAGGTGGTATTATACTAGGACTCTTCTGCGAGTCTACAACGCATCACGCGCGTACTGTGCACAGCTTGAACGCTTTCTCCGTCCATCTGCTCACTCACTTGTTCGATCTCCCTGCGCATCATCCGGCCTACGCGCCCTCTCTGCTCGTTCCTCCTGCAGGGTGTGATCGTACAGCCCGTTCGAGGGCAACGCAGAGAGAGAGAAGCTCAAGCTTTGGTTCGTGATCAGCCGTGACTATATGCGGCAAGGGCTGCATTTGTTTTTAGAACCCAAACACGTTCCACTCGTTCGTTTCTTTTTCGTCCATCACATTCATTTTCTTCGAACTTATTTCTCACTCCTTCCATATAAACTTTCGTGACTCGGACCCGGGGTCACATACCAGGTTCTCTCCCCCCCCCCCCCGTCCACCACGGCACGTACCTTGAACCTTCATCGCGAGAAGACTTTCAGCCCTGTCTTCCCTCGTCGACACGCGTCGAATTTCTCATGGAGCTGGTCAATTTAGGGCCTACCTACTAATAATATATATATATAAATATGTTTGGATCCGGATTTACGGTATATCTTACAGGATTGCCCGTTAGATATGTAAATACCGCACCCATGGGATTGATAATGTATCAAGCTTATACAGCTTCCTTTTTTTTTAATCAGAAGTCGGTTGTTGGGTTAGGTTCTAGAGCACTTACATATCCTTGGCTAGAAGCGGGAAGGGAGTACGTACGTGAGTACGTACGTACGTACGGCCGCGGTGCACATGCAGCACGGAGGGTAAACATGGTTTTCACGAAACATCAGTACCCAAGCACAATGAATGGTCAAATGTCTGTGGCATCTCAACACGTCCCTTTAAAATATTTTTCCAAGGTTATGTTTAGCGGGGTTTGTGGATTTCGGATGCCGGTATGGACATCTTACAGAACGTATAGAAGCCCCGGGTACGGGTATGAATGTCATACAGAACTCACGGAAGTTCTGGGTACGGGTATGGAAGTCTTACAGAACTCACAGAAGTTCTTCGCAAGGTATTACCCGGGAAAAACCCCCGAGTATTGTTCTGCACGTACCCTACAGAACACGACCTTGGAATTTTCCTCCTCCCGCCCCCCCCCGCCCAGAGCCCGTCTCGACAGGGATGCGTGGTCAATAGTCAAATGACTAAGGCAAGCAACATATGAGTACGCCCCCCCTTCCCCCCCCCTCCCGGCATTGTAGGGATGCGAGGGTTTATGGTCATACGACTACGGTCATACATGATATCGAGTACACACTCGGTAAAAACTCGACGCGCTACGTCCCGGCATTGCGAGACGCGAGGGTCTATGATCATACGACTACGGCCATGCATGATATCCAGTACACCCCCATCCCGACATTGTAGGGATGCGAAGGTCTATGGTCATACTACTACGGTCATGGATGACAATGAGTACACCCCCCCCCCCCCCCCCCCCCCCCCGTAAAACATGCCGCTCATTGCTTGAGCTAGACAACCAGGGTACCGCATTTTTTTTTGGCGGTCGGTCACAGCTGGTTGTCGAGTTAGATCATTAGTGCGAGGTGAATAACCTTTACTCCGCACACGTGGGAATGATCGTATCACGTAGTGTTTTTGGTAAGGCACCCAAGAGGCAGTTACATAGTACTCCCATTGCTGTCTCAGAAAATGCCTACACCGGAAATCAAATCCACTCATTGAAGCTGTCATCCATATGCAAGTCCGCCTCAAAAGCGATTCTTAGTAGGATGCAGCTCACCCTTCATGCGACTCGCCATACACTTTACGGCGTTCCGCGCTTGGTGCAAGCAATGTCTGCCTGGTGGGTGAAAACCCGACATGCTCCGTCCCGGCATTGTACGGATACGAGGGTCTATGGTCATACGACTACGGCCATGCATGAGATCTAGTACATCTCTCCTATCGAGTACACCCCCCCCCCCCGCCCCCCCGCAGAACCCATTTTCCCTATAAAAATCCTTATTACAGAAATCCTATAACGCGGGAGTATCATTTACGCCCCCCCCCCCCCCCCTCCTCCCTCTCTCTCTCCGAAACCGAGCTCTGAAGCGAGGGCAGTGGCGGACTCACCTCTCAAGAACCTTGTCAAGCGCCCTCCTCGCCACGAATTTCTTGGCGGCCACAGACATGTGTACCTGAGCGTTGGACGTGCGGTTCGTTCGATATATATGTGTTTCGTCAGCGCTAGTTTCGTTTGAGCCTTCTTAGTTTTGTTTCGTTTGTTTTCCTGTTATGCGTCGGGCTGCTGTTGTGTGAGGGGCGCACATATCAGGGCTGGGCACAGGCTGATTCAGTCAGTAGCGATTATTCTGTCGTCAAAATTAACCAGTACAATGGATTGCAGCAGTATGCCATATTTTCTGTCTACTCTTTTCATCCCGAAACGCATTTAGTGGGTGTCCGTACTGTACTATGGCGTGTTTCTTGGGCGTGCGTAAACTAAAAACCGCTGGCGAGTATGTCGGTCAGATCAACCGGTAAATACGACTGCCAGTACATACTGCGCCAGTGCCCAGCCCTCACATGTACAGTGGTGCTTGTTAGGGCATCTTAGTTTTTGAGCCAAGGACAAACAGCGAGCACATGGGGTTGTGTTATAAGGCTTAGCTTAGTTAGTAGGCGGTCGATTAACCTTACACTAACAGCCCAACAGACTACTGCATTCTCACATGGCATCGTCGGCAGCAGACTACTGTGGTGCCTTAACAGTTTCGCAAACACATCGGCGACCTAAATGGCAAGGCAACGGTTGGTGGAAACACCTTTTGGCTCAACCAACTCGCGCTTTGATATCAACCAGGCTACGGTAAAAGGAGTCAGTCACCTGTCCGGCCCACTCCCCCCGGTCCGGCCGGCAAAACATCCCGTCGACCCGAAACGGATGTTTTTTTCGGCTCTGCGCGAGGACGAGCTGTGCACCCCTGTGTTTGTACACCGCAAAAACTTCTCTCATCTTCCTGTTCCGCTCGCTTTTTTTCGTGTCCCCATCCAGCAACGCATCGGGTTCAAAACTTCCCCTTTCCGCCATATCTCCGGCTTGCAGTAGTAGTTGGTTTTCGGTCTCAGAATGGCCAGGGGTAGTGCTCGCTCCGGAGGTCACCGAATCTACAACATCAGGCGCGGCTACCATGGGTGTGCGGTTGGAGTTGCGGTTTCCACTATTGCGAGCGGCGTTCCGATCATTGGGTGTTGTCCATCTGTGGTGGCGTTCCCGGGGGGGCTTTCCCGCCATCGCGTCCGCGATGTCTTGCTCTTCGAGGAGCGTAGCTAGCGCATCTTCCACCCTTTTCAGGTCCAACGTTTCGACAACGGTGCCTGCGTCTTGCCGACGCCCACCAATCTCCTCATGGGGTGCTTCTGCAGCAAACACCGACTGAGGGCTGTTGCCGTGAGCCGGGGCTGCGAGCGGTTTAGAGGATAACAAGGAGGCGGTAGGCTGGTAGGGGGTGACGAAGCGCCCCCCCTTGGAGGTGTTTCCGCGCCATTCTTGCACACCGTTGGAAAATCTTGTCACCTGTGCCGACGGGGATTGGCGGGGCTGTGAGTTGGCTGACAATAAGTCGCCGACTAGGTTCCATGATAAGTATGTAGGGTAGTGAGTTGGCTGACTGTCAGTCGCCGACTCGTAGTTTGTTGGCTAGGTAGGTTCCATGATTATTAATAGTATACCAGGTATAGGGCTGTGAATTGGCTAACTCCAAGTCGCCAACTAGTTCTCGATTAGGTATGTAGGCTTCATCATTAAGGATGGTAGAGCTGTCAGTTGCTGACTATAAATCGACACGCATATTTCCATCATGTACTAAATGGTAACCTCGCGCCGAATATCGGCGAGGTCGAGCCCGTACGAGGTCTCGCGTCTATCGCCTTGTCGTTTTCTCTCTGGGTACTGCAGCAAACGTAGCAAACCGCAACCCCTCTCGGCACAACGAAAATAGAACAGTCGCAACTATTGGGGTGGGGCGATATAAAAATGCCGTGGCAACCTCAGCGAACGTGTTAATGTTCTCAATTCGCAAAGACCGCCCGGGAAACATACACCGACCGTTTCCTCCGTCGATACCTTCGTGCCGTCTATGCACCCTTTGTTGTGTATACCAGGTATAGTAGTAAAGTCCGCAAGTGTAACACTAACAGTCGTTTTTCCTGCACACCAAACTTCGTCCCTTACCGTCCCTTCCGGGCCGACGTGTGAATCGAACGCTAGTCACGAAGATGCGTGTGTTTTTTGCTGGGGGGGGGGGGGGGGGGGGGCGTCCAGAATGGGGCCCTCTAAAGTACCATTTGTGCTATTCCGACGGAATGCGGTGGCAACTGTTACGGGGGACCATAGTAAATAGGACCTACGGTGGGTTTCCTTTTGTTTCCGAGGTTTTCTTCTTTCGGGAAAGTTATGAGTGATCCATGTTGAAGATCATGCTGCACATTGTCGGATGGCAAGAGAAATAATAATAATAGTATATTTCGGTGTTCTAACTAACAATATTGGGTCCTATTTACTATGGTCCTCCGTAGTAAGGGTGGCAGAGAACGAAAAACTCTGGTTATCTTTCGCCCCTCGAGGCTCGCACGGGCAAGCCTGACTTCAGGCCGTTTTTTTCATGAAGCTGTTGTATCGTCTTCTATATGCAAACGATAACAACTAACTCAATGTGTGTTCCTCCGCCTAATACTTATTCATAGCAATCTCTCCAGAAATATGCAATCAAGTGATTGAGTCACACCTTTATGAATCGACGAATAAGCTTCTACTTCAAGGGAGGGTTTAGGTTTGACCTCACAACAAAGAACCTCGCTACAAAAGTACGCCATGTACGTGCCTGCGTGGATGGTTTTCCGAAGGCCCGTCGGCGAAAAGAAGAGTCAGCGCTCGATGGACGTGGCAACCCCAAGTCTTGCCGGAATAACGCCGAAGCGGACTTGGAACACCCGGCTTCGTCGCCCTCGTCCGGCTTTGGCGCGGCTGTTTCACCGCACCAAGTGGTAAAGTCGACGTCAACCTCAACTTTGAATGGCGAGTCGCGCTCACAAACAAGGTCGCCTAGGACGGAAGAGCCTTCTTCCCCTGTCCACGCGGCCCTTGGGGTAGTGACCGCAGACATTCCTGGCTTGGACGTGTCAGAATTGTGGCCATCGAGAGGAGGTGCCCTCAATCCCTTGGGGGAGGGGAGGGTACTACGGTTCTCCATATTTGCCACCTGTGCAGGGTGATAATTTTGGGCTGGGTCGGTGCTATTTGTAGGAGGAAAATTGTCGCAGATGTTGAGGGTTGTCCCAGGAGCTTTGTCCAGTGTGCCTGCGGTGGATGGTGTGGCCACGCGAAGATCGACGGCTGCTGCTGACTCCTCCTGCTATCCGCGTCAACAGCGAAAACGGTGCACAGAGATAGCGGCCGATGAAGGGTCAGGTTCCCAACTTCGACGTTGTGTCATGGTGGCGGTGTGTTAGGTAATAGCAGTTCATTAAGCAGGGAGTAGGTGCACAAAGGAGCCAGACGTTGCGCAGAGATAGTGTAGGTTTCCTTGTTGTTTCGGTCTCCCTTGTTTTTTTTCGGCGAGTGTTTCTGAGTGATCAACGTTGAAGCTCATGCTCTTGACAAATGCGGTGTCGGATGGCAAACCCAATGACATTCTAAAATGAATACGCACGCACTTCGTCTTCGTACGTCGTTCCCCTCTGTTGCCAAAACAAGTTAATTCCACGCTACGGTAGCTCAAGTCATTACCAAATAATTCCCATCCATCCCTACCCCCACAGAGCATATATAATGCGAGTAGTCTTAGGAGATGATATCAAAAGTTTTTTTTTACGTGGTGTGATGTTTGCTCCCACGCTCTCTCTCACTGTCGTGTTCGTATGTCTTTGTTCCTCACATCAGCACGGACGTCATCCAATGCTTCCGAAGACAGCAAAAGGGGGTTGCTCTCGAGGTCAAAAGTGTCTCCAAGCCAGAAAGCAAGGGGTTCAACGCTGCCCAGGAACGCCAAGTCTTCCGTCATCTTCAGGAGGTAGTTGGAGTTGTTCCAGATGTATGGAGGCGAGTGCAGTGCGCCACCATTGAGCGATTCCGCGGCGCACTGCTCGCACGGACGGCCGGCCGGAGTGTCGTCCGACTGCACCACCATGTGTCTGCCGCAGGAGCGCGTGACGATTCTGATCGTCCGGGGAAAAACGTGGGCAGCGGTAGGATAAGAGGATGCTGATCAGTCGGGAGGATACTGGTCATCCGGGATGAAACGTGTTCGAAGGGTACGAGGACGCGGGTCATTTTGGTGAGCACGCACAATAGTAAGAGGAAGCACCCGCTCTAGCCTGAACGCTGGGCCGTCGTCGATGCTGCTCTTTCTGGAAATACTCATGAGGGTAACAGGACGTTGGATATCACTCGGGAAAGAGAACGCTGATCATTCGGAAAACGTGCGCAAGGGGTGTCTTGACGGACGATGGTCACTCACGAAACGTGCGTAAGGGGAACAAAGACAACCACTCAAAGTCTGAGCTCTGGGCCGTCGTCCATATGCCACCCATACGAGGGGCAAGCTTGTAGAAGATCCCCTGTCGTCGGCTGCTCCATATGGTCGAGAACGTTGTGCACTTCAGTCGACGGGAGACCATAGTTAATAGGACCAAATATTTTTAGTAAAAAAGGTTAAATATATAGCATTTTATGTATACCACAGGTCCTATTAACTATGGTCCTTCGTAGCACGATCAGCGCGTAAATTCTGGGAAAAACAAACGTCGGAGAACGGCAAAACTTGTGAGGGTTGTTGCCATTTTTTTTTTCGCTGTATGCAGTACATACTGAACGCTTGACTGGGGTATTATTGTGTTAGCACAGTGGGATTATATGTGTGTTAGGTGTTGCTGAAGTCCCCTAGGCTACTCCTGCTGGCAAAATGTTGTCCAATTGCCCACCCTTGGTAAGCCTTATAGGGGCCGACCCTATCGGAGATTTTATTTCCAGATTTTCCAGATTTTTTCGAGTTGTGATTTTTGTATCAAGATATGGAGGCGTTCTTGAAGCATTTGTGAATTTAAACTGAGGGAAAAATAGCAGGAGCGCTTGGCATTCGCATATTTGGGGAAAAAATTGGAAAATCCGCAAGAAAAAAAAAGTGCGCGAAAAAAATCCTAGAAATTCTGAAAAATAAAGGACAAAAAGGTTATTCGATATTATTACCTGGTATATCCCATACGGGTGGTGGAATGTTGTTATATGTACGTGCCTCACCGTTTCTTAGGCATACGAAGCACAGAAGATCTTTGCTTCACTGCCTCGCGGCAGAGCGCGTCATCGTAAGCCTGAACCGCCTCGCCTTTGGTCGCGAACACCCCTAAGCATAGCTGAAGTCAAATAATAATGTGAGTGACGGCGTCAGGCAAGCACGCGTGAACAATTTAAGATGCGCATGTATGGTTTGCCAAGGGAGGGGAGGTGTAAGGAGAGGAGACTTCTCGAAGGAAAAATGGGATACTTATTTTGGCTCAAAGTGATGTGTATATATATGTGTAGAAGAGAGACGACCGCGGTACTATTTAGAGAGGATAATTGATTGATGTGGACTGGGACATGTACCTGGAGGTCAAAATAAAGAACAGCGCCAAGAATGTTAACGTTTACAAACTCCCTATAGTGGGCCTCGGAAGGGAAAAATGGCAATATTACTATATTGAACTCCGTTTGGCGGGTTCCAGAGGGGAAAAAAAGTGTTGACAACTAAATGATGTTTATACCGCACGAAAAACAGTCAGGCCAGGCTGGTGGGGAAGGAGATATATGTGTCCGAAGCGACATTGTAGGGAAATGCATGACACGTGCGCAACAACATGATGATCACACCTTGTACTGGTCCTTACTTTCTGCACGCTCTTCCTAACAGACTGTAACTACTATGATTGGTAGGTGACTACTAGGGTTGGATGGTTTCTACTATGGTCGGTGGGTTAACATTGTCGTTGGTACTGTAGGTTGCTACTGTGGTTGATAGGACTGCGCTTTTGTCGCTTCACATACTACGGCTTGCGTACCGATACAAACAATGCATAGTACAGAATACTCCTCGTATCCTCTGTACCCTAAGGCAGACATTTATTAATAGCAAGCTCTGGCCCCACGTGAGACTTTACCTGGTCCCTTGCGATCTTGGGCTGTTGGCTGCTCCTGCGAAACCGCTTGTACTGCGACAGAACTGCCGGGGACGACCCCCACAGCTTCCGTCCCGGCACCATCATGGTGACCACCCACCTCCCCTTCGCCACCTGACCGCTTCCTCTATCCTCAGAGGCGTTTCTAGGTTTTATCGACCCCACCACCATCGTGTCGGGTTCGCGCGCCTCGTTGTCCATGGGGACCACCTCTGAGTCTCTTAAACCGTGAGGTGGCTTTATTTGGACGTTGTCGCCATCGCTTCCAGACCAATCCGGCAAAGTTAGGTCTTGTGGCGCCGCAACGTCAACGCCCCCCCCCTCTTCTGATTGCCCCGACTCGGATGCACGAGGCAAGTATTGCCGACGACGTTCTCCTGACGATTGCCTCGATTCAGACGCACGAGGTAGCGCTGTGTAATCCCGAGGATGATCTTCTCCGCTGAGAATTGTCTTGGTTCCTCCTCCATCCTGCTGGGCGACAGCGGCAGCAGAAAAAGAAGCTCCGGCAACATCTTGCCGAGGTTTTCGTGAAGCACCTGGGCTCAACGGGCTGGTCGGGAAGTCTGCCGTCTTTGGGGTTGGCACGTCTCGTCGCCAAACGCAAATAACTTCCACCACTCGCACAGAAGCCAGGCGCAGCTGTCAGGGTATAAGGGGGTTCAGCTATTAGTCTACTTCAGCGAAATAGAACGCGCCTGGGTGTACGGAACATAGAGAAAAGTTGGCCAGTCGGAATTTTCGTGTTTTTGTCAATAATTGTGTTGCCCCTTTTGTTCCTTTCTTTCTGATAATGTTCATGGGCGTCCAACGCTGAAGTTCATGCTAAACAGTGTCGGGTGGCAAGCACGACAAAAGCAATAATTACATAAATAAAACGCAACAGGTATGCCAGGCGTCTTATAAAAGAGGGAGGTGGATTACTTAATCCAGCGTGAGTTTGCGTAGGAGACGATGCCGTGAAGTTGCTCAGGTCTGATTGATGGTATCGCTCCTTGTCTGAAGGCATTGGACTCTGGATTCCCTTTTTTCATGTGGGTGGTATGATTGCAACAAGCACTGAACATTGTCAGTTGGCGAAAGGGACGATACTTACTGCTGTACTACAGCAATAAACGTCGGACGATCACGATGATTGGGCGCATGAAAAGCTTCCCGGCAAGAAGTATGTTGTCCGCACAACGCTCCTCCAAGCTGGCACCTCAAGCTGTAGACTCTACGAGTACGGCGTAATAGGGATTAGAAGGGCCGCCTCCGCCCCAATGGCGGAACGGCCATAACTTCGATTTAGCTGTTCGTCCGAACGAATTACGAAACGTATGAGGTGGAGGGAGGTATGATATACATAAACAAACTGTCAACACTACAGTACATTCTAGGTTAAAACCCTCTTTAGAATCGGTCGACATATTAGCTGTATTAGATTTGCATGATATTAATAGCAGCATCACGAAGATGCTTGAAATGGTTGGATACATCGGCCGTCAGCCCACCAGGAAACGGCTGTCGGGAAACCCTAGACTTCGGAGGTTCCCTGGGCGCGTTCCGCGAGTCTTTCTAGGGAGGACAAGGACAACCAGAGCGCATCTTCGGCGAACACTACTACTATCAATTTTATAGTATGTTATTGATGTGCTTTCGTTTACCACCACGTTGGCGAGTGAATTACGTGTTTACTTCACGCCAACTTCTGTTGAAACCCTGATCTCGTTGGGTGCGTGCGACAAAGAAATAAGCCTGCTGCTTCGTAAATAGCCCTAATTTAAGACTGGGTGTTGATGTGGCGGAATGCCCTACGGAAAAAAAACGCCGCAAAACCGCGAACGAAACAGCCGCGAAAATGAATGTACAGCACCTGATCCAACACGCGCAGGAGACAAACGATGTCGTCCTCTTGAACGCTTGTGCTCGTTTGTGACAGAAACCGGCGACCACAGGCGGCCGCTTCCCCCTCCGCCTGGAACAGTATGCCCTCCCTTCTCGCAATGCAGCTGCCACGAAAACCCGCGTGCCAGCGTCGGCAGAGAAGGGAGCGGAGTTAGAGGGGATAAGGAAGCGGGGAGAGGGGGATTGGGGGTAGAGGCGAGGGATTACGTAAAAAGGGGGGAGGGGATAGAGGCGAGGGGATAGGGGAAATGAGAAATGAGAGGGGAGAGGCGAGAGGGAAGAAGGAAGAGAGAGGAGGAAAGAGGAAGAGAGGAGGGAGGGAAAAAGGGGAAGGGGGGACAGAGGGAGCGAGGGAGGGGGGGGGGGGGGGTAGGGTGGTACTCGCGCCCAGTGGTTTTGCTGCTGTTATTGGTATAGTTGTTGTTGTTGTTGGTTTGGTTGTGCTCATACCAACTCGTCGCCAAGAAAAACGAATCCGTGGTCACGGGGGGAGGCTCGAGTAACTGGGAAGTACACGAAGGGAGCTCGCTTCTCGGGAGCATAGGTGTAGTGCGCCAAGGACATACTTCTGCGAAAATGCCACTCAGTGGGACTCACCCGAGAACCTCCAGCTCCGCCTTTGCGGAGTTTCCTTCCCTCCAAGCTACCATACGATCTCGTTCCTCGGTGCTGATGAAATAGTGTCGGCATCTGTTTAACATCATTGAAAAATGAGAGAAAGCTTGATCAAGCAAGGCTTGGTGAGGGATTGCAGGCTCAGACTATACACCTCAGGTGGAAGCGTCGCTCGGAAAACTTGAACTTTGCCATGAGACCCGTAGACTCGACACACACAGAAACAGCGGTCTCTGAGGATGTGCGGATTCCCCAACCATTGCTGCGCTGGTAGTCGAATGGATAAAGTTCACCTACCCCGAAGATGGAAGCAAAAACATATAGAATCTCTGCCACGCATTCCATAATTGGGCTCACGACACACCCACAGTAGTATGGCATGTACACTCTTTCAACAGTCAAAGCAACATAGCAACAGTGCTTGCAGCACAAGATTTTCCGCCGTTTGCGGAAAAAAGAAAAAAAAGTGACACGAAAAAGGAAAAAAGGGTCTGGAAACAAGTTTTCCGCTCGAATCGTAATCACAAACGGGACGAAAATGGTGCCGGGTCCGCCTCTAGCCGTATTTATGTCTTCACATCAGAAATATTTGACGGTCACAGTCTCGCCGAGTACGAACACATGCTTTTTGCCTTCCATTACAAATATATCCGCTGACCAATACTGCATTGCACTTCGACGACCGGATGTCGTTGCAGCGCCGTACTTCTATGGTACCCTATAATAGCATATACGGCTGTAATCTGACTGACTTTAAGTCGCCGACTAGTTGTTGGTTGGCTAGGCAGGTCCGATGATTATACTATAGGGCGGTGAAGTGTCTGACTATAAGTCGCCGACTAGCTGTTAGTTGGCATGGTAGGTTCGATGATTAGTATACTGGGCTGTGAGTGGACTGGCAATAAGTTACGGACTACTTGCCAGTTGGAATAGTTGCTTGTTGGCTAGGTAGGTTCCATGATTAGTATAAAGAGCTGTGAGTCGGCCTCATTATAAGTCGCCGATTTTTTTGTTAGTTGGCTAGGTAGATTCCATGATATAGTATATGGGCTGTGGGTTGGCTAACTATAAGTTGCCTACTAGTTAATAGTTGACTCCTCTACAGCCGCCTGAGACCGACCACTATACGTGGTGGGTGGAATATCGGTTTTGCTTTACCTCTGTGCTCCAACAAGCGCTGCCCTCACCGGCAATGTATTTCGTTCTTTGGGCACGCGCGCGCTACCCATCTTTTGCACAAAGGAGCAACTCCGTCCTCCTCGCATGGGACCACTCTCTCCCCATGGTCAGTGTCGTGCTGGTATGTCAGCTGCAAGAGTCAAGCGCGACGGGCGTTGGCGTGGGCTTGAACAACAACATCGTTGTGGGGGTCGGGCTCAGACACCCAAGAAGGTTGCTCGCCAAAGAGTACAGTACGTTCCTTGGCGGTGGGGATCAACGGACACTCCTCAACGATAGTGATCTGTGACAAGAGTCTACCATCGGCACGGAACGTAATGTACGCTGATATGGGGTGTATTCACCCACCAGTAGTCCCTACCCTTTTCCCCAAACACTCTGTAACGACGATGCCGAGGTCATGCATACGCTGTCGCAAAGCGTTGTCTGCTCGCGTGCATGATTCGAGACGGCCGAGTAGAGTGCCTGACTGACCCGCCGGCGACCTACCTTTTGCAGAACGGATACCTCTTACGTATTGCTCAATATTGTTTCGGCTCAGTCGAGTCGACTCCTGGGCACAAATTGTTCGATAGCGTACCAACCCGAAAACGTCGTAACCGACGCACTATGCTACGCATACGTAGACACGTATACCAAGCACGCGCTTAACTTCGAGACATCTGAACGTATGCAAAACATCCGAACAAGTGCCTACGAGCTATACTCTCGGACGTCTGATGGCGCCATAGTCGTCAAAATCTTACGTGTCTTGAGCAAAAGCTGGCTGCAGAAAACGCCTGGCGCGTGTACGCACAATTCGACGCTAGTCGACGACAGAAGGAAGCGTGAAATATTTCCGCAATTCAACGAAATAGCCCGAACCCATCATAGACCGGATCAGCAAAATTAAATACCAGGTACAAATACTAACGTGACGACCAATCGTCTTACCTTCGGAGCGTCTGATGCGATCATAATAGCCAAGTCCCGATTTCTCTCCGCTTTTCCGGTCACGCCAGCTGCAGCCTGTCTCTGAATGCCCTCAGTCTTACTGTCGACACCTTGCAGACTAGACGAGGCTTGGCTCATCTGCTCTTGCAACTGCGTGTCTGTTCTGGCCACCGCCCGTGCGATGCGCTGGTGGTTTAAGAGCACTCTCTCCTGCGCCAGTAGAAGGGTGGGGAAGATCCGAACAAGGAACGTTTTGCTTGGTATGTAAAAAAACTCTGTTTTCGTGTCCATCTGAGAACCAACATCAAAATATACGTGGAACGCTGGGCCAAAAGGACCGTTGATATCGAATAACTTCGGGTCCTAAATTCTAAATTTCCCGACTTTCTTGATTTTTGTTTCGACAGTTGCTTGTTCCTGATTTATTTGTTTTTTATCCCTAAAAGAGAAATAAGCTATGTAAGCGTTCGCGATGTTTCGCTCTCTGCCAAAATTCCCAATACACTTATTTTTCCTGTTTTTAATATTTTTCCTGTTTTTCTTGGAGAAAATCGAGGAATGAAATGTCATCGGAAGAATTCTTCAAGACGAACGCCCCGGAGTCTACTTCGGCGAGCGTTAAAGTTTTTCCAGCAAAAAGTTTGTATCGACTCCTGAAAAAAGCAACGGATTCATTCATTGATTTGGTTCTAACCCTAAAAAATCGAACCCCATAAAGCGTACCTGGTACATGGTACGTATGTCACACCCGAAAAGCCAGGAATACAATACAACATCCCGCTATTGATCTGCGCTCGGTGCTGCAGCTGTCGCGCGGAGGTATCGAATCGCCATCGCGCTTGGTTAGCGAGGGGCTTCCTTGACAGTAGTACCAAACCGCATGCCAAATTAAACAACATAGATGGCCTTCTCTCGCCTTGCGGTCCAGGTTGATGCCCTGCAAGCTGGTCTTCACCAAGCGCGAGAAGTTCATCCCAGCCTTTCCGTTGATCTCCCTGCCCAGCGATAGCGCGGCGGCAGATATCGACGACTCCGTACCTTCACCGGCCACTTCGTTCTCCGGCAGGCACGCCTGGCGAGTGATCCCGAGATCTTCCGAGCGGCTCAAGGCGTGCCGAAACATGTATATGTTGTTGGGGTTGCGGTAGCGGGGGGCGCCGTCGTGGTTCCCTCGGTTCATGTACCTGTGCCGTAGTAGTACCGCGGCAATACCGTAGGGGTGCCGTATCGATCAAGAGGGTCCAGAGGCACGGCCTAGCTTCGCAACTCGGACAGATCATCGTTTCTCACTTGATGATTAAGATCTGGCTAGAAGGCAGATCTATTCCCGATCTTGAAAAAACCTAGATCATGTTGCCGGATCGGGAACCGATATGATAATAATCTGCAGGTTGTTGTTGTAGAGAGAATTAGGCGTTGTGGTTCATATTCTTGGCCGAGTACGTATTGGTAGTAATTAGCATGATCTATCGCAGACATATCATGATCTGTCAGAGGTGCCAGCGTGCATTGGTATTTTTTCCTACGGTACTCATTGGTACATAGCTTTCGTATCGGGGGGAAAGAAAAACTGGCAAACGAATATAGTCCATGTTCATGCATCCATACGGAGTAGAATCTATAGGGTTATGAAGTTTTTTTTCTCCTGAAGGAAACGATATAGATGAACAATGGGTTTCAAAGCGGTTAAAATAGCACTACAGAACACTTGGATGTTTTCTAACAAACGTTATCACGGAGAAAAAGGGCCGTTTGGGCTGCTCGGCGAGAGAGGTCAGTATCTGCAACGGGCTCAAAAGAAACAAAAAATAAGTCGATTGCCTAACATCAACCGATGTGCGTTGCCCCGCGTCAAACCATGGTCCGCGTTAACCTATATGACGCCGTTCAAGTGCGCGAGCGTTACATGTTTTCTCCGTGTGAGTTTGGTTGCTCCCAGTCTGCTATAGATACCCTGCTCACGAACAGTTAAAACGGGAAAATACAATTATAAGCATATATATTTCAATCATGTGCGACTAAATGCGGAAGAGATGAACAAGTGAGACTCTACATACAGTGGATAGGGTTCAATCAGGGCTCTTCACAGGTCATACCCCCAACCCGCGGGTCGGGTCAGGAGGCTTTCAGACTCTCACGGGTCGGGTCGGGTCGCCCTCACCCAACCCGACCCGACCAACCGGCGAGGTCTGATCCGACCTGCGAACAGTCCCGAATTTTTCGAATATGACTACAGAGAACCAAACAGCATCAGTTACAGCATATTTTGACAGAGGTGATAGCCGAGTCTCTCACCTCCCATTCACTTCGGGAAGGGTCGCGCCATCCACGAACCACGTGTCCACTTTTGCTGCCGGGACGCCTTTGCGTGGCTTTGGTTAGACACGGGCGTGAAAAAACCGAAGTGCCGCAGCGGTTAGGGGGGACACAACGGGTCCCTTTTTCTACTATCTATGTATGTGGAAGCTAGATACTGAACGCCAAAGCGAGGCGAAAACGAAAGAAGAACTCCGCCTTCTGCCGCTGCTTGAAACAACCAGCAGTGCAACACCAACAAAGAGGCAAACGCTCAAAGCGCAACATATAGCACATCAAGGATGTGTTTATAAAATAGTATTTCAGTAGTAGGGCATTTACCCAGGGGGGATCCGGGTAATTTCTCAGAGGCTCTTTAGGTGAATGCTCCGGCAGCTACTTGGTGCGGGGGCATTCGGGTATGTACTAGGGTATTTAGTCTGGGGGTACCCGGGTACCTACCCGAGTATGACCAAAACAACCAGGTCTAGTACCCGGGTACCCCAGAGTGTATATATATACCCTCCGACTTGTACCGGCGCAAGCGTGCGTGTACCCTAGGTGTGGCAACAGGATGCTCTCAAATGACGACTTCTTCTGTCGATAAATATTTCAACACCAGCTCAACAAACTACGAAGCTCACTAAAGGGCCAACCGCGTTGCGAGAGGGTGTCGGGACGTTGCCACCTTGACGTGCGAAATTCCAACGGATACCGCAGATTTCCTGCATATATACCGGTAGTATTTTTGAGTGACGTAATGTGGTCTAGCTGTCGCTAGGAACTCGTACAACACGATCTTTGTAGCTGCCGTCAACTTGTGTGCGTTAGTGGACCGTGGCGGCGGACGGAGGATGCTTCCGGCAACTCGAAAGCGGTCCCTAATATTTAGCTCCGTAAAAAAAAACTCGCATTCGCTCTTGACAATAATATATGGTCTCCGACATACCTTTTTAGAAACCACGCAACTAACGACGATATCCGTTGAGCCTTCATCGAAGGACATCCAGCCGCTGGTAGGCACCGTGGTCGACTCCGAAAAGCAACCGTAGTAGGGGCGGCTTAGCTTCTCGCCAGAAGTATTGATAGACATAATCCCGATAACCCAGAGACAGACGGTCTTCGCGGCACACGAGCACACGGACAATAAAAAAAAGTACGTGGTTGGGAGAAGGGCAGGTGGGTCGTCAGACGGACGCCTATGTGAGGGCAACACTCAGGACTATTTGTTATTGCCGCCTGTGTAGCAAGTACCAGGTACCAGGTACCAGGTACCAGGTATGCATTAATAGTTATGTGGACTGTCTGGGTGAATCATAGAATGATCGCGTCTCCCAAAACACAAGAATACCAGGTATAAAATAGGTCCAGTACAATAGCAATCGTTCCTAATATCCTCAGAGGCTAGCAGATCATCCAAAATGTTTAAGGTAGTATTCCCTTTAGTCTACGTATCGCGCTTCGGTTGATGGTAACTGCGCGTTTTCCACCTTTCTTGTCATCTCCTTTACTCTGGTGAGAGTCCTACAGGGCACCGATGCATGTACCCGATACTGCTACCGGCCGGGGTGTTCAACCCGTTAGACCTACGTAGCTGCGTCAAAGGCTACCGTGTGCACATGACGGAACGAAGCAGTCGCACCTCGTCTAGATGTGCGCCTCTGCCACCTATGCTCACCAGGCCGTCAGTCGTCTCCCTCGAGTCCTGAGAAACATCGCCCTTGCGGAAAGAAGCGCTAGGGGCGAACGACGATGGGGCTCGAGGAGAGGCACCGGCGGAGACTTCGACTCCGAGGAAGGGTCCCCACTCCTGTTCCACCCGGCGGAGTTGTTCTAAGGCCTCCTGGTACCGTAGCTGGTTCTGGACGGGTCGGTCGAAAACGTCGGATGTTTACGTACGTCTTTTAATAGCGCGGCTGTAAACTATCAGCAACATCTATCTCACTGCGCTGTTGTGGTCGTCCGCTCTGACACACGTATGCCACAGTTTACGGTAATGGTCCACTCAGGCAGCGAAAATCGTCTCGATAAGTTTGCCGTCATGCTAGATATTATTTTTTCTCTTGCCATCCGACAATGTGCAGCATGATCTTCAACATTGATCACTCATAAATTTCCCGAAATAAGAAAACCTCGGAAACAAAAGGAAACCTCTGGAAAATATTTTTTGGATCTCGGCCGGCATTTTCACCGTCCAAAATCATGGTACCGATTATGAGCAAGGCGTCTCGTCTTAACACCCAGCCGTACCTGCCGACGATCGGCTTTCACGTCCCTACGTGAGATGCGATTTACTACGTTGCTCAAATCTTTTCGAAGGGAAAATTGAAAGAATATCGAAATCCGAGCAGGTGAAAACATTACCAAAATGCGATTGTCAGAAGTCAGGCCAGATGTAGTTTAACCTTTTCTTGGACGCACCAACTAAGGCATGTAGTTTCAGCACACTTGCATTTCTCCTGTTGATCCGGATTATGTACAGGGGAGATGCTTACTCTACCAGGATCTGTGGCGGCCCTGAGGCGTGCTGCAATAGGGGTAGTTAGTATTTTTGGTCTGACTATTTCTGGCCGTCCTTAACCCAATACTGCTTGAAATGACGCTAGCGTGCAAAATAGTATTCGTGCGGTATACCGAGGCTTTGAGATTATAGAGCTCCTGAAGTGAGGAGTCCCAGAAAGTATTGCTGTAGGTGGTACGTCCACCGTAGAGCATCAGCCCCTTCAGCTAGTTGACCTTACGTCGACGGGGGATGTTACTCCTCACCAATATTCGATGCGCGCTACGATGATGGCTGTCGGCAGTTGTCGGCCAAACTATTCTCGACTGAGGAACGAGCTACCCGCGCCTGTTTTTTACCGTGTATATTTGTTTTTTAGACCTGTGGTCATGGGGATTGCTCATCGGTTTACTCAACCAGTTCAGGACCGCACTCCCGATGTGGATATCAAACACTTGGAATTAGAGTCAGATTTAGGCGTGTGTACACTGCGGTCCTAAAAGGGTGAAGCGTACGCGTACGCAAGTTTTCGTTCCCAAGCCGTTACTGGGTGAGACAGTGGGATCTCCACTCAAGCGACGGGCCTCAGAAAATACGCACGTAGGTGCACCCTACCGCAGCGTGCGTCCTAAACCTGTCTTTGAGAAATAGCGCATGGACAACCCGATGCTTTAGAACCCATGGTCTATGGATATGTACAACGAACCGTATTGAACAAAAACTGGCGATGCTTGGTAGTTCTTGAGCTGAGGAACGCCCCGACGGAAAGCAAATATTTTGCCCAAAAAGTCTTACCCCTGCCACACATGAAACCTGCCACTCTTGCTTCTGCTGGGGCTGCGTGTCTGAAAATCGTTACCTGCGAAGCCACTTCGCGCTTCGCGAACAGTTTTTGGCGCTGCACGACGCGGTTGTCGAAGGCCGCCTCGTCAGCGTCCGGAGCTTCCTGCTGCATACCCTTGAGGATGTCAGCTTCTCGTTTGGCCTCTTGGTCCGCCTTGTCGGCCAGGAACATGAGGTCCGTGGCTTTTTTCTTCGCACGGGTCAAAAGTCCCTGCTTTCAGACATGGTAGGACCGTCATCAGTTTTCGCCTTTTCTGGATGTTACCTTCGTGCGAGATAACTGCAGTGCCATGAAAACGATCGCAGTCTCCCCCCACCCCCAACTTGAACTCGCCGACCGTTGCTATTAGACAGCGGTATGGCAATGAGACTACGACCACCAATGACGTAAAGTATATTATCTCACCTGGGCTTCTACCAGCCGCTGGATTCGCGTTTGACTCTCTCGTATTTCCTCCATCTTGCTTTCCGTTGATCGGAGAGAAGGGTCTTGCTCTACGGTCCCTTCCGGGGTGTCGGATGAAGACACTGTACCCTCATACATCGCAGCACTACCTGGTGCTGTAGAACCTCCCTTTTGAATGCTCCCAGCGGCAACCGATGCCGTGTTTGCGCAGGAAGAGGCTTCGTTTGAAAAAATTGTCTCCCTACGTCGCCCCGCAGCCGTGCGACCGCTGTCGCTTCCTGAAGTGAAGACGGAGCGAAAGAGAGAGAGAGAGAGAAATGATCAGTCTAGCATAGTAGCAGAAACCGGGCGGCGATCACTTTTCCGTTTGTGTGTCTCAAGTGCGCGTGGTTTGGTCACGACCATGGGGAGGAGACGTGGCAAGGCACTAGCATCGATGCGTTACGTAGTAACAATGTGGTATTGTTCACACCACTGCGGCTTCCTCGGCCCTGGCAGGAAACAACAAGTACACACACGCGATTGAACTTCGCAAGTGGCAATCAACGGTATGGCCTTTCACACGACATGGATCTTCATCGATAAAGACCAGAGCCACGGTAACTGTTGGCATTTCACACATCTGCTCTACGTTGGGTAAGGACTGCTGGAGCTTCCATGGAGGTGATAAGCATGATCTAGTTCCTTCCATGGAAGCAAACTACCACCAACTTCCACAAAAAAAAAGCAAGTGCCAGGTAGCGTCTGAGGCCGGGAGTGCTTTTAATAGTCATTTTGCGGAGCATACCTGTAGGAACCCGATTTCGCAGCATAGCAGCAGGCGGCATGTCGATAATGTCTTTATGGCTTCCGATAATCCTCATCGCCTCGCCTAGCAGCCTCACCTCAAGACCGATATCGTTGTGTTCGGCCTTCGCCCGGTCAAACCAGAGGTCGCGCCTGATACAACGGTGGTGCAAATTCGCAAGAAACGTTAGGCGTGGGGACCGAGAAACGCCTGATCCCATACATACACGTACCAGGCATGATCCATGGTCGACAACAACGTGACGCTTTTCGTCGAGCTTGAATTTACCAGCTAGTGTTTGGTGCACTAAGGGTATACATCAATACATCTAAAACGAGGCTAGTACACGCCAATCGCAGACTGTCGTTGTCGCTTTAACGAAATCCAGGGGAGCACGAAAAAAAATAAAATCCGATACCTCACTACATTTTCGAGGCCCAGCCAGGGGGGGAGGGTTGAGCACTGACCACGCATCCCTTTCTGGACGGAGCATTGTTCCTACTCCAAATACAAACACTTCCAAATGCCCAGTAAGGGAGTGGGGATATGGCAAACCCTAGTAAGAAACATTCAATGGAGTTGCTTCCTTCAAATTCGCGCCGAAAATCCAGACTTTACTCGTTTCTTTTTCATTATGACTTGGGGGGGGGAAGTAGTGTCGTTTTTTTTTCGCGGTCCCCTAACAGATCGGCAGAGTTATGCCAACTGCGCACGAAGCTCTCTCCAGGAAAAACAAAAGTGGCTCAAATGTCCCGGTAAAATGTGACCCACTTAGGGTGCTGTAGTGCCTGCTCTCAGGTGCAACAGTTTGTGGGAATGAGATTGGTGCAAAGCGCTATGTTGCTCATAAACCTACCGCTGCGCCTCCAGCGTTGACGACATTCCATCGCCCTCGCGCACGTTCTGTAGCAATGCGTTTTCCGCACATAAACGAAGAGCCTGTGACCCCTGCGTGGTGTGCCCCGCCGCTCGCAGGAACGAGTCACGCGCGGCCGCTGCCTGGCGCATTTGTTTTAGAAGGGGAGAGGATACCACGGCGGCGGCAGAAGCAGCGACGAAAGGATAAAAATAGGAGATCTTCATGGCAACTGCCCGGTACCTAATACTAGAATACCACGTGACGGGCACCGCTGGACATTTGGATACAAAATCGTAACTTATTCTTCGAAAACCAGGAATCACTGTGAACCCCGACCGTCGCTATTAGCTCTTAATGTTAACCCTGTTGGAACTTGAAAGGGGAAAATTGACGGCATATTATGACGGCTACAGCAACGATCACTATTACGAGGGACCATATTTAATACCTGGTACCAGGTAGGACCTACGGTAGAACAAAGAAACTATATATTTTACCATTTTTACTAACAATACCTCGTAGTCGGTCCTATTTACTATGATTCCTCGTAATAGTTGATTGGGGGGGATACAAAATGATGTCTGAGTTACATACAACGCACGGAGTTGTACCGCACGGGTGCTACACGATTATGCCAGTGCTGTTGGGCGCAACACGACCCTACCAGTACTGCGCCGTTGAGCGCCGACTCGCTCGTAGCTGGTTGACCAGACCAATTTTATCATTGTTTTGTTCGTTACTGCATCTCGGGGTCTGGAAGGGGTTAACGACAGCACGACATACAAGGCGTACAAACGCGGCCGTCGTTCATGAACGCCGCTACGCACCGTTTGGCCGTAGGCATCATACCTCGGTCAAGCGTGGGAGTTTCTTCAAGACCGCAGCCTTCCTTAGTCCTTCTCTATGCCGATCGTTTGCCAGCTCCTTCCTGATATCCTCTGGAGCCTCGACTGGGAGCGAGCTCGGCCCTTCCGGGTGTGGGTCTGGCGCTATGCCCAGCTCCGCGAGAGGCTGGAGGTCGGAGTAGAGAAACCTTTCGAAGGAGACGGCGGGAACGGCTACACGTTGAAAACAAATAAAAGCGCATGGCAGAACACTGGAAACATCGCAAGTGCTGTGTACCTACGAATACCGGTAAAAGGCGTAAGAAAGCGAGCACTCAAACAAAGCTGGATTAACAGGGGAAGTGACCAGGCTATTGACGGGTCTGGTGAAACCTCGCGGGTCGGGCCGGGTCGAGTCGAGTCGGGTCGGGTCGGGTCGGGTCGGGTCGGGCCGGGTCGGGTCGGGTCGGGCCGGGTCGAGTCGGGTCGGGTCGGGTCGGGTCGGGTCGGGTCGGGTCGGGTCGGGTCGGGTCGGGTCGGGTCGGGTCGGGTCGGGTCGGGTCGGGTCGGGTCGGGTCGGGTCGGGTCGGGTCGGGTCGGGTCGGGTCGGGTCGGGTCGGGTCGGGTCGGGTCCGGTCGGGTCGGGTCGGGTCGGGTCGGGTCGGGTCGGGTCGGGTCGGGTCGGGTACCCGATCAGTGAGAGTTGGAAAACCTCCTAACCCGACCCGGGCCGACTTGTGAGATTTCGAAAAGTTCCTGACCCTACCTGCGAGTCGGGTCATGACCCGTGAAGGACCCTGAAAAGTACGAAAATACGATGGTATTCAGCAGCCACTAACTGTACTGAAATTAATTTACTGTAGCACACCCCCCATTACATGAGAAATCCAACCTGAACTCTGAAGCATGTTTCTCTATTTCTTCCCGGTAGTGTATACCACTATGCACGGGAATGAAATGACCGTTTGGTATTCATATTTATGTCTAAAAGATCCTTGAACATACGTTCAGAGTGGTGGTATCTACTTAAGAATAGCCGATAAAAGATGTCGCTGATACTCGGTGTGAATACTGGAATGACGAATCATATTCCTTGAGGGATGTGGCCAACCGATCGATCCCCTTTACCGTAGCGTAATTCGACATCTATCAAGAGATATGGTGTGCACGTTACCCCCTTCTTAATATATAGGTATCCTGTACTGCTGTGCGCACTGCTGCTGCTGCTGCTGCCGTGAATATGGGGATCCTGCAGCCCGCCTCATTACCCTCGGGCGGCGTGCGCATTGCCGTGCACCAATCTGTTCGTAGCCCTGTGTAAACTGACCATACCCCATATTCATACCTCCGTGTGACTTGATGCCGGGCTGTTTTTCGGGCGACGACTCGTCCTCTCGTCGGCAAGGGCCGTACCAATGATCGTGCAGGCAAGCGATTCCAGGGCTCCAGCTCCATGGCTTCTCGTACTGGTACAGGATGGGAAGCCATCTCCCTCGATGTCACACTATGTTGTTGGATCTGTTTGTCCTTACACTCTTACCTAACGATTTTTTTAGTTTACTGTTACAATACCAAGAAACTTGCAGTGCCCGAGAGCATCCATGTGTGCGGCATCGTCGCGCCCGACGAAGAGCTTGCGAGGCGTCCTCTCCCTGAGATAATGCACCCTTGGGTTCACATGTGCTCAGCATGAAATCGCAGAGCGTTGAGGCTCCATCATCGTTGTGGTATACCAGGTATTTCAACAATAGCACACCACAGCAAAATGTCTATTCATGATTCATCCGCAATTCGCAGCCGTTTTTGGCGGGACTGTCGGTCGTGGACCAATCACGTGCGTGCATTTCAACCGTTTCGGAGATCGACATCGACGATCTCTTCTGCTACTCTTCATGTGGATCTACGCCGTAGTACCTTGTAGCGACATGCACGTATGGGATCGGCTGCCTCGACGGTTGTCCATCATGCCCAAAGCACCAGGAAAACCAAGACCCTCCTCGTACAGTATGGGGATGCAAAGTGAGCGAGTCGCCTTGCCCTTGCGTTCCAATTTTTGAATCGAACGACCTGTCTATGAGTCGCTTGCACTCGATGCGGCCCAACCTCAGTGCGCTGTGGGTACAGCTACTGTAGCCGTATATCGGTGCTTCATAGACCAGGCAGCTTTAGCGATTTTGCGCTGTCTCAAAGCTGCCATCCTTGATGTCTCGCTTGCTCTCTACATGCTACTGTGTGCCTTGTCTTTGCTGTCGTGTTGAACACCAGGTATTGCTTTTGCGTTCCATAGATAAAAAAAAGTATACCTCATCTCGGACAGATCACCGATCCCCGCTCCATGATAACTAACTGGTATACCAGGGGTAGATATTTCAGGGCAGATGTATTCATGATCTACTTTAACCTTTCAGGATTGCAGTCTCGTTTTGGGGATAAACTACTTAGAATTTGACCGGTTTGCCTCCAAAACGGGACTGCGGTTCTAAAAGGGTTAAGCTCATGTTGCCAGGTGAGGACCGTATAATATGCATAGGTGTATATTATCTTGCCCTCCCGAACGACCCTTATAACTCGTCCATACTCTATCAACAATCATAAACGGAAGCCAGACAAAGCCCGTTCATGCATCCCTCGTGTCTCGAGGCACACGCGACGCCTAGGTACGAAAGCGGCGACCGCGCTCCTTGCGACCCCCCCTCTACCCGCCAGCACCCGCTGACACCCGCGACGGTGCCGGGTCCTCCCGCGATGCCGTGCTCGGAGTACACGCACGCACACGAAACGAAAGAAGAAAAAAGGAAGAAAGGACCGAGAAAACAAAGAACTGCTGGAAAGGTCCGACAAGTAATGAAAGGAGGCGGTTTGGAAGTGGGACCTCTGAGAGGCCAGGGATGTACCAACCGAGCACGCTCAGGGGTTGTGATCTAAGTATGTAGTTCTATAATAATCCGCAGGATCCAGCACGCACACATACTGCCCGGTTCGGATTGGGAATACAGCAGTACTCGTCTGCAGATCCTGCACACCATATCATAACGGCAGTTTCGGTTCAGACGATCTACAGTAGCTACTGCTGTACAGTAGTAGATCGCGATCGACCTGCCGGATGTGTGAAGTTGTGCGGAACGGAAGCATGATGTACGGTAAAAAGTAAAACATGGAAACACATGAAAAGGCATGACGAAAACAAATGAAACATTTTTATTATCAATACCATAGTAGTAGAATTAGTAGCATTGGCCACAGGAGGCAATCCAGGTTGCTGATGTAGAAAATGTATGCGAACTGCAATCCTGTACCGTAAAGAGTAGGCCAGGGCACTGCCACAGTATGTACTGGCAGTAGTAGTATACTGGCAGCAGTAATTTACGGTTGACGTGGCAATTGTATTCGCCCAAGAAACGCACGATATTTCAGTACGGAATCACACTGAATGTATTCCGGCAGGACAGAGGAGAGAGGAGAGACACTACGCTGCTGCAATCCAGTATGCTGATTCATTTTGACGACAGTATAATCGCTACGGGCTGAATTAGCCAGTGCCCAGCCCTATTACGGGGGACCATCGTAAATAGGACCTACGGTACAAACAAAAATAGGTATATTTACCTATTTTTACTTACGATGTTTGGTCCTATTTACTATGGTCCCCCGTAATAGCAAATAAATATCGTTGAGTTGGCGCAGGCGTGCGATAGTTTTTCCAGCATTCGATTTTCCCAGAACACGGAGGCGTTTCGAACACCGAACAAACAGGGGTTTTTCGGAAAAATCTGGCCGAGAGCCTTTTCCGAAAATATAGTGTTCGACTCGTTGACGATTTCTTCCTGCCCCTTAAGGCTGGGCCTTCCTTTCTTTCTCTTTTTTGACGTACCTTGCCCGCTTCGTTACCTCGCCGTCCAGACTTGGAGTGTGGGTTGAGGAGCCTCATCTTCGATTCATGTTCTAGCTCGTGGAATCGGGTTTTCACGACTTTCCCCTAATTCTGCATAAATATACGGTTCATCAGAGTGGGCTAGTGTTATGGTACTGCTTTGAATGAGGTTCAAAGCCCGGTAATTACCTAGGTTCAGGCACTGGAATCGTGTTTGTAGTACTTGGGAGGCGTATCTTAGATGGGAAACCAGAGGGTTTCCCGGCGAGGCACGAGCTTGGCTCCTAGTCTCCGCGTGCACGAAAGGAATAAATATGCTCTTCGTCTATCTATAAGCAAACAACACACGTGAGTACCAACGAGTACCGACTTAATAGGAAAACCTTTCCATAATACAAAGTGTCCCGACCTTGATCTTAACAGTAGCACCCTTCTTCCCGTTGTTAACGGAAAAGGAGCGATGAATAGCGATCGCAACCCCGTGCCAAGTCAACGCTCTTTACGGTATAACGCTACGCACACGCGGCAAAACACTACTCACTCGAACTGATGCCCTCTCTACAGCAGCAGCAGGAAAACTTGATTAGATCGCACTCGTCGCTTTTATACACAGGTGGCCCCAACGGGTTTAATATTCTTGGTGTGAGCGTGCAAGCCGCACTGAGTACCGGTAGGATCGCGCTGCCCTCGTGTCGTGCGACACCTTGCATCAACCATTGCACTGCGGGTACCAACCGTTGTAGTTACCCCCCCCCGACCAGGCAGTGACCGATGTTGTAGTCGTCCTTTTTATTATACCTGATACATTTTTTATAGTCATTTCCCCCCAACTCTGCTCAAGTCCCAGCGCGAACGCGCAGCCGCTCAAGTGGTGGCGTGTAGTGCGCGTGTAAATCGTATACATAAGAAAACTCAGTTCCTAGATATATGTATATATATTGTGCCACCTCCTAAGCCAGCAGCTCGAGAGAGCTACTTGCTTCGTGTCATCCACTGTAGGCTGTGTTCGTCGTTTTCTTTTATTACGAGGAATGCAGTGAGTTTCTAATTTCGACGGCGTCAAGATGTTAGGGACCACTTTCGAGGTGCCTGAAGCGTCCGCCGTCACGGCCCCTCGAAAAACTTGCAAACACCTTGCTACGCGAGGTTCTAGCGACAGCCACAATATACTCTTAATCTTACTTTTCCTATTGAATTAACGTTTACGTATAAATGCGCTATCACGACCTGGTGCAATATAACGTGTCTGATAGGGGCGAGGTCCAGGAGGCCTTTAAGTCAATGAAAGTGTCGCGGACCATGCGCCTGTCTTGGCTGCAGCTGTGGCAGTCCATGGACGAAGATAGCTCTAACCTTCTGGACTACCAAGAGTTCGTTGCAGGATGTGGGCTAAAAGACGGCCTCTGGAGCCGGCGGGTTTTCAACCTTCTCGACAACAACTTTACAGGTATGTAGGTATCACCACTTCAAGAACCGCGGACAATTTCTCCCCGTTCTGCTTTAGGCGAGATGCAAACAGGCATACACGCGATCGGCGGTGATCAACGCCGACCAACAACAACCACAATAACCGCTTATTAGAGATTCCACATCACATCGTTTTTGGTTCACGGCTGGCTGGGTTTTCCAGGCACAATCGAGTGGGTTACAGATCGATTATGCCGGTCGCATTTGGACACGAGGCTGGACAGACCCTCTACAGATAGATCATCTAGATCCGAACCTGCCTTTATATATGTTGTGCAGGATATGTATACGTACAAATGCAACCCAGGCCATACGTCGTGAATCGTGCAGGTGATACGGCTTCCACCCGGCAACATTAGCCCTATCTTACAGATCATGTCTGCCCTGAAATATCCGGAGAATCAAGTGTTGCGTGAGACCAGCATAGTAAATAGGACCAAATATTGCTGGTAAAAATGGCGAAATACATGCATTTTTGAGTGTACTGTAGGTCCTATTTAATATGCCCCTGAAATATCCAGAGAATCAAGTATTATGTGAGACCAGCATAGTAAATATGACCAAATATTGCTTGTAAAAATGGCGAAATACATGGATTTTGTGTGTGTACTGTAGGTCCTATGTAATATGCCCCCCCGTAATAGGAACCGATAATCTGTCCGAGGCGCGCAACCTTACGCTTCGCGCCCTTACCCACGGATGCCCCTTCAATAAGAAGCAGCGCTCGCTGCTGTGCATGCTGTTCTCTCTCTCTCTCGTACGCAGGCTGTGTTAACTTTTTAACCTTCTTGAAGTGCATCCCGAGGCTGCTGGTGTACGACCGTTCGAACGCCATGGAGGTGGCTTTCAGAATGTGCACCCGTAGGGGGGCCACTTGCGAGCCCAAAAACGCGGTCTTGGACGAGAAGGACATCCGCATTATCGTAGGGCACCGGTGAGAAAAGGGAGGACTGCTGTAGCTACTGCATTATTTGTTTTACCCTCCGATGACGAATCGTGCACCTCGTCTCCTAAAACATATAATACATACTAGCAACTCAACGCATTTATCATTTTTAAGTCACCCATCCACCCCCGCACACTGTTTTGTTGCTGTATCGTCTCCTACAAACAAAAATAAACCCAAGCATACCCTCCCCCTCACACCGTATTTTTTGTTTCGGTCCGATCTAAATCAAACATCCTCACGTACGGCAGCAGTATTATTTCATCATTCTGGAAGCCAATTTTTTCCCACTTTCCCTTCTTCAAGACTCCTACTCTTATTCCTCCCGCCCTTGCGCTGGAAACCCTCGCTTTTTCCTAGCGCTCCTCGCCACCGTTCCATCCTCACGTTATTGGCGGCAGTGCTCCGGCTGCTTCCGTCCTCCCAAGAGGGTTTCCTTAAACCGGCTTCGAAAAAAATATCAAATACACCAGTACTTGATTCGAAAAACTAACCCTAACCCCGACGGCCTGGGACCTTTCTCGGGATGAAAATGATTGATGTAATGAAGAGATAACGTGAAGTATCGACAAATATCGTAAACTGCCGAAGCGAAAAAAAATCAGGCTGTTCTTAGGCCTTGGACAAGCTTCGACAGAAGGGTTGAACGAAGTACACTTGTTGGTTGAAAAAAATAACTCTAACCCTAACCCCTACCGCCTGGGAAGTTTCTCGGAATGAAGATGTATTAAGGGTATCAACCATCATCCTAAAGCATTCGTGATAAACAAGGCCTGTCTAGGGTACAGACCTTAGCCCACGTTCGACAATATGGTTGAAGTACACTTGGTTTTAAGCACTATACCTCACCCGAACCCCCACCATCTGTGAAATTTCTCGGAATGAAAATGGAATTAAGAGTTAGTGCGGAGCATCACCCACGACCGTCAAGTACCCGTGAGAAAAAGCGATCCGCTTTTTTTATCGTCGACCAGCGGTGAAAACCAAAATACGCCTTATCGTCGACCGGCGGTGAGAAACAGCGACTCAGAGAACCCGCGACTACCGATGTTTCCCCCTTGCTTTCCGACAACGGTCTCTGGTCGATGTTGGCCCCCAAACAAATCCATCACGTTCGCAGAAAATCTACCGTAACGACCTTTGTGTGCAGTAGCTATTGGTTCGACCATGCACTTGATTGAGCCAAGACTCTCCTGTTAAAGCTTAAAATTGCAATATCTCATTATTGCGAGTAGGCTTGCCCTGCCAAACACCCAAACCTCTCCTCTCCTTTCGCACTACTCGCAGTACCTGCTTTGCCGACTGCTCTTCTCCACGTGCACCCTCTTGACGCCTAATCGTTTTTGGTGTAGTTTCTCGACACAAGCTAGGCGTTGCTCTTACTTCCTATGTAGTCCGAACGGCTATTCGAAGCTATTACGACCATTGTGTTCGGCGTGTGCGATAAGTCGCCACAATTGTACTTGATATGCTCAGTGTTGTGGAAATGACGACAGGTACCCAAAGCTGGATCGACGGCATGCCGGGCGCCGCGCCGTGGGGATCCTGGCGCATCTAGACGGCGATTGCTCGGGCGGCATTAGCTTTGAAGAATTTGAACAGTTCTACAACGTGTGAGTTCGTAAATCTTGATGCGTGATCGATGGTGGTGTGCGTACATGAAGTGACGCAGGCAGACTGTGCCAGTGGGGGGCGATAGCTATTCCCCGACTGCACGTGCAGTAGTTGGGGATGATAGGTCCACATGGGAATGGTTAAACAGGTGATGCTCCTGCACTGACGAAGTAGGTAGTGTTGTCGCGAGTACTGACCACGATTCACCAAAGCGGACTTGAGTTTCGTGCGAACGATGACTTACTAGTTATATAGCCATCCAGTCCAACACGTTTATTTCAAGACTCCACGACGTAGTATACCGGAATACTTATTCATGCGAAGAAGGGGAGCTTGTTGAGCTCGTTCAAAACTGATAGCACCGCGGTGGTCAACTTCACAACGATCAATTCTCGTGATAAGTCCCTAAGTACATGCGAGATTGAGATAAATCACGACTGGGAGATGAACCGGGTGACCCTCCGTGCGCACGCACCTTCTTGTCTAAACCCCACGCCTATCGCCCGCCAGGAACCCTGTTTTTCTCACGGCAGTACAGAGCACTTTGAAATCGATGCGGCACGCTCTCTTTGGCGAACAATTTTGGAAAGATTTCACCATTCGGGCAAGAACATTCGATGAATCAACGCGGAGAGAGATTTTCTGTTCACAAGTGAGTGAATTTTCGCGCCTGCCTCCACCCTACCGCGGCTTTAACTCGCGAGTGACACATTGACACGGGCTCCTGCGCGTGGCATCCCGATATTAACCGCAAAAGCTATTGCAATTTAGCCTTTCTCGAATATGCAGATCGGTACGGGGATTCTTTCAAAGGTGTAGCGAAAGATAGATAGGTTCAAGTTTTCCCACTCGCCCCTCGCGCTCCCCACCTCCAAGGTGCTCGTCCTTGTCGTGATTACTTGGCTCATGAGCGATGCCATCGGCTGAATCTACTGCAGTAGTAGCGCTCAATCATCCTGATGTCCGTGATCGATATTACTGACTACCGCCGTCCCGCCAAATTAAAAAATGAGGCTTACCAAGCAACGTACCTCTGAGTGCGAAGTGCAAAAACTCGCGTACGTGAAAAGCACTTCATAGGTATTCGCCTGACAAACACTGGGCGTGAGTTTTACCACAACAAGCCGTACTACTGTACACACAAATCGACATCGTCATGACGCGAAAACACTCAGTCGATAGCACTAGCGATGTCTCAAATGTCCAGGGCGCCTTACTATCGGTTTGGACGCAGAGAGAAGACACGGTGAGGGAAGCATCGAGGGACAACCCTGGCAAGCCGGCCGCAGTGTGGAGCGCGGCTAGGAGCAAGACACATATGGGGCACATGAAGGCAACCGGCACCGCTGTTCAAGCGCTACACCGTATGCAGGTTCTAGCGACACCAAAGGCAAGATGAATTTCCTGCGGCAAAAGTGTTTTGGAACTATTTACGGATGACAACCTCGAGAGTAGAAATCAGCGCGTTTGTCTGTTCGTCGCCGTCGTTGTTGTTGTTGTTGTTGTTGTTGTTGCTGTTGTTGTTGTGGTCGTTGTTGTCGTCGTTGTTGTTGTTGTTGTTGTTGTTTTCGCATTCACTCATCGCTACAATCTGTGGTCACAGGGCAGGATCAAACAACTCTGGAGTGGAATATTAATATTCCCTTGGGGGAGGCAAAAATAGAAACGGAAAAATGAAGCACACATACATACTTGAATAGAAGCTAACGGAAACCAATCGTATCCGTACCTCAGACAGAAATAAAAAGTGAGATGGTCATACGTATCAGGTATGTGCATGATACGCATGTTACGGTGTACGACTCGCAACCGAACCCGAGGATACAGCACAAAAGTACCCACGGGAGAGAATAGAAAATACTCGATGAAGCAAATCGATGTCGAAATCGAAATCGAACTCCAAAGGGGGAGAGAGAAATAAAGAAATATAGACAGAGGAACAAGAGAGCAAGAATGCAAAATAAACAGAGAGAATACGCAGACTTTGCGGTTGTAGCACCGAGATAAAAAACAGGATCCGCCCCCAAGAAGAGAAAGGAAGCGACTATTAAAACAAGTGAGCACAATTCACCCGATCGTTGCGAGAGTGGGCTAATTCACCCATACGAAGCGAAGAATACTACCCGCCATGCTCCCCAACGCACCGAGCAAAGCTCGACCGGGAGCCTGAAATGCCATGCCGAACCACGGTATGCTCTTTTACCGTGAGAATGCCTCACCTGCCAACTTTTCACCCACTTATATCACTTATCCAAACATGCCTATAATCAGGAGGGGAAATATTTGGAACCTTCACTCAGCACGGCATCCCTTGGGCGCCTCCTCTCCAGCTTACCACACCAGCTACTACTCAATGAAGCTGAGACAACTCGCACCCCGGGTAGAAATGATACCACGGCCGCCAAGATCAGCGGCAGCCGGACTCTCCAAACACTGAAGCGAGCCACCAGAGTTGTGGCCATTGCAAGAAACGCCCGTGACGTAGTCGTCCAAAGGCCGCGATCGAAACGAGAGATCGGTTATGTGAGCGACTCGGGCGTTCTTTCCTCGGGCGGGGGTGAGACAGAATCGGGATCGTCGATGGACGAAGCGGTCCTCGTCCACGAGGAGAGTTTAATCTGCATTGAAGCCCCGAGAGAAACGCCGACTGTCGCCGAATCCAAGGCTAGGGTACTGAGGGGAAATGGTCGCCAGCCTTGGGTAGTCACGGAGCAGTTTTACGCGCATCTCGCAACCGCAGCGGCAAGACTGGACGCGAAGAAAACTCCAGAAAAAGGGTGAGCTCCAATCTTGAGAGCGATATTATACCGTAGTACCAGAGGTATCGCTTCAAGATCCCACAAGAAAACAATCGGCGAGATTAATTACGCGGGGGGTCGCTACAGAATCGGCTACCTGTCAAAATACGGCACCATGAGTGTGGTACTTGACAACTCGAAACAAACTAGAGCACGTCGGAAACCAAACAACACATGCTCCGAACGCCAACGCTTAGAACTAAACTAGCAGCTTTGGGCACGTTGATCACAATACGCAGTGCAATAGATCTAACCTCATGAACCTGTGACGGAATCCCTTGGTTTTTCCTTGTACTACCTGGTAGAAGATACGACTTCTCCGCGGACTTTCCGAAGCTCTGGTGTGAGCATCGAATGCACGGCAACCTTGGCGACCCGGACACCCTATCTCGACGGCAGTGCAAATTAAGCGCATCGAGAATGACGGCGGCAACGTACTTGCGGTTTATCGCCTTGTGGCAGGCGAGACATACACACCTTCTTCTCGAGTCGGTTGGGGAAGCTCTGGGTCAGAGCTTTGAGGCGTACGCACGTACGCACTCTCTTGAAAAGACCTTTCCATCATACTACTGAATGTCAGGGTAGTCGTATCCCGGGTTTGCAGTCTACAACAATAGGTACGTACCACAGCTTGAAGGCTAACGTTTTCCTTGTGCGTCCCCGTACTCAATGCACCTGTTGGTGGTTGATCAACCCCGCTTTTCTCATGAAAATCGATCTCGGCAGAATCCTTACTCGCCCCAGCTACTAACTACTGAACTTTCCCGCACCTTTCGGCACACGTTAGGAATCGCGTCCCGGCCGGTCAAAGCTCGATAAGGCCTTCAGTCGATGGCGGCTCCACACGTGCGGTGTGGCGGTGGACAAACTGGGCGTGTCGACGTCGAGCAAGCGAGTGAGAGACCTCGCTTCCAAGGGCATCGTGCACGACGCCGATGTAAGCGCCCCTCGGCAGACACAGAGCGTCAAGGAGATTTGGGAAGCTGACAGTGGTGTTCCGCGAGAGCAAAACTTGCACGATATTATAATGATGAAAACGCGCGCGGATCGACCTCTCCCGTGGGAGCTGTGCGAAGCTTACGAGACTGAGATGGTGGAGAGGGTTAACCGGCGGCAGGTCGAAAACAACGTACCCATTCTCTCCATGCCGTTCTGTTAGTGCAGGGTCAAAGATGCGTACCGTATATACCGCCATGTTTTTCAAAGCTTCAAGTATTAGTTTCGAAGCTGGTGGTACATTTCTAAATGTGCTTGAGCTAATTTTCGTATGTACACATATAGCATTTCGCTTGTACCGGTACTTGACGCCGGCACGTTCATTGTGTACCGCTGTAGAATTGCTAACCCTGCAGGAGGCATACGGGTCAAGGAAGTGGGTGTTTTCCTACCGGTAGGAAATTCGAAGATTAAAGCGCGACAAGAGAGCACGTAGGCGATGGCGGCTATTCGGCAGTTACCGATGTTGACGTTCGATGGGAGGTGTTATATTCCACTGCAAGCAAGAAGAGTGTTGGCCTTATAGCGATTCCTTGCAGATGCCTGTCCGATGCAATCCGGTCTAACGGCAGCGGCAAGGTTTGCGAGGGAAGCGTCTGTTCCCTGTCCAGGGTGAGTAGTGTCAGGCACGATCCCATACCGCGGCTATTCCGCTAGCTCAGGCGACCCCTCAAAACGGCCCCCTAACAGGGTGGTCTCCGAATGCATCGCAACACATTTATGAAGACTATCTTCTCTGCAGGGTCGCAGCTGAAAACGCGTCAAGTGTGGTTTGAAGGAGGTGATCTCACAGACAGCCAGGGTTCAGGCATAGAAATATCGTTTTCCGAACCCATAATTAACCGCTGATCAACTGCTGGCCTCTTCATTTTCATGTGCCCGGAGCGAGCTCATTTTCAGATGTGTTTAGCGCTATAAAAACGTGTACCTAAGGCGGCAAACCGCGAAAAAACAGATGACATGTAGAGGAAAGCCCCTCCCGACAGTTGTGCTGCGATTTTCCAACAAACCACAGCCGCGATAACATGGTGACGTATCCGAGAGATGTTTTGGTATTGTTCTCTACAGCGTGTGAGGACAGACTACATCGTGGACACAGAATGCTTTGTGCCTGGTACTCCAGTACGTGTTTCCGCAAGCTCGATACGTACGGCTCGAACGCATTTTTATGTAGAACGAAACAGCAACAGGTTTTGAGCCTCGTGCTGCTGACTGCTTGTGCTCATGTCCGACATTACGATGCCCGAAGCTCTCGTCGTGTCAGTGCTTTCATGTCGTGCTAGCGTATAGTCCATGATGACCGCACTTCTGTGCGTGGCATCCTCGGTCAGCATATGGTTGCCACACGACGACGCGCGATTGTAATCATTAGTGCGGCCTGCTTCCCATAGTCGTCTGGTTTACATTTTCCCCTTGCCACTCACCACGGGTGTTCAGCCTCCCGTAGCCCCCGTGCCTCTAGCCCTCCTCGTAGATCATCGCCCACTCTCCCTGGACATACCGGCATGGCCTCCGAACGTGGAAACTGTTGCGATCTCTGAATCGTTTTTGCCTCGGCTCCTGTCTAAATAGTTGGAAGCCTCTGCCATGTTCGGGCCTAAGTCAGCATCCGCGCGTGTTGAGTGACACCGGTTGCCCCCTGCGACCCAATCTATCTTCCCATATTGTATGCCCTCTCCTTGACGAGGTCTGGAAACAGGGAACATGTTTGCGATGCCCGTAGCCGACCTAGAGAGCTTTCGGCCCTTCGGTGGAGGTGTTACCCCCCCCCCCCCCTCCCCCCCCCAAATTCCCAGCACTCCTCCTGGGCGTAGCTGTTGTTGCTGCGGTGTGATTACCTCGTGTCGAGTGACTGTGGCGTAGCCGTGTTTTTTTTTTGCGCTCGCTTCTGCTTGCTGTTTATCACTGCCTTGGTCTCCGCTCGTTTAGATGTTCCCATAGCCCGCAGGAGCTCTTATTCTCGACCTCGAGTTCTTCTGAAGGTACTGTAGTGCCTGTCATTCCCTCCTACTTTTGTACCTACTCCTCCATGAGCCCTTTCGCCTATGTGTAGCTCTCTTCTCATCCTATTTTGTGTGATGGGTTGAGACGCCCCTTATGAGTAGTCAGAGGGATTCCTACCGTCTAATAGTGTTTGGGGTGTTCGATTCATGTTCTCTCGCTTCCTGTCTCTCTCTCTTCTATTATGGTGATGGTGTCGACTGCGTGCGCTCCTCAGTCTTTACTTCATGGACAAAAACAACGAGTCTGTCTTCCCTGCCTTTTGCATCGCTTTTTTTGTCGGTTTTAAACGTGTTCGAATTGCACGGACACTGTAAATAGAGCAGTAACTAAAGACAGGAACACCCGTGTTCGTTTACAAAGCTTAAACACCCTGAGCTACTCAATACTAAATACTTCGATCAAAGAAGTACCCCTGGGCTCGATACGGCCTCCCGCCGATAACATCCTCCGGATTTGATCAGGCCCCTAATCAGCCCCTGTTTTTTATTTATACGGGCCCCTTCCCTGGTCGTGCCTTCTTTTACTCAAGTGTTTCACTCTCTTTTTGACCCTCTGGCCGAGTGTTCTTTTATCGTGGTTCTCTCCACGTGATTTCTCTTTGTCTACGACCCACGGCAGAAAAATCCGATTACGACGTCTGGCGGGGGTCGAATCCCGGACGTCATTGTTCGAAATGTTTAGGTTAAACCACTGAGCTACTCAGTCAGCGCTAAGCGGAAACACGACGTGCGGAGGGACTCGAACCCCGGACCTCATTGTTCGAAATATTTAGGGTAAATCACTGATTGAGCTACTCAGTCAGCTATATCGAACAACCCCTCCCTTCCGTCGGGGGTCAAAAACAGGTACATACTGGAAACGAGTCAAACGCACCCCACGAGCCATCACGAGATTGATAGGTCGTACATACCCGGACTAGGACACAATTATTCACAAGCTCACAAGTACACTTGCTGGCTGCTAATTGCATACCTCGACGCATCTATTGCTAATAACAGGTTCGGTTTGGATGGCTCAGGTTTGGGTTGGGTCAGGTTTCCAAGCTGGAGCAGGGTTCTTTAGAAACAGAGTTCTGGTGGCATGCGCGTGTTTTTTGCTTGGCTTTAGCGTATAGCCGTGTCGTACCCCACCAAGAACATTGGTGCAGCAGTCGTTTTTTTTTTTTTTTTTTTCTTATCCCATTCATTATCTTCGCACATCTTCTTCTCTCTCTCCTTCCAACTCGTAACTCAGATCCGGGGTCACATAGCAGGCTCTTCTCCCCCCTTCCCGCTACGGTACGTGCCTTCATTTTGATCGCGAGAAGATTTCAGCCTTTTCTTCCCTCGTCGACTCGCATCGAATTGTGCCTACCCACGCTGCAAGGCGCTCTCAACAATTGAATCCTTTTTTATTTTTATTTTGGCAAATAAAGTCAAAGTCCGACCCACCTGGGGCTCGAACCCATGACTCAAACAAGTAGAATTCGAGGTTAACCACTTGAACCACCGGGGCGATACCAGTACCTCGTACCAGGTATATCGTATACCGGTATGTGATACGTACATTGCATGGGTTGTACGCAACCAGGTCTTACGTACTTGTATACCTGGTACCAGGTATGTATTCTGTATACTATACGAATGTGAAGACGCACGCAGCCAGGTGCGCATCGTAGAACCTTTCGTCAGACAGGCCGGAAAGACATGGCGATCGTTGATGTTTGTTTCATATGGTGGTTGTAAGTTTTGCTCTTTTTTCATTGTTTGTTGTCTTCACATTAAATCGTCCTTTCTACCCAGCTTCATCAGCACACCCAGTGTCCGTCCTGATTCCCTATTCTAGAGAGATACTGATTCTGTGGTCACAGACTGTGAGACAGATGCATGTCCCCAATTCGTCACTCTGGCAGCACCCCAGATGCTCCTCCTTGTGTTCACGACTACCGTGCGTTTCGTACGGTGCAGGCAGCACTCCAGACAGCAACCGCTGCATTAGTCAGTAGCCACGAGTTGGTTAGTTGTGGGAACGGGGGGGGGGCTCTATGCTGTGGTTGGGTGAATATCCGGGGCCATATGATTAATAATTCAGTTTGCACCTTGATTTATTTCATGTCAATGTGTGCGCCTTCTTCGTCTCGTGTATTTTTTAGGGAGGAAGCGCTGTGCTTCCCAGCCGAATTTCGTTTTTTAAAATGTTTTTTCGGATCTTCCTAGGGCTCCAGCACCTATGTTTGACCACGGGACGCCTTGCTTCAAGAGTCAAAATAACAACAACAACAACAGAGTGGATTGGCAGTGAACGCTCGGAGGAAGAAGCAAGAGCTGAAGAGCGGCCGCAGCAGCAGTTAAAAACAAAGCGCGCGTATATAGGCAAGTGGTGAAACAAAGCAATAAAATCAACCACACTTGAAAGAAGGCCATACTATTGATAGCCATATCCGCAGGTACCTGTGTCATCATGCCCTAAAAACAGGTACGATATCCATTCGCCCAATCATGTGGGTCGTGGGGGGTGTTATTGAATTCGTTCGAGTATGTACCTGTGTTTACGTGAAAACGGACCAGTGTTAAGTGCGACCAACGAACCGCCTGCTGTTATTAATAGCAGATGATGCCTTTGGCTCTACTCTGGCCACTCACACAAGGTACTTGACGATGTTAGAAGTTATAAGCTCTCGTATTTATTTGTGGCTGCTTGTCTTGCCAGATGTCTTCTGAACGAAGGGGCGAGGCACTCATCAGAAAGGCGAACGCCTGCCAGGTATGATGAGGGGACGATTGCTACATACCATAATGCCGCAGCAGGAGAAAGGGAATACCATAACACTAGCCCACCCTGAAGGGCCGTATATACAGATTTTTATAGAAAACTCAAACCCATTCTAACCAAGATTTGGGGACGATGCCCGGCGTCGCTTCCTGTGACACCCCCCATGTCTCCCTAATCTCCCGCAAGCTGTCTCCCAGCTGAGCAATGATGCTCGATTCTGGGAGCCCCCTCCTCAATTTATCGCCTAACGGGCCTGTGAGGTCTGCTAGGACCTCCGGCAAGCCCCCCACTCTGCTCCCGATGGAGGCCAATATTCTCCTTGCTTCTGTCGACGGCAGCCCTAACCCTCCAGCTCCCGTAGAAAGGCGTATTTCGGCTTGCTGGTAAGGTTTGAGAGTCAACCGACTATCCGGGCATCCCTCCTGGAAAAACGGTTGTGCCTCCACCGCACCCGGTAGCTCGAGGATTCTCTCGTACGCCAACTGCGCCCCATTGTCTGCTCTTTTACATGCTTCGAGGGACCACCCCGGGTCCAGAGCCCTTTCGAGGTAACTCGTCCGTTGCCCGAGAGATTCGACGGTGATGAGGGCCGCCGCCTGTTTGTCGGGCATGTTAGCGAGGCAGCGCGCAAGGAGGTCCGCGCCTCCATCCCTTACTACCTCCATTGCTCGCCTCCGCGCGTACTCTTCCGCGCCGATCGGGACACCCACCACCGTCACCCCTCTTTCGTTTGCAATGCGGGCCTCAACGCTTTCAAGGAGCGGAATCTCCTCCATCGTCGGGGAGTGCCCTTTTGGTGGTACTTCCATTGTTTTGGCGGCGTTGACCACAATGCCGATGTCATCTAGCTCTCGTCGGAGAAAGGCGGATGGTCTAATTGTGTTGGCCGTGATGCCTGTATGGCCGAGAGAGACATCGTCCATGTATGCGAAGGCTTCCACCCCTTCTCTCTCGAATTCCTGCCGGAATCACTTCAGCCCCGGTCGTAACGCCAGGCAGAACATTGCTGGTCCCATGGAGTCCCCTTGCTGGACACCGCTGGAGCAAGCGATCGTCCTGGTCTCTCCTGAGTCCAGCCGGAAAAACACGTCGGCTGGTCTTGTGTGTCGTAGCACTTGGCCACTAAAGGCGTGAGCGCTGGTACGCATTTCGCCACCTCTTCTAGCACCGCCGTCCTTTTTACGATGTTGAAGGCGTTGGAGCAGTCCGTGAGAACAAGCCAGTTGCCCGTCTCGTGTAGCATCCTAGCCCTCAATCCCACATGCTCCACTCCTCCGGGCACGGCGACCCCACACTGCCTCACCTCTCAGTTTACCTCCTCCAACCGCGGTCGCCACTGTTGCGTAGCCCCAGCGGTGATGAGCCTCCTCCATGTCATACCCACGCAGACCGGCCGGCACTTTTCCCCCAACGCAGTGAGGCTCGACGGCAGGAAGAGCAGTCAGAACTCTGGCGGGAACAAGTCCGGCTCGCCGACGATTCTCCGCCAGAAGGCTGTCATACCACTTCCGAACTCCTCTCTGCCGATATCGGTTTGAATGATGGATTGTAGATGAGCAAATCGTTGACCGTCGTTTCCGGGGCCTGAGAGGGCGCTCCGTGAGTTGATGACGTCGAAGAGCACCTCGCAGGTATACTCATCGTCAGGGCGCCACGAGGGGGTCTTTCCATCTTCCGCCTCGGTGCCGCTCGCTAGTACTGCGGCCGCCGCCACCGCGGACACGGCGGCATGGTCTTCGGGGGGGAACTTGGCCACCACTTTGTTCCACGTTTCCTCGTTTCCCGCTGATCGTGGTTCTGCCAGAAGGTTACGTGTTGCGACTTTGATCCCTCCCGCGTGGTGACACGCCGACGACGCTCGTTCAAGTTTCACCTCTTCCGAAGCTTCCTGAGCGGTCTCCCGTTGTCTCAAGCCCTCTCTCCTGGTTTACGCTATCAGCCATGGGAGCAGGAGCACTATGTCCCCGCTCTCCACCAGCGCGAACCTCTCTCGCCTCTTTATCCGGCCGTCCGGTGAGTGGAGCAGGGCTGGTATGAGGCACCATAACTTTATCGCCCACAGGAGCGACTTCGGTGTCGCCGAGTCCCGGTTCGGCCGGTGTTCTCCCATAGCGTGGTTGAGGATGCCAAGGGTGTGAACGCTCAAGCGCGCATGTACTCCTGCCAGCTGCAGCTGTACTGTCTTCCCGGTTGCGAGACGTTGCCCCAGGTCCTCCCAGGAAACGGCATCGAGTGGTGGCCCTATGCCCAGGCTGTTCTGGTCCCATCCGTACCAAAAGCCCCCGGCTGCGTAGGTCCTCGTCACGTTTGGTCCCCCCACCCATCCGCCCGATTGCGAAGACCCGGGTCAGCTTGGGCCGCTGCCTCCAGTGCGTCCCGTCTGGGATCCCGGGCTCCGCTGTCGGCGGCTGGACAGCGGAGTGGTGCCGGTGCTGTGCCTCTGGCTAAAGCCTCTACCACACAACGAGCATGGAGCGCGTGGCGCCCTTGCTCACTTGGAAAACGTACCGCCCGGTGCCCTAGCTGAAGTGTTACACTGCAGACCCCGCATGCCATTCCACCTGTGGTGTCGCCAATGAAGGCCCGGGGGTGCGTCCCGTTCCCTGTTCTCCTCCCTTGCGACCTGGGAGATCCTCCTGCCGGAGCCTCGCCGTTTGGTGTCTGATGCCCCCTATCCCTCTCTTCACTTCTTTGGCTCGTTCCTCTCCCTACGCCTCTTCCTCCCCTACTAGTTTGCGTTCCTTCGGTTTCCGCTTCTCCTCTACCTTCCCTATACCCCCCCCCCCTCTCCGCTAGCTTCGCTCCTTGTACCCGTCCCCGCCTCTCCCGTCCTCTCCATCCCTCTCGACCCCTCGGTCCACCTTGCTCTCTCCACTCCCCGCTCTTTCCGCAGCCCCCCTGCTCCCCTTGTTCTCTCAACTACTTGCACACCTCCCGCTCCCCCCTGTCCCGCCGTTCCCCCAGCTTCTCCTGCCCCCCCCGTCCTCCCTGTCCCCCTCTCCCTCCCCCGACCTGCTAGTGGGGGCGCCGCCCTATCTCCTCCCGCCGTTTCTCCCGCTCCAGCCGCCCCCTCCACTCCCTCCGCTCCCTCCGCTCCTCCCACTCTCCCTGGCCCCCCTGTTCCACTTGCTCCCCCCGTTCCCCTGGCTCCCCCCGCCCCCTCCCCTCTCCCCGTTCCCCTTGCTCCTTCCGTCATCCTTTCTCCCCGCCCTCCCCCGCCCCCCCTGCCCCCCGCGCCCCCTTCCTGGCCAGCCAATAAGAGTGCAGCACTGTCCCTTCCCCCCGCTACCCCCTCTTTCGTCACTCTCAACCTCTCCCTCAGCCCCCCCTGCTCCCCTCACTTCCCCCGTTCCACCCCCCCCCCCTCCCCCCCCCACTCCCCCTGCTCCTCCCGCCACCCCCACCCCCCCCCGCCCCCCTCGATTCTTCCGTCCCCCCCCCCCCCCGGCCTGCTGATGAAGGTGGCGCACTACCCCTCTGCCTGCGCTGGCTGGTCGCGATCTTCTCCCAGAATCCCTCGATCGACCTCTTCTATCCCTTGCGAACGCCCCCCCCCCCCCCCCCGTTTCTTCGAACTGTCACCTCGGGTGTTGTCGACGCGGTCTCTGACCTTGCTCGGGGCGTTCCGGGTTCTTCCTCTGGTATGGTATCCCTGTTTCCCTCGTTCTGGTGGTTCTCCGAGGAGCACGGAGCTTCGTTTTCTCGCTCCAGCTTCCTTCTCAACATCGGATCGTTCTCAATCGCCGACTCCGTTCCTCTCGGTGGGGGCGCCGCCTGCCCCGGAAAGGGAGGGGGCGCGATACCCTCCTCTAGCGCGTCTTTGAACCCCGAGGATCCATCTTGTAAGGCGCTCCTCCCACTCGGCGTCGAGGCCCGCCAAGTATTCTTGGGCATGGGGCCCAATGTAGAGCCGTCGGTTTGGTAACCGGAGCAGGATATCCCGTGATCGGATCCCGAACGCGACGAACAGCGTGCGGTAGCGGTCGACAGCCACCTACCATTCCCTCGAGCGGGGGAAATCGGGGGGCGCCGCCTGCCCCGGAAAGGCAGGGGGCGCGATACCCTCCTCTAGCGCGTCTTTGAACCCCGAGGATCCATCTTGTAACGCGCTCCTCCCACTCGGCGTCGAGGCCCGCCAAGTATTCTTGGGCATGGGGCCCAATGTAGAGCCGTCGGTTTGGTAACCGGAGCAGGATATCCCGTGATCGGATCCCGAACGCGACGAACAGCGTGCGGTAGCGGTCGACAGCCACCTACCATTCCCTCGAGCGGGGGAAATCGAGATAAGCCTCTTGAGGCAGGTCCAGAGCATCACTGAACAGCGAGCACAATAGGAACAAAGAGGTTGGGCTCCGCCCGTGGGCACGTACCATGAGCTCGAAAGAGCTGGAGACGCCGGTTGTGAGTTAACTAGCCGGCCCCAGTCCTGGGACGTCTCGTTGGAGGAGGTCGTCGCGTTGTACTGTGTACTCCTTAGCGCCGCCCATCTTTGCCCTGCCTCGTTGGTTGGCAGGCCACTATTACTAGCAAGCTCAATATGAATTTATTATTATTTCACTGGCCATCCGACAATGTGTAGCATGATCTTCAACATCGATCACTTATAACTTCCCCGAAAGATTAATACTGTTCTGTAGATCGAATACCAAAAAAAAGTAAAAACAACAAAAATGGACCTCTCGCACAACCGCCGTGTGTGTGTGTTTTTTTTCCTTCTTCAAAGACATTGACCCTTGACACATTGCCCTGCAGTGGTTGCGGTAGTCTATTTTATAATTTATGGCGGTTGGCCCCGTGAATACAGCAGTACAGCCGTAGTTCTTGTATCACACTCACTCGTCCCAGGTACCTGTGCTACGTACCTACGGACGGGCGCAGATAAACGACCCGAGGATCCTGATGATGATGGGTTCAATTTCTGGGTCGACGACTCTTCGTTTTTTTGTCGCTTTCCGTCATCAACTTCTGCTTTCAAGGGTTTTTTATGGCTGTGGGCGTGGGATCACCGGGGTGCCAAGTCGGCGGGTAGTTACGTATATCTATTTCCAGGGGCTCCTCGAACTCGAGGTCTGAATCCTAAAGGAAAGGGCTGACTGCGGGTTTGAAGTTATACCAAAGGCGGGAACAGGGTGCCAACGGCGGTGTGTTTAGTTTTCCCGCTCGTTTGATATGCATATACCCTGGGGTATATGTGGTTATTCGAATACAACAATCCTAGGAAATACATATACCTGGTACCTGGTATAGATAGAATACGCGCGAACGGCTTATCAGACAATTTGGAAATTCAGTAAAAATGGGATATATAGACGAGACGTATTACGCAGCTTGTAAAGTTTACTACATACAGTTAGTATATAATCAGTCTCGATCTCACGGCTGACGTATTTCAATACCTGGTATCAAATATAATCCGAGCATCACAGCAGCAGCAACGACTACAACAGTAAAAATTACTCGCAGCCGGTCGCCCCGGTGGTTCAAGTGGTTAACCTCAGATTTTACTTGTGTTTGAGTCCTGGGTTCGAGCCCCAGGTGGGTCGGATTTTTGACTTTATTTTTGCAAAAATAAAAATCAAAAGGATTCAAATGTTGAGAGCGCCTTGCAGCGTGGGTATAGGCACAATTCGATGCGAGTCGACGAGGGAAGAAAAGGCTGAAATCTTCTCGCGATAAATATGAAGGCACGTACCGTAGCGGGAAGGGGGTAGAAGAGCCTGCTATGTGACCCCGGATCTGAGTTACCGGTTGGAAGGAGAGAGAGAAAAAGATGTGCGAAGATAATGAATGGGATGAGCAAAAAAAAAAAAAAGAAAGGAAGATCCATCCCATACAAAAATCAATACCAGGTAGGTTATAATCAATATTTTTTGTCAAGTGAAAATATTTCAACCTGTTGCAAAGTCATAATACCCTCCCTTACCTAATTATGCGGGTTATATAGTATCAGTGCGCAGAATGATTATGTAAATTGTCCTGTTGACCCGGGCAGCATCCAGGGGAGTCACTGGCCTAAATTCTTGGAAATACTTATAGAAAACGCGCGAACGGCTTGTCATAAAATTTGGAAACTCAGTAAAAATGGGATTTTTTTTTTTTTTTTGTTCTCATCCCATTAATTATCTTCGCACATCTCCTTCTCTCTCTCCTTCCAACTCGTAACTCAGATCCGGGGTCACATAGCAGGTTATTCTCCCCCCTTCCCGCTACGGTACGTGCCTTCATTTTTATCGCGAGAAGATTTCAGCCTTTTCTTCCCTCGTCGACTCGCATCGAATTGTGCCTAACCACGCTGCAAGGCGCTCTCAACAATTGAATCCTTTTTTATATTTGCAAACAAAGTCAAAGTCCGACCCACCTGGGGCTCGAACCCAGGACTCAAGGACTTATTACGCAGCTTGCAAAGTTGAGTATCAACTACCAGGTATACCGGTGCATAATAATCAGTCGAACTCACAGCTGACGTATTCCATAATTTTATAAAATAATCCTCGGCTTTTAAAAATAGAACGTTCTTTGTTGTGTCATGTTGCCATGCATGTGGAGAATCTGCTGGTCATCAAGACCCCTCCCCCCACGTACCTACACACACCCATGCGCGGACGTGCGAACCTTTTGTTTTTTTTGTTTTTTGTACGAAAACCGCTCGTACCTCCCTACGATTACGGAATTACGGAGAACCTCCGAAGAAATACCGGAGATCTGAGATGTGGAGATTACCATTACTTCTCCGCGTGCAGCGTGCAGCGTGCAGGTGGTACAACAACCACAGCAGCCGTACGCAATCAATCCATCGACTTCCCTGGGCTGATTTCGACGCGTTTATGGCAACCAGTGCAATGATTCCTGCAAGCACTACGAACGGGGATGGCGCGCTTGCTCCTCTCAACAGTCTCGTGTCGGTGCGTTCTCGGCGAGTTACGTAGTTTATCGCTTTTTTCCCGAGGATGGTGATGATTATGTTCAATTCAATTCAGCGTTCCGTGCGCCGCTGCTGTCTGCGCTGTGTGCTTGGTTTGCTCGAACTCCTGTGTTGCTTTGCTCGAAGATGTTTGCGGCTTTGTGCCTTGTGCCAGAGCTGTGTTGGTCTTTCTGTGCACGATTGGCTCGACTTCGCCGTGACTTCGCGCGAACCAGTGTGTGTGTGGTGGTTTCAGGCCGCTCACGAGGCAAGCTCAAAACTCGTGCATAAATACCTGATACTCGTACACACCTGGTGCTCGTAGTCTACTACCGAAGTATCCGTGAATTTAAGAAACGTTGATTATTGATATTAATCAATAAACGTACCTTACATTTCCGGTCAGATTGGTACGAATTAAAGCACCGACTATATAAAAGCAAGTCTCGAACATGAACGATGTTCCTATTCTTGGGACACAAACAAGGGCAGTGTAGCCCGAGGTACAGCAGCAGTACCAGGTACTGAGTAGCGATGGACCCCGCCTGGGATCATGTAACTGCTGTATGCCGACTGACACGGCGGGAGCCGCGGCATCGCTCTTTTTGCACTCGCCCGGATGCGCTCTCGTGCTTCTGTCACTGGCAGGCTCTGATGACGGACATGTACCAGCTGACCATGTCCTACGCCTACTGGAGAGCAGGGCGTCACGACGAGCATGTGAGCAGGAGTAGGAGTTGTCACGTGATCGCCATGCGTCCCGGCTAGGGCATACCTCAGACCTTTAAAATACGTAACTTAGGGTGCAGCGTGGATGTTGCACAAAAAATCAAAGCTCACACTCCGCACCAAGACGTATAGATTTGACGCATATACCTGGTACATACTAAACGTGTGTAGGTGGTCCGCGTGCCTATCAATTTCGTGGGTTCAAGTCTCCCCGAGTGCATAGTCGTATATTTTCGTTTTTTCCTGGAATTTCGGCATTTCACCAAATTCAGCGAGGGTTGAATCTTGTCGAGTACGTGCCTCGGTTGGCTCGCGAAATATCGCCCACCCGGCACAGAACCGTCACTACAGCAGCAGCGCTCGCGGGAACCATCCGTGCGGTGGCCCCACAGGCATCGGCCTGACTCGTAGGCAGGTGTCCGTGCCTTGGGGAGTGAGATCCATCACCAACTCGTCACGCTACAACGCCCAACGCGACAAAGTTCCACTACCAGTATAGCGGTGATTATTACTCTCATCAGGAGGCCTCCGTGTTTTTCGTCGGTGCGCCTTCGTCTACGCGCAAAAGAGAGCCCCATGGATACTTTGCGCTTGCTGCGGTCGGCGATGGTCTGTGGAGAGCCTTAGGGTCGATCTTAACGAGGGCTGTTTTTCAGTTTTTTTCAGTATTTTCCCGAAATTCGGTATTTTCTCGAAATTATTTCGGGAAAAGCCGAAAAACTCCGACCCCGAAAAATGACGTCTTGAAGTTTTTAGGGTTCTTCAGGAAATTTAGGTACAAGGCCATAGAGGATCGGGCAGCCCCACCGCTCGAGCTTTGCCACCACCCGCGAGCGCACAGAGCTGACAGGGGTCGTTCCTAAGGTCATTCGCGAGTCATGGCCGAACGCAGAAGGCGCAATAGCTTTCTGGGCTCTCGTGGCCGAGTTCACAAGGTGACCGCACCGAGGTGGCCGACCGACTGAGCTCGGTGACGGCAATAGCTGAGACTTTGTCGCTTCGGGCAAGCGTTGGGCGTTGTTGCGTGACGAGTTGGTGATGGATTTCACTCCCCAAGGCTTAGGGACGACCCTGGCCAGCCTTGTCTGCTCGTGAGGGGTAGCACGGTTAGCACGGCGGAGCTGCCCGATCCTCGTACCTAAAAACCCTAAAGAAACAACTGTACCTAAAACCCCTAAAACAACAAAGAAAACCTAAAAACTTCGAGGCGACTTTTTGACGGTTGAAGTTTTTCGGCTTTTCCCGAAAAAAAATCGGGAAAATACCGAATTTCGGGAAAATACCTAAAAAACCTAAAAAAACATTCCTCGTTAAAATCGACCCTAAGGGCCCATCTTAAAACGGGGACTTTTTATTTTTTTCAATTTGATTTTCCTCGAGTAGGTTTAGCAATCTGGGAGAAGGGATCTTTAGGGGTATTTTTGACTTGAAAATTGCGTAGCGCGGTCTGCACTTCGGAATCGTCGTCCGCAATTTAGAAATTTCCTGGTTCGATGCAAACGCGGCGCAGCCGCCTTTATGAGCGGTTTTGGCCCATCTTGGCTGCGGTTTGGGGTCAGGGTTAGGGTTAGGTTTAGGGTTATAGAGTCAGGGGTCGGGTTGGGTCTTCGCCCGTACCTTGATCCCAGCAGGAACCAAAATACCTGAACAGCCTATCAACCTAAAGATCCTTTCTCACAGATTGTAATGGGACCTCTTGTTTTTTTGTTTTTTTGTTAAATTTAATTTGCATCTGATTGGCCGAAGAGTGAACAGCCAAGCAGGCAAGTTAGAAAATTTGAATTGGAGTGAAAAGTATTTTCGGACTTTTTTCGTGTGATTTTTTTTAATTTTAATTTGGAATTTGGGAGTTCGTCGGTCTTGATGTAGCGTGTTCATGATGGGTCAACACCCTCGGTGGAGTCTGGGGCGATTCTTGGCCGCTTCGGTGAGCACGATCGAGGCGATAAAACACGAACCTCAACGAGAGGTGACCGGAGCAATAGCCGCGCCCACGCCCACACAACATAGAATATCGTACCCCGGCGGTGGCGCCTCAAAGGTAATCATGGCGGGCGCGAACCCATTTTTTCGGCCTGCTCGATCGGCCAACAAATCGCGAAAACCGAGCAAAGGAGCAAAAAAACAAAAAAACGGAGGATACGCTTGAGACCTCGATAGCTGCATCACCGCTGCTGTTCCGCACGTGGCGCTTGAGGGCTTCCTCCGCCCACCCAAGACACCCTGAGAGTGATAGCTTCCTATTCTGCGCGACCAAAAAGAAAAACAGGCTGGCGGCGGCGCGCACGCGGCAGCGCAAACCTTCGCTCTCGTCTACGCACCTCGCTGTTTGTCGGCGGGGCGTTGTGTGACGCGGCGCGTTCTTCCAGAATTCGTTTTTGATTGACAACTAGTACGCTGTTCCCCGATAGGACTCAAACACTTTTTTTCGAAATAAAATTAAAATTCATCGAAATTAATTTTTTACTTCCATATAGCGTTCCCCGTTAAGATGGGCCCTAAGGACTTTTTCTTGCATAAAAAATGATTAGCGGAAAGCACGCAAGCGTGAGTTAGCTACACATTCGATCAAGATCGGCGAACAGTGGGAATGCTCAACCCTATGCGAGACAAAAAATGAAGGCACGTACCGGGGGGGAGAAGAGACGACACCTGTGGCTTGTCCAGGAGAAGGCCGCTGAGGGTAAAACTCCCTACGAGTTAAACTAGAAAGTGAAAGTGATGCTTAAAAAACTACTCGGATACGAAGGTTCTATTCGTCGCACCCAGTCCAATCGCTTGATACCTCTTTTTTCTGCTGACTCGCGGCTTTTTTCTGCTGACTCGCGGACGAGTATTCATGCCTGCCCCACGTTTCTGACAAGGTACAAGTTGTTGTTGTTGCTGGTGTTTCCTGACGAAGGAGCCCGTGATCACACAAAGGTGCTGGAGCCCTAGGAAGATCCGAAAAACCATAAAAATCGAAATTCGGCTGCCTAAAAAAAAAATACAAGAGACGAAGAAGGCGCACACAAGATGAAATCGACGTGCAAACTGAACTATTAATAACAATGGCCGCGCGTATATCCTCTTAACTATACAACATAGAGTTCCCCCCGTTCCCACCACTAACCAACTCATGGCTGCTGACTACAGCGGCTGCTGTCTGGAGTGCTGCCTGCACCGTATACGAAACACACGGTAGTCGTAGACACGGAGAGAAACACGCCTGATGTCGGGGGTGCTGTCAGAGCGACGACTTGCGGACATGCAGTGAAAAAGGAGCAATCTAACGAAAAAGCTACCACTCGAACATCAACGATCGCCATCTCTTCCCGGACTGTCTGACACAAACGGTGCAGCACAGCTATGCTACCACGCCCCTGAAAATTGCGGGAGTCATTCCCCATGAAGAGTATACAACACGTCAACACTACTGAGACCAGTGAGGTTAATAACAAGTGCATACTGCCTCGTGAAAAACGAAAACAAAAAAAAAACGGTGACTGCTTCTCTCGTGATGGTGTGCGCGCCGGTCATGGGTCTTCGTGTGCCGTCCTGCTGCCGTTCTTCATGGCCGCCTCATCGCCTTAGCCCAATCCTCCCGCTCCTTTGCACGTGCTCTCGTTGCCGCCCCCTTCCAGTCGGTCCCTCTTCTCTCCCGTCCCGGAAAACAAAACGCTCCTCGCACTTGTGGTTCTGATCTGAAAAAACAAAAAATCTCGCGCAGGGGAAGTTCAATCCGTCTCTTCCCCGCTCGTCGACGGTACGTCTCCCTCCTCCTTCGTCGTCGCATTCAGCCTCCTACCGGCGCAATAGACTGTACCGTAGTGTGGCCTGTGGTGGCGCCTGCCTCCGCGTACGGACACCCCGATTTGAGCATTGCTGCTCTGCCGCAGCTGCCTAAAAAAGTATTCGTCCCCAGTACAAACACTTGCCCCATGTTTATGGGAGGGTCTTCGTCTCTATGCGAATACTTAGGGCCGTTGTTAACGACATTGTGAAAACTTGCCAAAATAGCAAGTTTTGGGAAATTGGGCTTTCAAGTCTTGCTTAAAACTTGCCAAATGAAATAGCAAGTCCAAATTTCCAAGTTCTTGAGAGGGTATTCGTCCATGGATGATTGTTAACACTTGCCTCTTGTTTTCGGGGGCATACGTTGGAAAACAGGCATCTGTATTTATTTGTGCCGCTGCCCAAGACGAAAAAATAATGGTTGCGCAACTCATTGTCCTACAGCAGTATCGGGTATCACTCGTCCACAGACGACTGCTTGCCCCATGCTTTTGAGACGGTGCTTTTTGAGGGTGTGGTGTAGTCGTCCGTGGACGAATACTTGCGCTGTGTTTTTTTTAGAGAGTATTCGTCCGTGGATGAAAAATCGCCCCATGTTTTTAGAGAAGACGATACTTGCCCCATATTTTTGAGAGAGTATTCTTCCGTCGACGAATACTTGCATTACAAACCGAACACGATGTGTGCAAAGTTTCAGGGCTTTTCGCGGGTCATGACCCGACCCGCGGGTCGGGTCACTTGATGTTCAAAATGTCACGGGTCGGGTCGAGTCGGGTCAGGGAGGGTTCAAAACCTCATGGGTCGGGTCGGGTCGGGTCAAGAAATTTTCAAATCTCGCGGGTCGGGTCAGGTCAGGTCAAGAGTTTTTCAAATCTCACGGGTCGGGTCGGGTCGGGTCAAGAGGTGATGAAAAGCTCACGGGTCGGGTCAGGTCATGACCCGCGAGGAGCGGGTCTCTCGCGGGTCGGGCCAGCATGACCCGCGAGTTGTTTTGTGCTGACCCGCGGATCGGACCCGGGCATTCGGCTCGCGGATCCGACACTTGAATCACTTTCCGTTCTCTTACCCAAAGGCTTCTCTCGTACCAATACTCAATAATACTCCTTTGGTATCATATTCAGATATGAAAACACCGCCAAATTCATATACGCATGCCCGCATCCATTCATACCCACTACTGCCAGGTCATATATCGCTTTGGGGCACTAAAATGAACATTAAATTGTTTTTGAAGTGCCGACCCACGGGCTAGATCCGCGGGTCGAACCTTTGGGTCAAGATAAATGGTCTCGCGGGTCAAGGTGACCCGACCCGCATGAAACCCGTGTCTCACGGGCCAATCGGAAGTTGGCGGGCCGGGTCGGGTCGGGTCAGGAGGTTTTGAAATCTCGCGGGTCGGGTCGGGTCAAGAAATTTTCAAATCTCACGGGTCGGGTCGGGTCGGGTCGGGTCAAGAGACTTTCAAAACCTCGCGGGTCGGGTCGGGTCAAGTCAACATACCTCAATTTTTTCGCGGGTGGGATCGGGTCAGCTGACCCGACCCGACCCGACCCGACCCGTGAGGTTTGACCTGACCCGCGAAAAGCCCTGCAAAGTTTGGGGGTCATTTTGATATTAATAGTATACCTGGATACAGGCTGGTTACCGTAAGAGTATACCTAGATACAGGCTGGTTACCGGATAACAAACGCGGCAGTATGTGGCTGGCCCGACTATTAGTCGGAGACTTTGATGTCGAATCTTGATGATTCCCACGATCCCGACTCTCACAGGGGTCGGAGCGCAGAGCGGCAGTATACATTATCAAGTATTTATTTGGCGCGTTTCATCAGAAATACGCCTCCTCGGCAATACGTACTCAGGTTCCAGGGGCCAGGGGCGACCGAAGAACGAGTTTGATCTTCTGAAGCGACCGTGGACGTGCAGCAGTGCAGCAGTGCACGTATCAGCATGCCGCCCACGTACAATTCAGTATCGTACAGCCCTCTACATATTGCACTTGTGACACACACCCTACCCCGGCAGCTCGGGTTGTTTGGTCTGTGAAATGTTCCTGGCGTGGGCGATGACGTTTCCGCCCTTTTTTCGACACTACGAGGTACTACGAGTGCAGAGTATTGTATTTGCCTCCAACTGAAGACCAATCACTTCACTGACTGTAATATTACGAGTAAGGGAACGTATTTTGGGTTCCAGGAACTGAGTTTTTGGCCCGAAAAAATGCGTTTTACTCGGTGGGACAGTCAAAAACACCGGTAGACAGACTCCCCAGGATGCTCCCCGCAGTCTTCTGAGAGCTTACTGAGGGAGTTTTCCGTTTCTCCAGGGTCGTAATTTGACGCTTTGCCCATGTTGCCAGTTGTTGTTGTTGTTCTCTCACGTTATCTCATCGCCGCAACGTTACAATGCAGCCTGTGGTCGCAGGACAGGCTGCAATAACTCTGGAGTGGAAGAAATACCTCGGTGAAGATAAAACAAGCAAATGACAATACACATGGTAACTGACGCACATCTACACCTCACACGAAAAAAAAAGTGAGATCCGCGCACGTACGTATAAGGTACGTGGTACATGCGGTACGCTGTACAAGTCGTCACAGAAACCGAGAAGACCACATATCACGGAGTAGAAATAGACAGGATGAAAAAAACAACTCGACGTCGAAAAATCGAAATCGAAATCGAAAAAATCAATAATCATGAAGGGAAGAGAGAGAAAAAGTTCAGTTTAAGCAAGCAAGAAAGCAAGAAAGGAAGCACATAAGAGAATGCGCAGATTTTCGCAGAGTGCAGGCTCGCACGCTACGCGAGGGGTGTATGTAGTACAGAGATAATCAAGGCCTATCACGGTATTTCGGCGAGACGGTCACGGCGGTAACGGCGGGACAGGACGGGACGGTAAAACCGCCGTCAAAATGGTCCCGCCGTCCCGTCCCGCCGACAATTTCCCTGGCCGTCGTCACTTACCGTCCCGTCCCGCCGATAAAATCTCTCCCGTCGGAAATTACCGTCCTGTCCCGCCGTGACTTCGAACAACTACTGTCCCGTCTCGCCGTGACACCGAACAATTACCGTTTCGCCGTGACACCGAACAATTACCGTCCCGTCCCGCCGTGACACCGAACAATTACCGTCCCGTCCCGCCGCGACACCGAAAAATTGCCGTCCCGTCCCGCCGTGACACCGAAAAATTGAGGGCTTTCCTCAGGATTTTTCCCGTTAAGAAAATCCCGCGGGATTCATCGGGATACGGGATAGTCCCGTGATCCCGTGGAATTTGAAAATCCCGTTGCCGTCCAAACTGCTCCCTTGGAAATGTTCGCGATCCCGATCCCGTCCCGTGTTTTTTTTTCAAATCCCGATCCCGTGAAATTTGGGCTAATCCCGTGAAATCCGTGTCCCGTCCCGTGCAAACCCGTGAAATTTGAGATTTCCCATATCCCGTCCAAAACCAGTCCCGTAGTTTCGTGATCCCGCGGGATTTATCTCGCGATTTCTGATACAACGGGATTTTCCAGGGATTGTTGGTGTATGGTTCAGCGGTTAGACGCGCTCAACTCAAAGGCGGAAAGTCATGCTTTCGAACCTTGCCTGTAACATTTGTCTTTTAAATGTGCTATTAATATGTACTCGTACGTATATTTTCCAGATATTTTCTATACTAATTTCCTACGATCAAAAATGTCATCCCTACTTGGCAACCTGCGCGGCTCCATCCTGCCGGGCAAAAGTCAAACAAAAGATGTTCCTCCGGCTGAACAGGTTTTTTATCCCGGAATTAGAACTCTTAACCCTTTTAGAACCGCAGTCCCGTTCTGGGGACAAACCAGTCAAATTTCAAGTAGTTTTGTCCCCAAATGGGACTGCGGTTCTAAAGGGGTTAATAAGGCCAAGCAGGAGCAAAAGGGGGGGCAGCCAAGTGCGCCGACAAAGTTGCCGTGGTACAGAGGGCGGCAGAGGATTCGCGCAAGTTACAGTTGCGCTGTGCTGTTGTTCGGGCTGTTTTTTTTGCTTTGTTTTTTGTTTTTTCCTGCAAGTTACGTGTGGTGTCAAGCAAGCTTTTTTTGTGACCTTTTGTATGTAACCTGACATCCCCTAGTCTTCTATGGGTGGATTTGTTCGGCACAACCAAACACGTAGAATACGATGCGAGTCTATGCGTTTGTTTATTTATAGGTTACCAGATATGTTCGTACGTTGTCGACGGGAGGGGGAGGTGTCGTCGTTTCTGTTTGATGAGGGGTACCACAGTCGTTAGAGCAGCAGCTCGTGAACGTGAAGAAGACGCCAACTGAAGAAGATTGTGCGCATGACTTTTTGTTTTTTGCGCTCCCCATTCGATGAACAAATACAGTTCGTCCATGCCATGGCGTGCGGTTAGGTTCGCGTATATTACAGTACTAAGAGTGCAATCGTATAATATCATACGAAACGCTGCTGTGCTTGCTGTGTACCGTACAAATACCGTGTAAAATCTTTTTTGCATCCCGTCCCGTGCAATCCCGTTTATATCAATCCCGTCCCGTGGAATTCCGTGCTTTTTTCGTCCCGTGAAATATCGTCGCGTAAAATCCCGTGGTATTTTAATCCCGTCCCGTGCAATCCCGTGAAATCTTAATTCCGTCCAAATTTTCCCGTTCAATCCCGTCCTGTACCGTCCCGTGCTTTGAATACCCCTTCTTATCCCGTCCCGGGACGAAAATTCAGTCCCGAGGAAAGCCCTGGAAAAAATATCGTCATGTCCCGCCGATAAAACCCCTCCCGTTGGAAATTATCGTCCCGTCCCGTCGTGACACGGCCTCCGGCGGACATAGCTTGCCTCTTCCCCTGCGAGATACATCCGTGGTCGTCTGTTCCCATCCATTCCCACCACAAATTACGAAATTAATCTAGAAATTTCGAGTTGTACCGAAGTTCAGTGGCAATTCCTATTTAAATACATGTTCTCATAAATTGTGCACAACTCCAATACTACTACTACGAATGAAATACGTTTAGGACAGCAGTATAGTAGGCGTAATACGCAGCTTGCAAAATTGGGTTGTTGTTGTTGTTCTCACATTAACTCACAATACAATGCAGTCCGTGGTCGCAGGACAGGCTCCAATAACTCTGGAGTGGAAGAAATACCTCGGTAAAAAATAAAACAAGCAAAAAGTAGTACCCTCGATAACTTGAAGCACATCTACACTTCAGACAAAATCATGAAAAAAAGGAGGTCCGCGCGCGTACGTATCAGATACATGCGGTACGCTGTACAAGTCGCCACAGAAACCGAGAGGACCACGTACTACCCAGAAAAATTAGATAGGATGAAAAAAACAACTCGACGTCGAAAAATCGAAATCAAAAATCGAAAAAAAATCACACATCCAAGAGGGAAGAGAGAGAAAAAAGTTCAAGTCAGGCAAGGAAGCAATATAAAGCAAGAAATCAAGAAAGGACACACAAGAGAATGCGCAATTTTCGCAGATTTCAGGCTCGCACGCATCGCGAGGGGTGTAAAACAGAGGCAAAAAACAAAAAAACAAGCATATGCACTGTGTGTGTTCTTCACATTAAACCGTTCTTTCTACCCGTCGACATCCAGCACAACCAGTGTCCGTGCCGATTCTTCAATCCTAGAAGAGATACAAGTTCTGTGGTGACAAAGCTACGCCACAGAGACACTTTTTTTTTTTTTTTTTTTTTTTTTTCATCCCTTTCATTATCTTCGCACATCTTCTTCTCTCTCCTTCCAACTCGTAACTCAGATCCGGGGTCACATAGCAGGCTCTTCTCCCCCCTGCCCGCTACGGTACGTGCCTTCATTTTGATCGCGAGAAGATTTCAGCCTTTTCTTCCCTCGTCGACTCGCATCGAATTGTGCCTACCCACGCTGCAAGGCGCTCTCAACAATTGAATCCTTTTTTATTTTTGCAAATAAAGTCAAAGTCCGACCCACCTGGGGCTCGAACCCTGGACTCAAACAAGTAGAATTCGAGGGTAACCACTTGAACCACCGGGGCGACCGGCTACGTTGCCACGTATGCAGTAAGCACTGCAGTGGGCAATGCAATGCCATGTCATCATACGAAGTACTAGATACGACAGGCACGAGATACACATTCTATGAAATAGGGAAACGAAAAGAAACAATCAAAGAGAAAACAAAAACAAAGTAGACAAATCGAAAGAGAAAAAGAAAACGAAAAAAATGAAAGCAACAACTAGAAGAAACAATCTGTCGTGCCCCCCCCCCGCAGGCGAGGTGGCCAACACTTGAAAAATAACGAGCTGGAAAAAGAAAAAAATAACAAAAACACCACTGCACTCCACCACTAAGGACCCCGGGGCAAAAAGGGACTATTAATAGCAGACAAAAAACAAAAAAAGAAGATGAAGCGAAGCAAAAAAACAAAGAACAAAACAAAAGCAGACAGCAAAAAGCAAAAAAGCAAAACGGAAGATACAAACAGAGACACAAAGAGGTACAAACGGGAATGAAAGAAAAATGAAAAAAAGGAGAGACAAAAAGGGACAAACACGGGCGGGGGGGAAAGAAAATACGAAAGGCAGGCACTGGAGCATACAGACACGCAAAGTTGCCCAGGTGGCACCATGCTAGTTACTTGGGTCCCAAAGAAGGGAGTGCATCATGACGATGATGGCCATACCCAGGCTTCAGTCTGTTGGGCAAACCGCCTCCCCCCCACTCCCCTCCCCCCCCCCCCCCCCCCATTCCCCCTCGCCCCCCTTTCGCCCCCCCTCTCTTCCCTGCCATTCTGCGCACGCGCGTTGGCGTCAACGGTTGTGGTCGTGGTTGCAGCTATCCTATACCGTTCTGCCGATGCCTCCTTCTCATCCTTATGCCATTTCCGCATGAAGGCCTCCGCCCCTTCCTCGACCCGTCGGAACCATCTACTGGCTTACTGTGCTGCCTCGCACCACCCTTCGAGCTTGTTGCCGAACTCCTTGAGGCCCTCCTCAAGGTACCTCACCCAGTCCCACTCTTGTCCTCCGGAGTAACCCTTACCCCCGACCATCTCCCCAAACATCACCCTCTTCGGCAGACGCTCCTCTCCCATGTTTGTCACCAAGCCCGCAAACAAGAGCCTACGTTTGCGTACCGTCGTCTCAACGCTCTCAGAGTTTGTCCTGAGAAGCGCGCTAGCATTGGATAGAATGTGGTCTTCGCGCTGTCGTTTTCGCCAGCCGGTGCATCGGAGGAGCATCTTGTGGTGGACCTCCCGTAGCCTACCGTAATCAGTCTTGCTCGGGCTCCAAGTAAAGCAACCGTAGAGCAACGTTTCGATCACCTCGGCTCTCAGCATTCGCACCTTCAGGCGTAGGCGCACACCCGGGCGGTCATAGATTTCCATCTTATACCGCCCGAAGCATGCCTATGCCCTCTGGAGTCGACGCGTTACCTCGACACTTCTGCTCGTCCATTCTGCGCTGATAGCCCCGCCCAAATACACAAACTACTATGATACTGCTGTACCAGGTATCAACTACCCTGGTATTCGATTAACCAGTCGAAATCACGGCTGATGACGTATTTTCATGTTTTTAATCTACAGCAGTATATCATATGAAATTGCTCGGCACCACATTTAGTTGTTTTTAGCACAAAATGCCCTGGTGGTGTTGATGGTCAGCAGCTGGTTGACCTTTGTTTTTATATATTGAAATGAAAGCAAGTACAAATGTTACGAAAAGTACGGGAAAAAAAATGACTACCAAGTAGCAAGTGTGTAAAGCTGAGTGTGGTACATATACCTGGTGTTGTTGCTGTTTTTTTTTTAACAAATCTTCATATATACTTCATATCATATTTCCACCCGCAAACAGCACAGAGACCACTCAACTCGCGGCCACACCAGTACTGCTGTGCGGTGTGGCCCAAACATATGTCAGGTGACATGTCACCAAGCGAGACGCAAAACGTGTGCTGTCAACGATGTAGGGCCGAGTGTTCCGCTCTAAATCTAGTAGTTTGGTGTCAGTCAAAACATGTCACACCCTCACAAGGCAAAGTTGCTGTCTGTCAAGGGGTGAAAGCGCTGTCTCCTAGCATGTTTGGTGTGACCGGCACGGACGCCATGGATGCCTATCTCACGGGCGGCGTCGATCGACCAGCAGCGAACGGCACTAGAATTACCACCGCCGCCACCACCTCCACCACCACCTACCTCCACCTCCTCCACGGCCACCAGTAACATAGCGCAAGCACAACCATCAGAACAGCCACCATAAGCTGGCACCAGAGGAAAAAAGGGACAAAAAAGAGACAAAAAGAGGGTGGGGGGGGAAGGATAATACGAAAGGTAGGCACTGGTGCATACAGACACGCAAAGTTGCCCGGGTGGCACCATGTTAGTTACTTGGGTCCTAAAGAAGGGAGCGCATAATAGCGATGATGGCCATGTCCAGGCGTCAGTCTGTAGGGCAGACCGCTTCCCCCCCCCCCCTTTCCCCTCGTCCCCGTGCGCCCGCTCCCCTGTTCCCTGTCATTCTGCGTACGTGCATTGGCGTCAACGGTTGTAGTCGCGGTTGCAGCCATCCTGTGCCGTTCTGCCGATGCCTCCTTCTCGTTCTTGTGCCATTTCCGCATGAAGACCTCCGCCCCTTGCCTCGACCCGTCGGAACCATCTGCCGGTTTCCTGTGCTGCCTCGCGCCACCCTTCGAGCTCGATGCCGGGACATGCATGATGATTTTTAACCAAAAACATCAAAAACCCATATTTTGCCCCAGTTCTGACGACCGAGAACTGGAGCAGAGCCTCTGAAGGAAACTGATTGGTTTCGCCAAAAATCAAACTGGGACCCTAATAATAGAAAAACGGAGAATTACTCCAGAAAGCACTGGGTAGTATACAGGGCGGACCTTGCATTACATACCACTCTGTCCCACTATATAAGCGCCGGTTTTACACTTTGTTGAACCAAACCGTGCCTATATTTCGGCACATAATGGTATGAGCCAATTATAGAGGAGAACATTCGCGGAAATTTCTATCGGTGGTGCGGACCTTTGGCCTTTCCATCCTGGCATCCTTATCCCAGCCGCACCCTGATCCCAACTGGATATGATCACATTTGCTCCCCTGCTCCCAATTGCACGGTGCAGAAATGAAATTAGTTCCCGCAGGAGCCACCGGAGGCCCACCAGCTATATCCTGATCCCGTCCACAAACACCCGACCGGGAAACCCTCCCATGTAGGCAGCAGCGGTCGTCCACAGCCGCGAAAAAGGCCAGAAAAGCCGAAGGCAACAAATCAAAAACAAAACAAAACAAAACAAAACAAATAAACAAACTCTCAACCCGGAACCGATACTTGTACGTAGAAAATCTTATCTTTATTTTTTGCTGTCCAGCCCAGTGTGTGTTTGCTGTCTTCACGTTGAATTGTCCTTGCTACCCAGCTTCTTCAATACACCAAGTGTCCGTCCTGATCCCTTACCCTACTCGTAGAGAGATCCCAATTATGTGGTCACAGACTGTGAGACAGAGGAAGACCAAAAACAAAAATAATCGCAAAATCATGGGTCAAGCAAGTGAAAGAAAGCTCTGCGTACCGGGTACGAGACCATAACACCACAAGATTGGCTTCGTTCGGGGCAATCTTTTTCATCCGGAGGCAATCTCCATCACTGCTATAAATTGGTTAGTTGAACCACTTTCTGGCAAAACTGAATTACGACCACAGGGCCGTCGGGGCCGGGTGACCCGAACCCTCAGCAAAAAACACGAACACGTTGCGAAAGAAACCTTTGCAGGGGGCTATGCGTTGCCATTGTTACACAGAGTGCCGCACACCAGTAAGAACCCAGTCAAAAACTGGGCTGTTGGCTATTAATAGGAGAAGTTTGTACTTTTGGGAAAGAGGCCCTCTGTGGGTACAGGTTGAGCCATTTATAGGTCGTAGGACTCGTACAATTGAACCAACAAGAGTCGAAACCCAACTTGAAGAGTCACAGAGAGGGGTGCGTCGAACCTTTCAGCCAACAATAAGTACGATCGGGCGCTGGGCTATCAGTGGGAGAGCATCGAAGCCTTTTCCCGAGTGCAGTATTTAGTGTACCTACGAATGGCTCTTAAGGCATACCTGGTACCAGGTATGTGTACAGTATAGCTGAGTATTGCGTTGAAACCCGAGGGGGGTACGATAGGGGTATACAAGGCGCTTCGCGCAGCGGGTGGTTCCGCCCTCTACGCTCGCTCACGAGGAACGATGGAACGGAACCGATGGTGGAAACAATTAGGCGCAAACAGGCGACTTGCAAAGAGCAAGAGTTCCTTGCTCCATCCAGGAAAACAACCCGGACGCCGCATGCATGTACGTACTGCCGTTGTAGCGCATACTTTTTTTTATATGTACTAAATAAAAAGCACAAAACGGCAACGCACCGCAATATAAATGAAGGCCAAATGAAAACGAAAACATGAACAAAATAAAACAATCCCCGTCACTTCGGACATTGTTATTTATCGTCTCATTGGAACACCTTGCGCCGGTCAAGAAAAAAAATACGAACATCAGAGCTTCTCTCACAGCCTCGTACGCCGCCAGCCTCTCTCGCGGCCACCTCGCCACCGATTCGGTCCGGGTAAAGCTTTCCTCCCTCTCTGCCACAGTGAGCCCCGTCGTCCGCCTCGCGTGAAGCCCAGTGCTCACTGTGGCCCTCGTTCGCCAGCTCGGCAACGTTGGTGATTAGACTGGGGAGCTCTCTCTGTGAACTTCAGCTTGGTCGCAAAAATAAGCACCGCCTGAATCATATTTTGCTGACCAAAACGACCCTTATAGACTCGTACGTATTGTGTCGAACCGCACATCAGGAGGCCAGGCAGAGCCCATTGATGCTCCCCTCGTGTCTCGATGAACACGCGACGCCTAGCCACGAAAATGGCGCTTCGTCCAACCCCCCCTCTACCCGCCCACGCCCGCTGACACCTGCGACGGCGCCTTGCTCGCCCGCGGTGCCGTGCTCTGGGTACACGCACGCACACAAAACAACTTATTAAAGAAGAAAAAGGGCTAGAGAAAGAAGGGTCTCGCCTCTGGCCGGCAAGTAATAGTAGGAGGCGGTATGCAAGTGGGAGCTGTGAGAGGCTAGGGGCATACCAACCGAGCACGCTCAGAGGAAATGTATGTATAAGTAAGTCTATTGCCGGCGTTCCCGGTGGCTTAGTAGTCAGTGGTCCGCGTGCCTACTAAGATCAATTTCGTGGGTTCAAGTCTCACCGAGTGCGTGCTCGTAGGGGCTTTTTCTTGAATCAAAATTGATTAGCGGAAAGCGCGAATGCGTGAGTTAGCTACATTCGATGAAAATCGACGAGCAGTGGGAATGCTGAACCCTATGCGCGACAAAAAATAAAGGCACTTACCGGGGGGGAGACGGGACGACACCTGTGACCACGCCGTCTCCAGAAAAAGGCCGCTGAGGGTAAAACCTCCTACGAGTTAAGCTGGAAAGTAAAAGTGATTAATAAAAACATGAAAATAAGTAAAAAAATCGCACCCCAAAATTCTGGATGTATCATACCCTGATTGTGGATATACCTTATCATATCCATCTTCATGCGCATACCATGGCATCCGATTGATAATATACTTGTATACAATTGTGGGATATGCTTAACATTGAACATATCCGGATGTAATATGGGGTGTTATGTGGATACATCAATGATATGTCCGTGACATTTCCGCCTTGTCACGTGATACATAATCGACTGTGCTATTTTATACCTGAGTATTTGCTATGCTATCAGGCTACGTACACAGCTGCAGTGCCTGCTTGACACAACGTACAATATCACACAAGGTACCAGTTGCTACTACAATAGAGGTCTACTACTTGTACCAATACTACTGTTGAAACCTGGTCTGATATGGTACTGGTGTATGTAACGCGGTACATCGGCTCCGGGTATCATACAACGAGCAGCATGGGTATCACATCATGGAGAACCCTTTAAAAACGATATTTTTCAAATGGCCGAAAGAACGCAAACGTACAACCATCAACTAACTCATTGAACAAAAATAAGCCTCCCAAAACCGGCAACCTGATTTCCACCTATGCATCTACCAATCTACCAAGCTAGAGCTCACCCCCACCTACCCCCGTTGCTGTCTCTGGAACCACCAAACCGGAAAATAAGTTAACTCATTGAAGCTGTCATCCTTACGCAAGTCCACCTCACGAGCGGTTCTTATCAGGATGCAGCTCACTCTTCATGCGACTCGCCCAACACCTCACGGCGCTTCGCGCTTGGTGCAAGCGACGTCTGCCTGACCGGTGAAAACCCGACGTGCTCCATTCAGGCATTGTAGAGAGGCGAGGGTCTATGGTCATACGACTACGGCCATGCATGAAAATGAGTACAACCCCCCCCACCCCCGTCCACCCCCAGCACTTCCTCGAAAGCATGGAGCAAACTCCTGCTGTCCATGTAATTGGGCGGTTTCAAACTGCCGCGCGCGTGTTTCAACGCACAACAGGCTGTGTGGTGTTGCTGCACAGTGCTGTTGTCGGTTAAAGCTTATCGCTCGCTCCCATTGATGTGGCTCTATACCTTCTGCAACCACTCTAGGGACACCCTTCGTCAAAAACTATCTTATCATCTTTGTTGTCGAAATACCTTTTTTTGTTTAATACCTGGTGCCCTTAATCGCTACGCTACTTGTTCGACGTTATGTCCGGCCCATCTATTCGTCGCTCTCGTCAGCACATGAGCAGATCAACAGACATCACCACTCGGAGCTCGGAGTGGAAAACATTCCGATAAACCAGCGAGCGATGCATCATGCGATGTATCATGTGATGTCGGAAATATCCCATGATATACGCGGAACAATTTCATGGTATATTGTGTCTCACATTCATACCCAGTATCCCATGATATGCTCGGGATACGAGACAAAACATAGCTACCGTCGTAGGCACTTTATATCTAGATTGAGGGAAAAAATCAGAACATAGATGTGTGTGTATTACTTTGTACCAAATGGCCGTTTTGTCCGGTATAGTTCACTTTAGTGGTTTGGCCGCGGGTCTTTTCTCGTGCTTCCTGCTGCGGGGCCCGCAGGGGGGCGGCGTGGACAGGTGTACGGTGCAAGCGTTGGCTCCGGCCGGGCTCCGTGGCCCATGCTCTAGGCGGTTAAAGTCACGTGACCCAGCAAGTAAATCAGGGGATGGGGTCCCACTTCCGAAAAGCCGCCCAGGGGCTAGAACACCTACCCGGATCTTCGTATTTTTAGCAGCACAGATTTTGTTTTTCTCGCTTCTTGCTGCAACTGCAACAACAGCACACAGTGCTGCTCGAGCAGTACGCAGCAGTAAAACAACAGTAACAACAGGCGTACGAGTGCTGCTCGAGCCGAGCGTTGCTCGAGTGCCGCTGGGTGCTGCTGCTGCTGCTGGTGCTGCTTCTGCTGCTGAGTGCTCGTGACTGCTTAACCACGCCGTGCTCGTGTTGGTCTCGTGCTCGTTGCGCTTGAGCAATCGAGTGATCGTGGTCCCGTGTCCTTTTTTTTCGCGGTGCAATATAATAGGCTTGGAAAGCTACTCATGCTCGTACGGTCGAGTGCTGCTCGAGCAGCACGCAGCAGTGCAAGAACAGCAACAACAGGTGTACGAGTGCTGCTCGAAACGAGTGCTGCTCGAGTGCTGCTGAGTGTTGTTGCTGCTGCTGCTGAGTGTTGTTGCTGCTGCTGCTGAGTGCTCGTGTGCTCGCGACTGCTTGGCCACAAGACATGAAAACACGCTGTATCCACCACGTACAGACTGTACATGTTGAGTTTTTTTTTTGTATCTCGGTGCGATTCATCATTTATCGGATCTTTGCACCACGTATAGCGTTTCGTGTAATACTGTCGAGCTCATCACGCTCGAGCAATACGCAGCAGTAAGACAACATCAACAACAGGCGTACGAGTGCTGCTCGAGTCGAGTGTTGCTCGAGTGCCGCTGGGTGCTGCTGCTGTTGCTGCTGCTGAGTGGCTGCTGCTGCTGCTGAGTGCTCGTGTGCCGCCGTGCTCGTGTTTGTCTCGTGCTCGTTGCGCTTGAGCAATCGAGTGATCGTGGTCCCGTGTCTTTTTTTTTTGCGGTGCAATACTGTAGGCTTGGAAAGCTACTCATGCTCGTGCGCTCGAGTGCTGCTCGAGCTGTACGCAGCAGTACAAGAACAGCAACAACAGGCATACGAGTGCTGCTCGAATCGAGTGTTGCTCGAGTGCTGCTGAGTGTTGCTGCTGCTGCTGCTGCTGCTGAGTGCTCGTGTGCTCGTGACCGCTTGGCCTCAAGACGTGAGAGCACGCTGTATCCACCACGTACACACCTGGTAGATTGTTTTCAGTATCTCGGTGCGATTCATCATTTATCGGATCTTCGCACCACGTATAGAGTTGCGTGTAATACTGTGACCGAGTGGTGCGATTCATCATTTATCGGATCTTCTCACCACGTATAGAGTTGCGTGTAATACTGTGACCGAGTGTTCACTGCCCTTCGTACAATGTGCCCGTGCCACGCGGTTTGCTCGTTATGTTGCGACTCCTGTTGTTGCTGTCGCTACTGCTATTAATACTACACACAATCGCGGTATAGCTGCTACTACTGCTGTTACTGGCACAGGTTGCTTTTGTTGCTGCTACCCTTATTATATTTTTGCCCGTACCACGCGGTTGCTTATATTGCTGCTCCTGTTGTTGCTGAACATGCTGAAACAAGTGTGAACTATCCAGCTTTTACAGATCCTCCAGATCATACAGAAATCCTGCAGATAATATAGATCCTGCGAATCGCACAGACCGCATCCCGGTTAAGACGTACAGATAATTCAGATAACACAGATCCCACTCAGGTACACACCTGTGAGATATCCGCCTCATACAGACCCATCCCGGCTGAATATGATGCCAACAAGTGTGACGTATCCAGATTTTACAGATCCTCCAGACCCTACAAAAATCCCGCGGATCATACAGATCCTGCAGATCATGACCCACCGATAAAAATGTGCATACCATGCAGATCGTACATACTCCATTCCGGTGTACAGATCATACAGATCACCCAGATTCCACTCAGGTAGATCATACAGATCCTGCAGATTATACAGATCCTGCAGATCAATGACACTCACCGATAAACATGTGCAGATCATGCAGATCATACAGACCCTATCTCGATAAAGATGTACAGATCGGCAGATCGGACAGATCCCATCCCGGTCAAACTGTACTGATTGTACAGATCTCACAGGTTCTACTCAGGTACACATCTATGAAAATTGTAACCAGACAGATCCCCTTCCGGCTAAATATTTGCATGCCATTAAGATCATGCCATTAACCCCTTTAGCACCGCACTCCCATATGTGAGGACAAAGCACTCTAATTATAAGTAGTTTGCCCCCAAAACGTTACTGGGGTCCTGAGAGGGTTAAGATCAACCAGATCCCACCTGGCACACAAGTGGAAAGGATACGGAACATACCTGTCTCTTCACGCGAACTAGTTGGAGTGGGTAGATAATCGATGCTTCGGATCAATCATGCAGATCCTCCACATCTTGCACGCATGGCATTCGGATCATCCCACCCCGCACACAAGTTCAATAAAAAAGACCAAGCAGATCTCACCGCCAAAAAAAGAATGATACATCTACATTGACCCTGCAGATCGTACTGATCGTTCACATCATGCGGACCCACCCACGCAAAGCTATTCATCAGTTAATCACGGCACATGAATGTTCGATTAATATGTATGTATGTGTACGTCATGCAGATCGTGCAGACCCCACCCAGTAGAGGTGTTCAGATCATCAAGGATCACATATATCTCAATGATACAGATCCCACCCTGGCGATACGTACCTAGATGATACAAACCCCGTCAATTTCCTTCTGATTGCTACGCTTTCCCATGAGCAATACAACATAAATCCATGTCTCCTACCAGGTATACGTCAAGACATACGAGAGCATCAAAGACTATTAATAGACTAATACTCTTCGCTTTTAGCGATAAATCAGTAGACCATGACTTAGTTTACTCCGAGATCATTTTTACTCAAAGCAGAGGTGTAAGGGTTTTGCCTGCGTCTCCGTTTTCAACTTGCGACACCCCCCGGATTTCATGCCACCCACATCCCGAAGGGGAACCTTGTATCGTATACTTACTTATTGGGTAAATATAAGTATATCCACTCTCAGGATCTGGATACCCAGCTCTTGTATACATACCCATTCGCGTTTTTTTTGCCTTTTCAAACTTCTACGGCTGGGTTAGGCCCGGGCCCCGCAATTCCACAATGTTACTGCCCGCTTCGGTTCCGACAGAACCGAACAGAACCGAACCGAACCGCAGAAAGACCCTCACGTACGGATATTTCGAGGCTGCTTGAATTGAATGTCCACTCCGGCAACTAACTCGAAGCGCTGGGCTCTCATTCGGCCGATATTTGCAGTTGTGTGCGATCATCGTGAAGCCCTTACAACGTGTTTCGTCTGTTATACTCGCGAGGACGCTCCGGTACGAAGTCCTCGCGCAGTGATCCATGTGGCCTACATGGTTACGTGACAGCTCCAGACTCGTGTTGGGGCACTGCTATTGTCGTTTTTTATGCAATTCTTGATGCCGTAGAACTGAAATTCGCACTCTGCTCCTACTCAATATTTCCCTTCTGGTGTCGCCAACTGGTATCTGATACACATTAGTATCGTTTTGGTGCTCTGCGTCGCTCTTTCCGGACACGCAGGCGGTGTTCGATCTGTTCTTCCGCAAGTGTCCCTTCAAGGGCCAGTTCACCGTCTTCGCAGGTAAGATTAAAGCCTGTTCGCAGGGAACTCGCGCTGAATGCACGCTTTTGTATCTCGAAGAGAGTTGCGGGCGAGAGCTATCGACTGCGTAGAGAGCACCGCTCTCTAATGTTTTTCGAAGGGCCGACCTTCCTAGCCTTGGTATTTCTTCCTTCTTCCGCGTGACCTGCGGTCCTACTGACCTACGGCCTGTCATCGAAGCGGCGAGGAGAAGTACCTTATGCCGCACCGAAAGTCTTGCTCGTCTTGTACTCTTGATCCCACCCAACCGGCTGGCTGGCGCCTTCGTGCTCTTCTGGGGCCTTGCACCGTGAATTCCTCCTGCGCGACCCAGGACTGAGCGAGGTGGTTGCTCTGATGAACAGCTTTTCCTTTTCCCCGGAGGACATCAATTACTTGAGGACCATATTGCCAGATTGCGAGGAAGGATTCTTCACCTGGCTCGGTGGATTGAACTGCCGGGATGTTCGTGTGTACGCCTTGGCGGAAGGCACGCTTTGCTTCCCCCGAGTGCCGCTCATCAGAGTTGAGGTATGCTTTGGATGTTGAATTGTCGCGTTTCGTTTTTGAACGCACATAGTCAGGTAGAGGAGGCGTTTTCTTACCTCCTGCGAACCACGGTATTAATGCGTGTTCGCGAAAACGCCTCAAGGGTTGTCTAGAAGCCTTGCAGGCCGGGTAAATATTTCCTCGAACGGGCACTTACAGCGGCGTGCGGATTCCCGTCCTTGAGCGCCCCCCGGGGTTTGTTAAAGGAAATGTTCTAGCACACCTAGCGGCCACCGAGGTTTGTCGAAGGAAACGTCCTAGCGTAGTGGTGCTGCTGGAGAGCTCTAGAGCTGAAAATACATATTTCGAGCTCTAGAGCTAAATATGTGCTGTTCGATTGAAACGTAGAAGTATATGTACTTCGTATGACCGCAAAACATTCATTTCGTGCACTGCCAAGTGCGCGTTGTTTCAGAGAGGTACAAGCGTGTATATTGCCGACCCCCCCCCCCCCCCCCCCGCGCTTGCCCGCCCACCCGTCTTGTTCGCCGTGCTGTTCGGCCCATACCAGGGCCCGTTAGCTGTGGCGCAGCTGTTGGAGACCCCGTTACTTAACTTGATCAATTATCCGTCGCTCATTGCGACTAACGCGGCCAGACTGAGAATGGCGGCCGGCCCAGACAAGGATATGCTGGAGTTTGGACTGCGACGGGCGCAGGTACGGTACGGGCCTTCTCGGCCTTCTCCGTCCAAAGTAGGTGGCACCGCGTCACGCTGCAGAATTGTTGCGGCAATTTTGGCGGGGCTGCTATTTCGGACTCCGTTTTGATCCGGTTTCGGATTTCACAGACTACCGTAGGGATCAGAACCAAAAATGATTAGTTTAAATAGAGGGATATTTGTTTTGTGGGTGCATCGTGGGTTCTGATCACTGATATCTCCGTCCAGCTCGAGTACGCAGCCAATGAGAAGAGAAGGGGAAACACATAAAATGAGTTCTTCACTTTCTGTTATTACGGGGGGGGCGTAGTTAATAGGAAATGTGGTAAACATAAACACCTATATATTTAACCATTTCTACTAACGATATTTGGTCCTATTAACTATGATCCCCCGTAATAGTCTTTTTTTAGAACAACACTACACATTGTCCGATGGCAAGCATAATAATAAAAAAACTGAGAATTATTGTGTGAGATGCCTCAGGGCATATTCCTGTCACGTGTCATTGGTATGCACGAGAAGACACAACAACACAAGATTTATCTTCCAGGTAAGAAGGTAGGCAGGGTGCTACTGGCTGTGGGCTCGTTCGCATCTCTGCTTGTGAAATAATAATTCATCATTTTTTCATGAAGGTGGAAAGCTGATTGATGAGCGAGAGTGAACACCGTGAACCATGAACGTAATATGGCCCTCCGTAGTAGTCGTCAGCCTTTCATCCTTCGGGTTGTTTTCTGTCCCGCTTGGTCCGGGATTTAGTTCTCGTGAATATCGCTCGTTGTCATTCTCCCACCGAGCTTTCAACCCGCGATACGGTACGCAAGCACGACCGCTGGCGGCTGTGCATGAGCGCAGCACGACCGCAATCTCTCGTGTGCACAAATAGTGCACCATGCTCGGGAAGCGATAAACGCTTCCGTCATTGGACAGAAAACCAAACCAGAGTTGTTTTTTTGTTGAGCTTTGGCGTATGAATAGCGTTTGGGCTCGTGGGTCGAGTTCAACCCTTTTTCTGCTGCTTAACGTAGCCCACACTAAGTCCAAGTAGCATTGTTTTCCTCACAAACGTGGGCACAGTTCTGAAGGGGTTAAAATCTAATGCCCCCGTGTGTGTGGGAATCTCGTCTGTTCTGGCCTTTGCCTACAGGGCCCGGATGGAGCGCTGTCCGCGTCGCGTTACTCGTACATCGGGGGCTTCAACGGCACCAGCAATGTCTTGGCCGGAAAGCTGATCGGCATCGCCGTTCGAGGAACGCATGCACACTCCTTCGTGCAGTCCTACACATCTTTCGACCAGGTACAGCGTGCGAAGAGTCACGGGTGGCCATGAAGTCGCGGCGGGAAATGGCGAGGGGGATAGGCTCCGTACGTAGGAATTCTTGTTCTGAATCTGTGGCAGCGTTCTTCTTCGCGTGTATCAGAACTGCCTCCGTTTTGGGTGCCACCGGGTATCGCTACCGTTGTCTGCCCAGCTACGGTAGTTTGGTCTGCATACCGGGCCCAAACTGCGTCGCTCACTGGTTGCGACTCGCCTCGTTTTGGTGGGTGCGACTCGCCTATCTTTTGCACCTTCTATTTTCCATCTGTTGCGCCAACTCAGGAAGTTGTGGGATGCGTAGCGCGCGTGAGGCCACTCCACTGTTGATTCCGGCGGTGGACACTTGGCTCTAGCTCAAACTTGCCGAAGCTGCCGCAATCTTGCTCTCGGGAGCTCCGCACTATGGCACTCACTCCACACCCAGCCGTCAGCGATCGGCTTGTCCTGTGGTTATATTTCCGACATCAGCAGCAGTTTTTGCGTGACAGTGGTACTGCACTCACGATGCCACCAGGAACTCTCTTGCCTAACGCGTTTGGGCTCAAAACACTCAGGCCGATCGAGCGCACCGAGCCAGGCGCCGCCTGCAAAGAAAGCATTCATGTCGTGATATTCCAGGGCACTTTCGGACTGCTATTCTCGGGTCGGAAACGCCGTTCTCCGACTTTGTCGGCTAGGGGCGTAATGGAATCCCACCGATTGGTTGGTTGGTTTTAATTATGGCGAAACTCTTCATGATGTCAAATCCGCGCCTCTCGCGCAACTCGTACCCCTCCCCCGCCCTTTCTATCTTTTTTGGCCTTGTCCGTGTAGATCAAAGACCCTACCTTGGACGGGGTAGATTTTGTCGGGGCTGTGAAGTCGTACCGTGACCGCCTAGGGTCGAAGGCGACGAGCAGCGAAAGCGAGCTGGCGGCGTTCACCGCTTACGCTCAGGCCTTCCCCAACGGGTTTTTGGCCCTTGTGGACACGTACGACACGCTGCAGTCGGGAGTGCCGAACTTCCTGTGCGTCGCTCTGGCGCTCGATGACCTCGGGCACAGGTCGGTGCTGCGGTGGATGCGGTTGTGTGGACGGCTGTAGTGTTTGGCTCATGCTGTTCGTGGAGCGTGCGTGTGGAAAAGCTGTAGGGGTTTACGGTGTGTCGTGCTGTGTGTGGAGCGTGCGTGTGGGGGAAAACCTCTTGGGACAGCTTCGGACCCCTGAGACGTTCCATGGGAAGCGTTTGTTGATCTTTTTGGAGTCGCGTTTGTGTGATCATCGCCTAAAGCGGACGGCTGGAACCTGCTGTGACCGTCTCGAACTTCGATTAGTGTTCGACGATGCTGTGCGGTTTCGATGCGTTTTGACACTGTTATCAATCTGGTCCAGTCCAACCGGTATGGCGTCGCCAGGTGCTTTACCGTTTCGTGTATCGGGCATTCCAATACTATCAGCATTCAATGTTAGGGCGGCAGGAGAACGTAACTTAAACACATTTTTTTGTTTCTGGTTTTGCATTATCATGCCTTGTCACAGGGCGATAGGGTGCCGGCTAGACTCCGGGGACCTGAGCTACCTAAGCCAAGAGGTTCGACGGATGGTTACCAAGACCTCAAAAACCTTCGACCGTCCGTTCCTTGCGTCCACGAACATCGTCGCCAGCAACGACATCAACGAGGAGAGCCTGCATTCCCTCGCGGACCTGGTGCGTTCCTGCTCGGCGCTTTCTAGTGCCTTCTGTTTTTGCAGTAGTGCTGAGGCGTTAGCCGAGTGCTGTGCGCGCACCTCTTTCGCGATCAGCGAGAGCTTCTTGGTGGTGGTTGTTTTTTTGTGCATCCTACGCACTGCCGTAGAAGCCTTTTGTTTATGTGCGAGGAATTTGAAACGCCCCAATATTGACGTTCGAACCGGATGTGCTACAACCATGGCTGATAGTGTCGTCGTCGTTGCTCCGGCGCCGGTGGTGCAAACCGTTTGCCACGGTTGGGCCGCGCCAATTCGTGATGATGTCATGTGTTCGGCCGACCGCAGGGACATTCCATCGACATTTTCGGGATCGGGACCAACCTGGTAACGTGCCAGGCGCAGCCGGCGCTGGGCTGCGTGTACAAGCTGGTGTCTATCGAGGGAAAGCCCCGAATAAAGCTGTCCCAGGTGCGTGAACGACGCGTTTCGACGCGTCAGGCCCCCAAGTCGTGTTCTGGGCAGAGTTGTGTAGTATGGCGCGTTGAACTGAACGAGGCGAAACGAAACTGATATGTCGTAGTGGTGCGGGGGTTACCCTGTGGCCGAAAGCCGGAAGTATAAGGTGCGCTTTGCTCTAGGGTTGGTGTCTCCGCTGATCGGCCGCGGCAGCAAGAAACCGGAGCGATAGCGGCGTCATGACGTGCTACCGAGTCACACAAACGTGCCTGCCCGCCCGCAAGGGCCGTGTCGCAACTTGCACCCCCAGTGTTTCTGACTGCCGATTGTGGGAACATATCTTGTTCACTTGTAGCGGTATTTTTGCGAGTCCCTTTCAAGTGGGCGACGGGGATGACGGGGGCATACCATGCGCTGGATTCACCCTCTTGTACTGTATCGCAGTGAGTTGCCCGGTTGTGTTTTGGCGCCCGACCGGGGTGTTGGAACTCCTGCCGTGATGGCTTCCCTTCTGCAACTTTGGTTGTCGTTTTTTTACGTTCACGGCCTCCCCGCATATCGTTCCCTCCGCATGTCGGTGCTTTGTTTCGGCGCTCTTTCCAATCGTTCGCTGTGGATGGCATAAGACGACGTCGAAAATAACCATTCCGGGTCGCAAGTGGGTCTACCGTTTGTTGAGCGCCGAGGGGGTCCCGATTTTGGACATCATGCTTAAGGATGGGGAGACGCCACCGCAACCTGGAGTTCCCGTCCTGGCGAGGTAAGAAAGGTTTTGCCACCTCGGCCAAATCATCTACCGATAGATCATGATCTAGATCCGCAGATATATTGCTGATTTGTAGGATCTACAGCCAATGTTTTTTCAGGGTGGGAGCCGCATAACCTGCATGCATGATCTAGGACTATGTGTCCTGGGAAGGGTCTGCACTAAACAGATTCTACGTAACATCTTGTAACGACCGGTTAGGATCTATCTGTAGATGATCTACAGTAGATTGTGATATGTCCGACTGTTGGAAAGGTTGACGGGATCGCTCGACAGTGTGGGAAGTTGAACGTTGAAACACACCGAGATAATCGCCTTCGCCAGTGACTGGTGCCGCCGTGGTGCCTATGCATTAGCCATAGCACCATGTTATTCGTGGCCTTTTGGCCTGCTCGAGCGGCATAGGGTCGCTGGGCTGGAAGCAATAGAAACACCTCATCGAACGGAGCGCACCGCCGGCCGAGGAAGACGGTCGCTAGTTTATGAGTGCTTTATAGTACAGAATTCAGCTCGGCCTTAGCGTTTCCATGATGCGGCGTGCTGTGATTTCTTCGAGTGCGTCTCACAGCTACGACTGTAGCAAGGCGGCGAGTTGAAGTGAATAGCTGTCATTCCGAGCCGAAGGCTAGGGTTAAGCGGGAAAGTATATATATACATTTATGTGCCGATTTCCTTTCGCAGGTAATTATGCTGGACGTGTTTTCGGCTGTAAAGACTTCGAAATTTCAACGGTTGGTGGGCCTTTCGTTTTTTCAGCTGCACACAAAGTGATCGAATTTCACCTTGCGTCAATCATCCCCCGTCCGAATGTCTCCGAAGGGGAAACCTTGGATGGTCGACTACAGTAGTAACTACAAACGCCCCTATGTGCTGCGTGCCTCAAGGCCCTCGTACGGCGTGCACGCGTCCAAAGCCACACCGCGTGTGCTCTTAACGCTATGAATGCCAACCGAGCCTTTTTTCCCCTCGGGAGATGCGACTGGGACGTTGCAAAACTGTCTGCTGTAACGCTTTTATGGCCCCACTGCTGTTTCAACAACAGGCACCCTTTCGTGGCGACCAAGCGAGCCAGGGTTACCGCATCCCAGGTTATTCCGCTGCTAGAGCTGGTGTGGGACGGGAAGGCCGGCGGTATTGTCTACGACATGCCCACTATCGATGAGGTTGGTCGTGAAGGGGGATATAGGTTCACGGCAGAGTATATCGATAAAGTGTTGTACTGTCTCGTTCGTCCGTGAAATGCATTATTGCGACGGGCGGTGTTGATGTTTGCCGTCTGTTCCTTCGAGGTGCCCATGTTTCCATGTTTTTTGCCTTTACTCCGTGGTGTGTGTCGCGGGGCCTCCTTTTGCGTAGGCTAGCTTGACCCGTCATGAACCCTGCTCTGTTTGCACTGTCACCCCCCCTGGAGACCATCGAAAAGGGCGCATCCACTGGGGGGGCCGGAATGTAAGGCCTGCTTGTTCGTTTCCTTCACCAGATAATAAATACAGCTCTTTTCGACCAGGAGTTGGTGCTTTTCGCGGCTGAAGCAATACACGCAACCCTCTGTCCTTACCCTGGCGTGGCTCAGCTTCGTTAATATTCGAAATGCAACAAAAAATATTTATCGTACCCCGTCACCCCCAACCGCGTTCCCTGGTAGTCACTACGGGCGATAACCGTTGTTGGAGTTGTCTCTGCTAACACCGCTCACACTGCTAAAAAATGGAAACTTCCGCGTTTTTTGTGCCGTGATCATCAGGTGCGGGCCAAGGTAGCGAGAGAACTAGCACAGGTAAGCATGCGGCGTGCTTGTTGCGTAAAGCGTTTCCAGGACTTTTAGTTTGTCTTTCGAAGACACCATCATCGCTAGTTGTAGTCGGAGCTGGAAATGCCTTCTCCCTTCAAGCGAGGAACGCACCTGATCTATACTGTACGTTCTGTTTTTCGACCACACCGCGTCTGTTGGAACGCCGGTCGTCGCATATGCGCTTGCGTTGAAGCCCTGCCTCCGACGGTTGTATCGCCTTACGGTAGCCTAGCTATAGAATCGACGCCTCTCTTATCTAACTCCAAAATGCACCGCAGAGACCGTTGGCAGTGCTCGGCACTATTGCGCAGCCCTAAACCCGCGTTATTGTTAGTGATGTCAACGAATAACATGCGCGCGTCGACACACCCAGCGGCATTGTCGCACCTATTGCCGACGGGCGTTATTCGGTAGCTGCTGTGCCGCCAGTCCATACCTCTCCCCGGCTGAGATGGCGTGTATGTATTCGTACGTGGTGGTTGTTTTTTTCGGAGGACATTTATGCTGTGGAGGAGTTCCAATACCATATATGGGCGTTTACGTAACGATGGAGAGAACGCGGTGGTGCAATACATAAGCGTAAAAAAAAAGTGACCACTCTGAGCGGCTTCCGCGAAGGCTTACGTTAGATGAGATTGATTCCGCCGCCGCTTGAATCTGTGGGTTGTGGCTGCCGACGGCTGGTCGGAAGGTCCTTCGTCTACTGCGCTTTCAACGCTCGAGGTTCGGTTTTGACTCTCGAGCCCAACAGCCCGACACGTGTCCGCCGACAATTGTACATCCGAAGGGGTTAACGCTTTTTGGCCGTTGTCGTGTACGACTCGAGGGCGGCGACCGCCGAGTCCCGAGATCACTTTGGGACTTAGGTCGTGTTTTGGCGGTTAGTTGCTATTGGGAGCGCATCTTGTTTTGTTGACTCTGGCGCATTGCGGCACGGTAAACGAACGCTTGCGATGCTTGACATTTTGCTTCTCTGTCGCTGTGCGTCGCCGGTAGATTCGCCCGGACATTCTGCAAAGGCTCAATCCTACACCCTACAAGGTGAGCAAGCGGTATTTCTGCGAACGGTCAGCATTAAGTGCCTGCTACACGTTTTGTTTGATTGCGCCTTGGGTTGCTCGGTAGAGTGTGGCGGCTGTTTTGTCTGCGTCTGCGAAAAAATCGCGTTTTTTTTTTGCTGAGCAGCAGTCTGATGGGGTGAGTGCCACAAACATGCTCGATGTGTCTTCGCGCTGTTTGCGCTGTATGCGCCAGCCAACCGCTTCCACAAACGAGTGCACTTGATCGGGCCACATAACTAATGCGTGTTTGTTTTGAAACGTCTGGTCGTGTCTCGGGTTACACGGTCGGATGATACTCGTATTGTAGAGTAGGAGTAGGGCTTTTGATTCGCTTCGGGTATCTTCGCATTGAGGACCACGCTCGTTTTGTTGCCCGCGCTTTTATCTTGGCATAGACGCGGCTTCTGTCTTCATGCGCGTTTCACGACTGGCTCACGAAAAAGACATGACGTACGTGTGTACTACCGTAGGAACCATACGCCACAACTGCTACTGCTGTGCGTGGGGTTACGGATACAGGCTGTAAAGCAGAGGAGGTCGGCAAAAATTCGTAGCGGTCTGTCTATTCATAGTTTGCTATTGTGAGAGGATCTACCCGCCAACCCTTCTGTACTGAACGGCCTAGTTCGGTGTCCTGAGAGGACCTATCCGCCACTCTTTCCTTCCTGTGCCATGCCGTGTCCTGCCTCCAACTCTTTAACGTCGAAAGGTTTCTGTCAGTGAAGGGCTGCACGACTTCCTACACGCGCTCTGGGAGATGGAGGCCCCAATCAGGGAGCTCAGCTAACGAAGCCGTTGGCATTGCCCTCGATCAAGCGCCGATTTTTGTTTTGTCGGTCGGAGGGAGGGAGGGGGGGGGGGGGGGGGGGTGGCACGAAAGGGACATGAAACTTTTTTTTTTTTTTTATCCGAATGCATTGGAACGGGATTTAAGAGGAAAGCACTCGTGCCAAGTATCTTGAGCACCGCTCTTTGTTACAGTTTAGAGGGTACAGCGGTTTTGCCCGGAACTGGAAAACAAAAGTTTCCTGAAGTGAATGCCTGGCCGTGGTTAGTGAGTGACGCCAAGCTGTGATGGATTTCACGCACATATTATCGTGTGCTTACGCCGCCCCCGTGCGCGCCATGCCCTGGTTCAATAGAAAAAATCGGGAGATAAAAACTTGAACTGAGGACCGTCAGGCTGCTAGGGGAAGGAGGCAAGAAGTCATAGTACTGTTGCCAATATCGTGGGGGTGGAAGATTAATGAGGAGTAGGGCAAACGAGGGTTTGTCAAGAGGGAAGAGTAAGGAGGAAGGAGGAGCCTTCAAGAAAAGAGAGTGGGATATTGGTGCTTCAGAGTGATTGAAGAGAGACTACCTGAGGGTATAAAAAGTTGCGTCGTACGAGGATTTTCGATTCGTGTCGGACTTGAACGTGTACGCTACATTATCCGAGAGCAAAAAAATATTAAAGCACAGAATAGACACCAGTATAGTACGTGATGTGGCGTCCGTTTGCTCTTTGTACGTAGCAATGCGAAGCTCACCATTAAGGCGGTAGTCAGACGCGGTACATGCACAACCAGGTGATGCGGGATGAGATGGGATGGGATGTAATGGGATGGGATGGGATAGCCTGAGGTGTGGTGCATGCCCGGTACGAGCGCGGCTGCCTCTCTCCTTGAAACCCCTCACCCAAAATGAGCATATTCTGGCTCTGACAGACGAAAATCGTGGTCTGGAGTGGATTTCACCGGCCGAGAATGAATACCTTCTGCGTGTCGATTGCTTCCGTCAGGAAGTGTCCGCATTTTATGCACGCGCGCCGGTTCTTGAGGCATTCTAAAATTCCTGCTTAAATTGCAGTATATATACTTGCGTTGATTCCATAGTTTGAGAAAGCCGAGACAACAGTCAGAGCAGTACGTATATAGCTATAGGTATGACATGTTCTCCTTCTTTTCTTTTTTAGGAAAACAAAGCAACCTTGGTGACTCGGAGGGGCTCTCAATCACACAGCGCGAGAAATACCATTGACGTAAAGGTGTGTCGGTGTTGTGTTGTCGTACCAGCCTTTTGAAATGTCGTTGCCTTGTTTTAGCTGTCGCAGTGCACCACGTAGCAGACCAGCTCGTACCTCGTACTCGTATCACACAGGTGTGACTATTGCTTTCGAGGGCTAAGTTTTGTTGAACCATGGCGTAATGGCGATGCCGATTGCCCTGGGGTAGAAGTTAAAGACCAAACGCCGCTACGTTGGTCTTTCGGCTGTGCAGACGACTCACATTCCGCTCTCCTCGAGCCCATTTTCCGTGGACACGGCCACCATGTTCTATGCTGTACCCGTAACAACGCGTGGGCATTTTCTATCTATGTTGCCGGGTGGGACCAGTATATCATGCTTGGATATACGAACGAGGCGCATGGTGGTTGGATCTGTACCATGCAGACCGCGCACAACATATTATAACGGCAGGTGGGGAACTAGATTATCTACTACTACTGTAGATCAGGATCTGTCCGAGGTTTCGACACAGCTCCCGTCGTTTACATGTATGTACTGTAGTGCAGCTCCCCAGTGTACATCAGCTTTTAGACCACACCTCATCGTCAAAGCTGCGAACCCGACAGTATCGATCCGGTTGGGTTTGGGGTTGCTATGCGTGGCGTTGGTGGGAATGTTGCTGTGCTGTGATAACATGGCTTACTTGCTCGAGGCCTTTGAATCCACCTAATGGTTGACGCGATACGTCCCAAAATCACTTCGAGCCGTGTGCCTCACCCTCATCAATCCTGTCGTCACACCCATCCTCCCGACTCACACGGAAAAGCGTGCGTGGCCGAGGCGGTCGTCCGTTCACGGTTTGACCGCGCGGGGGGAGACGGCGCTTGTGGGTGGAAATATTAACCGATGACTTCGAGAAATCTTTTACCGAATGCCAACTCGGTTTTTTCTAAACGACATGCACTCTGGACACAATAGCTTGGAAAGCGAGCTGTAGCCAAATCGTGGTGCACAAGGCACACCCTGGATGGTGGGAATTGGCGCAGGCCGCCGTTCTGTGTGCCGACTCTCGATACTCCTCGCCGTATGGGGGTCAAGTGCTCGGGGATTTGGTTGACGAAAAATGGAAAGTCTGCCAGAGTCTATATGCCTGGACGGAGGTTGGACCAAGAAAAGGGGGTCTTCCAGTGGTCATGATGAGTATATATGTGTGTTCTTGCCCTCGATGAAATGCATTCGAGCGCTGTTCTCAGTTTGCTTGTCATTTTTTTTGTGCAGTCGCAGTTGAGTTGGTACGAGTGTGGAGAGAGACCAGCCGGCACCGGCACGGTTTGGCTCTCAGACTGAACGTCTGATTTCTTCCTTGGAAAATCAAGAACGAAAGGCTCGCGCGCCTCATTGTAAAATACGGTTACTATATTACGGGACCGAGTGGTCTGCCAGTATATACAGCAGTACGATAGCACGGCGGGAGCAGGACGCCCCACCCCCCAACAGCCATCACTAGGTCGTGGTTTACCTGGTCCATACGGCGGTCGTAATGTATACGGGAAAACACGTCGTCTGCCGAAATCTGTTTATCACAGGATGCCTCCCCTGGCCTCTAAGAAAAGCCCACACGGCTCAACGTGACAGGCACACCATGACACTGAAAAATGTTTGAAATACTCCCTGTAAATGTTGCAGCAGATCTTGACGTACCAGCACATGATGAGTACGTACGTACGTGTTTGTTGGTGAGTCTCACTAAGATTATCGTACATATTCTTGGCCTCTTCTGCTCTTGATACCAGGTATATGAAAAACGCAGTATGCACACACCTGTAAGATTGCAGGGGTGGCCCATTAGCGCAGGAGGTGATGCTCGTGATTTCTGTCTGCAGGCTAGCGAGTGGCGCATTCTGATCCTACAGCTCTTTGTTTCTTCAATCGGGGGGACAATACGAGAGGGTAACAAAGTGATCGACAAAGACGAACATACAACATGTCTATACTACACAGAAGATTGGAAAGTAAAAGCGAACTACTTTTCGTCTTCAAGTTGATGCGAATTAGACTTTTTCGTGCCGCTAGACTACTAAGGGTCATTCTTATCGGAGAGCTTTATTTCAAAATTTTCGACATTTTTTTCGCGCAATTTTTCAATCTTCCATATTTTCCTGTTTTTTTTCCAAATATTGGGATGTTAACGAACTTGATATTTTTGCTCTCCTGGAGAATTTCACGAATAAATAGTGTCAGAACGCCTCCGTATATCGATAGATATCTCCAATTATTTCCAAACTTTGGAAATTTTGGAAAAAACGCTCTCCGATAAGAATGAGCCTAAGTAGTGATGGTGCACCAGACTCTTTCACAGACTATTATTATTATTATTATTATTATTATTATTATTATTATTACTATTATTATTATTATTATTATTATTATTATTATTATTATTATTATTATTATTATTATTATTATTATTATTATTATTATTATTATTATTATTATGATTATTATTATTATGCTGGAAGAGTGGGAATGACGAAAGTGACAGATCTACCGTGATTGCCATCCCCATTGGTGACACACAGCAGCAGCAGTGGTCTGCGGCGGGGTTTCTTGACACGTATATTGCGCTTGTACGCACGACGGTTGGTTACAAAGTAATCAACACTATACTCGTGGCCGTACAATAATAAATAATGCCAGGCAATAGACACCGTCTCAACGAGAAACCTTTTTCATGCTAATCAGATAAAAATAAAAATAAATAAATAGACTTGATTCGAAAAGAATTTCGTGAAAAAAATACCTTTGGGTCCTATCGAGGAATGGCGGGGGGAGGGTTAAATCGAATAACGCGCAAGGTCTTAGGTTCGACGAACATCAGAGGACAATCAACGAGCGAGCGACGGCCCGCGCCCTCCCCGGGGCACAACCCGGCACACAGGCCGTGATTCCAATGGGCCCAACCCAACTACTATTATTAATAAATGTCAATTGGCGGTACTATACTACATACTACTACTATTACTACTACTACTACTACTACTACTACTACTACTACTACTACTACTACTACTACTACTACTACTACTACTACTACTACTACTACTACTACTACTACAGTACTACTACCACTACTACTACTACTACTACTACTATTACTACTACTACTACTACTACTACTACTACTACTACTACTACTTCTACTACTACTAGTTCTACTACTACTACTATTAATACTATTATTACGGGGGACCATAGGTAATAGGACCAAATACTGTACAGTAAGTAGAACATATTTAATATATAGGTTTTTATGTACACCACAGGTCCTATTAACTATGGTCCCCCGTCATACTACTACTACTACTACTACTACTACTACTACTACTACTACTACTACTACTACTATTATTACTACTACTACTACTACTGCTGCTACTACTACTACTGCTACTACTACTTCAGATACTTAATCGGCAACACAGCAAGCAATACAGCGGGTTTTTTACAGTTGATACCATGAGGCCATCCATAACAGCCACCAATAGATTGTGGTTTGCCTGGTCCATACGGCGGTAGTAGTGTATTCGGGAACAAATTAATTGTTTTTATAACGTACGACATGCGCACTTTTCCGATCAAGCTCGTGATACTTATGTCGCAAAAAGTAGCGTCTCTCCTTGGCCAGACTACAGTCGGCTGGTGCGACGATAGACGCTTGATCTCGACATAAACTCAGCCCACGGCCAACCCGCTCGGTGGCGGGCGAGATCAACTAGTAGTATAGATGACGGGCTCGAAGAAATCAGGTAGATCCATGTTCTAGGGGGCAAGAGCTTGCCGGCAACGTCCTACGGTATCCTACCACACCTACCTGAAAAAAAAAAGGTTTTCGCCATTCGAGACGGAAACAGTAGTAGTAGAGTAGCACTCGTAGATTCATCTATTTTGTGCACACCAGCAGCCAATCGTTTTTTATATGACATGCGCACTTTTCCGAAGCACATACAACAAGAAGTATACTCGTAATAATATCATTTGGTATTAATAGTCGTACTCGTAAAGTTTTTCTGGGCATTTTTTTCGTAGTGCGGGTGCTGTGCCAAAAAAAGTAATCCGCTGCTGTTGTAATAATGTAAAATACCTGCTGCTATAGTAAACGCGAAGTACTAAAGTCTTCACCTCGTGCAACGAGAGACGCTCGATCTCGACGAAGACTCAGCTACTATAATACTACAATTACTTAATCCGTTGCACAGCAAGCAATACAGCGGGCTTCCTTGATACTTGATACAAGAAGGCCACATCCATCAACAGCCACCATTATTAGGTTGTGGTCCATGCGGCGGTAGTATTAATAGTGTCTGAACAATTGTTTTTTTATCATACGACATGCGCACTTTTCCGACCAAACACATACAACAAGCAGTATGTTCGTAAAATATATTTATTTGAAGAAATCAGGTATATCCATGTTCTAGGGGGCAAGGGCTTGCCGGCGGCGTCCTACGGCATCCTCCCAAAGCTGAAAAAAGAAACATTTTTTGCCATTCGAGACGGATGCATTTATAGTTTTGTTTCATCAATTTTGTGCACACCAGCAGCCAGTAGTTTTTTTATCATACGAGTACGACATGCGCACTTTTCCGACGAAGCACATACAACAAGCAGTATACTCGTAATAATATTATTGGGTAGTTGTAAAGCTTTTCTGTTTTTTTCATAGTGCGGGTGCTGTGCCGCAAAAAAGAAATCCACTGCTTGCTGTTGTATTGTAAAATACCTGCTATAGTATGCGAATGGAAACGCGAAGTACAAAAGTGTTCTTTCAGCTCGTGCGACGATAGACGCTCGATCTCGACGTAGACTCAGCCCACGGCCAACCCGCTTGGTGGCGGGCAAGATCAACTAGTTTAGATGACGGGCTCGAAGAAATCAGGTGGAATCAAGTTCAAGGGGGTAAGAGCTAGCCGGCGGCGTCCTACTGTATCCTCCCAAACCTGAAAAAAAAAAAAAATGCCATTCGAGACGGATACAGTAGTACTCGTAGATTTTATTTCCCCTCTATTTTGTGCACACCAACAGCCAATGCGCTGCACTAAGCGTAGGACCCAAGCGTCCGAGCCAACTCTGACTGCCTTTCTTCGGCCTGGCGGCGGAGAGACGTGCCGAGTCAACTCGTCTTGGTATTTTGTACTTCATTATGTCACTGCTGCTGCTGCTGGTGTTGCTGCTGTGCCGCTGCTGCTGTTTTCTACCGTATACAATAACGTATCCACCGAGAGGTGCGCACCGAGTGTGAATCTCTTGGTCTCCAGGACCAAACCCGCACGGTGGTATGGGATATGGGATATGTTGGTGGTATGGTACATGGGAAAAACACCATGTCTGTGATATGGTACGGGAAAAACACAGTCTATGTTATGGTACGTTTGCGGTATGGTACCATGGTACGGTGTCGTGGATGTGTTATATGGCTATATTTGCCTGATGGCATGGTATGTTTCAGCATATCAGGTCCGTAAGGGTCGAATACGTCGTACGAATATCATCTGTAACGAGCTTCTTTATCGGCCATTGGAAAGTGTTCGAAAATATAAGCCTTGCGGACAGACAGGCAGACAGACAGACAGACAGATTTGCATTTACCAAAACAGAGACTCAGTTCTACAAACTGAAAATACCTGGTGTGATATTATCGGAAAACTTCGTACCAGGGTATGATTTAGACCACATCATAGGAGGTTCACACAGACAGACAAGAAATCCTGCTAGGTTACAGAGACCCCAGTAAACAGGGGGACATATATGAGCAACCTTTTTATGCAAAGCAGCGGTGCTTTGTCCTTGTCTGTTCGCATGTTGGGTACTATACTTGGTGCGATTCGTATCACACCTTCTTGGCATAGATAGATGGGGTTGCTTCCACTACACGCCTTGGTGGCCTATCGCCCTCCCTTTACAAAAATTAAAGAACACCTTCGTAGGCGTGATTGTTAGGGCACGCCAAAAACTAGTCAACCTGCAGTAACGTAGGAAACGCAACTCGTATCTTCTGGTATTCCGAGATGTTCCCCAAGGTCAACTGGGATCTTTGAAATGGAACCTATTTTTGGGTGTGTCCATCTGGCCCCTCGAATCCCGGTCAAGCACGCATTGCTCCCCCAAGCGACTGAGGCCTAATGTATGTAGATACCACACAAGTTACGACGTGCATGTCTCAAAAGTATGAACAGAAGGCGATGCCGCCAGCAGTAAATATGAAGAGCTACTCGTAGTACGTACGAGCAACTATTTTGATTGTTTCGACAGACGCGCAATCGAACTAAACCAGAGGGAAAAGCCAAACTCGTCGTGGAACCGTCCGCAAGGTGAAGCCGTGTTGAAGACAGGCAAGGGCAGCCCACGGACGCGTCCGACGGCTTCATCCTTCTTCTCGGCGTGGGGCGGCTCGTGGTGGCCGACCTCGGCGTGTGATATGTGAGGGTAATGAAAAAAAGCATCGTAACTTAACCGCCCACCCAAGACGACAAGAAGAGCTCGACGAACACGTATCGAAACTAAAGACAAAAAACAGAAGAACATGAGGGGATGCAGCTTTCTCAACCTCCGGCCTTTATAAGGAGCGATACACCTGGTACGAGCGTGCAAAACTTGCAAACAGCTCGCTCAGGTTCCACGTACCGGGGCCACGCATAGGATAAACTCCCAACAGCTCAAACACCACCAAGTACACCTATAGTATATGAGGCGTTACTGCTGTGACGAAGTATTTTCCCTCCCCGCAGAGCACTCATTATACGTATATACTTTGTCGGCCGAAGAACAGAGGAAATCACCCAACACACTACGGTAGAGAAAAAGGCCACACCCATCCAATGCATCTTCCGCGCGGCTGTGCTTCGCGCCTCGGTTGCAGTCCGGTTACAGCTCGCCGAACTTACGCGGCTCGAGCACACGCTCTGGACGCGCCAAGAGACAACGGCCTCGAGCGGCAGGAGATACGGCACACCGCAACAACCGAATTACTGCGGTACGCCGACGAGCACAACAGGAAGTCATGAATCAGTGTTATCCGAAACCTATCGTAGCACGCCCGAACGGCTAGGCATGGTACCGTTCATATTCGGCGCCATCACCAGTCGCCACGCCCAAAACGCGCGATGCGCACGTACCAGCTCGCTCAGCATCACCTCTCTCTTTGTTCAACATCCAATTATCAATCTATACCGATATTCCATATATCCCACCGTATCTTACCCAAGAAACGCCGCCGTCCCAACATGCACGTGGAGATGTTCCTCACACACGGTACTCAACGTATATGATTACACATTTTTAACTACTACATCCTACCACACGTGCACGTAAACAAAAACAAAAATATCACACGACAGTGAAGGCCAATGTACATAAGACACGACGTTTCAAAATAATGTTTGAAGGTCCCCCGTAACCACGGCGACCCCACCACTTCTGCGGCATTACATCACCACCCAATCCGCCGTGTGCTAGGGGCCTTCTTGCCCCAAGCCTGCTAACACGACCCCCATATCCACGGCATCCTATTCGTTAACTCTCTCGTTTCCCAGGAATCGCAGCAGCTCCAGACCTCTCCCGTTTCACCTATCGATACCTCCGACCCTCTAAACGTAAGAGCCCTCCACACCGCCGCAGGCCACGATCCACGCGCCGTAAATGAAAACATATGTTTTAGTCACACAAGGCATTGCTGTAGGTTCGAAATCTCGTGTACGACAACATCTACCCCGTGACGAATGCAAGCCAACTTTGCTTCCTATGGAAGGGGTGGGTGGCACCGAACTCCGCATCTCAAGCCAAGCGAGTGACCGTGCCAGATAGTTACGGCTCTGGAGCAAGGCACGTCTTGAGCTTCTTGGTGATCTCGTCTTTGTCGAGGTTGAGGCCGATAAAGACTATCTTGCTCTCGCGGTCGCTACCATCCTTTGCCCAAACCGTGGGGCTCGGCTCGCAGTTGATCTGCTCGTGTACACCCTGCACAGCAGTCATGAACGCCAAAAATAAAACAGCGGGTAGACACGATCGATATTTTTTGGGGCCCAAGAGTGCGCGGGCAGGATGGGAGCGAGCGAGGGGAGGGGAGGGGAGACATTCACAAAACTTTGTCCATGGTGTCGCGATCAGACCGACTTTGGCTACACCGCGGCAGCCCCATCAAAGCTATTGCACGTCTGCCGACCGTCGGATGCAAACACAGACACTTCTGAAACCCTCTTGATTCCGACTCGACCGGAAGATGGAAGGTCAAGCGCTCGGAGCACTGTTTGACGTTGTTTCCCCTCTTGAAAGCATGGGAACGATAATGGCCTTGCAGTCTTGGGGCCCACCATAACGTCAGTTTTGACAACCGAACCGACTCCTCCACCCCCCAGCCCAACCGTTAAAGGGAGGGGCTGGAGAGTCATGATTGCATGATTGCTCAACTGCTCATGCACACGTACGCGCAGCGCTTCCGCCTCCTAAAACGCACCTGCCTGGTACAAACTTATACCGTAACTGCAATAATATCGGTAACAAAGAGACAACCGGGGGCACAACGCTGCTACTGAGCCATGGCACACAAAGAAACGTTGCAGACCAAACGATACGTAAGGGCATGCCAGTTAGCCACTCGAAATCACAACAATCACGCATGCCACCGTCGCGGAAAATTCTTGGCAGGTTCTTGCCCAAAGTTGTTCGAGCCGAACCGCAGGCGCCTTGCTTCAAATTTGACACGGAGGGACTACCTTGTCGCGACAGCACACACTTTTGCGGCAGCGTTTGCGCGGCCCTTTCCCCGACGAAACACTCTTGCAACAGCGTTTGCGCGGCCCGCACCTGAAAGACGTATTTCCGGTCCTGGTTTTCGAACGCCAGCACACCCTTGGAGCGAAACAAATCAGCGCTGTGCTTTCCCAGAAATTCTCCCATGAAAGCGTTGAATTTGTCCAGTTCCAGGCTTCCCTTGAGGGTCATCCCCAGAGAACCCACCTGCAACCAACCACCCCCCACGAAGGGATAGCGTCAGCAAGACCACACATTAACGACACTAAATGGTAGAGCTTGCTTCTGGTGCTGCAGTAGGTTGAAGATCTCCCGGGTATGTAGATTGTACACTGGTTGCTTTGTACCACAGGTCAAGAGCGAAGATCAAGTGGAAAACGTAGGTGCGCTGAAAAAGTGGCCATCCACAAATTGGGGAGGGGCCGTAAATAATGCGGCCCCTGCTGATACGAAAACGCTTATCGTCATAACTCCCGAAACAATCCCGAACCGTAACACCTCTAGAAGGCATGTACAGTATTACGGGGTAAAATAGTAAAGAGAACCAAGTATGGTTTATTTATATGGGAGGAATATATGGTTTTCGGGTCCATCGTGGGCTTTGATTACTGCGGCCCCCTATATAGGGGAAGAAACTCAAAAAATGAATAGCAAGGCAGGACGGGCAGGCGGGCGGGGATTGTTGAACGAGATTGCCAAAATAGCCCCCCCGAGCGAGAAAATGGTGTGAGCAAAAACAAAAAAGACCAAAATCATGCTCTGGGCAAATGTAGGACGCGTTAGGCAATCTTTTAGTTATCGGCACCCGTGCCCAAAGATATGTGCCGCGTGAAACACAGAGAGGTGACCCTTTCTGGCGAATTGAGGCCCTCTCACCGAACGAAAGAAATAATGTTACATGCTCAAAATGGAAGTCTAAGCGTACCGGATGCGGCCAACATATTTTTCTTTGTCGGGGACACGCCCGCGAAAAAAACGCTGACACTACGTATATCAAAGCCCCGCTTTCGCGTACAGCAACGCATTACAACGCCGGAAGAGCCTCAAAAAGACATTTACAAACACAATCTATGGATACACACACGTAGAGGGGGAGAGGGAGAGAGGGAGAGAGAGAGAGAGAGAGAGAGAGAGAGAGAGAGAGAGAGAGAGAGAAAAAGAGGCACCCAGAAAGGAAAAGCCCTGTACCTGGTACGTACCTGCGAGTCGTGCCTTGTCGCCGACACGTGGATGGTCTCTTTCGGCTTCTTCGAGGTAGTGGCGGACGCAGCCCCGTTTCCTTCTTCCGACTCCCGCTTGCGCTTTTCGCCATGATCGTGTTCATCGCAACATCCTGTTCCACACTATTGTCGGGAGAACGCCGAGCCCCCACAAACAAAATCGGGCATGGGGCGTAATAATTTTGGAGGCAAAACCAACACATCAGGCATTATACTTCGTATGCATCTGGTAGAGAGCATTCCCAATACCGACGCGTTCTACGATAGAGGTAGCACATTTCCGCTGAAATGGTTTCTGAATGACGGGGCTCCTTAACCCAAAATCGTCGCGATGTCAATCTTGTTACGAGAAATTACGTTTTTGTATGCTTGGGCCATGGAATTTTTCATCGGGAGCCAATTGATTTTTGCTGAAGTCAGTTTTCTGGTGAGCTATGGAGCTCCTCAAGTGAGAGGCCTCAGAAATACTAGGGTGAACCTCTATCGTATAACGCCTCCACCTTAAAAAACGAAATACCAACAAAAAACAACTTGCACCTGAGACGACTTCCGGAGGCAGAGGGCAATAAAAACGCGCCGCCCCCGTGTAGCCGAATACACACGCACACAATACGTAGGGGTGACAAAGGGAGGGGGCGGCTTGAAATCCACCCCGTTCGACGAACAACGCTGGCTGTTAAACTACGCCACACCGAACTTCATTCCCTCAGGACGAAGAAGAGAACAAACCAAACGGTGATTCACAAGAGCCGAGCACACAGTACCACCAATCCAGCCGAACAACGCGGCTCTACAACCGTAACATACTGTAGGCGCGAGCGGTAGCCAGTGTTTGGACGTTCGGGCACCCGCGGCCGTCGCACAAGCCTCATACGTTACTCGTATACCAAGGGCGCCGACAGACGACCGACCCGCCTCATAGGGCAGGCTCTGCCAAACGGCATGCCGATAGTTACTCGAGGTCTTCTGCTGCCGTCGATGCGGGTTTTGGCGTCCGGATCGGCGTGCGGGGTACCCGCGACGCATAGGGAGGGCATACGGAAGCCTTGGCACTCGAGCGATGTTAGCTTGAACCCGCTCGACGAGGCCCCATCAACTGAAATAAACACTTTCCCAACAGAACAGCCTCAGAGCACAAGACCTCGCCAAGCCTTGAAGGGGCTTGGTGAGTCGTCAGGTTGAGCCCGCGAACCGTTACTTCTCGCCGACGCCGGCCGCGTTAACCCCTCGCCAACCAACTCTCCAAAACCCCTTGCCACCACCAGCCCGCCATCCCCAAACCTCATTTTCCGTATCGGAACCGCCGTAACACCTAGAGGAAGGGGTGGGGGGGGGGGGTGTACTCCATAGGAGAGACGTACTCGATCTCATGCATGGCCGTAGTCGATGACCATAGACCCTCCCATCCCTACAATACCGGGACGGAGCATGTCGGGTTTTCACCGACCAGAGAGACATTGCGTGCACCAAGCGCGAAGCGCCGTGAGGTGTCCGGCGAGTCGCATGAAGGGTGAGCTGCATCCTACCAGGAGCCGTTTGTGAGGCGGACTCGCATATGGATGACAGCTTCAATGAGTTGGGGCGGGGGGGCATCTAGACCCGCTCCGCTGCCGCGTGGCCAGCACGACAACAGAAACCGTGCCACAAAGCAACGACGAACTATTAAGAGCGAACGTAGTATGATGAGGCGACGTGATCGCCGTCACCATCGATAGTTCAGGAGGAGGGGGGGGGGGGGGGGGCGCGACCCAAAGAGACCGTCGCCCATCGGTCCTGCCGTCCACTGGACAGGGCTTACCTCGTCGGAGTGCTTGTGCCCGTGCTCACTGCCGTGGCTGCCGTGGCCTTTACCGTTAGCCTCTTCGCCGTGCTTATGGTCGTGCGAGCAGGAGCCGGCGCCGGCCTTCTCGTCGTGCGCCTTGGCCTTCTTGGCCTCTTCCGCCTTGGCCTTCTTAGCCTCTTCCTCCGCTGCCTCCAGCCGAGCTTTTTCCTCCTTTGCTTCCTACCATGAACAACAGGAAATAACAATTGGGGCGAAAAAAATCACACAAGCCCTAGAGCAACACAATCCAAGCCACCCTGGCGTTATGCCCATAAATCGCAGGGGGAAACGACGGGCACGGAAGCAGAAAACGGAAGGTACCCCGTTGTTCACGTAGAGACGGTGCTTCTACAGTGGCACGAAACACCACCCATATACAGTCGAAAACCCCATACCCTGTGAACGCACCGGAAAAATCGTGACAACCAAAGCCACGAGAGGGCACTATCTACACGCTTGCACAGCGCTATTTGCACCCAACGAGTAGTCTTGCCTACGCCACATAGTACAAAAACGACACTCAAGTCGGTGTCGGCGCTGGGCGTACAATGCGATGTTGTTTCCCCCTCCTTGGACTGAGTTCTCGTGCACTGTTTAGCACTGCGAGTGCAGTACATTGAGATCAAGGCGGGGAGAAACGTGGTTAGGGGCGAGATGCAGCTCGACCGCTATCCATATTGGCGAGCGAGGCGGGCTGGACCTTTAGCCCTGGCCCAAATTATTGCCTCCAGGATCACCTCACAAGCTCTTTCCACCCACGCGAGCTGCTCGTACCGCTTCTAATAAGACGAGATCGTGAAAATCGGAACGACCCAGGCATGATAGGCGTCGATTGCGAATCGACCGCAATGAAAAATAGCGAGGTATCGTAGGTTTACCTGGTCAAGAAGCTCCAGGGTGCGCTCGAGGTTGTAGCTGCGGAGGTTGAGAACCGACTTGAGCGGGACACGCGACTGCACCAACAGCGGAGGCGGTAGGTAGCACAATACATGGAAGGGGGCAGAGGAACGCCAACACGAGGGGAAGCTGGCTCAGAGGATCAGATTGGAGAAAGACTGGAACACAAAAGGGTGCCCATGTGGCCTTGTTGGTGAAAACGTTTCGTCCCGTTCTTGCAAGGCCTGCCCGCGCCCGGCCGAGTAGACTTACAGTAATCCCCTCCCCCCTTCGCCAAAACACGACGAGGGTGTGAAACTCCGTACTCATACTCGCACCATACCTTTTCGGCCTGCACGACTTTGGCGAAGGGGTTGACGCTGGCGATTTTGCCCTTGACCGTTTTTAGGTGCGCTTCATCCACCAGGTCGGTCTTGTTGATGATCACGGAGTCAGCGAAGGCGAGCTGCTGGACAGCCTCGTTTACCGCGGAAGCCTCCTTCGACTTCCTCTCCAGCTGCGTAAGAATGTTCTTCGCATCTACTAGACACAGGACCGAGTCGATGCGGTAGTTCCTGCGCACGTCCACGTCCTACAACCACCGCCAATGTATGTGAGATGCGATGATCGGGAACGGTCAGGGCGAGCGCGAGCAAAAAGGCAACGCAAGGTACGCAAATAAAATGAGCTTTCAATATTGCTTTCTGGCGGGTCTTGCGGATAAGACGCCTGTTTGTCGTACTCCGGAAAAGAAGCAGAACCGAGGCTGACCATCCTTGCCAGCTACGATAGTAACAGGAGAGCCTCACGGACTTGCGTGCTCTTTAACGGTGTCGTTGTCAAGCATATCTTGAACAAACTGAATTGATTACGGCCTCAGTGCGTGGATTGCCTCGACACGGACGACGGCTCGCGGGCTTGGCGCTAACGGGGAAGGAAACGTTGCTTTTGCAGTGGTACACAGTTCTTCTTTCCATGAATAAACAAAGGACAAACAGCAGTGGTGAAATTACAACAATATGTGGAGTATTACGACATAATAGCTGCACGCAATGACTGCCAGGCACTGCAGTAGTACGTGCAGCAAAACGGGCGGCCCAATACTTCTGCCTGTATTTAATTTCTGGCGGGGTGCGAGCTGATGATGTTGACAAAATCACGCAAACTATTATTCGAGCGATCACAGCAAGCCCCACCCGAAGCGAGAAGGGTCAGGGCAAGCAAGGCACATACCTGGTTGAACGTAGCCACGATCGGGGAGGGGTCCGCGATGCCCGTGGTCTCGAGCAGGATGCAGTCGAAGGTGTTGCGCCGCTCGAGAAATTTGAGCAGGGCCTTGACCAGGTCACCCCTGACAGTGCAGCACACGCACCCATTGTCCATGGTGATGACGTCCTCCGTCTGCCTCCCGAGCGGCAGAGGCAATAGCGAAGAGGTAATGCCGCGAAGGGACATCGCACAAACGTCGTCAGACAGGTTTGGAACGCCACCGTCTAGGTACAGCACAGGAGTGCGTACAGGTATAGTTGACAGCGTCGCATGTCCGAGATGATACCAGCACAACGCCAATGTGGAGGTGCAAGTTTGGACGTGAGCGATGTGCAGCCCGCGACTGCGACAAGGCAGGCGTCGTGGAGGGTCGGTTGGCCGGTCGGCTCTCTCTCGCACTCTTGCCCACGCAAATTACCAAGCATTATCACGCTCTGGGGCGGATAGCATTATCCCGCCCTTACGCGGGAGACACAGACGGTAGAACCTCTCGCGTGGACCAATAAAAGCTGGGGTACTTGGACAAATACTCGACCCGCTCACTTTGGTGCTGTGATTCTTCTCGGAAGGCAACGATGGATAACGTTACGCACTCTGGCTAGGCTCTACAATTCTAGGTCACACACGCCTCCAAGAAAGCTTCGCGCGTTCGTCTTTCGTCTTTCAATTATCTCTCCTCCCCTCCCCTCCCGTCCGTCTTCGCCTCCAGGACTGAGCGCGAAGGGTACACGTCATTTTCAACAACTCTCCGCAGCACCGGAGCACAGCATGCTATTCAAACTGCACGATACACTTTGTTGAACGCAATCCTCCCCTGAGCCCATATCATGCCGCATGCAGAGCGTGCGCACCGCGCCCCGCGCTTGTAGGGAAGAAACCGCTGCTGACAGGCTTTGCGACGCCAGTCCCCGTCTCTCACCTCTCGTACGTTCTCCTCGACGAGGGCAGTGTCGATGCTCACAGCCCCGTACTCATTTTCGATGACCGCGATCTTCATCTCCCTCTGGAGGAGGAGGGACGGGGGGGTGTGGGGTGTGAGAGCAGAGGTCGATACCGCGCTAGAAATCGCTACAGCAGCAACGCGCGTCACGGCTGTTGTTATTGTTGCTATTGTTGCCACTTGAACACATGGCCGCAAGCCAGTCCGAAGGCACAAGACAGGCTCCATAGACTCTGGAGGGGAGCAACTGTTCGCCGTAAGCTATCAACCGTCAGTGGTCCCAAGACTGGCTCCAAGAACTCGGTGTATAGCAGAATAATATTTCCAGAAAAAGTACATCACATAATAGTACCTGATAATACATACAACCGAAGTAATTCGTAGACTTCAGACCACAAACCAACAGTAAATCAGAGTGATGCACATCGCGCGACTTGTAACATACCGTAGATAGAGCGGGCGCACGTTTGTTAAGTTGTCTCCACGTGGACCAATTTACTGGCCTCATGAGCATCTACTGTCCGCGTTTTCTCGAAGCTGCTGTGTTCAAGTGTTTGCTGTGCTGTCTGTACTGTACCAGAAACGGCAATCCTTATGCTTCGAAGTACCAGGTATGTGTTTAGCCACACACCAAAATGAGGGCTTGAGGCATACGCTGCATGCAGTGCGGTTCTGCTTGTGTGCCTGCGTGCGCCCACCACGCACAGGATCATCGCACCAACAACGCGCTATCCTACTACTCTCCAGCTCATGCGGCCACGTGCTCCTGCTCTCAAGGCCAGGTACAAAAAACTCGCCCATGCAAGAAAGCTCGCATGTTTCCCATCGAGACAACGAGGCTGGGCTCGCGAATCAAATCCGGGCTTCAACAAAAAGAGAGTGGGGCCGACCAATTCACGAGGAACTTCAGAACGAGGACGGAACCAGCTGGCGACTTGACGCCGATTGTGATCCCAGGTCAGCCCAAAGAGGTGGGGCTCACCTGTTCCTTGAGAATGTAGTTCACGAGGGTCGTTTTTCCCGCGCCAAGGAATCCCGTCACGACGGTCACCTGTGGGCAGGCGACCAGCGCAGAGGCCGAAATAAGCAAGAGCAAAAAACAAAATGGCGTGAATTTTCGTGTTGTTGGACAACAGAGTTAATGGCGCAACAGGAGCCCAGCGCCTCTAGGATTTGCCACAGACGGACGGTCAGAGGATACGTACTCGCAGGGCTTTGGGCCGACCGTGGGCGTTGCTCGCACGGCTTCAGTGCGATGCGCCTTCCTCGCACAGAAACATTCCTTGGGTAGCTCCGCCTGATTGAACCGGTTAGGCGGCAAACATCCACATTTCTTCTGCGCCAATTCTGCCAACATATCAGATGCCTGCCATGTCACCCCCGCCTTAAAGGCTACGAGGGGCGCCAAGACCAAACCCACAGACAACAGCTCTTCTCAGGCACCAGCGGGAGCATGGTCCAACGCCAGCAAATGACCGCAGCGGCAGCGGCAGGGCGAGGCAAGACGCGTAGATCTCCCGCATGAGAGCGCAAACCTTACCGGTGCTCATGGGCATCAACGGCAGCATGACCCAACGGCAACAAACAACCACAGCGGCAGAGCGAGGCATGTGCGTTTCCGGCATGAGAGCGCAAGCCTAACCAGGTGCGATTGTTTGCTACCGGTGAATCATGCTGCCGTTGATGCAAGCTTCCCTCCTAGGCACCAACGGCAGTACTATCCAACATCCAACGGCAGCTAACGGCTTCTTGGGCATCAACGGTAGCAGTAAGGTCCAACGACAACAAACAACCGCAGCGACGGTACGGGACAAGGCGAGGCGCGTGCATCTCCGGCATGCGAGCACAAGCCTCACCGGTGTCTTGTCCTCGTCGGGGATGTCGGGCTCTTCCTCTTGCGAATCGTCATCCTCGTCAAAATCGTCGTCGTCGCTATCCTCTTCATCATAATCGTCGACCTCAGAGTCTTCCTCGCCCGCGTCCTGCAACCACGGTAGAAAAAAGGTCAGCTTTCATAGACACCATCGACACCATACGAGAGTACAGCACTCTGTTGTGTCACGTATGCTACACTCCTGCTGCTGTGCAGACAGACAGACAGCAGCAGCAGCAGCAGCGATTGTAGCAGCCCGTCGAGAGGGCAGTCCGTGATTGCTCTCGTTGCCTCTTGATGCGGGAACTAGTATCGATTCCGTACAGAGAAAGAAAAACAAGGGTTCGAAAGCCGCTCCCCCGAAAGTCAGGGTCAGCGAGCCATGGAGCGACGAACCTCATGGTGGTGCTGTTTGAGATCAGCACTTATCGGTAAACAGTACCGCAACACATTTCGAGGGTAAGCTAAAAAAAAATGTGGCATACTTGTTGCATCCCCCATCCACAGGCAAATAAAGCCTGCATGGACATGTTGAAAACCCTCCCGCAATCAAGAATTAAATATCATCAGTTGACACACAGCACACACAGCCCACACTTTACCCTGGGGGTGGTTACACCCCCCCCAGGGTCTACAGTCAGACGGCTACAGCCATGCATGATATCGAGTACACCCCCTCCCCCGGGGATGGTTACATTCACACCCTGGGGGTGGTTCAACCCGGGTAATTGAAATCAGGGTCCTACCTATACACCCGCGGTACAAACTATACTGCTCTCTCGTACTTTGCTACGAAGTATTTTTGTGGTTTCCTGCGAAAAAAAAGTTCGAATTGTGCCTGGCTTTGGGCCAAATAAATACTGCAGATTTCTCTCTTTCGTTGTTGACTTATTTTACGCACGACAAAAATGTATTTAAACAATGATAAATCTATGCTTACAGTTTCGTACAAATCAGTATGTGGTGAGCAAAAAAAAGTGTGATTAAATAAAATTGTACTGGAAATAGAGGTAATTATTTATTTCCCGAAGTCGGGGAGACGAAATGCACCCCCCCCCGCCACCGGTAACTACCGTCACGTAACTCCAAAAGCTGAAAATACCAGGTAGGTAATACCTGTAGGTGACTGGTATTAGAGTTCGTAAGAGGTAAGTGCCGTTCCTGGTAAATAGAAGGCGACCCAAAGCCGAGACACCGATCGATCGATGGCGGTAGGCGGTAGCCAGCCAGACGAGCAGACGGGCAGGAATGTTTTTATCGGGAGGATTGTTTGAATTGGCGAAAAATCAGCCCAATATTGCTGTATACAGGAGTGGAGCCAAAGTCTGAGCAGAATAAGGGGAAACACAGAGGAGACTGGAGACTGCGCAAACGTAGAGAAAAAAAAGCCAGAGACAGAATACAAAAACTTTCACGTTCAGCAACCAACAGGATATTCAATAGCCCCATCGCTTCCATTCTCTCCCTTTGAAATCATGCACACCTACATAAGACAGATAATGTATTATACGCGTAACTTGATGATCTATATCTTTCAGAGCAGACATATAGATCATCTATCCCTGATCTGTATAATCTAGCTCACGTTGCCGGGCGGGAGCATACACTGGATTGCATCTGTACTACAGCAGTATACGTACTAGGTATGTTTTCTTCTGTAAAGCACCTCAGAAGGGCAGGTTAGGATCTACGTGATCTTCTATAGAAAGATAGGTCGTGATCTGTCCAATCTGCGAGAGAGCTTGCGAGAGCGTCTACTGCTGTAGCGTCCGCCAAGGCTATGAAAGGCCAAGGTTACCTCGTCGTCGTCGTCGTCGTAGTCATCATCCCCCTCGTCGTCGCCACTCGCGACCTCGACCGCCTCCGCGGCTGATTTGCCCGACGGCGGCGATGTAGGCAGCGTGCTCGCAGGGGCTACGGCCTCGGTATTATCAGCACCGTTCGGAGTCTCCTCCTCAGTTATGGCAGCGGCACCGTTTTCTTTCGGCACCTCCTGACGCATGTGTTGAAAAAATACGGGTAATCCGGCGGACGAACCCGTCACCACACGTGTTGTTTACGTAGCTGAAGAGAGGGGAAGGGGCGTCCCACCCGATTATACTTCGAAGCATGCATGTACTGTAGGACGAAAGCGTGGCCAGCCCAATCCCCGTGAATATCGACGGGTGGAAAGAACGGCAATATGTGAAGAACACCCACACGAAAGCGTGGCTAGTCCCACAAATTATGGTATAGCATGTATGTACTGACTGTGTGTGTTCTTCACATTAAACCGTTTTTTCTACCCGTCAACATCCAGCGCCACCAGTGTCCGGGCCCACTCTTCAATCCTAGAAGAGATACAAGTTATATGGTCACAAAGCTACGCCACAGAGATACTACGTTGCCACGTATGCAGTAAGCACTGCAGTGGGCAATGCAATGCCATGTCATCATACTATTAATATTAATAGATACGACAGGCACGACATACACATTCTATGAAATGGAGAAACGAAAGAAAACAATCAAAGAAAAAAGAAAACAAAAAGAAAGAAAAACTAGAAGAAAAAATCTGTCGTGCCCCCCCCCCCGCAGGCGAGGTGGCCAACACTTGAAAAAGAACGAGCTCGAAAGAAGAAAAAAATAACAAAAACACCACTGCTTGTAAACAGAGTAAGACAAAGAACCAAGGAAAAAATATATATCAAGGGAAATTAACAAAAGGGAAAATAACAGGCAGACCAAAACCCAAAGCACCCTCCAGGTGGCGGCAGCAGTTTGTGGTACGAGTAGTATAGCCAGGTTCCCCCTGCTAATCCGCCTGGTACCTTGCTACCCAGACTGCCGTCTCCGCCCCGCGTTCGTCAACTATGCCCAGCCGCTTGGCGTGCAGAGCAGGTTCGTCATCCAACCACGCCACACGACTCCTTCAGTACGGCTTACCAATCAGAAAAGGAAGAGAAAGAACTGCGGGACGAAAGCGTGGCCAGCAGTACCGGTACCGGTATCGGTACGCGTACTGCTTGTATACTACATACCTGGTACAGCAGTTACTATTATACGACTGCTGTTGTAGTTGTCGTTAGGTTTCCAGTTTGAAGGGGCGTGCTGCGGCGCGGTATATGCGGGTAGAAGACACAAAAAGGCGGGGACGTTTTGTTTTTCTTTACGCACCCCTGGCCTGGGGTATCGACGCCATCTGGAAAGGTTGATTTTTTATGGCCGAGACACGACACCAACGGAGCCGATCTTGATGGCCGAGATCAGCTGGTGGGCACATCCATCCCCAAGATCCCAAAGAGAGAGGACACGCGGGCCATGCAGAAAAAAAACGTACGATAGGTCGTTGTGGAGACTGCCGAAGCACATCATATGCTCAAGAAGCGCACATCACTGACTCTTCCTTGTGCCATGTGGAGGCATGGCATTGGGCGAATGGGCACCGTGCGCGCGCCCAGGGAAGAAAATAGAAAAATGGCGGCGTGCACTGCTCCTACATCTGACGCTCGAGATTAATACTGGTACACAGTAGTAAAAACAAAATAAAATAATCTCATATCGGAAGTCCGCCAGAAATCAAAACTTTGAAACCGGAGAATATACCCTCTACACTTAATCCGTGTGATCTAGCCTTGCCGCAGCAAGGAGCGGGCGAAACTCCAGAGTGGGTAAAGCTCGGCCGGGGGGTGGGCTTGCTGGGGAAGAACCGCGAGGATGCAACGTGGGAGGTAGGTGCGCAAAAAAGGCGGGCGAATTCTTCTTGAAAAATTGAAAAAAATTCGGAGGTATCATGGGTGGAGGCTTTGGTTTCAAGTCGTGGCATCCGTGCGCGCTTCGCAGTACCCCAGGACGAAGGATCGCAGGTGGACGCCCCCGTCTTCTTACCTTCCGATTCTCTTCGGCAGCGGCGTTCCATGCACTCGCGGGCTCCATAACTGTTATCGCAGTGAACCGATCCTTCCTGCACGCTGTTTCTGTTTGCGGTGGTGTCCGAAGTGCGGAGGGTCGGCAGAGCTTGCGTCGCGGGAGAAATCGAGAAAACTGTGCGCGCAAAGTTTGTAGTGGATGTTCAGGCGTTTCGTGTTCGGGGTGGGATCCTTTGCTGAGAAACGGAAGCCAGCCTCACCGCCCACAGCAAACTCCGATTGTAGGATGAACGACGGAACTGGGAAGCAGGGCATCAGCCGAGAAGGCCCTTTGCGGAGTATAACGTCTCCGCCTTTCGCCGGGTACGATGTCAGCGTTGCCCTCTCGCCATCATAAAATAAATAAGAGTAACTCGATTCCCTACGGCGAGAGTAGCTCCTACCACTATTACTACTGTTGTTGCTTGTGGGATTTTTAGGCAGCCATCTCTTTCATCTCCAGAAGCATCCATGCTGATGTTGTTCTTGTCTCGCTGAACGTCGATGTAACATGGCGACAAACGATACCTCTAACACACTCTCTGTGACCCTTTTCCCTTGTCTTCAGGCCTGTGGCGTTCGTGAACTCTGGCCCCCTTGCGCACACCCATGCGGCTCCGACGTCGACATCTCCCCGAAGCAACACCGGCGTCGGCGTTTCGCCCACCCTTGGCGCCTCACTAGCACCCTCGTTCCCGCACGCACCCGTACCAGGCCCAGCAGGCACATCGCCAACAGGAGTGCATACCGCGGACTACGGCTCGCAACAGCAGCAGCAGCAGCAGCAGCAGCGGTTCCCGTCGCAGATTCCTACGGGGCAATCGAATGCGTTCTCCGGCAATGCTGCCCAGAATGCCGGCCATTTCGCGCGACACCAGCAGCCAGATGAAGCGGCCACACCTTCGTCGCCCGACCCCCTGTCTCACTTGCTTCAAGGCGGGTTGCCGACGACGAGCGATGGGCGTGCCATACCGGCGGGGAGCCAAGAGGGACTCACCGTGGCAGGACCGGCAAGGTTCGATTACGGGAACGTCCCCCAAGTCCAAACGCAGGCCCCACCTTTGGCGGCAGAGCCAGTGAGGTGGAGCCCGCCGGCGGCGTCGGCGGCAGCGGGGGCGGGAGGGGTTGTAGGGCATCAGGAAGGGTTTCGAGAAAGGGTGAGTGACTGGCGTTACGATATATCCGTGTGTTCTACCTGTGGCTCGTACCCGGTACCCGGTACCCGGTAGTGGCGAAGACCCGTGAGCAGTGACAGGCAACATATCAATCTGTCAAAGTTCCCAGAGTTCGAGCCCGAATAAAAACTAAAACGCTCTTTCCTACAAGTAACTACAAAAATATCTATATACCCGTATGGTGTACCTGGTACCTGGTATCCCTTTTGTAACGGAAAGCTACAGCAGAACTACTGCTGCAGTACCGGTGATACCGAATTTCGGCTGAAATATGTCGTGTTTACGCGTATTACGCCAAAAGGCAACTTGTGGACTTCTTTCGCGTAGCTACGTAAAAAAAAGGGGGGACGTTTGAAAAACGTTCCCGCTTACGATGGGAGTGCACATACTTGAAGGTGCAGAACCTTTTTTATTCTCAACTCCTTCGGGACCCATGAAAAACGCCGAAAAAAACGAGATGGGCGATATTTCCATCCGTCAAATAGGGAGAGGGTGCTGGCTACGCGAGCGTCGTACACGCCCGTTCGCTGCACTCTATTCACATCCCTTCTACCCCAGCCAGCAGCCTGGGCTCAACTCCCAGTGGCCGATGCAGTTCTGGTCACGTTTTCTCGAAACCGTCTCCCTCTGGAGCCCCAATGTTAGTTATCTGAAATTGTATCATTAGAGTTATATAAAGGGCAAATGCCAAAATCAGGTATACCTGATCCGTTTGGGCCACAATCAGGTTTATGCTAAAACCAAGTAAAAAACGCGCGCCACGAGCGGTGTTAAGTCCATGAAAATCCGGTAACAAAATAATGCGCCTAAAGTATTAAGCGTGCCACCTGGCCTCCAAAACCTGAATTGTTCGTTTTCTTTAGGGTGTAGGTACCACGGGTTCCACCTGGACCTGCAGAGATTCACTATTAATAGGCTTTGTTTGTTTCGCCGCGGCGGGAGCGCCAAGAGTATTTACTCTGGCGCCCCCCCCCCGTTGACAGCTTTAAAGCTTCTGGACCGTCCTCGCGGAACCGCCTGCTCGGCACGAAATTATCTTGCCGCACCAAACCTGAGACCACCTCGACGCGGGGTGGTGCAGACGAAATGCCGTGTGACCATGGTGCTGCCATGTAACTGATTTTGGCCGAAAAGTGGCCAGGTGTACCTGATTTTGGCTAAAAACCTTATATAAAACTGAAGAGAAGGTGATCTTCCGACTCTTCACGCCAAATCCAATATCGCGATATTCATACACGCAAATCCCTCGATGTAAAACTCGATATCAATTTTTTTTGCCAGAAGAATGTGTGACAAAACATGGGTGAAAAAAAAGTCAGCAAGTAAGTCACAAACACGTACCAGGTACTGTTTTGTAGAACGCCGCATGGGCTGAAGGACGTGACTGCTGCTGCTGCTACTGCTGCTACTGCTGCCTGCTACTCTTGGTAGCTCAGCAGGCTACAGCGCCCGCGTACACCATGTACTTGGCTCTTGGCATAGACGAGGCCGCAGCGCGGACGCGTCTCGCGCTCGTGCGGAGACATGCCCGCCAAAAACGAGAGGCCCGGTTGGCGCTACCCGCTTGTCCCCGGATAGGGTGGGTGAGGGCGTGCCGCGTTGGGGACGTGGGTTTGGGGCAACTCCGGCAGAAAAACGCCCAGCCGGAGCTCTGGATGCTGTGCTGATGCAGCTGAACCCGGGCATTCCGTGCATCCGCCCCTCCCCAACCACGGGAGCACCCGTCTGCCGTACTAATTCAACCAAGTCGTGGCGGCCACTGCTGCTGTTGTCGTCCTTGCTGGCAACGTGATGGTCGGATGGCCGAGTAGAGAGAACCGGCTGTTTCGAATTTTGTCCGCCAAATTCGGCTTGACCAACAAGAAGAGAACACAAATACTTCGAAGTATATGCTTAAGGTAAAATTACCCCATGGCGACATTTGTGTGTTGCGGACCACGTATCGCGAAAATATCGCCTATACCTGACGTTCGTATGAAACTCGAGAGGCGCTTAATTTGGCTCTAAACGCCAAATATCGCGATTTTCTTTAGTTTTATATATAACTCTTTTCGGGTTTCTGCGCAGGCTGTTTCGTCTCCCCGAATTAAAAAAATAAATAATTCAACCTCCATTTCGTCTCCCCGAATTCAGAAAATAAATTAGTCAACTTTTTTTTGTCGCATTTCAGTTGGAAAGATAATCATAACCTTCCGGCACGCGCATAATCGGGGCCTAAAAAACGCTAAACAACGCGTTCTACGATAGAGGTAGCACATTTCCGCTCAAATGTTTTCTGAATGACAGGGCTCCTTAACCCGAAATCGCCGGAATGCCAATCTTGTTTCGAAAAATGACGTGTTTGCGTACTCGGGCCCTAGGGTTAGTTCATCAGGATGCAATCAGAATTTTGCTGAAGACAGTTGTTGGGTGAGTTACGGAGCTCCTTGAGCGAGGAGTCTCAGAAAAATTGGGGTGAACCTCTATCGTAGAATGCCTCAAATAGTGGATTTTTATGCTTTGAAAAAAAACACGCTTGCAGCAGCGGCAGCATTTGCAGGACGAACGAACAGAAGTCGTGCAAACAGCAGGATACAGCAGTAAGCTGCAGAAGAGTAAGCAGCACCAAGCACCAACAGGCAGACGTGCGGTCCATTCTGCGCTCCTCGACACTCGCTGTGCAAGCAACGCCGCCACAACGAGAAAGTCGCCCTCCTTCTTCTTTGTCCTCTCTGGCGGCGATGAGGTCAAAGTGGCGAAGGTCAGGAGCGTGGCGGCAAGGGTGCACGTGCTTGCAGCAGCAGCAGCAGCAGCAACAGCAGCAGCCGCAAGCAGCAGCAGCGCTTGCTTGAAGCGGCTCTTTTGCTTGCAGCAGCGCTTTTGTTTGCAGTAGCGCTTGCTCACCGCAGTGATCTGTTTGCCGCAGCGCTTGCAGCAACGGCACTGCAGCGAGCAGCACACTTACTTGCAGCAGTAGCAGCAGCACGCTACATGCAGTAGCAATAGTCCGTGACGTGGACCAGCAGGCAGCAGAGGCATGCAGCAGCAGCGGCAGCAATTCTTCTCGCAAAGCCTGGCCGGTAGCAGACATGACTAGAGCCACTCTCGGGGCAAGCTTGGCCAATCCAAAGCGTCCAGAGAGTTTTCGGCGAACAGAATGCAGCGGTTGAATCTCATACCTTATGCAGCATAATCAAATATGAGCAAATTTCGTAATACTTTTTAGTTTGCGCAGACACTGCTGTATTATTTTGGTTCGTGCTGTAGCCAGTGTTCTGAACCAACCGAAAATGAACGGAAATGGGGTGGGTTTTTAGTGTAATCACCAAAAATTCGGTCGGGTCCGGTCGTTCTTTTATAGCAACCGAAAAAACGAAACCGAAACCGAAATTTTCTCGGCGAAACCAGCGAAAGGGTCAATATATTTTTTAATCCAGTGTGCACGTGTCGTGTCATGTGGCGAAGAACCGAAAATAAAATGGCTCGGTCGGTTTTCCCGTCTTTGACCGAGAGAGTCGGTCTGATTTGGTCGAGTTTTTAACGCTGTAAACAGTGGGCTGTGCCTCTTTGTGCTTGGCGTGTTCATGTTGTACATACACAATGGGTTTTCTGTACAGATATGAAGGCATTATTGGTGTAGGGGACAGGGAGAAAAAAACGCCCGAAAACACAGATTCGGTTTTTCGTTTTTTTTAACCGAAAGATCGACTAAAAGCTGGTTTTCCGTCCACAGCACTGGGTGTAGCGCCCCGGCAGCTGGAAGCCTTTGCCAGCATGACACCAACCGTGCCACTTGTTGTGAGCGCCTCCTTGGTTACGGAAGATGTCGGTGAACGGGTCGAATTTCTCGCGGACACGTTTGTTCTTCGAGTTCTTGGCTATATCCACGACGACAGCGACGTTGTAGCAGCAGCTCGCAGGGCCGCAGCGCAAGCTCGCATTCCAAATATGGCGTCGAGGGAGACAAAAAAATGCAGGGTTTCCTACAGACACGTATGGCTTGGGCTTGTTCGAATATGGTTGTTCTACATCAGGGAGTGTGCGTCCATGAACGTTCGAATGTGGTTGTTCGGCATTTTGGCAGTTTCATGATTATTCTGGATATCGGTTTATTATAGGTTACTTGCTGGTTGTTTCTGTGAGTTCATGTGATACACACGTGGTCACTCATTCTGTATATACTCTGCCGTGATTATAACGGTGATATCAAGGAATTGTGGGCGTCACGCAATCGCGGTGGGCAGTCACCGTGCTTAGGCTGACTCTTATGGGAGCCGAAACCGGAAAACAAAACAGGATTTGTAGAGAGATCCAGGAAGAATTTCGTGCCAGATCCGACGTATCGAATCTTATCGATGGCCAAAAAACTAAAATCTCTAAAATATTTTCTGCGTTTCGATCGGAACTGGCCTGGCCAGACGAAGCCAGATACCGGTTCTGGCCGGTCCCAGAGCTAGCCGAAACTGGTTTTGGACCCCACACAGGAGGCATAACGTGGCGGGCCTAATACTTGCACATATCATCGCTACTACTGCTGTACTCTCTCGGTACCTCTGACACGGTATCCCGGCATATAGCGGTAGCTAGAGACTTCAAGCTCCGGTGATGGCGAACAACCGACTGCACTGCATGCTCTTGGCGGTTGCCGTTGTGTGCTTTTGAGCTTTCTGCAATATTTGCCAACGCACTGCTCCTTGATGCTACAGCAGACTGCCAAGCTTGAGGACCCTTTGTCGAAGGAAGTCATCCCAGTCCAGGAAGCTCAAGTCTGCGAAAGCAAGCCCCAGGTTACCCAGCGGGTACCAAACAGGATTCGTGGGTGCTTTGTACTTACATTGCTGTGTGTTACTTCTTTTTTTTTTATCCTCCGGCGGATTGGTAAAAATAAAGCTTGAGCTCACTACACTTCCACGTTACCGTGTCGTGTGTCAATTAACCGATAGCTCCCGTTGCAACATCAGCACAAGCTGCTGTTTCTACTGGCGCTTGAGCACGTTGACCAGACCTGACCCCCGAGAGCGGCAGGTGCGGTGGAGATAGCCACCCGGGAGAGTTATCTCTCCCGGGTAGTGTGCGTTGTACTGTTGTGTGTCCGCCGAATTCAAATATTGCGGTAACCGCTCCCCCCAACGTCCTCCCAACTGAAACGAAACCCCGGCATACATACACAAAACAACACAAGATAGGAAAATTCGAAACTCGATATACGAATCTGGGCCATACGCAAAACAGAAGTGCATGCCAGTTCTGTTTTCCGGTTTTGGCTCCCATAAGATTCAGCCTTACGGCGAAAAAATCTCGCCGCAAGCACATAATTACGTATTCCGACATTACTGCTGTGCAGTACTGCTACTACTTCAGCAGTATTAGTCATGTACGTTTTCCTATCATATCATACCATCAACCAACTGAGTGCTCTGTCCCCGTGTCCTGGTCCTTCAAGTATACGTATACGATAGACGTACTAGTACATTATACCTGGGACATACACCGGTATTATATACGTTTGTTGTACATATTCGGCGCAAGGCGTTCATCGTTTTTGGACGGAGGCCTTGCCCTGTTATTCAGGGGGTTCGGGGTGGAGGAGTGTTGCTGCACGAGTTGCAGGAGTTCAGAGGGGTTTCTAGAGACTACTGGTACGTATACATACCTGCCGGTACCATACCGTGAAGTAGCTTCGTTTATTGTTCAACCATGGGCACCGAGTGGCAGCAAAAATGCGTAACCGCTTGCAGTTCGAGGTACCGGTAACCGGTTGTCCCCAGCCGTCCGCCTGTACCAGGTAACTATTGAGATAACACAGCCCCAGGGATAAAATTCCGAGCCGAAATTCTCGAAAGCATGTCTCAAGGGGGGCGGGCACACACAACGAAAATGGTGGCTTTCGAAGGACCTCGACATGTTTCCATCGACTTACTGCTCGGCGCTTGTACCTTCCCCATTGTCGAGAAAATCAGCTTCGAAATTCGTCCGAGAGGGGTGTGTTATCTGATCACACGTGTGTTTTCGTTTCTTGTCACGCGTGTTACACGGTAGTAGCTGCAATTCAAGTGTGTTGCGTAGTACGCAACCCCGCTTTTGCTTCTGTCGAGATGTCGAGATAACCTGCGGAATGTTGCTACGATACGGCTGCTGCTGCTGCTGCTGCTGCTATATTCCTGCATGCCTGGTATATTTACACAGCAGGAGACAGATGATCAATCGTCGATACAAAAGTCAGCCCGATTGAGGGATTAGTTGCCGCTCGACCGCCTGATAATAACCTTTGCCTTGATCGTGACCCACAAAACGTACCAGATGAAAGAACCAAATATATTGCCATGCTTATGGTGCTCCACACATTTCTTCGGATTGTCCAAAACGCGCGGCGAAGCGCGTGTGTCGAGTCTTAGCCTGGACTAGGGTTGGGGTTAGGGTTGGAGTTGAGTTGGGTGATTTGTTAAAAAAAAAACATCCAAACGCATGTACCACATACTATAATCAAGATAACACACTTCGGGGGGCGAATTTCAGACCCGGTTTCCTCGAAAACATATAGGGGGGCACACACAACGAAAATGGTGGCCCTGGAATGATTTTGTCGAGAAGGTTGCATACACGCATCGTTCGTCGTACTCAATACGCCCTCCCCGTTGTCGGGAAACCCATCTGTACCAACCATCCGAGGGGGTGTGTTCTCTTGTCACCCTAGTGTGAAAGTGTTATACGGTAAAACCAACAAAAAACCATCTTATATTTTGGTACGTACTTTATATCGGATAATTTTGTGAGCTAAAAACGGTAGAGGCGCCTCATAAAAAGCGACACTGGACAAAAGATGCTGCCCGAGCACAGGGCACAGGCAATATAGGAACAGTTTTTCCGTTCGCACATACCTGGTACCGTTGTAAAAAAACATCTACTCGTACATACTGCTGTATTACGTGTACATACTGGGGTGTGTATTTTTTATGTTGGTAATTTATCCTCCTTTGTTGCTCGCACCCCTCGCTCCTCAGGCGACGGTAGGGTCCCCATCATCTCGGGCGATGCCGGCGCTGCCACCTCCGCCGGGGAGCTATGCAGCAGGTGTGGTGGAAGAACATGGTTGATTGTTTTTTGTTGTGAGAGTGGTCGTACTCTTTGCACGGCGGCATGGCAGCAGTTATGATGGAATAGAATGGTTGGTTGGTTGGTTCTTGTTGTGGGAATGGTCGCACTCGTACATGGCATGGCAGCAGTTGTGATGTTGTGATGCCTGTATAATATAATGGTTGGTTCTTGTTGTGAGAATAGTCGCCCTCGTAGCATGCATGGCGGTAGTGGTGGAATGGAGTGAGTTGGTTGGGTTTTGTTGTGAGAATGGTCTCACTCGCATAGCGTATGTGATACCGATAGCATGATATTGGGGGTGATGTACAGTAGTTGATAGCCTGTGATCATATTCCGGTCCGCCCGTTAACCGCAGGCCTCAGGCTCAGGCGCGCTTTCACAGCATCGACCGCTGAATTTTTAGTTTGACATGGATAATTATTGGGTTTAGCAGAGGTGCGAGCTTCCCCGTGGGGCCATTCGTAAGGAGGGACGCACCGCGTGGGAGGAGCGTAGGCAATATCGCGGGACGCACGTAGCTCTATTTTGAAAAAAAAAACACAACAACAGCCGTCGACATGAAGTCAACTAAGTGAAGGTTCATTGCCGGATCGCCCGCAATAAAAACATAGACACCACCAATCCTTGTGTAGCAAGCAACTCCCCGGGATGTCATCCAGGGGTCAATAGGCCAATACAAGGAGAATATCCAATTGATGTGTGTGCGGAAACTATCCATTTCTTGATGGGGATGAAAACATACCACGGGTATCTATCTCTACTTACCAGTATTCACTTGAATTGACTATAAATGTCTACATTTACTCATGGCGAGATATGTATTTGCTACCAGGTATATTTTACGGCGCGAGGGCTACAGCAGCATCAGCCTAAGGTTGAGATTGCTAATCCGTCCCGTGCAGTCCCCCGTCGGTCAGATTCGTACAGCAGTAGCAACGTGGGGTGCGCTCGACCTTTCCGTCGATGTGATCCTATCCCCGAAACATACAATGCCGCAGTACCCGGCCAACACTAGAAACTATGAACTATGAACACCAATGGCGACCTGTAGGTGCGCCGGCGTCAACTGAAACCGCTCCATTCCACCGCTACCGCCACCGCCCCCTGCACCAGCTGCCCATGTGATTCATGCGCCCCCCCCCCCCCCCCCAAGAGAAGAGCCTCGACGACCTTGTCACGGAATTTATCTCCTCGGAAGCACCGCCACCGCCGGGAGCTGCGGATGAAACGCTGAGCCTGGGGAGCCCTGACGGGTGGGTAGTGATGCTGGGGCAGCTTGCTCGACGGAGAGCGTGGAAACGACTTGTCGAGATATCGGCGTCTATGCTGGTGGCGCACAGAGGAGGAGGGGCGCCGGATTTGACAGCAGAACAGGTGAAAATATGCGCGTTCATGTATCCTCCATGGGTTACAGACTTGTCCACCGTCGAGGCGGTTGAGATCGGGGAGACGTGCGCATTGCTCGAGGCGGGGGCCGACTTGCGTCCCTGGGAGCTGGACCCGGGGTGCCGCGGAGTTGTTGGGGATAGTGACCGCGAGGATGCGGTGGAAAAATAATTACGGCGGTGTAGGAAAACTAGTGTTGGATGGCGAGCGAATCAAACGCAACGCCTTTTGCAAGTACTGTTTCGCTGGGTGTGCGCGCTACAGCCCTGGCCGACGCGTTCGACATATCGTGTGATGCTCGTACTGCAGATTAGATGCGCACAAGACCGCGCTTTGCTGAGGTGGTGGTTGGCCTGACTGCCGCCCTTCGCTGGTTCACAAACGGCACGTGATTTGTTCGTTTGTTACAGGCGATGGACTTGCGTCTCCGACGTGCTTTAGGGATGTTGAGACTTGGAAAAGCAACAGAAGCGGCAGAAGCAGCCGCAGAAGCGGGGCAGGAAGCGGGACAGCCGCCGTTGGCCGCTTTGAGCGTTGCTGCTCGCCTTGCGGCCGCCGGGGCTAAATCGTTTTGCGAGGGGGAGGCCGAAGATGAAGCGCTGGAAGAGCTCGCCGTGCTCAAGGTCAGTCCCGGCGCTTTGATTTGTAGATTGCATGGCATTTTGCCCCAGGTGTCAGTATTTATGTATCAGCAAGTATCGGAGTATCCTGTCCTTCCCGGGAAGCCTACGTTGACTGTTCTAAGAGGACAGTCTTGCCGCTGGAGGTATTGTAGTACCACGACTATTAATAGGTGATACAGTTTCCACTATCTTGAATGGGATCGTGACGTCCATGTCGAACATACGTCCACCGAACGTGTTCCCTCGAAAGCCGCGACACACAAAATGTGAAGTACTCCTGCTCACACGCTCTCTCCGCCCACCCCCTCCGGTTGTTTTTTATTCGCAAAACCTGTGTATTGATGCACAAGGCCGAGCTAGAGGGTATCACTGCTGGTACTTCCGCCTCCTCCGCGTCGCCTGCCACCGAGGACGGCGGTGCTCTAGCCTTGACAGCGGAGGAAGCGACCATCTGGAGACGACGTGTATCGTCTAGCCTCGCAAACGCTTTCGTCCGGCGGGGAAACTGGCGCCAAGCTTTGGGGCTGCTGGAAGCAATCGGAGAGGAGCAGTGCCTTCCCGCTCCACGTTCTGAGGATGCCGCGGGCGGCAATGGTAGCGAAACGACTCCGATAGGAGAGGGGGCACCAACGGTGGAAGGCGGCGCGGTGGGAGGGGTAGGGGTTGTGGGGGAGGCGGCGGTCAGCACTTTTCGGGTGGAGGTGCTTTCTCGCATCGGGAGAGTGTTCCTGCAGTTTGGTGCGGTGAAAGATGCGGAGGTGTATTTCCTTCGCGCTGAGGAGGCGTCGGATTCGCCGGATGATAGCCCCCGAGTGAGTCAGACGTGGGGCGGGCACTGTTGTGCGTATTCGTACTGTATGTTGCCAAGACCACAGTATAGCTTTTCACTATGCCTTTGATAAGGGGGCGGTCACCGTGTGCTCGAGGGCCGAGACGCAGGGAATGTGAAACACCACCACTCCTCTCCTCCCCGTGGGGATGGTTGCGGCCTTTGCAAACCCCTAGTTTCTCCCGCGCTTAGCAACGTCGAGGTATTGCGCCGCGCGATTAACAGTGCGAAGAGAGAGTGACACCAAGCGAACGCACGCTTGGTGCTGCGTGGGCTCATGCACGGCGCCAAACGCATTTCGTTTCGTTGCTTTACGGCTTTTACCCCTTTACAGATAATGATCGATCGCGGGCTGCACCTCTTCTCTAAGAACGAATTCGTTGGGGCCCAAGAGAGCTTCCGGAAGGCGGCCGAGGCGGTGGCAGTTGAGAGCGAGCCACCAGACCACACGGACGGTGAGACCCTCGGCACTTCAGTGTTTTTATGCTCCGCGGGAAACCGGCTCTCCCGAGGGCCACCGAATCGCCCACGGCCGCGCGACCGCGCCACGCCATCCCCACGCAGAAGCCTTCGGTGTCCCTGGTGAAAGAAGGGACGCCGCAGCCAAAGTCGGCGAGCGGGGAGGAGGTCGAAAGGCGCCCTCCCGGGGACGGATTGCTCGCTCATCCCTGCCTTTGTGTCTTGATTGCAATGAATGGGGACATAGCCAGGCCACAGGCAAATAAAGGGAGCAACAGTTCCAGCGCGCTTTAGGCGCTTATGTGAACTATATAATCATACGGCTCTGTACTGCTATGAAACGAAAAAAGAAAATCCCGCCGCATTGTATGTAAACACACCACCGAAAACATGGGAGCAAGGCGACTTCACCCAACTCGAGACAGCATGCGACGAAACAACTCCCACGCGTTAAGCCAAGCTCCCGGGCTTCTGTAGACGCCGGGTTTGTGGAAGCAGGTAACGTACAGCTCTCGCAGTCACACCCCATTTCCCATCTACACGTGCTTGAGCAGGATGCGAGTTGATAGCTGATGCAGTCGACGTCTTTCGGCACTCGAAAGTTCTTTTCGTTTTTGATTTGCGCAGTACCTCACGGTGCCACTCGCCCTTTTGCGTGAAGCCCATTGCGGTCGTGGTGTCCGGTTGACCTTTTAATAATCGAAGTTACACCTTTCTCTTGTGTTGAATTGGCGACAGACAACTGGCTTTGGGCCACTTTGGACGAGGGCGCCGGGCTGCTCGACTCCGCCCTGAACAACCTCAGCCTGGCTATGGTCTACTCGTGCGACGTGATGCGTGGGGTGCAGACGTTGGAGGGGCTGATCAGGAAGGACCCCTGCCTGTACATGCTAGATGTTGTAGTGTTCAATCTTTGCACGCTGTACGATTTGTCCTTCGACGCTGTTGCCAGCGCAAAGAAGAAGCGGACGTTGCAAGCAGTCGCGCGACGATTTTGTCTCGAAGACATCGACCCCTCCTCTTTCCGCATGAGCTGATTTTGCGTGCCTCCGCTGTTTGTAAACGGGCGCGTTCTACATCGTTCGGTGTGTGGCAGCAGAGAGGAGGAAGCGTGCGCGGGTTCGGCGGTCGGTGTTGGATGTTCGCGCGTCCTCCCCGTACACGTAGACTTAAGCTTGTATTTATTTGGTAAAGTCTACATCGCAGCACCTCCAACCGTTGCTATTAATAGTAACGCCACGTCGTTAAAAATATCGCTGCTGCTGTGTAGTGAAACCCTGATGCGAAGATCATGGGGTAACTCGTTTGCGTGTGCCCGGACGAAGGCAAAACACATATTTACATCTATGTATCTCAGCAAGCAAAAGCACAGGTGTACGAAGCTATACTAGTTGTTGTCGTACTAATGGTCGATATTTTCAGGGTCTAAGGGACGAGGGCTATATGCCGACATGCGCAGTACATAATATTAGGGCTTGACTCCGCCCCTTCCGTGTAGCTGCTTGTTGATTTTGTTCCCCTGTTCCTCGCCTTGCTGCTGTAACGCCTTCAGGGGTGTGACTGACGGAATTAACGCGAAAGCGCGTTTGCTCCGCGAACCAAGTTGCCGAAACCCAAAACCTTAATGGAATCGGTATGTCTTAACCGTAGTGGTCGCAAAAGAGTGCACCCGGTGTATCGGCGCTGGCATATGCTGAAAGAGCATCGCGCCCACAACACTAGATCTTATCCACGGCAGAAGAAATGCCTTCCGCCTTCCCACCGGCACATATCTAGTTTTTTTCGCGCGCTCTCTGTAGGGTTCAGCGTTCCCATTCGTCAACTTCATCAAAATTAGCCTGAACACATGTTGCCGAGGACATACCTTCTTGATAGTTTACCTGCCCAACCGTAAAAATGTGTAAAAACTTGGCTACGCACCTTCCCATGAAGGGGCCAAATAACATCCACAGCTCCAGAGCACGTGCCGTCGAAGCGAACCTAAGACAGCAACATGACTTACAAGCCGCGTTCCACGTTAAAACTGCCTGGGGGCGGGACATCGCCCCTCTCGTCATCGCGTATCGACTCCTTTTGGCTTGTCCACCCTTTCGACTCGGTTGTATCGTCTCTTGCTGACTACGTTGACGGACGCCTTGTAGTCTTGGTCAGGCGCCCTGTAGAGCCACTCCCCGTCTTTGAGCAGGAAGATGCTCCTTTCGTCGAAGGAAACCGCGCCTCCGCAATCCGCGCCCGCCATCTGAATCCGCGCGTGAAGTCGGTAAAGGGACCGACCGAGCGAGTCAACCACGGTAACATGAAACGAACCATCCCAGCTACAATGACGACTGAGACCAGACTTTCAGTCCGGAATGCCGACTGCGAGTGTGGTCGTGCGCAATCTGTCTCTCAGAATACTCCAGGTCGCCGAGGTCAAACAGGCGTCTCAAAACATTCGGGGCGAGAATCTTCCATTTTCGGTCTCCGTGAGTGAGGTGGCCGTTTTTTCCTTTGGCAAAAATTGCAAAAATTGTCTGCTTTCAACTAAAAAAGTGTATCGCGTACTATACGGCCAGAGGAGCCCCCAGAGGAGCCCGAGGAACGAAATCCATCTTCGAGTCCACCGTTTTTCGTTCTTGATGAGGAACTTCCAATTTCTCACGGACTTTTTATGTTGCACACACCCAACATCATGCATACACAAGTCCGGGCGCCATGCAGCGGCCCACTACCTATAGCACCAAGAGGAACAAAGCTCTGACCTCGACACCAAGGGCAGCGCGAGACCGACACCAAAGGTGTTGACGCGTATACATGCCTCCTAGCCCTCACAACACCCGTACGGGCGGCGTTCCCCTGTAAGTGTGAGCGCGCTGCGCCAACTCGCGAGTCCACCTGCGTGAGTTAAGAAACAATTAGATTTGCATTTTCCCCGTAATGCAAACAAGCCTACTAATAGCCAGATACTTAGCTGAAAAGCGGTTAAGGGGCGTCTCACCATGGCCCTGAAGTACACATACGCCTTTTCATTCGAGTCGGGGTCTTCCTCCAGCGTCCCCACTTCCAAACCGGTGAACCTTGAATTGGCGGACGACAATCAGCCCGGAGCGTTTGCAAAGAGGATATATACAAGGGGTACACGAAACGGGCGGCATGTCCCAAATGCAAGGTGCCACGAATCACGCGACTGCTCAAGAGTCTCCGCGAGGCTTCCGCGAGGCTCCCGTAAGTACAGGAGGCGGTAAAACAGCCTGCGGTACCGCAAGGGGTTCAAGGGCATATGCACACGATGAGGCAAGAAACATAGCTATGCCGACCCTGGTACGGGAATCGATTCGGGCATTACCCACGAGTCACCAGCCGCCAGGCTCTTGACGCCGCTTTTCTTAATGCGCCACCTGCGATCCGACCGTACATTTTCTATCATACCCAAAAATATCGCTCTGGTGATCAAGGTTGGCAGCTATGGTCCGAAACATGACAGTAGCTTTCCATTCAACCAAAATAATACCAGGTACTGGATAATTCTAGATGGTACCGCGGCAAACGAAAAAAATATGTTCACCTGTAGTTGTTGCAAAACACGAGGATTTCTTCTCGCCAGTTGGGCTTCGCGAAGTCCTCGTGGTCGGGATGCGTCGACTTCATGATGAATTGCGGCATGCCGCTGAGGAAATCGCAAACGAGAGTGGCAGAAACGATGGGCTGCAACGTTAACATCTTTCGCGTTGCAAGAGCAGTTGGTTAGCGCACGGTGAACAACCCAATTCCATCACCGTACGCGTAGACTTTCACCACAGGTATCTGGTGGCCTTAGCCGCGATGTTCATGCTAACAAAGGACGCGCACAACACCCGCCGAAGCGATGGCTGAGCTGCAAAAGCTAATTGTTGACAGAGGGCACCACGATAGCTGGCGTTCAAAAACCACACCTACCACCAGATGTTTTCCGCAACGCATCTGCACGCTAGGTACTTCATGCCAAAGCAATAAAGCACTCGACCAGCAAATAAAGCATGCAAACCTTGCAACGCGGTATGCGTGACATCAATGCGCGGCCCGGTTCCTACCGCCGACGAAGAAAAGACAAAACCGGTTTCTCCTCATTCGATTCGCCATATTCGCCCCCGTACATCCGGTGCTTTGTGGCGGAGCTGTCCTCGGCGAGACACAGGAAGGCACTGACAAACTACTATCTGCACCCGTCTACTGCAGTAAAACTAAACAAATAGCGCAAAGCCTTCAGAACTCGCACCAGCACCAACAAAGTGATTGTGTATCACTGCCGCGACGGCTCTCGAAACGCACCATGCAAAAGCCGCATACCGCGCCCTCATGACCTCCACCGGCTGAGGCTTTTTCTCGCCTTCATGGAAGGGTTTACAACATTCCCCGTACGGCTTTCCGGAAAAGCAGGGACACGCTTGGGAAGCCTTGGGGGTTCTTGACTTGATTTTCTTCGCCTTGGTCGGCTTGCTCCCGAATCCTTGGGCTAACATGTAAGTAGACCTGCAGCGGTTACAATACAGGAGTACGGTGTTTGATACCCAGGTGTCTTAAAGTGCAACTTGTTGTCGGATGGGCGCGATAGATTCGATGCAAGGCCGCCAGGTGCTTGTAGCTGAACCTTTGCGCAATCTAGGCCTTTAATTTCAGAACACGCCCCAGGTAACACGCGAACACGTTGCGAGCGCAGGGCGGAGTGTCAAAACAGGAGGCAACATGGAGTTCGAGCAGGTCGCAGCGGACCGCGACCGGTAATTTTGGCAGCATTTCAGAGGCCGCAAGAGCGTAGTGGTTGCTGCAGAAGGTTATTGTTGCTAGCGCTAGCTCAAAGCCATGCCTATTCCAGGTCGTGTTCTTCCTCTAGCTCTGCTCCTGCAGTATATTCGTCGATTGCACAGAAACGGGCAAGTCAGGAGCAAGGATGAGGGTCGATCTTAACGACAAGTATTGCATTTCGTTTTTTCCTGAAATTTCGGCATTTCACCAAATTCAGCGAGGGTCGAATCTTATCGAGTAAGTGCCTCCGTTGGCTCGGGAAATAATCGTCCACCCGGCACAGAACCGTCCCTACAGCAGCTGCGCTCGCGGAACCCATGCGTGCGGTGGCCCCACAGTCATCGGCCTGACTCGTAGGCAGGTGTCGGTGCCTTGGGAGTGAAATTCATCACCACCTCGTCACGCAACAACGCCCAACGCTTGCCCAAAGCGACAAAGTCTCAGCTATTGCTGTCACCGAGCTCAGTCGGTCGGCCACCTCGGTGCGGTCACCTTGTGAACTCGGCCACGAGAGCCCAGAAAGCTATTGCGTCTTGTGCGTTCGGCCATGACTTGCGAGTGTGCGCTCGCGAGTGGTGGCACAGCTCGAGCGGTGGGGTTGCCCGATCCTCTACGGCCTTATACCTAAATTTCCTGAAAAACCCTAAAAACTTCGAGGCGACTTTTTGGGGGGGTGAAGTTTTTCGGCTTTTCCCGAAAATATTTCGGGAAAATACCGAAAAAAACTGAAAAACACTCGTTGTTAAGATCGCGCCCCTAAATTCCTGTCCGTAGTCACTTTTTTTATAGTAGGCACAAGCCACGCGTTTACCCCAGCGACAACGAGGTTCCTTGTGGGGCGCGTGACAGCCCGACGCGGAGTAGACGCGCCCTGCGTTCGAAAAAACTGGCGTGCTCAAGTGCTGCGCGGTGTGTCGGCATCGACCGGGCTACGTTGTGCTGCACCCCAGTGCGATATGTTAGATACGCAATGTGGACACTGTTGTGACCTCACGATGCAGCTTCAGCAGCGAGGTGCAAGATATGCGTTGAGACACTGCAGCGCACCTTTTGACACAGAGTCGCCACGCGGGACGATCTCTTTTCCCACATCACCACTACGAAGACTTTCCGGCTTTGCTGCCAAAGCGACTTCGGAAAGGCTCGAGATCTCTTGATTGCGGTTTCCACGATTTAGTGGAAGTTTCCATGGAAGGAGGTACTATTAATACTTGTAGTGGAAGCTTCCAGGTTCCGTGGAAGTTTCCAAAATATGGAATCATCCAATGCAATCTCCATGGAAGCTTCCACGAGTTTAATGTCCTTCCTCTGGCTCCGTGAACTTGGACGAGCTTCATCGAGCTTCTAAGTTGTGCAGCATAACCCCTTCCAGAGGCCTCCTCTTGGTTGGTGTGCGTGGTGTGGAATAATTCAGCTCGCTGTGCTTGAAAATACTGCTGATTAGCTGTGCTTAACCGAAGTATAGCCTCCAGGTCGCTGTGCTTGGGCGAACTCTATCAGGAAAGGTCGTTTTGCGGGCGGCAGAAAATCTACAGCAACCGCAGCAGTAGTTGTGGTCCTGCCCTACATACATACACCTACACCAGGTTGGTCGATGGTGTTGTGAGTTGTGACCCAACGACCCAACTCATACATATGGCTGGAAAGCGCGGCCTGCAGCAGTCAGTATCAATACCGTAGGTTGTGTTGGCACCTGACGTATAACGATACGCGTGCAACGGATGTACGCATTCGACGAGCCACACGACACTTGCAATTGCAGCAGGACTGGTTATCCGGGTATTATTTTACTGCTGTATACCAAGTACCTGGTACCTGGTATGCCGGAAAACGGACAAGTTGAACCGACAAGTGTAACGGATGTGTGTGGGACTACCAAATTGACTTTATTTGCAAAAATAAAAATAAAAAAAAGGATTCAATTGTTGAGAGCGCCTTGCAGCGTGGGTAAGCACAATTCGATGCGAGTCGACGAGGGGAGAAAAGGCTGAAATCTCCTCGCGATAAAAATGAAGGCACATACCGTAGCGGGAAGGGGGTAGAAGAGCCTGCTATGTGGCCCCCGATCTGAGTTACAAGTTGGAAGGAGAAAGAGAAGAAGATGCGCGAAGATAATAAATGGGGATGGGATATTTCGTACTGGAAATAGAGGTAACTATTTATTTTCCGTCTTCGGGCACACGAAATTCTTGCTGTAGTAATTTACCAGGTATTTATTTTCCGGTTTGGAAATGCTATCTGACCAAAACAATTAAATAAATTGACCTCGGTTTCAATTTAATTATTTCCTACTGGAAATAGAGGTAATTATTTATTTTCCGTCTTCGGGCACACCAAAGTACTGCTATAATACACGCTGTCACACAGCGCACGACGTGTGCACGCGTGAACATAATGCTGGACAAAAAATGCAACATCTTCTCTTTCTATCATGTGTACGTATCTTGATGCAAGGGTAGAAGTGGGAACTGCCGGACAAGAAACCAAGGCCTTAAACCGCACTCGGCCCATAGGCTCTGTTTACATTGTCTGTGCGGCATCACACCAGCTCACCGTTTGGTAGGCCACGCACGGCCGAGAGAGTAACAATGATCTTGACTCTGTCTACGGGAGCGACCGAGAGGAGCCCCAGCTCTCCCAAAGCGGATAGAAGTTGGCTGAGCTAAAAAGCTCGCGACTTCACTGCACATGTAGATGAGCACGTACACGGCTGCATAGACATGTTTTGGGGTCATCGTTGCTGTCCGGTCCAACCGTTGTATATAGATGTACCCGTATAGCAACCGCCGTGTAGGCTGAGACGTACAGAAGTGGACGGGTCGAGGAGTTGTAGTCTTATTAGTGCGGCTTTTATGTCGGGGGAATCTACATCCCACATCCCCTCCCGCCTACCGTGGCAGCACTCAGGACCTATACAGCAGTACATGTGAATCTCGAGGACGACAAAGATCGGCACAGGTCTACTCCTCGTGTCTTCCGTCTAATGTGAGTCGGCCTGGCTCGTCCTCAGAGAAGGCGCTAATGCTCTGCACATCCAAGTCAAATATTTAAGATTCGTGCATAACAGATAACAGGAGTCAAGTCGCTTGGGTGACCCGGAAAATTACCATTACATTGCCTTGACCCCTACGGCTGTGCGGAACCGGAACTCGCCGCCTCCCTGTTGACGAAAGGACGAACTCTCCACAAGGTTGAGGTTGCGTATCGATGGTGCTACTTGTTGAGGAGTTGGACTCTGGGACTGATACTGGTTTGGTGCTCTGTTATATCCAGCCAGGATATCTATGCAGTCAAGGAAACTGGATCCGAACCAGGGTCAGTTTCCCGGCTTCCGGCGCATCCAGGTTTCAGGGATTCTTTGTCCTGGCTGGAGGCAGAGCCAGCCCGGTTCTCAATGTCTGGACTATGTATTCATAGCATATACGTATGTGGTTCGATATGCTAGCATACCTCGAGTCTGCGCAGTTGCGTATTTGCGTCGTTTGCTTCCAGATGATTGTTGTCGCCACCCACGACAGCTGTGTTTCGTGGCACAGCAGCAGTACTGCCGTCAATATACCTCAGCAGTATCCCTCACACGCTTCTCTGACAGCCGTTTTCCAATTTCCATTCCCCACATCATTTTATTTTAGCTACCGGTATAGTATACAAGGCGTTTCGCTCCGCGGGCGGCCTACGCCGCCCGCTACGCTCGCTCAGGAAGGAAAAAAGTACATCAAATTATGCGAAGCGAACAGAGGTCCACGATTGAGTTTAGTGTTTTCAAGGATCGTAATTGCAAACCGGCGACTTGATAATGCCAAGCGTCCCGCCGCCATGCTTCAGGAAAAAAAAGCTCCGACGTCAGCTTGGATGCCACATGCGTATACGCTTCGCGTCGCGGATGTCGTACGTACGTACATACACCCCAGGTAGGGTACTACTGTCTGTACTTATTTTCTTCTTTCGATATGCTCTATGTCTGTACTGTTTGTACGAAGAAAGCGAAAGCACAGCACGGCACAGCAGCAAAAAACAATGAAAATGAAACCGAGAACTCGGAAAGGAAAAAAAATCCCCGTCCCCTCTCGTGTAATATTTTTCTGCCTGATTGGAACACCTTACACCCGGTTGAAAAGAAGAAAAGAAAGAATCGCACAGAAGAGCTTCTCTCTCAGCCTCGTAAGCCGCCCGCCCCTCTCGCGACCACCTCGCTACCGATTCGGTCCGGGTAAAGCTTTTATCACTCTCTGCCACAATCAGCCCCGTCGCCCGCCCCGCGTGAAGCCCGGTGCTCACCGTGGCCGTCGTTCGCCAGCTCGATAACGTTGGTGTTCAAACTGCACACCTCCCTCTTTCAACTTCAGCGGGGTCGCAAAAATAAGCACCGCTTGAATATTATCTTGCCATCCCGAACGAACTTTATAAACTCGTACATACTCTATCAACATTCATAAATCGAAGCCAGACAAAGCCCGTTCATGCATCCCTCGTGTCTCGAGGCACACGCGACGCCTAGGCACGAAAGCGGCGACCGCGCTCCTTGCAACCCCCCCTCTACCCGCCAGCACCCGCTGGCACTCGCGACGGTGCCGGGTCCTCCCGCGATGCCGTGCTCGGAGAACACGCACACGAAACGAAAGAAGAAAAAAGGAAGAAATGACCGAGAAAAGAAAGAACTGCCGGAAAGGTCCGGCAAGTAATGAAAGGAGGCGGTTTGGAAGTGGGAGCTCTGAGAGGCCAGGGATGCACCAACCGAGCACGCTCAGGGGTTGTGATCTAAGTATGTAGTTCTATATATCCTATTTCTCATCAACGTTCCATCCCCGGGTCATTGGCCGCATTCCTCCGGCTTCTTCCTCCCTCCCCCGAGCGGCCTGGCGGTCCCTCGGGGTTGCCCTCGTCTCTAGCGCGAAAAGGCGCCGGCAAAGAACGCCTCTTCCAGATCATCTCGGTGACCACCCAGGTCGCCATTTCGCGCCCAGTGCGTAGGTATAAACTAGCCCTGAGGGACCGCCAGGCCGCTAAGGGAAGGGAGGAAGAAGCCGGAGGAATGCTGCCAATGACCTGGGGATGGAACGTTGATGAGAAATAGGATATACTATACCGGTAGCTAAAATCAAATGATGTGGGGAATGGACATTGGGAAACGGCTGCCAGAGAAGCGTATTAGGGATACTGCTGATTTATGGAAGGATATTCGGTTTATATCGGAACGTCATCTACGCTATATTGTCGGAAGGCAAGCATAATAATCATATACCTCATAAATTCCCAGGTGAAATTGCTTTGCGGATCTCTCCTGCCACCGACCGTCTTTCCGCGAGGCTTCTCCGCCGGGGCGCACACCGGCCTCGTGTGCCCCGACCGGCACCGCGGATCCGCCCGCACGCGTCCCGTGCGCAGGCAGCATCGACGTCGGGGATCTCAGCGAAAGCCTGCCCTCCCAGAGATCCTGGAGCGTTTCGTGACGTACTCTCCCCACATGCGTTTTTTTTTGGCGAGCTTTCTTCGGACTGCTCTCCGACCAACGCCCCTTGGGGAGCATCGGCCGCCCATCCTGCGCCGCCGTTGTAGGGCACCTGTGTTGCACTGCCCAGAAAACACAAAAAAATCCCGACAACAGACAATGGAAGCTGTTGAGTATGCTCGGAGTACTGCTGTATGTATCGCACAGTCTTGTGCGGTGGAATACGTATATGGTAGGAAGGCTTCTTTATGCCGGGTATTTATGGTACTGTGTGACCCCGTCACTACGACAAACGACCGACGTCAGAGGTGGACACGTGTTCACTTTCTCTTTCCCTGTTCGTCTGAGATAATACAACACGAGAGTCCTTCCAAAGACCATCATGAGTTATGTTTACCTCGCCTAACTGCGTAAGGCCTGTCACGCCCCAGCGCAACGATCACGCTAGCGGGGATCCGTCGAGACGCTGTGGGCTAGGGGCAGCGATTAGAGCGATCCTCGTCTCACAAGGATGGAGGCAATCCTGGAAGCTAGATTGGCTGAAATGCAATCGAGAATGGACGAGCAAGCCCACGCGGTGGAAGCACGGTTGGACGAAAACTGCCGCTTGCTGCAAGTCGCTACTGAACAACTCGAGAAGGAGCGAGCCTCTCGTAGGGACGACAGTGTGGAGGCCGGGAGAGAACCTGGGAGCCCCACCATCGCCGAGTGCGATAGAGGTCAAGACTCTTTGTAGAACCGGTTCGTCGAACAACTGCAGCTACAGAGTGGCGGAGGAGCTGTTGGAGCGACCTCTTCGTTGACGATCGTGCCACCGCCAGAGCCGCAGGCTCGTCCAGGCACGTCAGAAGTGGCGAATATCCCCAAGTTCGGTCGTGACTCATCAAAGGGCTCTGTTTGGATTAAACTGGTTGTGTCTTGGGTTATGTCGACGAACTGTTGCGATGCATTGACGGCAGAAGTACCAGTCAAATCAGGAGGTGGAAAGAGCATCGTCGAGTTGGAACGTACACATTCGAAGGTAAATACTACTAAAGCACAGACAGCTTGGCAAGGCCATTTGAACGGGGCTAATTACCCTCCCCTTTTAGATGCCATCTTGGCTGCCGGCTCTCCGTCGGAGGCATGGACCGTGATCCTCGCTTGGTGTTCTCCCAACGACGAGGCTGCCAAGTACCGTACCATGAGGGAATTCGAAGTATCGGCCATGAGTGACAAAGAGTTAGTACCTTATTGTCATGAAAATGGGGGAAATAGGAGCTCACAAGACGGCCCTTGGAACAAACCGTCACATTCTTCGTTACCTTTCGACGAAGTACGAGACAAGCTCGTACTTATGATGCGTGATTCTTTGACCAGAGCGGGCCTTGAGCGAATGGTGCTGGAGTCCTATCATGAGATGGAGCGGAAGAAGGGGGGAAAGTAGGAGCAAGGGGCAAGTGCGCACGCCCTAATCGCCACCGACGCTGATCGCGGGGTGACGGGCGGCGACGATGGGGGCAAGGACGGAGGGCGGAACCGAAGGAAAGGAAGGGGAAACGGAGGATCTGGGCAGCAATAGCACCAACGACAGCAGCATGGCATGGCGTGGAGTGGTGGCGCCCAACAGCAGTGACAACCGGGGTGGCGCGAGCCTGGCGACGGTGGCCGTGGTAGAGGAAGTTTTGGGTGGCAGGGCCGAGGGCGTGGTGGTGGACCTACCGGGAGGGGGGGCGGTGGTGCAAAGCCTCAGTACCCCCCCCGCGCCAGGTGGCTACGTATTCCCACCATCGTACCCGTCACACCTTCCACGGCCCCAAGGCAGTGCGCCAGCAGTTCACCCCGATGATCCTCGCGAGAGATGCCCCTGCTGTAATCAAATTGGTCATCGTCATCAGGAATGTCCGTATGGCCTGCTTCAAGCCGTACAGACTCTTCTTCATTCGAACTACTTTACCAGAAAAAATCCCACAGCCCTGTGGCATTCGCATGAAAACATCCTCTTTCAAGGGGTCTGAACGAACGCCTGCTGTACATCAAAATGACACAAATCAAATCCAAAATACACGCAATCGCAGTCAGCAAACGCACACTAGAACCAGAGACCGTTGGGGCAAAAGTCTCGCTGAAGTCAATCCCCTCACGCTGTTTAAATCCCCGCGCCACCAGCCTCGCCTTGAACTTAACGATATGTCCAAGCTCGTCCTTCTTCAAGTCGAACACCCACTTGGAGTCGATGATGTCGACGGATTGCTATTCCTTCACCGCCGCGAAGGTATCCGCATCCAGGAGACCGAGGATCTCACGCGACATCGAATCGCACCAGATCTGGGCTTGCCCCGAGGCCATCGCCCCCGCATAGGTCGTGGGCGTCTGCATATCGCTCGCCTGGTAGTCCGACAGACTGGGGGGGTCGCGGGGAGGCCGATCGTCGCGTAGTGCCGCTTCGATTTCCTCATGTTCCGCCATCATTGATACAAATGCAGTGCGGCCCATCGTCGATAGACTCCCAAGGTAGTGACAGAGAGCCTGCTCTGACTCTCCCGGTTGCAAGCCCTTTTCCTCGCGGATAGCCCTGCTCTGGCCTCTCGTACGCCCCGGCATCCGCACATCCCCGACATGCCGAAGATCCCGGACAACATGCTTTGGTATCGGCGGCATTCCCGGCGACGACGCAGCAGGCGAATACTCGGCAGGCGGCGGCGGCGGCGGCGACAGAGGCCCAACAGGCGGTGAAGGCGGCGGCGGCGATGCGGTAGGGGGGGATGCAGCACTCTGTGGCGCGGCTACATACCACACATCCGGCTGTTCCGGTGGCGTCGGCGCAGCAGCGGACGAAGTCGACCCCCCCCCCCCTGGCTGCGGCGGCGCCACCAGCGGGGTGCGAGGGTGTGCCCACGTCACGTCGCGCGTGTAACAGATCGCACCGGTGGCCGCCGTTTTTTTCCTGAGGACATTTCGTTTTTCTGCTCTAGCTCCGAACGTTTCCATCTAGCCAAAATCTTGGCAGACGGGGTATGAGCTCCTTGGTGCACTTCCGTGAGTGTGTCAAAGCGACAGCACTTTGCGTGTCCTCCTTCGGGGCGGACCTTGTCGCTGAAGGTTGAAAATATGGTTGCAGGCGCTTGAATTATCGGTTTCTTGTACTGCAGCCAAGTATTTTTTTTCTGCTGTAGAACGCTCAACGAACTGAAGGAACCCAGAAGTACGTTCCTCCTGCTCGTTCTACAGCAGAAAAAAATACTTGGCTACAGTACAAGAAACCGAAAATTCAAGCGTCTGGAACCACGTTTTCAGCCTTCAGCGACAAGGTCCGCCCCGAAGGAGGACACGAAAAGTGCTGTCGTTTTGGCACACTCACGGGAGTGCACCAAGGAGCTCGTATCCGATCTGCCAAAATTCGGTTCGATAGAAACGTTCGGAGCTAGAGTAGAAAAACGAAATGTCCTCAGGAAAAAAAGGGCGCCAGACGTGCTTCCATTGTCTTTGTTGTCGGGACTTTTGTCAATATCAGCTTTTTTTTGCGGGCAGTGCAACACAGGTAGGAGGCCTGCGCGGGCGCCCATTCTACGACAGGGTTGACACCCCCGGCAGAAACATGCCACCTAAGCTCCGCTGCCGTAACCTGTGACAGGATATATGTTTTTTCGGGGGCGACATGTAGAAACTTGATTCAACGAGGACGATGAGTGACCAGGGTATTAATATAGACCACTACGTCATCTTATTCCACTGGGGGTGTTGAGGCAAGGTACATGACACCCAGGGATCTTTCTGGGTACGAGTAGCTGCATGGGTGTCATGCGTGTCGCAAGGTGGGCATCCTGTGTTGTGTCAGGGGACCGATGGAGGATCGAAGGCCTATCAATCCGTATTGGAGGGTCTCCAGAAACAAAATGTGTGTGTCAACCGGGGGTTTTATGCTCGGCGCAAATTACCGCCGACAAGGCGTTTCGTGACAGGAAAGAACAAGCGACGGCCCCGGAGACAAAACAAAGCAAACGAGCACGCTGCGGTCTCTGGCACTGCGGCCTCTCAGGCAGCCTCTACTGTCGCAGTCGGCGTAAGCAAGTGCGGCTGATCCGTAGCAGACGAATTTGCCGTGCTCACAGTAGCCATAGTCCATTTAGCCGAACTCGTCGTGTCGTAGCACGAGTACACAGCACATGGGCAGCAGTAATGTTTATAGCACGAGGACGTACGGGACGACGGTAGCATCACCAAGTAGAGTGTAGCGCATACAGCAGCTGCAGCAGCAAAAAGCCGGTACAAAACGAGTACGAACCGAGCCAGAGTTGTTTTCATATTCACAGCATGCGGGATGTAGGGCCGTACAACACACAAACGAGCAGGCCCAGCTGTGGGTTGCGCGGTTGGTCGGTAGTTGCTTCGTCGGCGGCTGTACGGGAAGCAGTTTGCAGACGACCGCCCAACCAAAAAAATAAAACAGGAAACAGACTGGGGAGATATCTCCGAGCTCGTGTGGAAAACGCGGAACACAAGGACTCGCGATTTTTTTCTTCCTTTCTTCCAATTGGCCCCCGTGAACCTTAAGTTGTGCCGCACTGTTGTGCAGCGCGCAGCTGTCATATACATGTAACATGCTGATTGTTGTAGTGGCTCAGGTATGTCGAATAAGCAGAGCTGGACCAGCGGCTGCTGTGCAGACGTATGTGTGTCGGATGCGTGACTGAAGACTGTGCGAGTGTCAGTACAGCGGTTGCTCTCATTCTCCTAGTGGGTAGTGTGTAGAGAGCTCTCAACTCTTGGCGTGAAGTCTGACCCCCATCCCAAACGCTGCTATTGATAACATTTTGGGCATCATGCGAGCCGGCGGCCGTCCAGTCCGCCGGCGAAGCCCCCTTGTGTTTCACAGGATAGCGTACCATAGGTACGACGAGCACCAGGCAAGGTAATATATTCTGAGGCGTTGTTGAAACTCGTAGGCGGGATATAGACTTGAAAGTAGTGCTGGTGCCGCTATTTGTACGTAAAAAAAAGGCTCTGTGAGATCGAGAATTTGGTCGAAACTCTTATCCGTGCACCCATTTTTGTATGATACTGGTGTGGCTGCCGCGGGGTGGTATTGTGTTAAACGTGGGATAGTCATCGCCAAGGTCCTCTGCCGTGTCCGTTGTTCTCTGCCACCACATGCCATAAAAATAAGCGGGCACGTGTGCGATACTTGCTCAGGCTAAATCTCTCTCCCGGAGGGTTCAAGCAGGGAGGAGTCCGCTCCCAAGACCCGAGGACAAGGCAAGGAGATGGCGGCTGAACCTGACCGGAGGTCTAACACCATCCCGAGCGATTCAGGAAGCAACAGGGGTAAATGCCCCGTCGTGCGCTGGCGCGACGTGGGCCACGAGGGTGTGATGGCTTTTATGGCGCCGTTGCTGGCGGAAAATCGTCCCTTTTTAATGTCCGGGTATTGGACTCACCAGGTTCTGTGCAAGGACGCAACCCAGCGGTGGAGGACTTTCGCGGGGATCAAGTCGGTCTTGTCTAGCCACGGGTTGGATCAGCTCAGTGAGTCTCGGTTTTCAGTGCGGGGGTTAGACGGTTCGCGAGAAGTAAAGTGAATTGAAGTGTGAAGGTTACCTGCGCGCTATTGCGGGGGACCATAGTAAAGAGGACCAAATTTTATGAGTAAAGATGGAGAAGTATATAGGTTTTTGTGGCTACAGTAGGTCCTATTTACTATGGTCCCCCGTAATGGTGGCGTGAGCAGGAAGCGTTTTTGCTGGATGACGCTCGGGTGGGTAGTAGTATATGGATGTAGGGGTTTTCGACACGGTAATGGATGTTTTTCGCGGAAAATAACCTGCCGCCCCGGTAGCGGGTTGACGAAACCACGTCACTTGGGACCACTACGGGACCAGGGGTTTCATATGTAGATACGACCAATATTTATCTGGTACGGGTATCGTTTTTATGTACAGTAGCTACCGAGAGGGGGCGATTTTGGATTTTGTGCTCAACACTCACTGGTTTCCGGTCATTTCGTGCTCAACACCCACTCTGAGCAATGCCTTGACGTCGCAGTGAGACGATGTTCCCGGTGACTACGGCAACTCTTTTCGCGGTCTCGCTGCTGCAAGCAGTGCACACCTCGGATAGCTGCCGTAAGAGTGCCTCACATGTTTGTCGACCCCCTCCCTCATCCGATTATATACGGCCATGTATGATAATGAGTACACCCCCCCCCCCCACTCGCCCCAGGGGTGGACGTCTCCTGCACCAAGAAGGGGCACTCATTCCGTGGGGATCAATCCAATCGGCAGCACGTCAGCCTAAGGTTGATGGACATGGTGGAGCTGGCGGAGGCGAACGAAGCGGGGCAGCCGCACTGGGCAGCGGCGGAGGTGACCCGGCCCTCAGTTTCGATTTTGTGCCTTGGAGTTTCAACCACGAGCGTGCAGCGCCTGCCCCCAAAAAGCGGTTGCGGAATAAAACCAGCGGATAGCGATGACCTTGTGGTTGGTAATAGGGTGTCCACGACGTAGGAGGTGGCGCGGGAGGTGGCAATCTAGGACGGGCCTGCCGCCTGCAGAGTACCAGCACGAATTATGTAAGCTAGTATTGGCCCTGACGCTAAGCCGCGGTGCGCCACGCTGAATGGCCCCGTCGGGTCGTGTGCGATATCTCGCCCGCGTTTGTGGTGCCGTAACACAAGAGATACATCCCTCTTGGCTCGCGTGCGCATTGTCTTGAATTTTGCCCTGCTGTGTTGCATGTTTCTACGGCTCGCGCAGGAAGTTGGGCTGGACTATTATTTGTGCCAGTGCCCAGTGGTTTCGAGAGAGGTGGAAAAGCCGGAGGTGTTGAGCGCCGTCGCGGGGGAGTTCCGCACGTAAGAGCGGCGTTTGTTTTGGTGCTGTCATAGACTAATACTAATACGTAAGGTTGTACCAGGCAGCCGTTCTGCGCGTGGGCATCGTCCAAAACTAAACGATTTGTGCTAGAGGTTGGACCCTGCGGGTACCCGCCACAAACGGGTACCCGCCAATTTTTAGAGCCCAGGCCCTACCCTACCCGCCGGGTAAGATGCCATTTTGACGACCGGGTACCCGGGTAACCACATTGTACCCGGCATTATTTGTGATGTTCTTTCTCCATAATTTAGTGCCACGAATAATGAAATTTGAATTGGAAGATAGTGTGTAATACTGTTCTATGCCTGATTGACGGGTACGGTACAGGATTCAGTGTTGATTCGGTACGCAAGCTACCTAAACTTGCCATGTCGTGCATCACTCCATTGCGTGAAAAGTGTGAAAATACGTACGATGGGGGGGGGCAATGGTTGACGGTCTCCCGCTTAAACGACTGCTGTGGACATTTTCCGACCCACTATGTATCGGCTATCGGAAAGTAGCACTATTTCATCGACGAAATGAGTGACCGTGTGTACTGCTGAATTCCAAGCTGTTGTATCATATAATAGTAATGCCGAACTACCGTAGATAGCATATCAACAACCGAGGGTCTTCTTCTTGCTGGATGCCGGGGAGGCTTCCCCCGCGACCTGCTTGCCACTGCTGTTAGCCGGACCAGCGGCAACCTTTGCTTTCGTGCGCGCGGGAACGGCTCCTTGGGCTTGGGCCGACGCACTGGCAGTAGCTGCGCCCGCAGCACCCGAACCCCCGTCATTGGCCTCCGGATTTCCCGCGGGCGCTGGTACCTCTTCGACGAAGTCATCGCTATTTTCCGATTTTCCCCTGCTGCTGCTGCTGCTACTGTCAAAGTTGGGGCCTGTAGAGTCTTCGCTGACGTCGTTGCTGCTGTCCGCATCGCTTTCGAGGGCGCTTTGCACAGGCGCCTGTGAAGTTTTTGCGGGATTCTCAGCAAGATTGCCCTCCGCCAGCAATTCAGTATCCTGAGAGACCGCGCGAGGTTCACTCGCCTCCTGACTCATTGTGCCCAGGGGTGCCGCGTGACGATGCTGCCGTGTGCCGTACGCGTCCTCTGCAGCGTTGAATGTAGCTATTAATAGCTGATGGTTCGTGTGGTTGACATGCGTGCGAGTGTCTGTTTTGGAAGGTATTGTGCAGGCATAATGAACCAGGAATACCGATTCCCCGCGGGTACCCGAAAACCCGCGGATACCCGGTTCGTCAGGGCCGTCCACCCGCTGCGGTATTGACCTCGGACCCTACCCGTCAAAAACCCTACCCGTCAAACGGATAGGATCCGTTCGGGTATACCCGCCGGGTACCCGGGTAATTGAAATCAGGGTCCTACCTCTAGTTTGTCCACTTGTTCGGAGGATGCGTAGACTATCGTCGCCACAACATATTTTTAACCCGATCTAGCGATAGCGATGGCGTAGCGTGCGAGACTGCGTACCGGTAACTTTTGTACGCCGGCCGGAAGGAAAACAGTCGTTGTGGTGCTGCAGCGAGTCATTGGGCCTGACGGTGACACACAGATGTGGTGAAAGGCGAAGGCAAAGCCGCCGCACCCATCCAGTATACTAGCGCCGCGTGTACGCCGCGCGGGATGCCGACCCAAAAAGACCTTCGACCCCGGACGCTTGGGATTCCCGACATTAGTTGTCGTTCTGCTTGTAGAAGAGACGGTGCAGGTGGAGGAGAAGTAGTTGACGAAAATGCGTGATTTTTGTGGTCTTTCCTTCAAGAAAGCCTGCATGACTACCTCAGGCACCACAAGCCAAGTTTTCCGTGATCGCCTCAACTCCCCTCAAACAGCCTTCTGCGGCGACATATTGTAGAACTCCAGCGAGATAGTGTAGCTCTCCCACAGCGCCAGGGCCGTCCACGCGCTGCGGTAGTGGCTGCGGCTACGGGATGTTTTTACGTAATAGTGGGAGATTGACGGCAGAATGTGTTGCGGAATTTCCCCAAGGTTTCGCACATGGGCGTTACCATGCGTTGTTGATATCCGCGTAACTGTGCCCGGCACTGACTGGCGTACAATAAGACTGTCCGTCATGTGCTCTCTCTCCCTCTTTTTCGTTGCCTGCCTGAGACAGTAACACTCTGTACGCCGTGCTCTCTCGCTACCTCGTTGCCGATGCAACCGTCTTCCGTCCAGGCCTTCGTGTGTGTTGGAAGAAGACCTACTTCAGATCAATCTGTGGCTGGGGGCGATGGACACGACGACCAATATGCACTACGACGCCAACCACAACCTTCTGTTCGTGCTGAAGGGGAGCAAGAGGGTGGCCCTCGTGCCGCCCGACATGACCGGCGGGGTGCATGCCATGCCGGTGGGTGCGGCCCATTGGCCGGGTCAATATAAATTCGCCGCCTGTTTGCCGACCTTGTGATTGGTCGTCTTGAGCTACTCATTTGCTTGAATCGGTGTCGAGCGATGAAAACGCTTGCGGCGGGCAGCATCGCCACATTGTACGGATGGATAGCTTCTCGCACAGGTTTGTGCTAAGGACACACCCTGTATACCTGGTATGTATCTGCTTTCGTTCGCAGACGTTTAGATCGCGTTTTCGCACAGATTTTCTCTTGACAGAGCTATTGATACAATCGTCCGCGCCCAGGTGTTCTCCGAGTCGTCCAACCACTGCGGCCTGAGGCACGAAGATGTCGCGGAGGTGGCGGGCAGCGCCGAGGGAATGCGAAAGGGTGCCATGTACGCCGACGTCGCTGAGGGTGGTAAGAACAATGCGTCAAGCCAACTCTGTGCGGGGTGGAGAACCTTGACTCCGCACAAGGGGAGTTATCGTATCACGTGGTGTGTACCTGGTAGATGGTAAGGTACCCATGAGGTAGTTACATTGTATACCCATTGCTGTATCTCGAAGTGGCCACACCATAAAACAAACCAACTACTGTAGTTCGACGCTGCCATCCATGTGTGCAAAAACGTCCGCCTTTAGTAGGGTGCAGCTAATCCTCCATGCGACTCGCCGAACATCTCTCAGCGCCTTGCACTTGTGTCTGCCTAGTCGGGGAAAATCCGACGTGCTCCGTCCCAGCATTGTAGGGATGTAAATGTCTATGGCCATATAATACGACTACGTCCATGCATGACATAAGCACACCCCTCCCCCTCTCCCCCTTCGCTCGAAACGATTACTGGGGGGTTTCGATCATGGGAAGGCGTGATCCTTGGGTCGGGTGGGCTGTGGTTGGCGCGTCTCGGTTGTTGTATTAGAGTTTGTCTTGCTTGGCGGTACCCGTCGGTGCCAGTCGGCAGGTTGGGCCTGTTATGTCTTAGTCTTCCGCGTCCTATGCGGGTGACTGACGTGCGGCTGGTTTACAGCCAGCCGCTTGCTTCTTGGTGCCCCCAAAAGCACCCCCGCCGCCGTGTCGTTTGCGTCGCGTTCGTGGCAGAGGCGTTGTTTATCCCGGAGGGGTGGTGGCACCAGATCACGTCCTCGCGCGGAACCGTCGCGGCCAACGTGTGGTTCAAGGTGATGTGTTTTCATGGCCGCAGGGCTTGCTGCAGGAGGTACTGTACGTGAGTTTACAGCTTCCTTTCTGGCCGCAGAATTCGTGCGCAGAGGTCCGACAGGAGGTACTGTCCGAGCTCATAGGCAACTGTTTTGGGGTGATTTTGGCACCTTCCATCAATCGGAATCTCGGGACAAACGGTCGAGTTTTCTAGGAGCGTTGGCGCTGTGACCGTTTAGGCTCAGTCAGTGATTGCGTCCTCCGCGTCCTCATGTAGATGGCAGCGCCAGGAAGGGGCGGATCTGAGCGACGAGGGGATGTCCAGAAGACGCGCGCTTTTCATTTTTTGTCCTGGTACTTTTGGTAGAAAGACTTTGGCAGAAAAACAACGCACCCGGCGATGTTGATAATTGAGGCTACTCGAAGGGCCGGTCTTAAGAAACAACATTGCTTTTGTTGTAATACGTGTATCGTGCACGATTGTAAGCACCACCATGGTAAATCGGTTGATCCTCCGTCACTTACTTCCGAGGAAGCGTGAACGCAGTTCAGTATATACTTTATATTCAAAACATTGCGGTGCGTTTGGCGCGAGCGCCGCACGTTTATAAGAAATACCCAACTATTGTTTCTGGTTTGCGCTCGTTCGGCCCGTTTTGGACACAACAGGGGCATCGTTGACAACTCTCTTCACGTTGACCAGCCTTGTGGATCCGGGACCAACTACGCATGAATATGTCGAAGGACCGTGGCTTCCGTCTCGCGGTGCGAGACGGCAGCCTTCTTATCCCCACCGCTCCGATAACAGGTGCAGAGAATGCTGTAGAGCTCAAGCACGAAAATGAGAGCAACATTTTTCTGGCAACAAATAAGCTGCGGGCCTGCGGGGATCCATCTTCCTGAGAAACCTCCCCTCAAATATGGTACAGGGCACAGCCAACACCACCATCTCGAAAACATTTATGGCATGCCTTGGGCATGCCCAAACATACGACTGCGGCAAACCCGTTGAATACAGTATCGGTGTACGCGCTACTTGATATTGCTATTTCGAAATCCTTGTCGTGTCGAAGTTATCACACCCCACCACGAAATCGTCGGTCTGTCTTTGTTTGGTCTGCAGCCGGCGGCGTTGTGCTGGCTCAAGGGGTTTATGCAATACATCAGCAATACATCTAGACCATTGGTGGTCTTGGGCTAAAGAGAGCTGAAGCGTCATTGTCTCCTCGCTAAGTTGTTGTTTCCGTTCTTGGGCATGAACGCTAAACTCAATTCCAGGTTATAGTGCGTGAGGACGACGCCGAGCTGGCGCAAACTCGAGTCAACAGTCCGTGATAACCAGAGGGGAACAGACATGCGCGCAACAGACCACGGTGTTACCAATTTTAGTTTTGGAGGGGAAATTCAATCCCACTAATATTTTTGCGTGAAGAGCTTTGACGAAAAAAGGCGTGATTTGGGATGGGAAACGAGACAAGTGCCGAGTGTTTTTGGCCCTGGTTCCGGTAGCGTTTGGCACTGGAAGAACGACTCACTCTAGCTACGGAACGAGGGCTCAAAAGTATCTTGACATCTGTCGCGTATCTCGCCCCAAAGCCCGCGTTCATGTTGAGCTCTCGCGTGAAAGTGATGAGTGGAATTGTTTTTGGCCTCAAAATCTCGAAGTGGTGCAAGCCGTGAACCGCTGCGCCCATGTGTACATTCCCCACTTCCCACTGGTGCTCAGGCGATTTTGACACGAGCTTGCACTTGCTTCCGGTTTAATCCTCGCGAACGAGCACCTCAAGGAACAGAGACATCCAACTAGCGAGGAGTTAGTCCCGCTTCAGCTCTTACTTTATCCAAGACCACTACTGGGCTAAATGTATTGTAATATCCCCTTGAACCAGTAGAACGCCGCCAGATGTACTCGGAGCAAACACAGACAATGACTTCGTGGCGGGGTTCATAACTTCGATTTGGCAGTTCGGTTTCAAATCAGCAGTATCAAGTATATGGCGCGTCACCCGATATTATTTTCATGGGTTTGCCGCATTCGTATTGTTTGGCATGCCGTGTTTTTCAAGATGGTGGTGTTGTGTGTTTTCCACCAAAAGACCATAAGGAAACGTTTCCCCGGAAACTGGGTCCCCGTAGGCCGGCAGTCTATTTTGTCGTCAGGTAGCAGTTGCTGTCACGTTCGCCCTTGACGACTAGAGCAATCCCTTCGCCTGTTATTGGACCGATGGGGCTGGGTAGGCTGCTGTTCCGCACGGTAAGTCGGAAGCCTTGCTCTCGACCCATTCGTGTGCTCTTTGTGCCGGGTCGACAAGGCTGGCCAATATGAAGGGAGTGGGCGCCATATGTGGCCAAAACGGTCTGAACAATCGCACACCGAAGGCATACTTTGATATTTATGAATACTCAGCACAGGTGACAGGAACCCCCCCCCTTGCACAATGTGGGCGTAAACAAATCCTTGTGGAGACATCGAACAATGCGGCTTATCCCACAAGGTGTCGGAAGTCTCTCAATTCGATACGCCTAATGGTGTGCTACATGGTTCGCTGTCACCACCTGGATTTGTTTACGCCCAAATTGCGCAAAGGAGAAGTCCGGACTACCTGTGATGATACGTTGAAATGCCGTTTTTTGGACCGAGGTGCAACGATGATCAAACCAACCGTGCAGTAATAATGTGAGTGTATATACAGCAAGTACAAGTAGCTCGCATGGTGTGCACGTATCGTTCACCTACTTGCGTTGTAGTGCGGACATTCAAATCATTGGCGTGCCCTCAGAATCCTGGCCCTGGCCCGCTTTGAGTTCCAGTAGCTTCCCTAAACGATACGTACTTCAAGACGTCGTTGTTGTTCACTGGCCAATCAGAGCTGAGTATCGCTCGGTCCCCTCTACAGTACAGTAGCTCCCCGACCTATCAGCAACAAGAAGTGTATTCAGTATAAACGTCAATACGCTGTTGTTTTTGTTGTTGTGCACTGGCCAATCAGACACGAGTATCCAGCAGCCCGCGTTGCTTGGTGTGATCGACGCTGTATTATCCGTCGTATCCGTCAATTTGCTTTGATGGTCACGTCACCAGAAGAGTTAGTGTGCGTGCTTGTCCGCCGCTCCAAGCCAACGTCGGGTATTGTTTCGAATATATCCACTGACGGTGCTCGTTTCTTCGCAACCCACTGACTCGAAACTGACCCATTATGCCATGATAGTGAATGCAATCGCGCACGGTACAATCTCGCGACAGTGCAATTATTGCACCCTGGTAAAGCTCGCAAGACGAAGCAACGTCGCTAAACGCACAAGCAGTATAGCAAATCGCCGTCACTGAGGTGTTTATCGAGCTATGCGCACCCCAAAGTGGGTCCCATTGCTGTCCTATATCCACTTCCGGTATACCCTTTCATAAGCGTTGGCGCCGTCTTACCTCACCACCACCACGACAACAGCAGCGGCTTCCCCACGCGCGAGGCAAGCGTTATCTCAGCCAATGGATCCCTCTTCCACTACGGGGGAATCACAGCCACCGTGGAAAATATTACCCCCTCCCCCCCCTTCTTTCTTGTCCTTTTCCGGTTCCGCAAGGGGGTTCGACCGGCGCTGTGCGAGGGCCCCTCTAGGCACATGCGGGAGTATTACTTGAGGTGCCTTGTGGGATCGTTGCTTGCCGACCGACTGCGCGAAGCTGTTACGGACGACGAGAGAGGTGAGCATTTTGCCCCGCAGCGGACTTGATACACGTTGATTTTCGGGCGCTGATGTAAGGGCTGCTCAGGCCGTTGCTGTAATGTAATAAGAGGCGCCTTTGCCTGAATGTCACCGGTGCTGGTGTCGTTGCCCCTGCGTTTTCAGGCCTGGCACTACGGTTTGATTCGTGAGTGATGACTGTACCTCACTGCGCGAGATATCGCAAGCAAGGAACGCTATAATTTTTACCTAGTATATTGTATCTATTGATCTGTCGCAGACATGTATTCTGTTGACCAGCTTCTCGCCTCCTCCTGCCGTTTTCCATGTTGCTCAGCTTTTGCGCACCAAGCACGCATTCGGTACTCCGTGTGCTGGCCTCAGATATAGGCTCCACATGTTAACCGCCATGTATTCTTCCCACATGTTAACCGCCATGTATTCTTCCGTGCAAAACTTCCGCCGCCTCCGCTGCGCGAAGGGCTCGACACCGAGGGAAGAGTGGCCGGAAACAAAAGACCAAGACCGCCACCCCCGGCGATCGAGATGTCGCCCCTCAGCGCTCCAGCGTCTACGGCTGAAGAACGGAACGCGTATCTCAGGACGATCGGGACCGACCGCATGAAAGAAGTGAGTCGAGTCGGGGGTTTAGCGCAATAACGGGATGGGCAAGGTTTCTATCGGTACGAAGTGCTCATGTTTCGGTCTTTCTTTGCGTTGGGCTGCTGCTTACCGCTCGGCCCTCGACTAAGATGGAGGGCCTAACAGGAGGTAGAGGTGGACTAAAAAGCGAGTTTGAAGCTTTTACGGTAGGGTTTCAGCACTACCCTCGCCTCCACACCTCCACGATGGGAAAACCCTGTATATACACTCACGCTTACCCTCGCTTGTAACGCTTCTACATTTGACAGGAGCTACCGAGAATAGCGCTCGAGCGACCGCCAGACTGGGCACGGCTCGTGACTGGCCTCGACCCGTTCACCTCGCACGTGGTCACCACCAAGTGGGAAGCGGCGGGCGGGGCCGCAAAAATGCCGGAGTTCTACGAAGCCATTTTTGGGAGCATTGAGGAAAAAGCGGGTGCGGGGAACATCGATGGTGGCGCAGGCGGCGGAATAGCGGTCGGTACCGAAGAGGTTAGGATCGGTGATGGCGTCGGTGGCGATGTAGGGGGCGGGGTGGAGGGGGCAGCGGCGGAGGCCGTGATAAATGCGGCGTTTGGAGGCGGCGGTATCGAGGTCGCTTCACAGCTGCAACAGCCACAGCAGTTGGCGCAACACGTCGTCGGTGCCGATGCTGGGGCGGCAGCAGCGGCGGCGGCGGCGGCAGCAGCAGCAGCGGCAGCAGCTGCGGCGGCAACAGGGCGAGATTTCCGTCGGGATGAAGCGTTTTGCGGCGTTGCTCTTCAGGAGAGGCTTGTGCGCTTGAGGGAGATGTTTGCCCAAGAACAATGCGGGAAGATTCTGAGCGGAGCCGTTGGGTGGTGACCTTGTGGCGTCGTTTTTGACCACGGAGGACCAGGGCAATCAATGCTAAAAAATGGCGGGTTCTCGTCCGAAATAGGGGAGAATAAGGCTTGACAACAAGTGCGACACATGTATCCAACTATTTACACTCGTGTGCTACTTTTTAGCTCTACGTTTCACGGGTGGTGTGAGTGTTGAATTTTGGGTGTTGTGCGGGGGGCGCAGTGAGTCTCGTAGCGACGATGAGGCAGACGGAGGCGGGAATGGGATAGAGGTTGACGTTTGTAGTTGGTATTCCGCGTCATATTTCGAGCAAAACGGCCGGTATTTTACTAAATTGTACTTGGTGTTGATGTGTGCGCACAAAATTTTTTCGGCTCGTGACCATCTGGATGATGTGACGAATCTTGTGCTTCGGTTGTTGCCGAAGTCGTGATTCGTTGTTAGGACGTATTCGGGGTGTTTCATTCGGCGCGATATATAACTGTTGCGGATAATCCAAAATGGTAGGATATTTTTGCCTCTAGGACGTGAAGCAGTCTTGGCTGAAGTCGTGATGGAGCGGATTGCTGATCCTGCCCGATCCGACGGTGCAAGGCTGTACGACGTACAAGTTCACGCTGAAGCCTGTTAATTTGGATGACGCCTTCTTATGTAGCGACGTTGCAGCAAATACCACCTCTTCGACTGCGTCTGAAAAAGCAGGAAACGAATCGGTAGAGTTTGGCCGTACCAAGCTTAAGGTCGGTGCGCATCGTGCGTCGTAGTCGTGCCTTCTCATGTACCACTCTGAACGGAAATATTAGGACCATTGGTGTATTAATTAGAACATCTAGCGGACCTCCATTTTCCATCCATCGTGATACCTGGTGGGAACGCTGCGACAAACAGATGATACGGCTCCCACCCGGCATCATGGGTTTCGCAGTATCGTACACATCAGGAATACAGTTGCCCTGAAATTTCTAGATAGTGAAGTGAATATCAGTGAATGGACTGTCTGATGTGTGAAAGTCGCTTGGTGGACAAAGACCGGACGGCTTGAGCTTTATTTTGTGTTCAGCAGTGGGTTAGAAAGGGTCGGTCGGCGACACGGGACAAACACCCCGACAAGGAAGAATCCTTCAGAGACGCTCTCTATGTTTGCTGATCAAGTCACGATAGTCTGGCAAGCGCTGACAAGATAGTGTGATCTCAGCGCTACGTATCGAAACGTTGTTGTCGTTCGGCGTTCTTGGTGACTGTCTGCTTGCGAGCTATGCAGGGGTGGTGAATGTGTACGTTTTCCCGAAATGGGCCAGGGGGTGTATCGCCTCTCACTGAGGTGACCGTTGCTGTGGATTGTATTTCCCTAGGCATCGTAGACCGGAGCGTTGCCCATGATTCAACGCTAAAGAGGAGCTGCGACCACCAGCGGACGACGTCCATCCCTCTCTCTGTTCCACGGTTGAGTCCCGATGATTCACGAACCCGCCGCTTCTTTTCAAATTCGTGCCATACATATCGTACAGCATGACGCGCGGTCATGTTTCCGAAAGACAGCGTTCACAATAGGCTCCCTTGTTACTCAACACTCGTACTCCGGAAAATGGTGGGAGTTTTGTATACGTCCAGTTCACGCCTTGATCGCCGGTCCATCTCCCTCTGCTAGCTTCTTGGAGGCCAAGAAGCGCTCAGGGAGATCGGCGTCGGTCAAGCCCAACTCCTCGATAAACTTTTCCTCCATTTCCTGAGGGTCGCGAGAGTTTGCGATCGCGCGTGGTTGGGGGGTGCAGAAGAGTGCGAGGGCTTGCGGCGTGCTTCGTGGGTGTATATAGGGCGCTGGGTCTTCGTCTTCTCTTATTCTTGCATCAATGAACGGACCACCACGATTGTGTTTCTTCCATTTGCTAAGAATCGCCCTCCTGCACGGCAACCGAAACCATTTTTTACGTCAATGGTCTGGTCAATATCCGTGGCCCAAGCGCATAAATGCGTGCATGCATGCATGCAAAAGCGAGAAACGGGGATTAGGAGGCGAGGGGGGGGGTGTCGACGTTGATCCTACTGATAGTGGTGTGGCTTACGCTTCATGTATGAGGGTCAGTTGGCTTTCATCATTATTGTCTTTTATGTGGGACAGAGACACGTTGAGCGAAGCCACAGCGATATATAGAGTTAGTGGAAGCCAAGCATGCGCATTGCAGAATACTGAGAATGCTTGTCTAGGCCGCTATTTGTGCGCTCGGCGGGAAACTACAGCCGACGCAACGTGGATGGCGGTGGAACGCCTCGGCGCGAGTCATTTACTCCAGCGGCTAACTCGTAAGGTGATATCTTCCTTCGAAAACGCCTACTTACATTATACCCGTATTATCGTTCTAAAACGAGGTAATTCCTCATATGCCAGGTGTAAAACGAGGTGTGGGAAGGGTCGTTTTTTCTCATTTTTACAAGGCTGGCATGCACATTTAGTCTGCCTGTGAACCTGCCGAATTGCTGCGTGAGGTGTACATTTCAATGTGCTAAAGAGCGAGGAATATGAAGGCGTATGTGACAGCAGTTGCGGGAGGAGGCGTTTTCATCCACGCAGCCGCTACGCCGCCTCTGCCGTATCAGTCAAATAACAACACAAACTATTGTCGTTAGTGGTCGTCAGGCGACATCCTGGGTACACCTTGAGTTTATTATGTGCATATGGATATGGGTTCATCACATTCTGGGTGTATCCCCGGGTTTCACATGTAGATATGCATCTTCCTGGGTACATCCCCGGCCTTTATATCTGGATCTTACTCATCAATATCCATATATATATAGGAAACCCAGGGATGTAGCCAAGATGTCCCCTGACAACCACACGTTGAAGCTATATTCCAGGTGCTGTGGTGCCTCGTCGACGACGACGTACTTACCGCAAGATGCGCTTTCTCTGCTTCTGTCATTTGTTCCAGCGCCGGATCGACTGTCGATCGTCTCTTTCCTCCTGCTCAAGTTCGGGGAATAGCCGCGGGGTCGGCGTCGCGAACAACATCGATCGTGCTGTGAGCTTGTTGAGCTGCAACACTTTCCCCCAAGTTTCTAGAAACGGTTCGTAGTGTTGTACGCATGTATGTACGTTGACTCCGTACGCAGGGTCGATATCCGGATAAGGACTTCGACCGCCATCAGTCGTAAAGCGGTGTTGCGATTGTTGTCGTGGGGAAATCGTTGCTGTTGCGAGCAGAGGCCTCCTCAGAGGCGTCTCGGGTAACGCGCAGGCCAGGGTCGAGTGCTCAAGTGCGCACATACAAAAGCTGCTGTGCAATAGCGCAAATTTCAGCTGTGGCCTTTCTTAGGCTCATTCTTATCGGAGAGCCTTTTTTCCAGAATTGCCAAAGCTTGGAAATAATTGGAGATATGTATCAATAAACGGAGGCGTTCTGTCGCTATTCGTGAAATTCTCCAGAAGCACAAGTATCAAGTTTGTTGAATTTCACGTATGTATTTGGAAGAAAAAAAAGCAGGAAAATCTGAAAGATTGAAAAGTTGCGCGAAAAAAATTGGAAATTATGGAAAATAAGCTCTCCGATAAGAATGACCCTTACCGAAGAGTCAGTTTCCTGATTGCCGTCTTCGTTTTGTGAAGAAAAACAGGGAAAACGAGACGGGAAATAAACTAAATCAGGGAAAAAACAGGGCACTCAGAAAGTATAGGACTGTATGTTCTTCGACACTAATGGCTCATTTATTTTTTGCAAAACTCAAGGGCCACCAACGCGCCCGCCGCACTCCACCCTTGCAACCACCTTTGGCAGGGGCTGCGGCAGCTCCTTCAGCAGCGGTTGCTGTCTCCGCCCCGCCTCCCCCTCCGGCCGCAGGCTCCCCTCCCGCAGCCCCTTCTGGAGGATGGTTGGGCTGATTCAAGGCGTTCTGGAGCTCCTCCGCTTCCATCGCGTCGGACTCAGCTGTGCGAAACTCGAATCGTTCCGTGGAATGTTCCACGCGCTTCGTGCGCCATTGTCGGGCAGTACATAGTGTGCGACAGGGTGTGGGGGGGGCATGCGGGGTTAGTTACGTACTGAAAAGGATGCAAAAGCGGAAAAATCGGCCACTCTCCAGGAAGGAGTTTTCGATAGTGTACGATTTCGAGCAAGTAAGGAGTCTCGATTGCAAATACTCCTGGGCAAGGTGTAGACAGATACCTGGTAATATGTATCAACCCTGTTCGTTTTATAAATGATAGACCACTGAGCTACTCAGTCAGCGCTTACTGAGTAGCTCAGTGGTCTATCCTTTATTAAAAGGAACAAAAGAAGAACATTTGGGCTCGATACGGCCTCCCGCCGATAACATCCTCCGGGGTTGATCAGGCCCCTAATCAGCGCCTGGTTTTTCCTTGCTATAGTCCCCCTCCCTAGTCGTGAGTTATTTTACTCAAGTGGTTCACTCCACTTTCGACTCTGGTCGAGTGTTCTTTTATCGTGGTTCTCTCCACCTGATTTCCCTTTTTCTACCCACGACAGAAAAAGCGGAAATACGACGTCTGGCGGGACTCGAACCCCGGACTTATTTTGTTCGTTTTATAAAGGATAGACCACTGAGCTCCTCAGTCAGCAGAGCGCTGCGGAGCGCTGACTGAGTAGCTCAGTGGTCTATCCTTTATAAAACGAACAAACCCTGGTGCTGCAGAGCGGCGTGGCCTGGCCAAGTGCGTTCTGTCGCGTGGTGCCCACAAACAATTGGCCAATTTAACTGTGGGTTAGAGGAGACTCAACCCCTTACGCGTGAACAAACTCCCCCTCCCCTAGGTCACCACATCGCGAGCGACATAAATTCCAGAAGACATCTTGGCAAGCTGAAAATCACCGCAACGATTCCTCAATGCATGCCAAATCTAGGGCTGAGCTAAGGTTGGAATTGTTTTCTGTTCCCTAGGTCGTACATCATGTTTCTCGACGTTGTGACCAGGCGGGGGAGGGAGGGGATGTACTCGATTTAATGCATGGCCGTAGTCGTATGACCACAGACCCTCGCATCCTTGCAATGCCGGGACGGAGCACGTCAGTTTTTTACTGTTCAGGCAGACATTGCTTGGACCAAGCGCGAAGCGCCGTGAGGTGTTCGACGGGTCGCATGAAGGATGAGCTTCATCCTACTAAAAACCGCCTGTGAGGCGGACTTGCGTATGGATGACAGCTTCAATGGGTTAATTTATTTTTCGGTGTGGTCACTTCCAGAGACAGCAATGGGGGTATCATGTAATTACCTCATGCGTGCCCCACCATAAACACTACTAGGTACGTGATACAATCATCCCCCTTGTGCGGAGTAAAGGTTCCCCACCCCGCACAAGTGGTCGAACTCGGTCGCCAGCTGTGACCGACCGTCAAAATAAACAAACGGTACCCTGATTGTCAAGCTCACGTAGTGAGCGGCATGTGTTACAGTGTAGTTGCCGACCGACGCCAACTCAACCTGTACATAATATATCGGGGGGGGGGGGGGGGGGGTCGAGGTACTAGTCCCCTGGGCTGTTGATAGGAGGCTTAACCTGGAGGGGCATACTCTGTGTGCCCATAGCAACCACCCTTACAACAAGCGTCGTTAACCGTAGACCAGTAGCCAAGGAGACGAATACCTCGACCGGGGATCTGTCCACATGTGCCAAACCTCGCGTCACTACAGACCGTACCTTTGTTTCCCTCTCGAGGAAGTTGGACATGAGCGCCCGTTCGTTGGTCAGCGGTCGCCAAAGATTCTGAGGCACGTCGTAGACATGGAGGTTTCCGGCCGCATCTCCCACGGTGAGCAACTGCTGCTTCACCTTGGTTGCTCCTCCCACCCCCTTGGGTTTCAAAAACTCCATGCTGAGAGTGTGAACAGAGAGGGAAACGCGCGAAGCAGATTCAGCACCGTCTCCACGGCATACCTCCAGATCTGGACAAGTTTACGGGGCTGAGAGAAATGGCAGCCACCGTCAAACGAAGCGCCTGTTGTTAATACAAGCATTTCACACCTCGGCTAACGTAACACTCGGACAACACTTATCTACGCCATGGGGCCTAACGCAGGAGCGGGACCACGCACTACATTTAGCTCTAGGCTAAACGCGATTCCCGCAGTAGCTGTTGCCTATCTTCGTCAAGCTTTGAGACTGGCGAGTGAATCCACCCAACACCCACCTAGTAATTCTTGAAGGACTGCTCATCAACGTCACGGACGGCGTGTAACTGCTGTCGGTGAAGTCCCAAACATCCATGGACCCGTCCACCTTGCCGAGGAAGAGCATTCCCGGCCGGGTGGGGGACCACCGCCCTGTGGTGAGGTAGTTGGCCGCCATGGGTGACGAAAACACAGGCTTTCGAAGTCCCACCTGAAGACGTGCGGCGTTTGCCAAGTGCACACAAACAAACGTGTGAAGGGCTCATTCCAAAGGAACGCAGTAAACCACGAATTGTGAAGACTAAATCGCGATTCATGAAAGGCAACTCACGATTCGTGATATTCGTACAAAAGTTGACGTTTGGTGTCACGATTTCTGAAACGAAATCGTTTTTGTTTTATCACGAACAGTGGTAACACTTGTTTTCCCTTCAGAACTTTGCACAATTCGGGACAAGTACCTGGTTTCACGATTTGCAAATACGTCACGTTTTTTTTGTCGAGAATCACGAAATGATTCGTGGTACTCGTATTTGTTATGTTCGTCAGAAAAGACCCAAAGGGGTCGTTTTCTGGCTGAGAGTATTGTTATGACGTTGGGGGAGGCAGCGTGTCGCGGTAGGAACTTCTGGCCCGTACATACAAAGAAGTTGTGTTTTTGGTCCGCTGTAAACTGGACACAATCAATACCTCTTTCTCAAACCTACATGAGCAGTGAGTAGGGGCCGAAAGCCAAATGTCACATTTACTGTCTCGCATACAGTCTTCTTCGAAGGCCCTTTGCTACACATTATAGTACCTTCCATATTTGGAAGCTCCAGTCGCCCACGCTGAGCAGCACTCCAGGAAAGAACGGCGACTTATCCAGCGCCACACACGGCCTGGTGTGGTCGCTCGACACCCACTTTACAAATTCCGGAGCTACATCCCCCCCATCTTCATTCCCTCCGGCACCACCCCCCGCCCCTTCTTCCTCCCTGTTGGTGGTGGTCCCTACCCTTGCGCGCCAATCCGCGAGCAGTATTTCCCCCTCTTCTGTTGTGCAGATAAGCTGAAGGTCGTATGTTTCCGCAAGTGTACGATGTGGGAGCGGGGGGGGCACAGTTTTCGTCAAGGAGGCGGTACTTCGAAGGCGGCGATGTCGAGGGAGAGGGTATACTGAAGAGCGTCGCAAGGCACAGATTCGGGTAAACATACCGGCGCGCGCGAGGTAGCCATAGCTGGCGCTGCTGTTGCTACGGCAGCAACAAACTATATTGATGATACACGCACGGCACATGATTTCTATGTGGAAAACTGTTGAGCTTAACCCTCTCGGGAATTCACAGAGGAAACTGACGATAGAAGCTACCGATTACGGCAACAGCCACGATTGGGGGATGGTACCAACCGATGCCCGAATTACAACGCAACGAGACGCATGGCACGGGTGCATCATGACTCTAACCGTACCCCTGGGCGCTCACCCTGGGCATGAAATTTATCATTGTTGTGGTTGTCATCTCGGGGTCCCGGAGGGGTTAAGCTGTAGTGTCACCCATCCGCCGGAACATTGACAACAAGAAACATGAGGCGTGGATGCAGAGAAACCGTGCCGTTTCGCAGGGTCTACCTCGCCCCGTTTCGCAGCAAACGCAATTCAAAATATCAGCTCGCCGACCTGACCAGGAAACATCGAGCCGACTCACCACGAGGCGCTGTTCGCTGTACTACGTTTCGACCGTATGGCACGTTGTCGCTGCGCATTTCGCAAACCAGCGCTCGCTCTATATAGCTCAGCGGTTTCCTCCGGCCTTGAAAATGATGAGCTCCATAGACCAAACATTAGCCTTCCGATTTTGGGCGTCGTTTCATGAAGGTGAAGGCAAAGAACCCGATAGCACAAGCTGGGTACGATAGGTAGCACCTGAACCAAACAACGTCAACGTCGATGGATGCTACCGAACGTATGTTTCTTCGCTCGGCGCGGCCCCTGGTTCAGTCGTCGAGATAGCACGATGTACGTCGCCCAAAAGAAGTCAGAAAGGTATCACAACCTCGGGCAGATGAGCGACTCTAAGGCACAACTATTCCCGATCTTGTATGATCTACTGTAGCTCACGCCGCCGGAGGGGGGCCGTATAACCTGCATAATCTAGCACACATTTCCTGGGTTGGGCCTGCACCATGCAGATAGATCCAGCGCAACCTCTGGCAACGGCAGGTGAGGAACTAGATGATCTACAGTAGATACATAGATCATGATCTGTCGGAGGTGCGAAACTTTTCTGGTATACCCTTGTATCTCACCTGTGAACGCATGTCCACGCCCTCCCCGCCATCGCTGGGTTTGTCGCAAGTCACGCCGTCGCCAGCGACGCCCAAGTCCAGCACGATCCGGCAGAGGCCTAGTTCTCCCACATCCTGAGCGGGTGGCAGCCCAAAGCACGGCACAAACCACGGAATATGTTAGATGTATATCCTCAACAACGAGCACCATCCTGCGGCGAAGTACTATCGGTGGTTGTCGGGGGGGTTGACCATGCATCTATTCAACAGTACCGGTTCGCGGTCAAGGTTATGCGCGCTTCTTCCTCGGGGCCAGAACATCAAGGGCATCAAGATGGTGATGATAATGCTCTCATATTAGCTCACTTCCCTAAAGTCCTGCCTGTGATGATGAGGTCACAAAACAGGCTGTATCAAAAATGCTTATCGATGGGAGAAAACAAACAAGCCCGAAATAGTGCGCACGGCAGTATCATACCAGTCCGTAAGGGAAACGGTACTAACGAGCTGTGGTATACCATCCCGTATCACTTGCAACCGAACAATACCAGGACCAAAGGAACAACTATCAAGGCGCCGACGCCGGGGGAAACAGGGCAGATGCTCCCATGAGCCCCCGTTTCGCAACGCTGCCCGCGCAGTTTGTCCAGGGTTTACATAATCTTTGGCCACTGACAGGGGATGCGGCTATTCTTTTTCCCCCTTGCCACGCGCGAAATAAAGTCGATCTCAAGTGGCTCTCCAAGCGCTGCACTAATCATGGTCTTGAATGTCCACGATAGGTACGAAGAAAGTGTCCCCAACGCACAGTGACGGGGGGGGGCTTCGCAAGGTAGCCTCTTCTAGGGTCTGCCGCGAGGGATGCTGTATCGGGGAAGCTGTCGTTCCGACCACGGCACACTCCTAGCTCAGCGCGGCTGAAGACGCACGCTACGGTAGGGTGAACCTGCAAGTTTCTGATAATTCTCACTTGATTACAGTGTAGGAACTCTGCATATCACCCAAAAATGGGTGTAAGAGAAGTGGGCACTTAACCCCATGAGCAGTAGGTCAATATCGAAAAATAGTGCGAACACAAAAACGATACTAGGTATTGGGTAGCTTCTCGGCGCCCTTAAGGAGGAGCCCCGTCAGTGAGACATGCTACTTCTATCGTAAGTCACAGCGAAGATTCGTCTCCACAGCCACAAACTCACTGAAATCGCTGAGCCGAGAACTTACTCCCGTACACGGCCACAAGCTCTTCTCAATCTTATGGACGATATATGCAGATATATATATCAGTTGGGGGGGAGGTGCTCTAATCCCTCACCTCCAACCGGTTGAGTTGTAGGCGAAAAAGCGGCGTCCACGGCGCTGGGGGTGGACGCCCGTGCTCTTCCCTTTTCTTGTCGTAGTTTTGGCGTGGTTTAGCGACATGCGGGAGCAGGCCTTCGCTTATTGCCTGCCGGTAAAGCAAACGTTATGCTCGGTTTTGATGACCACCCGTGTTTACAGTGTTGCGATACGCGCTGCGAAAAAAAGTGTCAGGCAAATCGGGCCGTGTGGTACCATCGTCATGGTATGTCGGTCCTGCACAAGCGTCGCACGAAGGTGAAGAATAGCGAGGTGTTCACGCCTGCGGAGGAAAGGCGGTGCACGCGCGCGTAACGCCAGCCTCGCTAGCTTGATTTTCTGCTGTTCCTTGTCCTACTCGAGTGATGAGCTGTTCGGGGGTCGTACTCATGTCATGCACGGCCGCAGTCGTATGATTCCTCGTATCCCTACAATGCCGGGACGGAGCATATCGGCTTCTCACCGACCAGGCAGACATGGATTGCACCAAGCGCGGAGCGCCGCGAGGTGTTGGGAAAATCGCACAAGTATAAGCTGCATGGCAGGACGACTTGAATGGGCGGAAAAAATAGCTCTTCGTTTCTCCATCATGAAAGTTGAATCGATCGTCTTGCCTTGACGGTATCTTCCGCGATCACGACATATTGAAGGTAGGCGAACGTGTTAGTTGAGTTTCAACTACGGACTCCCACACGCCCACACTGAAATGTAAATATAGCCGTACCTGGTATCGCGTGTCCCAGATGAGGCACTGGCCGTCGCTTGCGATTGTGATAAACTGGTGCGTCTGATCGGTGATGTGCTCGTCCCCCAGGAGCTGACCCTTCGAGTTAACCTTGAGGCGAAAATCAAGTGCGACATGTTCTAGACAGATAGAGCGGAGGCTTGGAGATTGCAGGCCCCCGCGACGCGGACGAGGTAACACACAACCGATTTGACTGGGATTGCAAAGGATTGCATTTCCTGGCGTTTGTCAGGGAAAAGCGCTTCATGCAGGAAAGGGGGGATTGTGAGTGCTGCAACAGCTCAGTCCTGCAGGAGACAAGCAAATCAATCCCTGGTGTTTATAGTAATCTTGGTGTTCGCGCGTGTCTTCCTCAGCCCTCTACGAGCAAGCTAGTCGCAGTCGACCCATCTACACCAGTGAAAACGTTTCGGCGTGAACATCGCCGGCGCAGCCTTTGCTCGAGACCAGGTTGGCAACGAGTGAGCGTTGAACTACAGTATCATCTCTTGGTCGCATCATCACCGTGTCCACGCTGCTCGGTTCGCATCGGTATCCTACCAAATACCTGGTAGCTTCTCCCAAGTGCCAGCCACCAACACTGCTACTTACAGAACCACCCGAGCGAACACGTTTTCTTGTTGTAGCCTTCCTCTCGTCCGCGCATTCAACGCGATCGCGACAGCAAACGATGCAACGATGTATATGTAGCTGTTACCAGATTTATTAACACCCATTGGACGATGAGCAGGCATGTTTTACGACAGTACCACCCCCGAATCCCCTGTCCAGCCCCCCCTTGGTATGGCAAAGTGCGGATATTACAAGAGCATTGATTCCATGACGAACAGCAGTAAAGAGGCGTACGCAAGCGACACTTCCTCGACCACTTGTCGGTCGAACGCCTGAAAATCCCCAAGGTTCGCGGTTTATTGTGATGCCAACATTGATCATAGGCTCCGAAAGGCTAATATGTACCTGGTAGGGTTTAGAGTGACGTTTCTCGCCGAGCACAAATGGTCAGCTGTAACGTCTTAAATTTCGAAAATATATGCCTGAAGTTTCTTAACTTCCGAATTATTAACGCATGTCGCGTGCTGTAGCCGTACGGTTGAATTCCGCTGGGGGCTCGGAAGTGCCCAGGGTACCCCTCCTCACCTGAGTCGACGTAGGCAGCCATGCCAAGTCAGCCACGAGCCTGCGGTGGCTCATGTCGATGTGGCTCACCGCTAACGGCTGCACGGGGGGCAGCGCCGCCACAGGCTCGTCGTCGTCGCCGCCCGCCCCTGACCCCGGCTTCCCGATATGCCGCACGCTCTGCTTTCTTTTTTTCTGGTCAATCGCTGTCAAAGACTTTGATATGTCCCATACCAACACCTGCCCGTTGATTGCACCGCCTACAACAATCTGTTCACACCCAGATGCGGAGAGGGGGGGGTGACGCGCGTGGTCCACGATTAGTCAAGATCATGTTAGTTGTTGAAATTTCCATGACATGAGGAGGAGTAAAGGGCAGGGTAATGGTACTACAGCGCCGCGAAGGAGGTGACAACTACTGGCAAGCGCCGTAAACTGGATGCGATGAGCCGGTTCGTATGTGGGAGCGTGCACTTGGACGGTTGATGGCGGAGAAAATCGAGATTTCACATGGGTGATCACCTTATGCTTGAAAACGCCTACCAGGGTATACTGTGAGGAACCACGGAAACGACATTATGTTTCCCAGGGCAAGCCTCGTGCGCACAAGAGTGACGCTCTTTAGCAGCGCAAGAGAGTTGATGGGAGAGTGTCTTCACGCTCGATCCGAAAGCTCGCTCGGCTCCGCCGGGTAAGTGGGTGCAAGGGTGTGGGAGAAACTCACCCCAGGCATTGATGGGTTAAACCTGAAGCAGAAAATCTCGTGCGGGGTCTCCAGCTTGAGCATCGGATGGATAAGGTCCGCGAAATCCCACAGAAGCACGTACGAATTGTCCACCTGAGGTTCCATTCACACAAGCCGTGTGGTATACAACATCGGCAAGATTGGCAGTGCACGTATGGGAGATGAGTTGCTTAGATTGTTTCGCGGCGCATCAATTGAAGTGGTATCGATACGGCAAGGCACGCATACAGCCCACGGGGTGCAAAACACCGTTAAAACCTAACGGTTTACCCGCAACATCTTGCGGTCATGGGGCGCTTCACCAGCTCCAGACTGTTGGGTGTCGTCATGCCGCAAATTTGGTTATCTCACCTGGCCAGAGAGCTGCACCCTTTCGTCGAAGTTGACGTTCTTGACCGCCGACACAGCCACGCAGCCGTTACGCTTGGGGAGCCAGTCAATCGCCGCCATTACCTTCAGGCAAAGGGTCCCACAACGACATCGGCCATCAAGAACGACACAAAAATTACGCCATCACGAAAACATGGCATCCTCCGCCCCCTTAGTCTAGTCGCGCGGCGACGTTCGGCAGCAAGACTCAGCGGACAAGGGGGTCGATGTACCGACGCCAGTAGTATGATGTGCTGGCCTTCCTCTAGCGTTTTTTTTAATTTTTCCAGGGCGCAACAATCCTCATTTTGGCTCACCGCTATTTCATAATGTTCCTGTTGTAAACATGACACAACAATAACTGCAAGCAGCGTGTCCCCTCAGCATGGATGCAGTTCTGAAGAGTTACGAGTCACATATGCTATCCAAGACGAATATGCTCTTGCTAATATTGTGCAGTAGTGGTCGTCGACACCCACAAACACAGGGATATCATGTTCAAGCGCACGAGGGACGAGCGGTGGGGGCGACGGTTCCTTTCCTGTTTTCTGAGTCCGAACTGGCAGTTTCCACCCCATCAAGCGAAGGACAGACATACCCCCGACTTGCTTCGGGCACTATTATACAGCTGGGAAAAAACATACCGTACGAAGTATTCAAAGGGGCCGCCAATCATTCTTGGCAGCGTATATACGCGCATCGTCATGGATGTTATCGGCCATCCTCACCTTGTTTTTGGAGTGTATGAGGTCTGTGAATGTGCGCAGCTCCTTCAGTTCGTTCTCGTTCTCGTTGGCCTTGATTAAAAGAGAGTCGTCATCGCCGACCCCATGGAATGCGTCCTGCAGATGGAGAGCCCGTCAGCGAAAGCAACGAGAAGAATGTCAGAAAAAATACCAAGATTCCGGCATGCAATATTGATGCATGGGATGCGAAGCTAACCACCTTCCGGAGATCGCGTGTGCCTATGTTTTCTCCCAAACCCGCTTGCTCGCTTTTCTGTCTCTACTTTCCTCGATTGAGCGGTCGGTTACGAGCCCCTCACGAGAAACCAGTCCACTAACTGCGCGATGCCGGGTCCGAAATTGGTATAGATGGAAAGTCAGTCGGTATCCTGTGCCTCAAAGGAGCCAAACCAACGGCTAATAAGAAAGGTATCCGAACCTAACCACGAAAACATCGATGGTCATCAGTCAAAGTCCACCATCCAGCGATGGTACATATCTTACCAGGATCGGAGGTGCCCTCATCCGCGTGCTTGAAGAAAAACGCGACACCCATCATACGTTTGTTTTATATAGCTAACCATAGGTGTATTCTCGCCTGGAATATGTCGACCGTTTCGTTTTGCTGGAGGGATTGCTCCACTCCCGGTGCCATCTTGCGTAGAAATGACACCATGGCATCGCTGGACATTATCTTTGCCGCCTGGGAGTGTTGGATTGGACGGTGCAAGAAAGGACATATCGAGGGTGTTACTTTACCAATGGCGCGTCGACGTCATTGTGTAGGCTCGAGTGGTTAACGACCACCGAGAAACGTATGGACCACGCATTTTACTTTTTGTTTCTGTCTTTAGAGCTGTGTATTAGTATTTGCACTGCAAACCGGCATTTACACATATTACTGGCAGTCGCTGAAGGCAGCAGGAGTGCGTATCGTACAGTTATCCAACATCTCGGTATTACCAGGATTTTCGTTGTGTTCTACGCTTTCATAAATGATCGCAAAAACAAAACAACCCTGAAAACCAATAGCATTGTTATACGGCAATATTGAACGATGTCTAAAAAAATAATGGTGCCACTACACACCTGTCTGACCAAGTTAAAAGTACAGGTACCACTGGCAAGACTCCTTGTGGAAATGAAATGGCGTCGTCACCATTGACAGCGTACCTCTTTCGGCTCGCATTGCATTGTGGAGTACTGCACGGATACATTCACGCTGCGGAACCACGTGGTTTGAGACGAGGCAGGGCAGCTCTCGGCGGCGGCCTGACAAGGCGAGTCCATCAGTTTCCGATCAGGGTTTCCCGGGTCGTAGGCCGTAAAGCCAGTCGCCAGATACTTTCGGATGCCCACCTAAAGCAGGGGCGGGATGAGAGGCGAGGGTGAATCGTGTGAATATAGATCTTCCGGGTTGCATGTCCAAAACTAAATGAGAACGTTGGTGGTGAGTCCACTGTCTATAGCTCCGTTCATCTACCCGTGTATGCGCGAGACCACTGTCATGCCGTGTTTCTGCTGTTCTGGGGCGACGACACTATCCTGCTAACGGTTACTATCCAGTCACTCCCATGTGCGTAAGAAATGATAGGTGATGTTGCTGTGCTCACGAACCAGCACTGCGCACATATGCCCAGATGTCCTTCTTCTCTCTCGACCGTACGCTGCTATCGTCTACCTTGGCCATGTAGTCGTCCGTAAGCCATTCGCTCGCATCCCTGTCCACCAGGTTAGGCGGACAACCGAAGCTCCGCCTAGGGCGCGTCATGGACATCACCACAAGCGGCCGCTCAGGCTTTATCGTCAGACCTTCCACCTTGCGGACAGAACATGGCGTTGTCAAGTAGACAAGGTTTGTTGAACATCGTACGTGCCTCACGTCAGTATCAAACAAAGACGCGACGAGGCCATTTGTTGTGGGCGCGTCAAGGCCTATTGTTTCCCTACGACACTAGTTTTTGTGCAGGGGCGCGGCCTCCTAGCATATTGGGCGTCAACTCGTCGCGGGTAGAGATGCATGGCAGTCATGGCCTCCGTCTCGAAGTCCTCGCACCAGCACGTTGTTGGTGCATTGTTCGATGGATAGTGCGGCTGGTTTGTAGTCCTGAAAGTGAACACGATGCGTCTCTGGGATCCTCGTGGGATGTCCTAGATTGCTTCATATGAGAGAGGACCAGATGCCCTCCCTCTCACTCCGAGTCTCCACCACAACAAGAAACATCGACTTTACATACCTGTAGTTTCACGGCTGTTCTGAATCCCGCCTCCCTGCCAACAAACCCGTTCAACGAGTGGGGTCGACAGTGACTGTAACTTGGAAAGGGCAAAGTCCGTGGCGAGGGGAGACCCCAGGAGATCAATGTGACGAGGTCGGCGATAGTCAACGAACTCGAAAACATATATACATATATATGTTTGTGGTTCCTATGTTTGTGGTTCCTCCTCTTGCAGGCCTCGGGAAGATGGCCGGGGTTGCCCGGCGACGAGGGTACAGCAGCGGCTCGTGCAGCGCTGCCTCCGTGGCTTGCGCTGCTTTCATATTTTCTGGTAGTGGTCTCTATGTGTTGCGTTGCGTCCGCAATCATGCCTGTGTAATACTATATTTGAAGGAGATTCCGCGCTGCCTCATTGCGCGCAAAAAAACAAAACAGTCGTATCTTGCACAGATCTCGCTTTGCGCAAGAAAGGTGGGGACAATCTCCTTCAAAAGAACTTTTACGCGGGAATAATTGCGTACCCGATGGAATACATATAGGGACCATTGTCAGACAGTTCGGAAGCAGCACTAGCAACGAAGGCAGCGCAGCACGAGCCGGCTCTGCACCCTCATCGCCGGGAAATTCGGGACAACTTTCCGAGGCCTCCGAGAAGATAATCAATTGGTGGCCTCGAAGCTGGCCGAGGTTGTCCACCGGCAATGGTGCAGCAATGGCTCTTGCTACGTTGCCTCTCTGGATTGTGTTGCTTCTGGATTGTCTACAAGTGGACTTTATGTTTTCTGTTGCGATCATTCCCGCGTAAGAGTTGAATTGAAGGATATTATACGTGCGTCTTCAGTGCGCAAAGAACTTTCACTGCTCCACAAGATCCGCAACGAGATATATGCCAGCTACGATGGTGTTTGGAAACTCTGCGCACAACGAAGGCGCTCAGAACCTACTTCAATTCAACTCCCACGCGGGAATGATTGCGGACTCATCGAAAATGCCGTTGCGTCCGCAATCATTCCCGCGTGAGAGCTGAATTGAAGGAGATTCTCAAAACGTCGTACTTAGCACAGACCTCGCCGTACACAAGAAAGGTGCGCATACTCTCCTTTAAGTCTGACGCGGGAATGATTGCGGACGCAACGGGACACAAAAAGATAATTTCCAGACCACCCAGATCAACGGAAGCGGCGGAAGAAGGGCAACCGGAGCCGCTGCTGCACCATCATCGCTGGGAAACTCTGACAAACTTTCCGAGGCCCCCAAGAGGAGGAACACGTGGCGGCCTCAGAAAGTTAGCCGGGGTTGTCTGGTGGAGATGGTGTAGCAGCAGCTTCTGCTGCGCTGCCCCCGTGGCTTGCGTTGCTTCCAGGTTGTCTGGCAGTGGCCCCTATGCGTTTTATAGAGATCGTCCCCGTGTAAAGTTTATTTGAGGAAGATTGTGCGCGCCTTCACGGCGTTAAGAAGTTCAGTACTCCACAATATTCGCACCGAGATCTGTGCCAGCTACGACGTTTTTCGAAATTGCCGCGATCAACGTGGGCGCGCAGACTCTCCCTTAATTCAACTCTCACGCGGGAATGGTTGAGGGCGCAAATAAATTATCGGAAAAATTGTTCAAAACGTCGTACCTAGCATGTCACTGCGCGCAATGAAGGCGCGCAGAATCCCCTTCTGTTCAACTATTTCACAGGAATGATTGCGCACGAAACGAAATACAGAGGGACCACTGCCAGACAACCCTGAAGTAACGCAAGCTGCGGAGGCAGACCAGCAAGAGACGCTGCTGCAACAATACCGCCGGGGAACCCCGGCCAACTTCCCGAGGCTTCCAAGAGGAGGAGCAATTGGAGGCCTCGTGAAATTGCCGTGATTGCCCAGCGGTGATGGTGCAGCAGCGGCTCCTCCGTAGCTTGCGTTGTTTTGGGATTGTATGGCAGTGCCCCCAAGTTGTGCAGTTGCGTCCGCAATCATTCTGCGCAGGAGATGAATTGAAGGAATTATGCGCGCCTTCATTGCGCGCAGAGTTTGCAAAACAAGTTGCGCCTAGCACAGACCTTGCTGCGTGCAATAAAGGCCCGCAGAATCTCCTTCCGTTCAACTCGTACGGGATGATTGCGGACACAACGGAACACATAGGATGTCCAGTTGTGTCCGCAATCACTCCCGCGTAAGAGTTCAACTGAAGGGGACCCTGAGTACCTTCAGCGCGCGCAGAAGGATTCATTTTCCACAAGATCTGCAGCAAGACGTGTGCCAGGTACGACATTCCTTGGAAATTCTGCGCGCAACGAAGGCGCGCAGAATCTCCTTCAGTATAACTCTTACCCGGAGATGATTACGGACGCAACGGAATGCATAACACAAAACTACCAGATCATCCAAAAGCAACGCAAGCGATGCACCATTATCGCCGGGCAACCCTGGCCAACTTTCCTAGGCCTCGAAGAGGAGGAACAAATCGGAGGCCTCGATAAGTTGGCCGGGATTGCCTCGTGATGATGGTGCAGCAGCGACTCTCTGCTGCGCTGCCCCTGTGGCTTGCGTTACTGCGCTGCCTCCGTGGCTCGCGTTTCTTCCGGATCATCCGGCAGTGGTCCCTATGTGTTCTGTGGCGACCATTTCTGCGTAAGAATTTAATTGGAGGAGATTATGCGCTCCTTTAGTTTTCGCGCAGAAATTTCGGTACTCCACAACGTCCGCAGCGAGATCTGTGCCGGCTACCGACGTGTTTCCGAAATTCTGTGTGCCTTCGTTGAGCGCGGAATCTGCTCCAATCCGACTCGTACGCAGGGATGATTGCGGACGGAATGGTCAAGGATCCTTTTCCGTTCAGTCCGCGATCAAGCCCGCATAGGAGTTCAATTGAAGGAGATGCTGCGCACCTTCGTTGCGCGCAAATTTTACGAAACAAGTCGTACCTGGCACAGATCTCGCTGCGCGCAATGGAGGCGAGCATAATACCCTTCCGTTCAACTCGTACGCGGGGATGATTGCGAACACAACGAAACACGCGGGGTATCCCGTTGCGTCCGCGATCATTCCGCGTAGGAACTTATATTGATGGCGATTCTGCGCGTCTTCATTGCGCGCAGAACTAGCAAAACAAGTTATACCTGACACAAATCTCGCTGCGCGCGTTGAAGGCTGGCAGAATCTCGTTATTTTTACCTCGTACGCAGGGACGATTGCGGAAACAACGGAACACGTCGGGTGTTCTGCTGCCGCGTGTAATGAAGGCGCGCATAATCTCCTTCAATTCAACTCGTACGCAGGGATGATTGCGGACACAACGGAGCACGTAGAGCGTTCCGTTGCGTCCGGAATCATTCCGCGTAGAAGTTGAATTGACAGAGATTATGCACGCCTTCATTGCGCGCGGAGTTTCCAAAAACAAGTCGTAGCTGGCACAGATCTCGCTGCGCTCAATGAAGGCCCGTAGAAAATCCTTCAGTTCATCTCTTACGTGAGAGTATTGCGGGCGCAACGGAAATTAAGGCGCGCAGAATAGCTTTCAGTTCCAATCTTGCGAGGGAATGATCGCAGGCGCAACGGAGCAGATAGTGACCACTGCCAAACAAGGAGGAAGCAACGCAAGCCACGGGGGCCACGGAGGCAGCGTAGTAGGGGCCACTGCTGCACCATCATCGCCGGGCGGCCCCGGCCAACTTCCTGTGGCCTCCAAGAAAAAAATCAACCAACGCTGAACTCACAGCCCGATATATCGGGGTATGGCAGCATCTAGGAGAGGCCCGCCCGGAAGGAGAGGAGGTCTACCGAGCGACCCCAACCTAAAGTTTGTCGCTAGATTTAACGATAAATGCAATTACATTGAAATGACGCGTACCTCCCTCGCCGTGTCCGACGCGGTTTCCGATTCCCAGCCTCGAGCGATGAATGGCTTATCCTCGTACACGGGTTTGCGGTTAGCTTCTTCCTCCGCCAGCCGTGCCGCCTATCAAGTCGGCCACACGAAAATAAAGTCGCAGGGCGAGGGACAAACGTACATGGTAAAAATGAAGGGCGCCCTGGTGGTTGTGTTGAAGGCCAAATTCCAAAATCCCAAATGTAGCGATAGGCGCCAATCAAGCACTGCGGAGAACGCCAAAAGGTGCGTACAACAGCACAGGCGAGATATTTTGTTATTGTTGCTGTTCTCACATCAACTCTCAAATCAAGGAGTCCGTGGTCAGTTGCTGGGGCCCTAGCGAAATCCGAAACACCATAAATAAATCAACTATTCGGCTGGGAAGCACGACGCTTCCGACCTCGAAATACACGACACAAAGAAGGCGCACACAGAATGAAATCAATGTGCAGACTGAACACACATGGCCGCGGGTACCCACTCAACCACAGCGTAGAGTTCCCCCCGTTCCCACCACTAACCAAGTTGTGGCTGCTGACAACAGCGGCTGCTGTCTGGAGGTCCGCCTGCACCGTACGAAACGCACGGTAGTCGTGAACACAGAGAGAACACGCCTGCTGCGGTGCTGTCAGAGTGACGACTGACGGACATGCAGTGAAAAAATAGCAATCGAACCATAAACCACCATACAAATGTCAACCATCGCCATGTCTTCCCGGACTGTCTATCAAAAGGTGCAGCACATCTATGATACCACGTCCCTGACAAATGCGGGGATCATTCCTCATGAAGGGTATACAACTCGCCAACACTACAAAGACCAGTGACAGGTACATACTACCGCCTCGTAAAAACGAAATCAGAAAGAAACGATGACTGCTGCTCTCGTGATGATGTGCGCGCCGGTCATGGATCTCCGTGGGCCGTCCTGCTGCCGTTCTCCATGACCGCCTCATCGCATCGCCTTAGCCCAATCAATCCCCTCCTTCGCACGTGCTCTCGTTGCCACTCCCTTCCAGTCGGTTCCCCTTCTCCCCCGTCCCGAAAACTAAATAATCCTCGCACTTGCAGTTCTGATGTGAAAAAAAAAAATCTCGCGCAGCTCTTCCTCGCTTGTCGACGCTCTGCCTCCTTCCTCCCTCGTCGTCGAATCCAGCCTCCTACCGGCGCAATGGACTGCGTCGTAGTGTGGCCGGCGGTGGCGCCTGCCTCCGCGCACGAACATCCCGATTGAGCATTGCTGCTCTGCCGCTGCTGCCTAAAAACGACGCGCGAATGGTAGGTGTCCGTGCCTGACGCATCACCTACGACCCAACCCTACCTCGCGGCCACACGCAGCAGCAAAAAGGTATCACTCAATGAGAGTGACACCGGCCTGACACCCACCAAAAAAAACTACCCCACCCGCTATAAGCCTGGTAGTGCATGCCTCGCAGCATGCCTTGCCGAGAGAGCGAGGGGAACAGAGGAAGCATGAAGACTGATGTACAAGACCGTGGGAGTGGTTGTAGGCTGCTCCCTTTGAGTGCGCATCCGAATCGGCTCCTTGTTAATCGGCTTACTCGTATTGACTGTGCGAAGCGGGAATGTATTGATCCCGTACCGGAACGCACGTACCTAAATCCAGTTACAGTAGTTGCCCACGAAGTCAGGTTAGTTGCCTTGGGGGCACCATGCAGGGACTATTAATAGCGGCAGCTCAGATTTTCAATTTCAGCATGGCCATGAGTTCAATTCTACTTACTGCTCCTGTGGCTTTGCCCGTTTCGTGAGAACTACGCGTACGCAGTGTGATACGAATATCGAGTGGCGACAGGTTCACCTCTGCTTCCGCTTCTAGCCGCGCCTGCTCCTCCACCTCTCCTGCCTTCTGAAGGGCTAGTTGGGACTCGAAGGCTTCCGCTGTGTAGGTGAAGTACCACTGCTCCCCGTACACCTTGTTCGGGTCTCCAATCAGCAATACTTCTTCCGTTGGACAAGATTCTAGGTCGGCCTGGTCACAGAAGCACGGGCAGAGCAACGGCAAAATTCAAATTTCACAATTCTTGATGTGTACAAGCAGCAATAGACAACAGACGTAGCTACTGCTGTACGTTCTTACAAAAAAGACCGCTGTGTTCTGAAGTTCTGAATCATCGTGGTAGGCAAGGAATGTTTCTTATTTTTCATCCATTGTGCCTGCCTTACTTCTCCATCTCCCTCCCTTTCGTGACCCATATTCGGGGGCATGTAGCAGACGCCTCTCCCCCCTCTCGGCCACGGTGCGTGCCTTCATTTTTATCGTCAGAAGAGTTCAGAATTTTCCTCCCTCGCCGACTCCCGTCGAATTGTGCGTATATACGCAACCTGGTACGTTGCAGCACGTACAGCAGTACTCGTACGATGCTTTCTGCAAGATTTTGTTTTTGCACAAGAGAAAAGACAAAGGACCCACTCGGTTGGGCCCGAACTCGCGATATCGGCCCCACAGCAGCACTCGTACCTGGTAGTACTCACGACACCAGACCACCGGAGGCGCCGGCTATAGTACACGAACATATGTACGGGTAAGGCAAGCTGCAGCCGCTCCTCGGGGACATGCATGATCTTGAGTACGAGTACCAGGGATGTTTCCCATGTTCAACCACACCCTGTATAGCACATGAGAGGTGCGGTCTTATTATCTAGCTGGTATCGTCTAGGCAGAGCATGCAGCAGCCAGTACACTTATAGCAGATGCTGCGCTCATGGCATGGCTTCTCCCTCGCTGCGCTTTGGATAAACCTTCTACCCCCAGCAACCCAGGTCGCCAGTTGGCAGTGGCACTACAGGCTCAAGCCGTCGATCGGTATCCTCTGGATTCGGTATCCTCTGGATCCGTTAGGATCTTGACCTCGAGATCTTGGCGTTTACAGCAGCAGATACTGTTAAGTATCTACGACGAGTCCGTCAGAACTTGGCAGACTTTACCTTAAAATCGTTCCAATCGCACATGAAGCCAAACTTGCCGACTTCCTCCAGCAGACGTGTCCGACCCAGAAGGACAAACGGCTTGAGGGCTGTCATACTGCCAGCCTCCGCCCCGTCCTCCCGAAGCTGGTACAAATCGTAATTCTTCATCTGGATCCATATCGGCCGGCACCCTGGTGGTGGAGTTCCCTTTTCCTCCCCCATCCGACAGAGCCGACCGAGAAGGTCGTCGCTGTTCCGTCGGCCCCAATGATATTCTTAGCAGTCGTCTCGGCCCCCTCCTCCCTTCACGTTCCTGTCTCTTCTGGATGCGAGGAAGGACAAGGGGCTGGGGTTGCGAAACGGCTACGATCAACAATGCCTCGTAATTCTCTAGCAAATAAAAATCACTGATTTCTACTTTCGAGGTTCGAGGACAACCGTCATCAACAGTACCAACATCACTGCTCAGCGACAGCCCACGACGCACGAATTGCGCACTACGGCACCAGGAACTCAACGACAGCCTCCCTTGATGGGTGGGCTCTTTGTCAATGCCGCCAAGAAAAATGGCGGCACTCCAATCCGTTTCAAGTTCTTGGCCGTGCTGCGACCCTTCTTCACGTCGGTGAACAAGGACCGAAACAAAGCTTGGGGATGGCTCGGGCTTATGCTCGCCTTGCTTGTGCTGGAGAGCGGTGTGCTAGTTGCCTTCAGCTATACCCAGGTGAGACGACGGTGTCTAGTGTGTGCGCAGTTCTAGCAGCGAGGTCTGACTCGCGTGTACCCTTGGCGGTGGCATCGAGAAAGTACGCTTACGTACACGAGATGTTGAAATGATGTGATACGACGTGCTTCTGTGTGACTCATCCGCGTGCACCATATCGCTTTTCAGTGCGAAAAGCCCTGCCGTTCCTCCGGTCGGACGTCTTACTCGTACCATTTTGCTTGATCTCAGATCTCACGTCTCCTGTAGTTCGAGTATCTTGACCTTGATGTTTTGACAGCACCCGGCAAGATATTATTACATACTCCGAGTACCTGGTACCTGGTACCAGGTACGTGGTACTCTATAATCGATAGTCTCAGGTACCAGGTACCAGGTATAATAAAATCCATGTTTGCTGTCTTGCTGTGTTCCTTGTTGTCTGTACACGTGTACTCGTACAGCTTGTGCACATTAATAGACTCACGTACCTGGTAATAGATGTCTTTCTCCTCTGCGTGCTCGGTTGGTACATCCCTGGCATCTCAGAGCTCCCCCTTGGACACCGCCGCCTACTATTACCTGCCGGTCAGAGCCTTATTTCCTCTCTTCTTCTTTCGTTTGGTGTGCATATAGCTGTACCGCTCGAGTAAGTCAGCCACCCTGGTCGACGCGAAGTAAGAGATGCATAAGTTTACTAGTAATTGGTGGTAATGAGGCGCGACCTCGGTATTACCTGCAGTAGTCATATTTGCGATGCGTCATGCTGGGCGCATACGGATTATTTTGTACCAGGTATTGTGCAGAACTACCGAACACGAAGGAACATCTAACACGTACGTACTACTGCTTTGTACTACTGTACGCCGTCGTGGGTGCATAATAAATTTCGTAAATATGGTGTTTGCGAAGTTCCGATTATGGTTTGGTTTAGCCAATTTCCATTCTACCGATCCCAAAAAATAATCAACTTCCCAAAATCAGGACCCAAAATGGCCTCATATGGCCCATATCTTCACAAAAAAATCGGGTTGGGTTTGCCTTCTTGGGTTTCGATTAGGATCTTCACCTTATTGGCCAGGACAACCCGGAATCGCCCCGGACGAATGAAAACATCGTATTTGGCAAGAAATCATAATCGTTGACGTCAGGTTCTCATCGCACAGCGTACAGCAGCAGCCAGAAGGTGTGAGGCATGATACATGGGTTGCCTCTCACCACCAAGCTATCTAACCAAGCGCACGGCCCATTCGGCGAGTCCGTGTCAACGCGAAGCCCTCGTTGTGGCCGGCGAAGGCATACGGCCATATGATACGCGGCGGGGGGCTGGCAAGGTGCAGCTTCAACATCGTTGACGGCGCCGTGTGAGTTGTGGACTGCTGCTGAAGTTGTTACGCTGCTGTCCTGCTTGTTGTTACTGCGGCAACAAAGTAGCGGTACTCTGGGCTCTGGGGCGTGTTACCGCACCACAGGCACACCCACAGCACGCCTACGCACGCACTGCACAACAGGCCCCGGTCACATCGATTGACACTCTTCGCATGACTGTCATAGAGCACACAGAGCAGACACAAACGCAGCGAGCCACGAAGCAGCAGCAGCAGCAGGGAGCAGCATCTCGTGCGAAGCCGTTGGTGTTCCATTTTTCGTACTTTTATTTCGTTATTTGTCATTTGTTGCTGTATTCTAAATTCCTAGAATTTTATTTCCAGTTCAAAACCGAAATGATCGTTTAGGGTTCTCGCAAGCAGTTTCAAACCCGATTATGTTTTGGTTTGGTGAGTAGCCTGTGGTTCGCGACCAAACCATAATCGGTTCTTTCGCAAACACCCTAATGCTCTTGGCCTCTCCTGCTCTTGATATATGAAAAAATACGGGATTTGGTCGTGTGTGTTCTGGTTTCCACCTCGAAATCCGGCATAATAATTTGAAGACGAAAAATATGCACTGCTGTGAGACCTATGCCAATGGAAACGCGAACTTCAAAAGTTTTGGTTCAAATATATCGCTTTAAAAAAACAGCCGAAAATTTTCTCGTACCGCCGCTGTGGGAAAAAAGAGAAAAATGTTCGATTTTTTCTTTTTTTTTCCCCAACGGCTGCAGGCGGCGCAATTTGTGTTTTTCTGGTCGCAAATTGTCAACACGGTGATCGAAACCAGCTCGTGCGACGATCGACGCTCGATCTCGACATAGACTTAGCCCACGGTCAACCCACTCGGTATCTGGCAAGCCCAACGAGTATAGATGACGGCCTCGAAGATATCAGGTGGATCCATGGTCTAGGGGGCGAGAGCTTGCCGGCGGCGTCCTACGGTATCCTCCCAAACCTGAAAAACAGACTATTTTTTGCCATTCGAGACCGATGGAGAAGTTTTGTCTTTTGTTTTGTGCAAACCAGCGGCCGAATGTTTTTTTATCACACGCCTGGTCAGCTCCCGCCACGTGACACCGGCCATGGTGTGAAGACGGTGACCCTAGGGTGGGCCGGAGCCCCTAACGAGCGCACTCCGTTCAGAATCATGACGCAACCGTTGGTTTTGTTGATCGACGTCTGTCGAGGACTCGGAATCTCGCCGCTTCGAACCAAATATCGGCCTGAGTTTTTCTCAAGCCGATGTTGGCCCAACATCGGCCCCAGATTTGCTTTTTTTGGGCTTTTCCAAAAGTTAGGATTTTTTTTTTTTTTTAGGCCCATAGGAAGCGTGTTCTGATTTTTTTCGGCGGGTATCTTTGATATTCAAACTTTTTATTGCAACTTCGCTGTGCCATTGGCATAGGTCTGACCACATAACTTGTATCTGTCAGGGATTGAGGAATCGGCTCGGACACTGGTGCTGGATGTCGACGGGTATAGAAAGAGCCAAGAACACACAACACTTGACATGTTTTGTCCAGCATTGTTTTCTGGTTGAAATTCAGCACGATAATAATTTGAGGACGAAAAATCTGCATCTCACATGTTTTGTCCGACAGAAAGAGCTTATTTTTCGTAACAGGTGCCACCACAACTTTACTTGGACTCATGTACGTACGATATCTACAGCAGCAGTGCACCTCCCGCACCATAACAGCAGCAGCAGCAGTAGCAGTAGGACACACGAGGCCAGGGTCAGCGTCGCCGTACGCTCGGCTTGTCGGTCTAACCTTTGCACCCTTTGTACGCGTACATATACACATACGTAGTACGTACCCTGCACTCGTTTTTTTGTGTGTGTTTCCTGCTTCCCACCTCGAAAGTCGGCATAATATTTCGAGACGACAACACGAACATGTCATGTCCAATAAGAGCTTCTCGTAGCAGGTGCCACAACTACTACGGCTGCTGTGCAACATCTTCATCAAAGCTTCTCCAGCAGCAAAACAGCAGCAGCAGTAGCAGTAGGACCCACGAGGCCAGGGTCAGCGTCGCAGTACGCTCGGCTTGTGTCGGTTTAACCCTTGAGCCCTTTGTACACCGTACTCGATGTTGTGTGTGCGGTTCCTGATTCCACACACATAATTTGAAGACGAAAAATCTACAACCTGACATGACATACATGTACCCAACAGAGGTTCTCGTAGCAGGTGCCACCACTACTACTGACTGCTGTACAACATCTGCAGCAGATTTTCTCCTGCTTCTCCGTCCCCTCATCAGTAGGAGGGTAGACCTGACAATATCACCTGCAGCACATGGCCCGAACGTTGCTGTGGACAGACAGGCGAAGTCTGCCTATGACTACTACTACTCGTAGTTGGGTTTCGTTAGTTACTACGTAAAAATAACAAAGCCGTCGGCCTGCTGTGGACAGGCCCAGCCTGCCTGCTGTGGAGTGCTGCGGACAGGCTCAATCTGCCTGCTGTGGATAGGCCCAGTCTGCCTGCTGTGGACAGGCCCAGTCCGCCTGCTGTGGACAGGCATAGTCTGCCTGCTGTGGGCAGGCACAGTGTGCATGCTGTGGACAGGCACAGTCTGCCTGCTGTTGGCAGGCACAAAAAAAACGTTATGATTTTGCATTTTGAACACGGCCCAGCACAGACATGTGCCTACACACGTTGCCTCACCTAGCTCGACCAACTGTGAACGATTTTGCACCCCACCAGGACAGTGAAGTGGCTTGCGTGTGTGCGTGCACAGAGCCCGCGGGGACTGGATTTGGTGGCGTGTGCGTCGAGCGCGGGGGTGAAAGGTGGACTGTGAACGATTTTCCACCCCACCAGGACAATAAAGTGTCTTGCGTGTGTGCGTGCACAGAGCCCGCGGGGACTGGATTTGGTGGCGTGTGCGTCGAGCGCGGGGGTGAAACGTGGACCAAAAAAATGTTGAATCACACACACCAACCCACACACACACATACAGAAAAACTCAAAACAAGGCACCCTACCCTCGTATCCGAGCCGCTATGAAAAGGCTTTTTTTTCCTTGGTTAAAAACCAAGGAAAAAAAGGCTTGCTTCGCTCGCGCGCCTCATTATTAGAACACCAAACAGAGAAAAGAGAGTGACTGCTGTGGGCAATGTTTCCCAGCAACAAGTACGCAACATCCGTTATACCCCAAGACCCATATCTCTATAGGAAACCCGGGGATATCCCCCGGATGTCCCCTGGCGACCACAGCCCCCCCCCAAAGCGAACCCATAGGCCCAAAGGGACTTGGGGAAAACGATAAAAACGAGGACAGGGATAGCCGGGGAGACCATTGAAAGTACACAACTCGAAGAAGAAAACGAATAAACCACTATTAATAGGCAACATCGTCCGTTTTGGCCAAACCCTTACCATATGGCATTCATCCACAGTACATGGTGGTATCCAACACAACCACTTGATTTGATTTAAACTCAGACGAGAAACACTGCAAATTTGAACGAACTGTACCCAATTTCACTTTAAAACCTACACAGCAATATTTGTCGACGTCGTCTCATATCTCCTCATTTACCGTCGTACCAGGTATTATTTTTCTGACAGACCGGTCAGAAACATACCAGTTATCACACGCATATACACACATCCGTGCCCATACAAGAAACAGTACACTGAAAGGAAGCAATCTACCAGCTTCTTCCTGTTGCGGCCCGGACACTCTGCAGCTAGTTCGCCCATGACTTTTATCCCAGCACAAGAACCGATTTGATCGTCGACAAAGACTTCTTCACGTACATTTGCGCTTTGCCTTCGCGTTATTTGCCCTCGAAACCTCCTGCGTTATTAGTACATTTCCCTGGCCCAACACGAATGTGAACAACATAGTCTACGAGCTCGACCTCGAGCGATACCACAACAACTTCCGGTTCAGTATCCATCATCAGCAAAATAACGGGTTTAGAGGACGTAGCTTCCTTTTCAGGAGCGTCCCTTAACGAGTCAGAGATTCAACAACAGGAATATCAATCTCCGACATTTCATAGACCCCCACATCCCTTTGTGACAGCTCCTTAGAACCAGACACCGGTTCAGCAGAAGGAACGACGACAGGTTCATTCACATCAACCTTGGAGTCCTCACAAACACCCACGCCCCCCGTTGGTATATCAATCTCCGACATTTCACAGACACCCACATCCTTTTGGGACAGCTCCTTAGAAGCAGACACCGGCTCAGCAGAAGGAACGACGACAGGTTCGTTCACATCAATCTCGGAGTCCTCACAAACACCCACGCCCCCCGTTGCGGTTTCCTCATCAACAGATATCAGTGCAGCGGAAGGAATAACATCAGATGGGTTCGTAATGCAGCGGACGGCATTAATTGAACCGTGGGTGGAACCAGCCCCACAAGATCGGTGCTGATGGCTCCGAAGTCCAGACAAAGACGCTCCCCCAGTAGATGGCAGCAGTATTTGTCGTCGCTGTTGAAGCCCCTCGCCCCTCCACTGCTATTGGAGAATTAGGTGTCGTAATAGGTGATACGTTGATATTTGAAGGAACAGCCGAACACAGCTCCGTAACTCTGCTGACAGGATGCAACACAGCAGCACCACTTGGAGTGTCACCTGAAGTATGAGAGTATTCAGATAGAGCAAAACTGTCGCTGGTAGCACACAAAGGGCTAGGATTTCGGTAAGGCGGAAACCCTGAGATTCGAAACATCCCACAGGAGGACCCACCGATCTGGAACAATCATCGCGTGCGGAAGCAGGGTAGACATAACGTCAGAAAAAAACGCTCGCCTCCAACTCCCTGCTCTCGTTGGCTGGCCTGACGCTGAATAAGTCGACCTGTATATCCATCACGGTCCTGCTTTACTCCATCCCCACTCGATGGGAAGAAATGACACCTACAGGTAGTACTAACAGAAGACCTTTGCTGGTAGCCTCGACTCCCAGAATAAGGGTTGCCATGGTTATTCGTAGACAGACGTATGTACGAGTAACCGGTGTGTTCTCGGCCACTCCTTTGCTTCTCTTTCCGCCATCGAAAATAAATATATTGATTGAGAATATAGCTCGTCATTAACAAGCAACTGTGAAGTGCATGCTTGCCTGAAAACTACAGGTGATATCGCATCCAAGAATATCCTCGTGAAATGTTGTGCTGGTGCTGATTGCCAGGCGCCTCGAAAATCTCCTCCAACCATGAAAAAAACACTTATTCCAACCTCGGCAAAGAACTTGCACATGTCGTCAGATAGCGTGTCAACAAATCGTGCCATATCAGCCGCGTTTGTCGCAGCATCAATCTATTGAGCAATTGAGCAAAGCGATTCTTCCGCAGAGATAGCATCTAGCTTGCGCTTATGATATGCCTTAGCATGTAGGCAGTCCAGCAGGTCGTCATTGGAAATACGCGAAATTTCACCAGTATAGCCGGCCGCCATCGATAGCCGTTGCAGCAGAAATACTGGAATCTTATCTCGAATGGAACAATCTCTCAAGTCATCCTCCTTCGCAAGGGAATCGAGGAACAAACGAATATCGTCCACCTGACCACCAATAAGTTTGGGTAGTTTTCTCCCTCGGGAAGACAGGCCACGTACCACGGCTGTCCTAACCGCGTCGTGCTCGTAGTCGATATCATTTGAATCGCGGTTACATTTTGAAACGGCATTATTTCCGCCGAAAACACGACGACCCTCTGAATCTGTACGAAGAATCGATGAAGCTCCAGACTCGTACTCGTACATATGAGTACCTCGTGACGCACCACAAGCCCCTCGACCTTGGTCTGGACCAAACGACCGACCGACCGAACCTTGCCAGTGTTCCATATCCTAGTCCGCCACGCTAGGAATCCGAATGCGAAAGATTCGGAAAAGTCGTCTCACTGTTTAGTGCACCAACCCACGAAGATGTTGCTCCTCTCACCTAAAAGATCCTGTCGACAATTTTCCACCTACCAGTATATTTCAAGGGCCATTTTGTTGACAAATATTGCTGTAGTCGTACCTCGTACTCGTAGACGAAAAAATGATGCTCCAGCCAAAGCTGCTGCTCCAACCGCCGGCTGCTGCTCCCTCGAACCATCGATCGCCCGAACCGTCCACCACTCGTCCCGATGACAGACACCTCGCACCCAAATGTAGCCAGAGATCCCGAAGAAGATGATATTGGCTCTACCGACCTTTGTGGTAGATATAATTTGTGTAGCAGCAAGCAAAGCCAGCTCCACCTGAAGCATAGAGCTCCACCCGAATTCCACCCAAAAACCTTGAATACCACATGACCGAAGAAGAAGATACCCAACCCGATGATAGATCCAAATCCCGAAGAAGACCCGAAGAATATAGCCGAAGACCCAAAGACTCGCACTGTATATATATACCCAAGATGACCGAAATACCCTCACGGCCGATACCTGACCGAAAGATACCCATACCCAACCCTCAAACGCGAAATTTCCCGTACAACGACGGGTCTACCCTCGAATACTGCAGTATTGTGGTACGCCTCGGATGACCAACAAGCTCAGCTCGAGGCCAGCATATAGCTGTACCACTCGAGTAAGTCAGCCACCCTGGTCGACGCGAAGTAAGAGATGCGTAAGTTTATTAGAAGACCAAACAGAGTGACTGCTGTGGGCAATGTTTCCCAGCAACAAGGGCGCAATATCCGTTATACTCCAGGATCCATATCTCTATAGGAAACCCGGGGATGCCCCCCGGGTGTCCCGTGACGACCACAGGGCGAGCCCGTCGCTGTCGCGGGTGTCAGCGGGCGCCCGCGGGTAGAGGGGGGCGGTGGAAGGAACGCCGTTTTGGTGGCTAGGCGTAGCATGTCCATCGAGACATGAAGGAATCATGAATGGGGTCTGTGTGGCCTCCTGGTGTGGGGTTGAACATAATATGTACGAGTCTATAAGGGTCGTTTTGGTGTCCACAATAACACATTCAAGGGGTGCTCATTCTTGCGACCAAGCTGAAGTTCGCAGCGAAAGCTCTGCAGCCTGAGCACCAACATTGTCGAGCGGGCGAACGAGGGCCGCAGCATGCACCGGGTTTCACGCGAGGCGGGCGACGGAGCTCAATGTGGCAGAGAGAGCAAAGCTTTACCCGGACCGAATACGTGGCGAGGTGGTCGGGAGAGGGGCGGGCAGCGTACGAGGCTGAGAGAAGCTCTGCTGTTCGGTTTTGTTTTTCGACCGGCGCAAGGTGTTCCAATGAGGCGGGAAATAATTACATCAGAGGAGACGTGGATTTCTTTTTCTTTTTCAAATTTCGTTTTCATGTTAATCAGTTTGCGGTGCTGTGCCGTGCAGTGCTTTCTTTTTCGTACATACATGGGGCGTCCGGGTTGTTTTCCTGGATGGAGCATGGAGCTCTTGGTATTTGAAAATCGCCTGTTTGCACCGAATTGTTTAGACTGTCTGTTGCGTTCCATTCTTCCTCGTGAGTGAGCCTAGCGGATGGAACCGCCCGCTACGCAATAAAGCGGAGAGAAAGCCTCGCGACTTTTCTCACTGTTCTCGCTTCTACTACTGTTGTCGTCCATATTGTACATACGATATGTACCAGGTATGATGCAACCACTTCATGAAAAAGGAAACTTCAACAGCATCGTGCCGCACAACAACAGCAGCGCTCACATATATATCCGTCCAGTAGTACCAACTACCCGGTATAAATGCCACTGCCGTCCTTCGTGCTGAAAAGCCTTGAGTTACAATAGGTAACGTAACTACGTCGGCGGTTCATGGTGCGATGTTACGTTTGCCATCTTAAACCATTGCACGAGGTATCCAACAAGCCAAAAAAAAACTGTTCGCTGCCCTCCCTCCCTCCCTCCCTCCCTCCACCCCCGGATCGTGACACCCACGCCCCTCCACCAATCGCAGCGAGACTTCTCGACGGCCATGAGCAACAAAGACCAGGAGGGCTTCTACCGCGGCACCCGCCGCTATGTGTCCATCCTGCTCGCCGCCGCGCCCCTCTTCGCGCTCTCCAAGTTCGTCCAGGGGAAGCTCGGCTTGGACTGGCGACGCTGGCTGACCGAGCACTTATGCGGCCTATACTTCAGCAACCGTGCCTTTTACTCCCTCAAAATCGGGGATTTGTCGGTGGGCGACAAGCAGGACGAGGACGGCGCGGGCGGCGGTAGAAGCTGCAATGGGGAGGAGCAGCGAGGCGGGATCGACAACCCCGTCAGCGCCGTGAGTATGATAGTACAAGGCGCTTCGCTCCGCGGGCGGCCTACGCCGCCCGCTACGCTCGCTCAGGAAGGAAAAAAGTACATCAAATTATGCGAAGCGAACAGAGGTCCACGATTGATTTTAGTTTTTTTAAGGATCGTAATTGCAAACCGGCGACTTGATAATGCCAAGAGTCCCGCCGCCATGCTTCAGAAAAAAACAGCTCTGACGTCAGCTTGGATGCCACATATACGCTTCGCGTCGCGGATGTCGTACGTAAGTACATACACGCCAGGTAGGGTACTACTGTCTGTACTTATTTTCTTCTTTCGATATGCTCTATGTCTGTACTGTATGTGCGAAGAAAGCGAAAGCACAGCACGGCACAGCAGCAAGAACAATGAAAATGAAACCGAAAACTCGGAAAGGAAAAAAAATCCCCGTCCCCTCTCGTGTAATATTTTTCTGCCTGATTGGAACACCTTACACCCGGTCGAAAAGAAGAAAAGAAAGAATCGCACAGAAGAGCTTCTCTCTCAGCCTCGTACGCCGCCCGCCCCTCTCGCGACCACCTCGCTACCGATTCGGTCCGGGTAAAGCTTTTATCACTTCCTGCCACAATCAGCCCCGTCGCCCGCCCCGCGTGAAGCCCGGTGCTCACCGTGGCCGTCGTTCGCCAGCTCGATAACGTTGGTCTTCAAACTGCACACCTCCCTCTTTCAACTTCAGCGTGGTCGCAAAAATAAGCACCGCTTGAATATTATCTTGCCATCCCGAACGACCTTTATAAACTCGTACATACTCTATCAACAATCATAAATCGAAGCCAGACGAATCCCGTTCATGCATCCCTCGTGTCTCGAGGCACACGCGACGCCTAGGCACGAAAGCAGCGACCGCGCTCCTTGCAACCCCCCCTCTACCCGCCAGCACCCGCTGGCACCCGCGACGGTGCCGGGTCCTCCCGCGATGCCGTGCTCGGAGTACACGCACGCACACGAAACGAAAGAAGAAAAAAGGAAGAAATGACCGAGAAAACAAAGAACTGCTGGAAAGGTCCGGCAAGTAATGAAAGGAGGCGGTTTGGAAGTGGGAGCTCTGAGAGGCCAGGGATGCACCAACCGAGCACGCTCAGGGGTTGTGATCTAAGTATGTAGTTCTATATAGCGGCCGCTAGGGACTCACGCAGCAGAATGGTTGTAACTGTCGTCATGTGCGTGTTGGTACGGCGTATGGCGGACGCTTTAAGCAACTCGAACGGGGTTCTTATTTTTTCGGCGCCGTGTAATTAGGTGAAAAATTTAGCCGTAGGAGTATTTATGGTCGAGTTTTTTTCTTTGTATTTCGACCTTGCCTCGTACCCTGATGGCCCCCCCATTGGTTGACAGCCTGTGAGCTTGCAGCGGAAGGTATGAATTTCTCCTTCGCCATAAATAGAGATTTTCCCCTCCAATTTTTTACAGCAGCATTGTCCACCGCCGTTTGTTTGCGAGGCATTTTTTGGCTGTAAGAAAGTCCAAATCGATTCCCAAAATCCCAGATTAATTTGCGAGGTTCGATTGGTTTGGTGTTTTTTTCTCATTTCGAAACAACTGCAGTGGAGTGCTTAGCGTCAGAGTAGCCCGATCGGTGTTCCTGCGGCTTTTGCGCTTATGAGCCACAGCGACAGCAACAGCAGCAGCAGACAACTCAAGCGAATGTGGCAGCTCTCGTGCCCCCAACCGCTAAAACTCAGCTGCACCGTGCCCCTACTACCCATGCCTTCTCCGCAGCAAGCGGGTAAGGCTGGTATTGCCTTGCGTGTGGTGTTCAAGCGAGCTCGGTCGTTTTGAAAATACTATTCGATCTCATGCTTTTGTTGTGCTGTTGGCTGGAATTTAGGCTTGGTTGTTTTAGAGACCAATCTCACTCCGCTCACGGCTACGGCAGCTGCCGGGACCACGACTACTGAACAGCAGCAGCGTCGTGTTTCTACGAGGAGTACTCATGCCATCGCTGTACCAAGCGCGTAGGGCTTGTCTTGTCTTCTGTCTTGTGTCTGAGCCAGCTCGGTGGTTGCGTTAAAGCTGCTTCGAGCTCAAGGAATCTGCTGTGCTGTAGGGTACGAACGAACGCTGCTTAGAGAGGTCACTTCACGCCACTGACATTTGCACACCACTGCTCAGAAATAGCGGCGTCGTGTTTCTACTACTTGATGTCACCGCTGTACCAAGCGGGCAGGGGTTGCCTTGTCTTGTGTGTCGTGCTCCAGGCAGCTTGGTGCTTTCAAACCAGTTCGATATGTAGGTTTCGCGCACTCATGTTTCTCTTCCGCTGCTTGCTTTGGGAGGGGGGGCTTGCAAACAGCCTGTAACGCCGGGAGTTTGGGTGCGAGCGGCGGGGTTTTTAAATCCAGCAGACATTTTTGTTTCAGTTCTTGCGTGAAAATATAGGGGAAACCCTATATTATACCTCATAAAATTGCGCACCTGGTATAAATGAGTTGCAACGTTTACAATGCTTATTCCCAAGCATGGAGTTCGAATTTCGCGCTGTGCGTCCCCGCCGAGGAAAAGCTGTGACGGGGCATGGGGCATACGACTAACAAACAGCGCTGACGATCGGCGTAGTGGCAGCGTTGCGGTACCAATCTTGACCAGCGACTTCGCACCTGCACCCGTGATTGGTGATCGGCAACGAACTACTTGAAATCAGAATGGGGTCGTTTTGTCCAGTAGTGAAAGCCATGCTGCCAAGTGTTGTCTCGACGTTCACGTCAATTTTCGTGGAGGGGTGACTTACTGGCGTTAACGGACGCTCGCACCTATTTTGCTGGAAATTAGCCCTTGCCCTCATTGCCTGGACCTGCATACTTGCGGCTAGGTTGTTTCACGTGGGGGGGGGGCTGCATTCGTCAATGCAATGTTACATCCGTCCACGAACGTTGTGATGCAGCTGCTGCTGCCTCTAACTGCTGTTGCTACTGTTGTCGCGCTGTGTTGTTCCATATAGCTTGCACGGTGTTCTTCACGCTCTGAGTTGCCGACGTTCCCGCATGCGGCGTCAGGTTCCGGGAGATTGATCTAAATGTTGCTGTACTCCGATCCTCAGTAACCATTTTGTGTTCCGATATCGATAGGTGGACAACCCCGACCAGCGCATCGGAGAAGACATCTCCACGTTCACGACGAACTGCATCGCCGTGCTTGTGGTTTTCGTCGGAGCCGTGCTCAAGGTGGGATCTTTCGTCGGGGTTCTTCTGTCCATATCCCCGCGTCTAACCGTCTTCGTGCTGGTGTACTCGATAGTAGGCACTCTGAGCACGACCGCTATGTTTGGAGCTCGGCTGAAGCATCTCATCTTTGAGGGGGCTAAGAGGGAGGCCAATTTCAGGTGTGACGTGCATAGGCGCACTTCGTGCCCAATGGGGGAGATGGGCGGTGGTTTTCGTTTTTCATTGCGCGGCGTCGTAAATGCTTGCCTGGTACGCGATTTGCTAAGGCGAGCAGAAAGGTGCCTCGTGGAGGCGCTGAAGGATGCTGCTTTGTAGAAACCCCGATGCGGCCGTCCCTGGCATTTCAGTGAAGTGGTATCGGGTGGGATCGTTTGTTTTCTATCCTGAGTAATGGAATGCTTTGGCCGCTCGGTATTCTACTGCTGTAAGTGCCCAAACGCGACAAATATTTTCAAGACGGAACGTCAAAATCACTCTCGAATGACGGAGCTTGCCACCCCCCCCCCCCCCCCCCCCCTCATGAGCTGAGCTGTTCTGCCTCTTGCTGTTCCCGCGTTTCTTCGTTGCTTCGAATGGTACGACGCGGTGCGGTGCCTGTATGGTGTGTGCTTGTGGGGAATGCGACGGTTACAGATTCGGTTTGGTGCGCGTCCGTGAGCATGCTGAGGAAATCGCGTTCTACCGAGGGGAGAAGGGAGAGAGCGAGGGCGTGAAAGGTTTGCTGGAGAAGGTGAGGCGTCTACGCCACCCCGCCCGTTGGGCGCTGTGATTGGCGGTACTCCGCTGTAGAAAATGTATCTACCGTATGCCAAATGTAGCAGGTACAGTAAATATTGAATCGTAGTTGTAGGGTTGTCGATATTTTCAATATATTGTAGCAAATACTAGTAATAATGGCAATTTTATCATGCTGGCGGTACGGCCATGGATCCGCCCATGGCGCTAGCGCTGCGTTGCCCCTATTACTAGTAACACGTAGTCATAGTGTGCAGTGGTGTACCACTCTGTTTGCTGTGATGTAGGGAACACCGTTTTCCTCTCTTCGCGCTTCCGTAGCCGCCCCCAAGTCCCAAGCTCCGCCGCCAGGTCGCTATAAGTACATATTTTCACAATTTTTTCGAGAGGATTTTGACGTCGTCGCTTCTCGTGCACGGCTCAGGTGGTGAGCAACATCCACCTGAAGCTGTGGTGCGATGCTCAGCTCGCCGTGTTCTCCAACAGCTTCATGTGGCTGACGGCTGTCCTGCCTTATCTTGTCGTCGCCGAGCGCTACTTCGCTGGGGAGATAGAGTTTGGGGTCATCTCGCAGGTAAGCTCCTTTGCTTGACAGAAGTATAGTCGGCGGAAACTTCCCCCTTCCTTATTTTTCGTCTGAAGCCTTACAGCGGTACTGAAATGTTTTGTGATAATGTTGAACTCTGGAACTACGTGAACAGCCGGAATGAAAACTGCGCTCATCTTGTGGATTGCTGGTTTAAGCAGGCTTCCCGGACGACCGTGTTGCTCTCACGATGTTTATCGAGACTTGATGCGATTTTCACTTCTGGGAACCGTTTTCGCCAGCCATTATCCTTTGCCTTCGTCAGGTTGCTAGTTTTTCCTCTTGTGGAAAAGTAGCCCCCTAACCATCAGCTGATGACAGCTTCGTCTCGGCACACCGGCCGTGATGTGTAAAACCCTATTCGATGTTGACCGCAACCCCCAAGGTCTTTTTCTAAAGAGGCATGACATCAGCCACCGACGTACACTGTGTTGCCGCATCCGCTACCTACCGCCTCTTACCTGGCGCCCTCCCGATGTGTGCATAGACGGCGATGGCGTTTCGGGTTATCCAGGGGGCGCTGAGCGTGATCGTGACCCAGATCCGCACTCTGGCTAGCCTGGCCTCGGAGGTGGACCGGCTCCACTTTCTCCTGGTCTGCGTAGAGAGCATGGTGCCGGAGGTGAGGACGTCGTCGAGTCACGCCTTGTAGTGCAGCAGGACTTGCATGTCGTTGTACGCAGGCCGTTGTAAGAAGGGTGAAACCTTGGCCCCTCTTCAAACACGTATCCTACTTCAATTCCAAGCATTTTTTCCCCGAAGCGGGGGTGCAGAGTTAGACGGGTTCTTAATCCCTCTGCAATTGCTAGTATTACTAACTGCAACACACGTTTCGGGCACAAGCCGCTTGAATACAGAGGCGGTGTCGTCGTTGCAGGAGTAAAAGGGTTCACATGCGTTTTCGGCCTGCTATGGGCCGTCTGGCGAGAACCCTGTTTTTTTTTCATGTCATCAAGGGCATGATGTCTTTGAAGGACAACGCTGACCTTCCTCGTTACCCTTTACCTCCTCGCCCACTGTGCTTCTCTGCGGGCAGAAGCCCACCCTCGACAAAGTGGGAACTGCTGACGACGCAGGCGTCTCTGGCACCACACCAACGCCGGCCCCGGTCTCAGCCCTGGATGGTGACGATGGCTACGTGGCGGTGGCCTCCAACAACAGCGACGGATGCGGCGATAATGATGTGGACAGCATCGGCAATGAAGGGGAAGGGTGTGATGAGAACCTGCTGAGAGGAGGGGGGGCGGAAGGGGAGGGGGGGGGGGGCGGGGGCGGGAGTGAGCAGCGGTGGTGACAATGGCCGCATTACGACAACGGTGGTGGGAAGTCTCGCGCAGAACAAGGTTTTGATGGAAATGTGAGAGCTTTTATTTTCTTCTTGGTCGACGGCTTCGTCATTTGCACGACGCTGGCGACCTTCGAATTGAGGCTCTTGTGCTGAGGGTTGAGTTGGCTGTTGGAAGTCGAAGGCCTGTTCAGCGCTTCTGTAAAAGTCACGAGTTCAAGGCCGTGGGGACAGCCGTGCGTACATTCTGGGGTGGCTAGCTTGGTCCATTGGGTTGTTTAGCCCGAAATGGGTACGTACAACGATTCAGATGCCAGGGAGTGCGATAAGACTCTTAGGCGGTTTTTAGTCGTTGACGTTGTTAGCCAGATGGCTCGATGGTGCGACCACGCACCCCCCGTAGTCTTGCACACCCCCCTGTGGGGAGTAACCGTGGTGGTACCATTGGATTGATTTGTCACTGTCCTATAATACCCTGCCCTGTTTCACGTTCTTTGTCCGACGATCGTTGCTCTGACGGTGGGCCTTTTTCGTGCGCAACAGCAAGGACATGACACTGTTCACTCCAGATCGCAAGGAGACTATTTGCCGCGGGCTCTCCTTCCAAGTGTCGAGGAGGCAGTCTGTTCTTATCTTCGGCCCGTCTGGCTGCGGCAAGTCGTCACTGCTGAGGTGACACACGAGGTTGCTCCAAGAAGGCGTCAGACAGCCTGTGCCGTACAGTGCACAACGACTCCTTCAAACACGCCTGCTGTCAGTGTCAAGACGACGCAAACCGTGTGGACTGGCTTGCGTTGTTTCCCTGCATACTACGTGGCGACCGCTGTATAACTTGAAACAAGCGCCTATGAGAGAAGTTCGAACCTCAAAACACAGACCGAGGCATGGCCTGCTCCAGGCTGCTGTTGTTGACATCCGTCTCTGCGGGCAAGCGACCCTTCCCTTCCGCCGTATGCAAGCCACGCGTCTAAAGTCTAAAAATCCGCAGTGGTTGTTTGTAGCGCTCCTATCATGGGTCTCCGTCAACCGCGTATCGTACCCCCCGCGATGTTTTAGCCTACGTTGCTGCCTCTGCCGCTTGCCGTTACAGGGCAATATCTGGCCTTTGGACGGCGGGGAAAGGTTGCGTGCGGCGACAAGCAGACGACCAGACAATGTTCATACCCCAGGTCAGGTTCCCTTCCTCGCGGCGGCGTCGGCGAAGGTTTAGCGTCGCGATTGAATCGCAATCCTGGTACTTTCGGCAACATCTCGTTTGACAATTAACTACCGGTTCCATGGTGTTGGAGTGCGATCGAACTGTCTTACGGCGGAAGTAGGTCAGCGTGAGGCGAGCTTTGTTGCGCTCTCGGTGAGAAGAAAAGCCTTGTTTTTGTACGAAAGGGTGCCGTCTCCCGTAAACCTCGACCTGTCACGGTGCATATTGGTGCGCTGGCGTAGATAACGCGCTGGCGAAGAAGATGCGTACGCCACGACGGCCCAACGGTGAGTCGTGACGGTGGGGGCTAAACAAATGGTTTGTCTGCCCCAGCGAGGGTTTTGCGGAGAGAGGCGATCGTGCGCAGGCAGAAACCTTGAGACACGTCGCAGCAGCCTACTCTTCCCGTGCTGTGGCGTGCGAGACAAACAAGCCTCGCTGCCTGGCGAAACGACGAGGTAGATCTACGTGTAGAAGCCGATACCAAGACGCCAACGGAGGTGGTCGAAGTAGTCACGAGGGTGTTTGTGCGCCCTCCTCCTCCCCTCAAAACGAAGGCTCGCTGTCAGCAGACCGGAAAAGGCATGCACCTTAGCCCAGGACCCGGTGCCGCGTTTTTTTTTTTCACCACCTCCTTGGTCCGTCTGCCTCTGTGCTCTTCGTCTGTTGTATCGTCCTAGACCATCCAACTGGACATAGGACTGCTCCTTTTTTGTTTTGCTGTTAGCTCTTTGTCTCTACTCTCGTCTTGTCTTCTTGCCTTCCGTCTGGTCTTCTTGTGGCGTCCTTATGTTGGCCCATCAGCTGGACATATCATAGGACTGATCGTACCAGCAAACAGCAACCTTGCCCTCGGAACTCGGCCTGCGCCCTGGGCTCATGTTTGCTTCGTTTTCCTTTCTTTTCTTTTTTTATTTTCTTCTTTCTGTTTCCTTCGTGTTTTTCTTTGATTTTTCCCTTCTTTTTCGAGTGTACATATAATACCATGGATATGTTCCTGGTGTTATTTGGTTGCAAGTGGTACGGGATGGTGTACCACAGCTCGTTAGTACCGTTTCCCTTAAGGACTGGTATGATACTGCCGTTCGCACTATTTCGTACTTGTTGGTTGTCTCCCATCGAGATGCATTTTTGCTACAGCCTGTTTTGTGACCACAGGCAGCTTTTCAGGGAAATGAACTCATGTGATGACATCATCATCATAGGCAGAAACGTTACATACTACGGCGTGTACATCGCCAGTTAAAAATGAAAACTCTCAAGCCCTTCCCCCTCCCAACGCCCCCTTGCTCGACCGCGTTACAGAAACCGTACCTCCCGTTGGGATCGCTGCGAGCCCAGATGCTGTACCCCAGTACTGATGTGTTTCGTCAAAGCTCGGGATTCCTTGAGAGCGTCCTTGAGCAGGTTCAACTGGGGTATGTCTCCGCCCGCACCGGAGGCTTGGACACGACGAGGGATTGGCAGGACGAGCTAAGCTTGGGGGAGCAGCAGGTGGGAGGGCGGTAGTCAGCGCTGCCGTGCAAGCATAGGGGTGGAGCGTGCACCGGAGTAGGACCAGCAGTAGCAATGGCAGCTCGAACATTGGCAATAGCAACAGCAGTACCAACACCATTGTCAAAAGCAGTAGCGGTAGCAGTAGAAGTAGCAGTAGCAACGACAACAGCAACAACGATAGCAAGGCAAGGAAAGGAAAAATCCAGGCGGGGTCGGGCTTCTTTCGGCAGGCAGTGGTCGGAAGGCACCTACCCCGCATAGATGTTTGTACCCAAGTAACGCCTTGCTCTCGACGTTTTAGCGCACTTTGAAGCTTCCACTGTTACGGAGCTATTTTCCCGGCATGACTGAACTCGCCCTCCTCCTTGTACTGCATGTCATGCGTTTTGCCTTGGGGAGACCAGGTGTCCATTTGCTATGTTCCCTGTGACCCACGTGCACTCTTCTTCAGCTCTCATATACAGTGGTACCCCCACCCCCCCCCCTCGTATGAACGTATTCTGTGCGCAGCGTCTCGCGTTTTCCCGCCTGCTTACGAACATGCCTTCGACGGTGTTCCTGGACGAGGCGACGAGTGCTTTGGACGAGACCAACGAGGCCAAGTTGTACGCCTGGCTGAATGCGTCGGGGGTGGATGCGTTCGTGAGCGTCGGACACCGAGCTTCGCTGTTCAGGTGAGCGTCCCCCTGTGTCGATGCCGATTAGTAACTACCGACTGTAGTTGCACAAAGATGATATCGAAGCGCTGCTGTCGGTGTTCAACCCGTGCGTGCCTCTCCAAAATCATACATTGTCACTACTACTTGTCAATACATACCAAGTATATACAATTCTGATGTTGTTGGTGTTTCAGCAGTTTCACTACCGATATTTGTTTTCGACAAGACGCGGACGAGGCAAATATCAGTTCGGCAAACTCGCCATCAGCTCAGCAAAACCCTTTGATCTTGTAATGTTTCCGCGTGTTTACTCGTGTACTACTGCAGCTGCAGATTTGAGAAAACGGATTAGAAGGACAGTGATGGGGCGCGGATGTTTGCGTTTTTACCGCAATAAGCAATCGCCCCCTCTCCTCTCACCGCCCTTTTTTTGGCGTACCCTTTTGGTATATCTACCCTTCGCTTTCGCAGTTCATTAACCCGGCGCTTGTGAGTCGGATCTCTCATTGGGGCCTGTCCCTGTAACAAAAGTATATGATGCGAGGAAAAAGTAAATACTTTACCAGTTACCAGGGTTTGTACATCAACAACAACAACAAAAACGTATCACACGCTTGCTCCATATCCCCTCTGCTCTCTTCCCGCCGTATCCCTGTCGGCTGGTTGTCCTAAACGGTCCGCAGGTACCACACGCACGTGTTGAGGGGCCAGGGCGGCGGGCGGTGGTCCTTCCACACCATGCAGGAGTTCCTCGAAAGGCGTTACGCTCCCGCCATGCGGACGAATTGAATGGAACGCACGTAAGAGCGATGTAACCGTAGTATCTGCCGTACTGATAATGGAGTGGCGCTGGCGAGTGGCGCCGAGCGTGGGTAGAAGAGGGAGGCGGTACATGCGCGGCGACGTATTGCGGACTTCCCACCTCACGCCTTCGCGTTGTAAAAAACGGAATCCATTCTCAACATGCTGTATGAAAAACGGTGATGAGCATTTCACGTACAGAAAGCAAATTTATGTTCGCATATTTTAGGATCCTCGTGGAAATCTGGAGACGAACCGTGCCGTACGCAGGGTAATCGCCTCAACGAACCGGGACAAATTCCGTGCAGTACATCTGGCATTCAGTGCTGGCTTCTCTTGAAGTGCAAGGCAGATTCCCAGTATTTCAATGGATCCCAGTAGGCTCCCACGTCTCAGTGCAAAAGCATACCGGTACCATACAAGGTACCTGGCAGTTTTTTATCGGTGGCACAATATCCGCACCCTGTAAGCTCCGCTACCCATCACCAATATCGGCATTATTACGCCCACTACAGCAGTAGTAGGTGCATGCACTTATTCCGAAGACGACCCCCCATCATGGTCCACATTGGCGAAGGGCGCCCGTATCCCCTAGTAGCTGCTCTCTCGAGCTTTTGAGAAGAAAACACGTGGAACATTTCTTCAGGATGGGATCATGATTTTTGCAGTGGGCAAACGGTAACGGGTAACATAGCCCCTGTGGGACGTGATCAACCTGGTTATAGTGTTTAGGGGGAAAGTGTCGAGTCTAATCGACGGTTACAAAATCGGGCGCACGAACCAGCCCGAGTTGCTCGTGTAGATGTTGAATGTCCCGTAGTGTTGAAACCTCTTCAATGTAAGGAGATAGACGGCCCGCGTAGCATGAGGGTACCTTATCGGCACGTATACTGTAGCACCTTGTTCCTGCAAGGTTCCAGAAGGTTGATACTCGCCGCACTTCTGCTGTTTAGGGCGATTTGGGTCCTCAAAGGGTTCAGGGAAGTGAAAAGCGTTCCATACTCTCCAAAAGCAGGAGGCCAAACGCAGGAGGCGCGCAAATCGTCGATTTCGCGGCTGGCATTGAATTGAAATTTGCTCTATATTGGTAGTGTCGCTGTTGGCGACATTTCGTTTTTACCTTCACGTGTACAAAATGTATGCAGTACCATCGGGCACGGTCGCTTTCATGAATTTCACGCAGCGATTGGCGCGGGCGAGTCTCTAAAAACTCGAAACACTAATTTAGCAGCCCGGCGCGCAGCTGGGAAAAGGACGGGGCGAGGGGGGGGTGGGGGTGTACTCGATAGGAGAGATGTACTCGATCTCATGCATGGCCGTAGTCGTATGACCATAGACCCTCGCATCCCTGCAATGCCGGGACGGAGCATGTCGGGTTTTCACCGACCAGGCAGACATTGCTTGCACCAAGCGCGAAGCGCCGTGAGGTGTCTGGCGAGTCGCATGAAGGGTGAGCTGCATCCTACTAAGAACCGCTTTTGAGGCGGACTTGCATATGGACGACAGCTTCAATGAGTTGATTTAATTTCCGGTGTAGGCGTTTCCAGAGACAGCAATGGGAGTACTATGTAACTGCCTCTTGGGTGCCTTACCTTGAACGCTACGTGATACGATCAATTCCCTTGTGCGGAGTAAAGGTTCTTTACCTCGCACAAATGATCTAACTCGACAACCAGCTGTGGGCGACCGCCAAAAAAAAAAAAAAAAAAAACGGTACCCTGGTTGTCTAGCTCACGTACGTAGTGAGCGGCATGTTTTACAGTGTCGTTGCCAATCGACACCAACCCAACCTGTATAAAATAGGGGGGAGTCGGGGCGAGGGGGGGGGGCATTTGTTAATAATGTGGATTAGAAAGAGCGGTTTCTGAAAATTGTCTCACACAGACATATAACGGCGATTGCTCAGCTCCTGGAAGCTGATCCTGGGGAGGATTCGAACTATTTTGTAAGATTCTGAAGTCTGGGGGGCTCTCTGTAGCGGTTTCTGTGGCGGGAATCAGAGCTTGGATCTTCAGTAAGAGTAGGACTTGGACGTTAAAGTTGCAGTGTCGTGTCGGGTACACATCGTGCTCTTGGTCAACCAGGTGGGGTACGCATCGATATCATCAAACATGGTGCTCGTACGAATACAATACAGATCTCCCCCTGAAAAAAAGGAGCATGAAAGCGGAGTGGAAAAACACTGCTTGTGCACACCCCGTAACGAACGCCTCGTTGTCTCTGCAGCACCTCAACAACACTGGGTATCCTCCTCCGCGGGGAAGAGATGGGGGGTGGTCAGCATGTTGATGCACAAGGAGCAAGTGAATGCCGCCCATGTTCTTGGGAGTTTACTCTTTGGATTTCCCTCTTTTATGGGATCTTACTTCAATTATTCGTACTGGTTCCTCAACCTGGCAGCTGCCTCGATAGGCACGATCTAGCAGCATCTCGACCTCGGCGCTCATCGGATCGGTTCGAACCCTCCAGTAGTATTAGCCGAGTGTCCGGTAGGAAATTTCCAGGAGACTTTGACTCATATTTATAATGTCAGGAGGAAAATCGTGGTCCGCAGTTCGGAACATTAAAAAAAAAACAAAAGCGATGCAACCGCGTGCCTGGCCCTGGTTGGCGCCAGGGGTATAGGGGTTGGGTTGGATTTGCGCCTGTACCTTGATCCCACCAGGAAGTGATTCCTAGCCCGCCATACCGAGCAGCCCTACCCCTGAAAGATCTTACCGGGAACGTCGAAAATAGTCCTCGTTCTTGCGTATCATATCCACGAAAAAAAACTCTTAGGAAACAGTGCGCGGTCTCTGTCATCCCGCGCTCAGTCTGTAAGATACAACTAAAAAACAAATACCAGGTTCATGGCCTCCTAAAAGGGCTTGCTTGTGAAAAAACATACCACGCCGTTGTCAACTCTGCCCCGCTATTAGTACGCACGTTGACTGTCCGCGTACGCATTGCCTTGACTGCATGCGCGAGGCTCAGATGGACGACTGTAAAGCAACACGGCCGTCATCCCGCAGCCCTTTAGCACTACAGTAGTCTCTCTGACTGTATAGGAATGGCCGTACATATGCGCATGCAAGTGCACACCGCCATCTTGCAGCAAGCGTCTTGGGTCAAGACAGACCGCTTGACACTCAAGAGAAGTAGGCCTGTAGAAATGAAACTACGACAAAAGCGTGTTTCGTCTTTTGCATGCCAAATACGCCTTGCCAGGTACAATTTACAGAGGTACGAGTACAGCTAAATATACCACTTTAGATAAATACCTGGGTACACGATAAAAAAAAACACAACATTCGTTCCTTCTAGCCTACATATACGAAAGGTACAAAACTTACGTGCAATTCGGAACAGTCGAAACATGAAAAAATGACATTGTCAATGAAACATAACATCAACCGCCGACGTAAAGTCAGCCAAATGTATGATTCTGTCGGTGAATATAAGGAATGTTTAGGTATGCATAATAACATCTACCAGGTAACAGTTCCTTATCTTTACGGGCAGAATACTAGGTTTTTCCGCCGCTCGCCCATATCTACCTGGCATAACCATACACTTCTTAAATAGTACCTGGTGCCAGGATAGAAAAAGCGGTGTTTTACTGACGGAACCAACGGCGTCGACCGGGGCGGAAGACCAATGCCCCCTTTGTCGACGGAAACTCCCCAGCCACCGAAATTCAGCAAAACCACCCATCTATTCGGACTCGATCTATTTGCAACTGCACCCTGCACAAAACGCGGTTCACGATGTGGGTCTTATTGGTCAAGGCGGGCCACCCGGTGTCTTTTCGGGAAAGCGCCACCAAAACACGCGACGCAGCCGCATGACTGCCCCTGCCGACCTCGAGCCCCCCAAAGGGCTGGGGTTCGGGTTAGGGTGAGGGACAGGCCGGGTCGGGTTGGTCTGGGTCCACGTGCAAGGTTGAAATAGACGACAAACGTCCTGCACAAAAGTTTTGTGTAGGATGCAGCTGCAGATAGCGCACGCCATCTATATTCGACTCTGCCAGAAAACTCCAAGCAAAACCCGTCGAGCTGAACAGACCCATGGTATCGATACTCGTAGTATCGATTAGTGGCGGACAGCGGCCACGTAAAATCTTGTTACACGATATGCACATGCCAACCAAGAAGACGCGTAAGGTCATGCATCGTGACCTGCCATCAGGACAGGTCCGTTACACAACAGGTCCGTTGGTTGATTTACGCGTCACCCGCCACATACATGGAAAGCCCCGCTGGGTCTCCGCTCGAGAGGCCCGATAAATACAAAACTCCGCCTCCGCGCGTAGCCGTGGGGTCCCCTATAAGGGCCACGGCGGACTTTTCTTTGAAGGGGCCCTACGGCAAAGTTCTACGGCACCTGCTTGCCTACCCGACATCGACTGTAAGTCCAAGCCACCGGTCACCCTCCGATAAGACCAGCCCTTCTACATTTGGGAAATTTGGCCCTGAAAGCTCCACAGACGGATGGAGGCTTCCATATTGCCGACGCCGACGACCAAATACTAAAATCATGTCACCTTGGTACATGGGAAGGCGAAAAAAAGGACCAATCCATGCGCGAGGATACCTAAGCAGGGCGTGCCCAAAAGCTCAACCCGACCCTCTCACCCACCGTCCCTGCAGCCACCTCTCACAGACCCCATCCCGGCGTCCAACACCGGCGAGCCAACCTCCCATGCTTCTACAAATTAGCACCATCAGCGACGGCAGCAGTAGCGCCAACAGCAGCAGCAGCAGCAGCGAAGCAGAATGCAAGGGAGAGCTGCTCGATCCCTCCACCCAACAAATTCCGTCGGCGCCGACATCTCCAGGCCTGGTGGGAGATGTATGACAGCCGCATCGCTAGATAGGGGTAGATCGCACGAACGACCCCAAGTTCCACCGACAGCCCTGTCATGAAGGTAGTGGCGGACGTATTGCCCGACTGCGCTGACGCAAGAACAACGCCTCAACCCCGTGTCACCGATTCTCGATTTCCTAAAGAACCCAAAATCGAAGGCAACCACCTGCGATCAAAGTACGTTTGATAAACCGTTCCTGGGACTTGGCAAGCGACCCACCATTCCTATCATGCACGCTCAAAATGCGCTATCTGTCACAGCTTAAAAAACGCAACCAACAAAAATACAATAAAAGCCACAAAAACACATGCCCGAAGATAAACGACAGAAAACGACACCTACCTGGTGGCGCGCTAAAGACTACAGGTGCTGGCGAGTCAGTAGCCCTCGGCGCCACCGCCGGCTCCACAGAAGCGCCACACTCGAGGCTCCCGTCAACGAAATGCCTGCGCATGCCAGGAAAACTTGGCCACTCTGGTTGAGCCTGGTCAGGCAAAGCATGCTCGCGAATGAGCCTAGCCCGAAGGCCAGGAAGACCAGCCCGAAGTTCGATCCCGCCGTGATGATGCCGAAAAACTCAGCGGTAAGGGTGGGGTAGATGGCGAAGTTGCTGCCGTACCTGCAAAGTTTGTCCGGACCACAGGGCAGCATGGGGTAACGCGTCATACGTACAGCAGCAGTATGGACTACTCTACTACCAGCATCAGCGTGAACAGCAGGAAGGACGACAACACACACCAGTTACTACTGCTACCACTACTACCGTTGCTGCTACCATCGCTACTATTGTTCAAGTAGAGCGAAATACGTGAGTCGCAACAGACCGATGGAAAGATACGCCACAAAACGGTTGCGTGAGGCGGTCTCGCCCCCCCGATAGTGCACTCGCTCCCAATCGAACCTGCCAAACATATGCTGAAGGAAGGGGCGGGACTTACAGCAGGTGCACGACACAGACGGTGGCGAAGAAAGAGGTTCTGGTTGCCTCTATCAGGCCCAGGCCAAGCAGCACACAGGTCATGGTCACGGACATGACGACCAGGGTGGGGAAGCACCCGAACCTGGCGAGCAGGCAAGCGAAAGAAAACCAATTCGGGAGCAGCAGGGGCGGCAGGAGGCGTGTCGGTCGTTTTCGTGTTGCAGAAACTAAAACCGAAAACGGAACACCGAAACGGATCACCGAAAACGGAAAATCGATAACGGCAAATCGAAAAAAGGCGAAACGGAAAACAGAAAACGGAACACCAAAAACGGAACCGAAAAAAAAGAAAACGGAAAACAGGTATCGGAAAGTGGAAAGCGGAAAACGGAATACGGTGATGTCGCAGAAGGCTGACTACGTTTCGTCTTCTTGCCTAACATCCAACATTGGCCACGGGATTGTTTTGATCGCGTCCGCCGTCTATGGTCGTTCTACAACAGTAATACGAGTACTCTATAGCCGCAGAAAAAAACAGCCCGATAAAACTGCCATGAATCGAACCGAGCCCGGCCGAAACAAGGCCGAGTCTAGCGAGGAAATATCATTAAAAATGCTCGTCGCACCTTTGCTGTCGATATGAAACCCATATAAGATGCGTCGCAGGTGCTAAATCTTTGAGAGGCGTGTGTTTCCCGGTGTCTATCCCGGGTACGCTATAACCCTCACATACTACCACAAAAACGATTCGACTTTATCTCCAAAGGGTTTAATCCTCGTAACGTGGATGCAGTTCTGAAGTGAATACCCGGCTCGACAAACGAGGATGATGATACCACTGGGCACGGCCGACGTCGACAACCCTCTAACCTGTCCACCGACAGGCCGCCGACAATGCGACCGGAAGCGTTACAAAGAGACGCGACGCTGCCCAATATGCTGAGAAACCGGTCTCCGCCGGTGAAGCTCTGCTGTGCAATGCGCTTGTAGCTGCCTGCACAGCGTTTAAGTAATTAGAAAATGACGACAAGCGGCGGCTCAGAGAATGAAAGAGCGCCAAAGACTTTACAGGAATAAAAGAGGTCGGCAAAGGACGGGAACGCACGGATAAACGGATACAGTATATTTATGAAAAGGGAAGGGAAGGGAAGGGAAGGGAAGGGAAGGGAAGGGAAGGGAAAACCTGTATGTATGCGGCAGGGATCATCGCAACATGTTTCGCATAATTCTCGAACTGTATGAAAAATTGTTCAACCACAGCACTCAAAACTCAAAAACGCCCCGTTCTCGTCTCAGCGACAAAAATCGTTTACCCTCACTGAACTCATGACACCGTTCGAGCTCATTCGAAGAGAGGCCGCCCAAACAACATCAGTGGCCAACAAGGCAATTCACCTGCAATATACAACCCCGACACGCTGGTCAACAGCATGCTCAAGGCAAGGTGGTAATAATCCCACTCTCCCAGAAGCTCTAAGACTTTAAACTGTCGCTGAGAGGTCGCCCCCCCGCCTTCGCCCTGCTGCACGTGCGCGACACCTTGTGAGCGCGTGCAACCATCGTCGACCAGTTCAATCGCGCTCTTGGTGGGGCTTCCTATGTCCGTGTCAGCTTGCTCCTGCAGAATCCCAGATCCCTGCATCTCAGAAGCAGGAGGAAGAGAGGGATGAGGAAGAAGACTCGCGACCGTGCGTGTGGCGAGACCCTTGTGGCCAATCTGCCACCCCTCTGCGACAGCCCCAGCCTCTACCGACTCTCCGCGGACTGCGCCGACGATATGTCTTCGGGGCGTGCTGCTTTGCCCCTGCGGTTCAGTGCTGTCCTCGCAACGGTCTTGGTGGACGGTTTTCCCATGGCAGGCAAAGACGCCTCCGGAGGCGCTCACGATTTCGTCGCTGTCGCTACTGCCATCAGACGCCAATTTCGAATAAGCGCTCGCAGCCCCTAATGCGAAAAGCGGGGGCCGAAAATCGTGCGAGTAAACGTGGAAGCCTCGGCTGAAAAAGGAGTATTCGGTGCCGCCGCCCGAACGATTGCGACCGGCGTATCATGTGTAGGGAATATATATAAAACACACGCATAGATTCGGCAAAAACAAAAAAAAAACACGTACAACACCTCCCCGACGTAAAGCGCGTTTGGAGCACGCCAACAGACTTGACTCATCGTTTTACGCTTCCTCCTCCTCCTTGTGCTCTTCGACTCGATTCAGCGCGACAACACCGCCCCCCCTCTCCACTGCATTCCAAGGAAAAATGGTCCCGTCGCTTGGAGCACCCCCCGCGGCGTACCATGCTAACGGCAACAAAACATGCCGTGGTACTTAACCAACTGCACAATCGCCTCCGACGTGAGCGAGCAACCGTTCAAACAGGCGGCATCGACACGCCTACGCTGGCGAATCAGCGCTGGCCTGCCCGGGGCTTAGAAACGTTTCCTTGGAGGCAGAGACACCAATTAATCGACCGTCACAGGAGAGACAGGCTACTTTATCGCGAAGGGGCGGAGCGAGATTCCAGAGGTAAAGTCCCTGCCGAGAAATTAGTGTCTGCGCTTACTCCTTGCTTCGTAACCGCGCCAAGAGGAGAAATGAAGGGGAGCACCACACTTTTGCAATCAGGATCCTGCCTAGGATGGAAGGGGAACACGAGAAAACGAGTCGCCTCTGAATTACAGTACGTCTACGGTAGCCATCTGCGATAATACAGTAGGTTTACTGTTGTACTATCAACACTACAGTAGGTCGACTTGCAGTGCCATCTACAGTGCATCCGGTCTACTGTGGTACCATCCGCAAAAGTGCAGTATGTCCACTGATAACCATTCACAGCAGCAGTGCAGTAGGCCTAATATAGTACCATCTACAGCACAAGAGTTGTACCTACAGTACGAAATTGAAGACAGCAGAAAACCTGTCGGAGGCCTCGAGAGGCCGCCGCTCCAAAAAACAAGCGGCAAAGATCTGCGCGCACTGCGACAGAGGCGAGCCCGTTGCGGCAAGCCATGACGATTCTTCCCCGAACGCCGGCGCGAGATAGCGAATAGTTCCTCAAGTCTGTCTCACTGACCTTGGGCGAGGCTTCCCAGCGGGGGTGGCGATATCATCGAAGACCCAACCATGCCCAGAAACAAGTAGCAAGTGCCCAGGGCGATAAACATGAGCGGTACCCGACCCGCAACCTCCTGCCAGAGTAATACGACGGGAATACGGTTAGCTCAACCCGGTGTCCCAAAGCGAGTGACCTCGCGGAGTCGCAATGAAACGTTGCGATAAGAGGTGCGGCGCCATCCGCGAAATGGGGGGAGGGGGGACGTTACAGAACACCCATCGAATACTAGAGATCTTCATGGCGCCGGAGCAGAAGCGGCCGTCTGCGCGTTGCCTCTGCTGTGCTCCCTTTAGCGCCATGTGGCCCATGCCACGACGGTAACCCTTGGGAGGTTTGAAGGGCTACCGTGCAACCGACGGCATGGGAGACGCGAGGCCCGACGACCCACGCAGGCACCACCTCACCCGCACCTTTCGAACCCGCGCCGACCCTCGACCTGCTTAATGAGGCCCAACATTCAACAGGGAGTCACAGTACACAAGTACAGGTACTTGACCAAACCTAGAATTTTGGGATAACATGCCCTGAGGTGCAGGTACTGGCGAAGAAATGGGCGCGCTGGCAGTATACTCGATACTGTGACGACCTGTGCAATATCCACCGTAAATTTATCGGGAAAGTACCGGCTTCGTTTGGTGAGGTGCTCAAGCAGTCAATGAACAGCCTTGCTTGCCGGCATTATAAAAACAAATGCGGCAACTGGAACAGCAAGCACTACAAAGGTAGTACCTGGTAGCACGTAAGAGTGTCTCGGGATTGACGACAGCGCCCCGTTCGCCCAAGAATGATCGCGGTTCGTACCACTTGTGGGCCTAGCGATTGACATACCCACGAAATCGAGTGCCGCCGAACTATAGCTCACCCCCAAACAAATCTACCGCTATCCGACGTGAAATCACCGAGACTGTTGCCGCGCCTTAGACGGTTCGGACAACCGCTGCCAAAACCACCCAGCCTCGACTTGGCACACAAAGAAAGCGAGCGCCTGGCACAGCAGAGCATTGCTATCTTATTTACCTTCCCGTAGTACCCAGTCTTGGGGTCGGGGCTTGCGTTGCCTGGGTTCACTACCGCTGTCGCCACCATATCGAACACGGCGGCCCCGGCGCCGAAGCCCGCCACGATGAAGCCCGACACCATGCCCTTGCGGTCGGGCATCCACGCGTATCCGCACACGAGCGGGCACGTGTATCTGGGGGTTCCAACAGCAAGAGGTGTGTCGGTATAAGAGGTGCCGAGGAGAAAAAAGCGTTGCTGTAGGTGGGGGTTCGAGAGGAAACAGGCGTGCCGAAATGCATTCAATAAAATGCGTCCTGAAGCTCTTGCCTTTTCAAAAGCCTATCGGGGGAGGGCTGTGACACACATGTTTTTAGTTCTCGTTCATAGGTCAACTACGCTCCGGTTTCGGAGCAGCACCCGCTGCCCCCGCCCGCGATCGACAACTCCAAAAATAACTATTTGTTCTCCCTGAACGATTACCTCGCGTGCTGCAGCACGCGCCGGGTTCGTTTCGTGACGGACGAAAACAGTCAACTAACAACCTTTGGCTTGTCAGCATGGGGAGAATAGCGCGGCAAGTCACGCAGCAAGCAATGAAGTAGCAGTAGTTCAAGTCTAGAGGGTTTTCTTTATCGGCTTACGCACCTCTGACATTTACCGTCTCCCACGCGCGCGGTAAAGCCCTGTGCTGTCAACCACCACGATATCTTACGATGCAGAAAACTATGGGGGATGACCCTATGCTTTTGCCATCATAGTATGCAGAAAACGCCGAAGGACGAAGTTTATCCCTCCTCCTCTAACAACAAATGTATAACCACCGACGAACGCCCGACCAAAACAATGGGTTCTACACGCTTCCATCGGCGTTAAGCTCTCAATGCAGTTCGTGCCTAATCACAATATTTTGCTCACGCCGTTGCAATGCCGACGCCAAACATTGCGTACAGCACCGACAGCTCCGCCACCGTCTTGGCTCGAGAACAGCCCAGCGTTGATAAAGCCACCAAGGTTACGCCGACCATTGCGCATCGGCGAAACCCTACGCGGAACTGAAGCAAGCCGACTAGCGGGGAGGCGACCGAATGCCCCAGGCTAACACAAGCGTAGACCATCGTAGTCTCCTGCGTTGTCACCGAGGCGTCGTACAACCTGCAAAAAAGCGGTTACACGGGCGGGAATTCCGGCGTATGAAAGAGGAAGGCGTGAGATACGTCCAGGATATAGGTAGGATGAATGATGGGCGCTGTAGCGTTGCGTTGCCCGGCACCATCCATGTATTCAAGCCAGCCCCGAGACTGCCTCACGCAAGCCATTTGCTCGCCCAAAAATGTTTGCGACCTTCGATACGTGATGTTTCTCCATACGGTACCCTACTTGAGCGCTTCCTTCCGCCAGAACCGCCTCTTTCGTAGCCGAGGCGACGGGTTCACCGGGGATATGTTCCCTCCGCCCTCCCTGTTTCTCGATCCGACATCTTCGCCCGACAGCTATGTAAAACGAAGGGTCGCGCTGACATTCGCATCGTACAAACGTTGCCATATTTGCACAGCAGAATAGAGTAAGATCGTATGCCATCTTTGGAACGGCGGTAGCTTCCGTTCCGTGCCGTGGCGACGCAGCCTTCTTGTCTCAATCAGAGGAGCAACAAGTCTTAATGGTACTCGTACATTCTGCTGTAGAAGGAAAGTGTGCGTCGACACCTAGAGATGGATCCATAGGTTCGCGAAACTGCCCTTCGAGTCAGTAAGGCCGTTTTCGACACTAAATGACAGAGCTACAGCAAGAATAGCAAGACAACAAGAGGGGGCAGCGATTAAATATTAGATATTTGGACACGGATCACCAGAGGGGGCAGCGGAAACATGTAATAGATGTGGGACACAAAACGCCTACCAGGTACGAAGTTCCGATGCTAGAGTAGATGGGACACAAACCGACCCCGCTGTCGAAAGGCAACAATAGCTGTATATATTTACGGCATATGGAAAACAAGGTGCGTAGACGTTGTCAATCTCCAATCACACATGTGAACAAAAAATGTGCGACAACAAACGTCTGGTCTATGAGATCCGCCCTCAACGGTTGACGTTCGGGAAAACATCAAGGGCACCGGCCAAAAACAGGTATACCTGGTCCGTTAGAGGCCAAAACCAGGTGCATACTTGAAATCAAGTGAAAAAAGTCACCCCACGAGCCCTGCCATTGGCCCAAAACGCAATGTACCTGTTACCGCCCGATAAAACCCAGGTACACCCAAGTTTGTCTACTCTGCTTAATCGATTGTTCAATGCCACTTTTTTTACCATCAGAGGCCTTACATAGTCCCACCCTATGCCCTCTATACGAATGCCAACGTATGGGGAGACTCTCTCCACCCTCCGCCCTCCACACCCTACACCACGCCACACGAGCAACACACGTATCTTCCTGCACACCGCCGTCGATTTTTTACATACCTGGTACATACTACATGAAGCTCGTGTGTAGGATAGATCGGGCCCACCTTGACTTCGGATGCAGCAGACGCACTGTCATCTGTGGCCATGTGGTGCTACTGTAGTCTGTATCCGTAGGTCGGCAATATTCGTATACATAGGGGGCGTAAGGTGGACCCATGGAGGCCCTCTGATTGACTAAAAAACGACAAAAAACAGTTGAAAGTCAAGCAGAGTAGCCAACTCGGGTGTACCTGGGTTTTAACCGGCAAAAAACAATGGCAGGGCTCGTGGGGTGATTTTTTTACTCGGTTTTAATATATGCCTGCTTTTGGTTCCAAACCGACCAGGTGTAACTGTTTCTGGCCGCTGCCCAAACATCAATGCTGATCGCACCCGTGAGCAATTGGTCTTCTACCAGAACGACCCCAAGCTCCAACGCCCCAATTGAAGATTTCTTCTCGCATGAAGGGAGACAGATTTGCGAAGCCACCTCCTTGCCAACCCAGGGGACGAAACAGCAATCAGTATCTAGCCCTCGGCCAAACCCGTCCAAGATCGAGACAAGGCCGACTTCATCGGAAGAGGCGGCCTCCATATGTACGTGTGTCTGTTATGCGTTGCAAGTTGAAATAACACGAGAAGCTTCTGGACACCCTCGCGTACTACAAATGGTAGCAGGTACATACGTGCGAATGGTCAATCCGAGGGTTCTACCGAATAACTACTGCTGTTGTGACGCGGTCAGGTGAGGAGTGGGTGGTGGCAGGCAATAATGCGGTACGTCATCTCGATCAAAAGTCGGGGATGCCCAAAGAAATTTCCCGAAGGGGATGAAGCTTGCTGGAAAGTACACAAGGCGCAAGTCAGTGGCCTTTGCCTCCTTGACGCCGTAGAGCAGTAGGAGAAAGTAGGAAGAGGCCAGGGGAAACAGAGCCCACCTACCAATCCGTGTCCAACGCAGCAGAGACGGTCGGGGTCAGCCCGTTGGACCACAACCGGGCAATGGGATCGCTCCCACGTGCTAAACACGGATTGAACCGCGGGCCCAGGGTTCTGTTTTATTGCCCATCTAAGATCGTCGGCCCAGACAGTCCAGCATGGCGCAGCGTCAACGAGGGTGACGCCTGGCAGCCCGACGGAGCTGTGCGCCGGGGCCGCAACATGGAAACAAAAGCGGACACGGAGAACACAGCGCCGACGCAAGATCCCGATGGAGTGCTGATTTTCCATCGTACGATAGTTGCTGGCGTGTCTTTTTCTGTAGGAGGTCAAAACAGCGCCACCTCACGAAACGGGTTCGGTGCCCTTCGTACGTTGGCAGCACAGCAGCAGTAGCAACAGTCACAACGGGCAGCAGCGGTAGCAGCAGCAATAGTGGCAGCAACAGCAGCATCACGCATCGCTTCGTTCGGACGTGCCACACGTGTGGGTTGCGCTTCATGCATGTGTAAATCTGAACCATGAGTGGTGTCGGGGTCCCTCGACGGAAATCGGTCTGACCGACCTTGCGGGCAATAGACCTTCGATTCGAACTACCATATATCAACACATACAAGTATATACGTACTGGTACACTGCACACTGCTGCTGTACGAGAACCTGGTACGTACATATACATTAATAGGTACATCTACTGCCGTAGGCTGCTACTCGGTACTCCGGCTCAGCACGATCGAGGCTGGTGCTGAAGAAAGTTTTGTTGAGTCTGCGAAGTCTCGGCTAGTCGTCGATGTTCGAGCGCTTAACGAGTATTGTCGCCGTGTTCCCGTGAAAAAAATGGACTCGATGGTGTGGGCAGCAGACGCCGCGGGGGAGGGGATCTACACAGGAAATATGCACGATCACTCCGGGTTCCACAATTTGAGCCAGCAGCCGGAGAGCTGTCCGGTCGTTAGGGTATCGTACGCTGGCAAGGACTGCGTGTGCGCAGCCACCCCGTTCGGTTGAAACGGAAGGCGTGTGAGTTACCCCTCATTCAGTGAGGCAAAAACGGCGTACCCGCGTCTACGCGGTATTCCTGTCCTCGCCTATTTCGACGACGCCTAATGGGAAGTTATATTTCACGTTCGGGTGCTATGACAAGATACGATGGCTGTCCGCCGCAGAGCCCTTCACGTGGGGACGTTAGTCTCTCATTCTATGTTTTTTGTTAGGTTTTATTTGGATTTTTTTTTTCTTTGCGGCTACTTGCTGTCGGGCACCAAGTGCGACCTGTAGCCGTCGAGGATACAACGGTACCTCCGCATCCGGTGCGATTCGAACACCACCTCGTTCCCGTCCCGGTTGGCAAGCACCAGAAACTTCACGCTTTAATCCGCCGTTAACGCAGTTGGGCGGTGTAGTACCGACGCCGCGGGGGTGAGTTTCTCGGCGGACGGCGGGTTTCCCTGACGAGTGCGTACCACAGCACATCAATTTTCAAGAGCTGTTTGCGCTGCTCGAAATGCCGACAGAGTTCTACCGAGCACAACCGGGACAGCTCTTACGCGCGTAGCTGGTGATGGGCGTATACAACCATGCCGTGGTGGACGCGTTCACAACCACTCACGGCTTACGGGTCGGGCTATTCGAGCTACAGATAGACCAGGGTTTCGGACTGTCCCTGCGCTGGGTGCTGGCGGCAAACTTCCAGTCGGCCGAAGTAATCGCTGAACCCAGGTGGGCCGAGATCATCCGTTTTGAAACGATGATGTGCACCGACCGCTCGTGACACAGGCGCAGCTATCCAAAAACCGCAAGATCGAGTAGCCGATAACGTCGACGAGGTTGTCCGGGCGCGGATGAATAACGAAAGGGACTGACAGACCTCGACCGGCGTAGACGTCGCCAGTCGTCCGGGCCTGGGGTTGGACAGCGGCGCACAGTGCCGACCCAGCGGGCGATACGAGAAGAGGTACGCCTCAGCATCCCTAGAAAAAGGGCACTCGTCGCGACTAGAAGGTACCATAATGGAACAGCTCGGGAGTCGGACGACTTAGATTGCGTCCAGAAACGGGGAATCCGATAACAAATCCCAACGGGGTACCTGTTGCTTGTTTAGGGGGGAAAGTGGCGAGTCGGAGTGGGGGGGAACCAGACACCCCCGTTAGTGGCAGTCCAGCTGCGTGATCTAGTGTGAGACACCCCCCGACGCACACGGTTGCTGGCTACTGTGGCAGAACGCATCGCAATGATACTGGTCGCGGCCATCTTTTATGTGCTTTCCCACGCAATGACGCGCGGTTCCGAGCTGTCGGTAGCGGCTGCGCCACTTGTATTGTAGATGACGGGAGACGGGGGGTTCACGTTCAACTTCCGGTCCTAGATGTTACGAAGTCCCGCCTAAGCGGTTGCGGTAAGAATAACCTAGACTGCCGCGGGCCGAGGGGTCTGGACTCCTTTCCCGAGCGTTATAGAAGGCGGCAAGAAGAGGGAACTGGCGTTGATCCCGTGGCAGATGACCACCAACCTCCAGACCCATCGGCAGGCGGCTAGCATAGAGGACAAGCGGTGCACGATACAACAATCCTTCCGGGCGAGAGGGACGGCGAGTCACAACATGGATGGTTTGGCCGTGGATTGTTCCTATGGCGTACGTGGGGTGGAAACCTGTAACCGTCGCACGCAAATATGCAGGGGTAACAGCGTCCTAGGACGCGGCGGGGGGTGAAGCGTTCCCGCGAAATAGCGTTCGTCGAGACGAACGTCTTGCCACTGTCCGGGCAGTGTGCACATTCATACACAGCATTCCCAAGGGACAATCAAAACCGAATACATTATTAATAGACGCCAAGATAGAAGTTTGAATATAATACTCGTAAGGACAACAATAATGCAGCGGCAACGATACTGAGAGACCATTTAACTACGGCATTGAGGAAATACACAAAGATACCACAGATATGGGTGTGATCTCATGCGAGGTCTCATTAAGTCCGAACTACAGCAGACTAAACCTTGTGCGAATTAAAGCGACGACGAAATGCAACTGCAGATATACGTACCCAGCTCTGATACGTGCATACAGTGGCATCTACGGTTTAAGAGAGCTCAGTTTAAGAGAATTGCCGGTTTACGAGAGGTCAAACAGCTTGGCACACCCCTCTCTTAAATCGAACCCAGATTCTCCAAAATCGAACCCAGATTCTCTAAAATCGAACCCACCGCAACCCCTGCTCTTGTATAGTAGCCCAGACATAAAACTCTCAGTACGTACAGCAGCAGTAGTACAGCTCACAGCTTCACTGGCTGCAGTACGATACCTTGCGTAGCGGGTTCGCTCTTCATAGGCACGCCGGACCACACGCCGGGCCCTCCACTGTATACGACCCACACATGCCGTGTCTGGGGAGGCTACCTTCATGGACTGTGCGGAGGCACTGCCGGGTCTGGGGTTGGCAGCTGGCGCAGAGCGAACTCGGGCTTCTATGGATGCGGTGGGGGCATGGTTCGGTACAGAGGAAAGCGACGACGTGGCGGGAGCGGTGGTTGAACTTTGTGATTTGTCGCTTTCCCAACCGAACCACCGTACTCTGACGTAGCTGGGCACAGTTTGGGGAACTCGAAGGGGTAGCTGAGCCGTGCAACATTGCTTAAGTGTCGTACCATCTTCGTAAGGCCAAGCTGGCCTGGATGAGCGAGGTTGGGTCAAGGAAAACGAAGCAAAGCTGCATCGCAGACTTCGTGTAACGTTGCAGAAGCTGTCTTACTAAGGTCTGTTGCTGGGTAGGAGAGGTGCAGGTGTTTCAGTTTCGCTGGTTGTGAGATTTATAGTGCTGCTGTACTGCTGTATGATAGCGGTTTTCTGCGGTTTTCTTTTTCTTGTCTTTATTATTTTGTTGTTGTTGTTGCTTCCGAGATGTGACGCGTGCGATGCGCGTGCTCTCCGTGTTCGGTTGGCCGCTATAGATGTTGGAATACCTTTGACACCTCAAAAGATAATTGTGTGATTTTACGTATATGATACACAAACAAGGAGGGGTCGTGCTGGGTGTGGGCACAAAAACAAGTAAACGACACAGAATATGCTCTTTCAACGCTTCGATTAGGCACCAGTACACAAGAGTCCCTTCCATCCCCCTTGATTCCACGCACCGGATGTCTACGAGTAAAGCCCATAAATTCATTTAATAGAGGCAAAACAGAAACCTCTACTTTTAATGTCAATATTAATACCCTACTATTAATATCAATATTAATAGATCGGTTTAATAGAAAACTTATCTGAAACCGATACAATGGAAGGCCGGGTTTAAGAGAGGTTTTCTTGGTACGACACACCCCTCTCTTAAACCGTAGATGCCACTGTAATGAACATGCTGGCTGTGGCAAGTGGCAATGCCAAGCACGAACAATAAAACTCGTTAAAACTCGTACCAGGTATCATACTTCCTTGCAACGTTTGATTCTTGTGCAGAACATCCAATTTTCGGTGACAACGCTCTTAGCTCTGAAGGCCCAGCTCGTGTCTCTGTTGATGACTACAGCTGCTGCTGTTTTGCTGTTGGTGTACCTGGTATTCGAATACTGTACGAGGTCCACGTATATACGACAGGTCGTAAGTAGTCGAGAGTGACGTAAAAAAAGTACGGAGGAAGTTGGTCTCACCGAAGGTACGAGGTGACGTATTGCTGAATACAGCCCCAGGAGTACAGCGTTCCCAGCGAGAGATGTAGCAATATACCGCCGACGATAACATTGTAAGCCGCTCTTGGCACTGCCATGGTCTAGGGAGTCTGCCACCCCCGACAAGCTACGTAAGACGCTCCCACTTCCCACTTCGTGCCGAAGTAGAGCATACATGATATGAAGGCTTTCACGATGAGGGGATATTTGAGCTCTCCAAAGGGAAGAAAAAACGAAAAAACGGAACGGTGACCACACACCATGACACGCCTGCCTCCTGCCTCACACCTCACAGTTATGCCAACTACATGCTGCATGCTGCAAACTCAGCGATAAACAGCCGCTGCCCCACCCTATATGCTGTCTGCATAGGTGTGGTGGACAGGAAAAGGTAGCACGGTAGCACGTACAACGAAGATTCGCTTGAGGGTGCGCTTAATTATTATTGCGCCGCCGCCTGCCGCGAGCGCCCGAACCGTCACATGCCATGCCGCTTATTTCTTTATTTTCAGTAGGTCTTCCTCCGCGTGTTCTGCGCACACTCCACAATCTCTCCACACCTCCACACCAGGACCGCCAGTATACACGAATGACTTCGACAGAGCGCGACACACAATGCGACCACGAGACCGTCCGGAGCCTTGAGGAATATCCAGCTACCGCTAAGAAAAAAACTGTAAAAACGAAACAACTGCAGTACGTACTTCAGCTGAGTGTATAGCGCCGAGTAGCCCGGTCAGTGTCCCAACAGCAGTTTTTGCGCTATTACTACAGCGACAGCAACAACAGCAGCCGCAGACAACGCAAGCAAGCGAATGCGGCAGCTACCACGCACCCAACTGCTTGAGCTGAAACTCAGCAGATACTTGCTCCTACTACTCATGTCGCCGCAGCAAGCGGGTAAGGCTGTGGTCTCGTCTTGTGTGTGTGCGTTTCACGTACTCGTGCTTCGCTTTCGCAGCTTGCTTTGGGGGGGGGCTTGCATACAGCCTGTAACGCCGAGGGTTTTAAGTCCGACCGGCGGTGCATATAGAATACGCGCGAATGGCTTATCATACTATTTGTAAATTCAGTAAAAAATGGGATATGGACGAGATGTATTACGCAGCTTGCAAAGCTGATTATATCAACTATTTAATCAGTCGAACTCACAGCTGACGTAAGTCATAATTTTATAAAACACAACAGAGTTTTTATTTCAGTTATTGGGTGAAAACATAGGGGAAACTGCTAATAATGTGAGGATTATCCTGGGCTGGGAAATCGATATACCCTGGTATGTTTTACCTCAGTACCGTATAGGTAATACCATTCACATTTGGCGTCGTAGAGGACACGGGTTCTCTAATCTCACTTCGAATGTTTCTTCTATAGAAACGCTTGCGCGGGCGTCCCTAAAAACATGTATCGTTGGTTCCCGAGGTATTGAAACGAAGCGGGTAGGTCAGCGTACGGCCGTACACGGCACCCACGCCCCAAAGGTCCCGACGTTCAGAGGGGGGGGGAGTGATATATAAGGATGTTTTGTTGTTGTTGTTGTTCTCACGTTAACTCATCGCCACAAGGCGATGCTGTCCGTGGTCGCAGGACAGGCTCCAATAACTCTGGAGTGGGAGAAATACCTCGGAAAAAAAAAAAAAACAACAACAAGCAAAGAGTATAGTACACATGATCACTGTAGCACATCTACACCTCAGACAAAACATAGCTAGGGAGGTCCGCGCACGTACGTATCAGATGCATGCGGTACGCTGTACAAGTCGCCACAGAAACCGAAAAGACCACATACTACCCAGAAAAAAAGTAGACAGGATGAAAATAACAACTCCACGTCGAAAAATGGAAATCACAATCGAAAAAATCACACATCCAAAAGGGAAGAGACAGAAGAAAAGTTCAAGTCAGGCAAGGAAGCAATATAAAGCAAGAAGTCTAGGGTTGAAAACACACAAGAGATACCCTGGGCTGGGTAATCGATCGATATTTTACCCCTATAGTCCTGTAGGTAATACCCTCTCATTTGACGTCGTCGAGGACGCGGGTTCGAATCTCACATCGTACGTTTCTTTTATAGAAACACTCGCGCGTGCGTCCCTAAAAACACACATCTCCCTGGTTCCCCAGGTGTTGAAACGAAGCGGGTAGGTCAGCGTAGCCGTATACGGTACCGACGCCCCAAAGATCCCACCGTTCAGGGGGGGAGGGGGGCGGGTGTACTCGATAGGAGAGATGTACTCGATCTCAGGTATGACCGTAGTCGTATGACCATAGAGGGGGGGGGGGGTGTTGTAAGGATTACCCTGGGCTGGGTAGTCGATCGATATTTTACCCCTATAGCTCAATAGGTACCACCTTCACAAAACCCTATTATAACGCTGAAAATCTGCGAGTAAAAACGTAAAATACCCACCCTATTATTGTGGTTTGCGGTCCGGGCACAACAAGGTCCAAGGTACGAGGTATCCTCCAAGACCTTCTACACCCAGATGTGATGTCACCTTTTCATCGATGGCTTAGTTTCGTGACCTCGGCCCACGTGCAAGGGTTCACCTAGAGGTTGAGGTTGACCTTGACCAAGGTCCCGGGGTGACCTTGTGTGGACCTTGTGGTAAGAGGGGGGGGGGGGGTCTGTCCACGTTTGGGGGACAAATCGCTTGGGATTAGAGCACAGTAGGCCACTTTTTTAGCAGGGGGGAAACATTTACGGAAGGTGAGAAGGGCGTTACACTTCGCAAGAAAAAATCAGCACAAAATCTCCTTGTATGCCGTTGTTGAAGACAAACGGATGTTTGCTTAAATTTGCAGAGTACCTGGTGTGTGTTGTGACGCCAGGTGCCGTCGCTTTCACTACTGTAGCTGCACACAGCGATTGCCGCGAAAGAGTTTCGTTGAAAAATTGGACCACAAATCTAGCAGCCCGGCGCGCACTTGGAAAACTGCGGGGGGGAAGACGCAATTGCTGACTCCAAGGAGAATTTGAAAAAATGTCCGTAGGAGTTGAGACAAAACGAGAAATGCGCTGGAGTGAAATTGACAATCCAATATTCTGGGGGTCGGGGGGGGCTCCGTGGCGGGAGCTAGAGCCAGGGTATTGAGTAGGTATGGGACGTGGATGTCGAATATTGCAGTCGTTTCAGACATGTAGATCGCCTGATCGTTCAAACAGGTCGGGTCATGGGTGGACGGACCTCCCCCGCCCTGCCGCAGGGTGAGTCACCCGACCGCATCGTCTGGGCACCTTCTCAAAGAACAAAATGCCCCAGCGTCGTACGCTAAACGCCAGAAACACTCAGGGCTGATAACGTCCGAGTAACCGGCGATGTTGTAGGACATCTTCTCCGTGTATCAGCTGCCACGTCGTCCGCGAGTTTACCGCGCAATGGTGCACCGTTCCACTGCCCCGAACACTCCCTCTTTTGCGCCCACGTTACTCTTACGAGTACAACTGCAAGAGAAATGCATACTACTGTAGCCAGTTTGCCACACCGAGACCTGTTGTAACCTCCTCAACGTTTTGCTTAGTTGCACGACCTTGATCCATAGGTTTTCGGTTTACCATATCGGGGGCTTGGGGGGGGGGGGGGGGGGGTGTCCACCCGTGGTAGGCAGCATCAAGCACGGCGCTCATACAACTCTCCCACAAAAAGGAGAAACGAAAAAGAAAAATATGAAAAGAAAAAAACACTGCTTGTGTACGCGCATCTCGGAACAAACTCCTCGTCATCTCTGCAGCACCTCAGCAACGCTGGGTGTCCTCCTCCGCCGGGAAGAGATGGGGGTAGTCAGCATGTTATCGACAGAGAGCAGCTTAATCTCTCCCGTTCATCGATATGATACGGCTGCCAACTATCCACCGGGTATTCTACTATACAGCAATCCCGCGCTGGCTTGTAAAGGCATACACACTTCGATTTCATAAGTACGTGTGCGTGTTGCGGAAACTTTATCCGTGGTTCTCAGATAGGCTACTGTAGAGCACAAAAGCTGTCATCCTGCGACCCTCTCGCTCTATACTTCGTATAACGGGATATGGAATCGCCGTGCGTGCATGTGCACCATCTTGTATCAAGCGTCTTGAAGAGACACTACGAAGAAACGTGTGTTTTTCCGCCGCACTTTTTACCCTTCAACTATAAGAGCCATGATATGCAATCCTGGCAAACCATCAACAAAAACACACCCGCTATGTTCCCTCCAGCCTAAATACATACTTAGTGCACAGCAGAGGTAAAAACATCGCGTGCAACCCGAAAGCAGTCGAAACATAACCACATAACCTGACATTACTATTGAAGAAGCGTAACATCAGCCGCCGACATATAGTCAGCTGATAGTAATCATGTTTTTTTGTTTCTTTTTCCCGCCGCATGAAAAGTACCTAAAATAATACGTACCACGCTACGTCCCTTGGACATTAACGCTGATTGGCGTTTTTCCTATAGAACCAATGGTGTCGACCGGGGCGAAGAACCAACACCCCCCTTTCGAAGGGAACCACTTCAGCCGCAAAAACACAGCAACATCAACACCAATCTATTCGGCTGCTCAACTACAATCCACGAAAATTCAAGCTAAAACGGCCGAATGAAACAGACTCATGCTACCGATACTTGTGGTATTTCACAATTTTGTGGCGGACAGGATCAATCAGCAGACACTTGCACCTAGAAATAGCAAATGCACATGCTAACCACGCGAGTATCCCACCCTATTGGACACTCGCACCATGAAATACCTCATGCACAAGCTATCCCCGCGAAGTTCCACAACGTCAAGCATCTTGCCTCGCAGTGCAGGCCCGTTTCTTGACATACCCATCACCCGCCAGATGGAGAGTCCCAGTGGCTCTCCACTCGAGGGATCCGAGGCAAACAAAACACCTCCGTACGTATCATAGCTGTGGGGTCCCCTATAAGGACCCCCGGCGCACCTTTCCGGTGATTTCCTCTCTACGGCAAACCTCTACGACACCTCCTTTCCTACACGGCATCGACTGCAAGTTTAAGCCACCGGTCTCGATCGCCGGTCTCGCTCAGCCGAAAACAAATATTCTACGTTTCGGCACCTTCAGCCCCGTACGTCAGATATTGGCGTAGGCTTCCATATTGGCGACGCCGACAATTTAGTAACCTGCTTTCCTTGCCACGGTATGATACACAACATATACCAGAGAACGCGGTATAGTGCATAACATGAACTAGGGAAGAAAAAAGAGCTCCAACCTTCGCGCGGGGGCACCCCAGTAGGGTGCCCCGCCGTCTAACACCGGCTAGCAAAACTCCCATCCTGCCACGAATAAGCAGCAGCAGCGATAGCAGCACCAGCAGCACCAGCGAAAGAGACATCAGCAGCAGCAGGCACAGCAACAGCAGCAGCAGCAGCAGCGCAAGAAGCAGCAGCAGCGACAGCGAGCAGCACCATTAACAGCGGCAGCAGTAGTACAGAAAAATTCCACGACCCTCCCCCCGACCCATCAACCCCCATTGACCGTGACATTTCCAGGGTTGGTGGGGAACGTGCAACAGCCGAATCGCTAGATAGAGGCAGCTCGCCGGACCCAAATTCCACCAGCGACAAGCAGTCCTGTCATGAGCGTGGTGACAGATGCCCTGCACGACTGCGCTATTTTAGCAGGAAGGACGACTTGCTAACCTCGCGTAACCGTTTCCCGGCATCAAAATACGTGTAGCCCTAAATAAAGCAACCACCAGGGACTGTAGTTTACTTGGCAAAACGTGTCTGAGACCTGGCGTGCAACGCATCACTCCTCTCCCACACGTTCAAGTTGCGCTACCTCTTCTTCAGAGATACCTGGTAGACAACTCGGAAATTAGAAATACACTGTAAAAAAAGGCCTACAAGACATGACGACGAAAACAAAGCACAATAAAAAACCCAACAGAAAACACACAGAAAATACGTTTCGTACTTAAACCGCGAGAGATTGATGGTGCTGGCGGGTCAGCAGCCCTCGGCGCCACCACCGGCTCCATAGAAACGCCACGCTCGAGCCCCCCACCAACGAAATGCCTGTGCATGCTAGGAAAACTTGTCTGTTGTCGTCGATTCTCGTAATATATAGCATGCCGACGAACGAGAATAGCCCGTAGCCCAGGAAGACCAGCCCGTAGTTCGGCCCAGCAGCAGTGATGCCGAAAAACTCGGCGGTTAAGGTGGGGTAGATGGCGAAATTGCAGCCGTACCTGTGGAATTCGTTTGGACCACAGGGCAGAATGGAGGCAACGCGTCATACCACACGACAGCAGTAAGAATAGTAACATTACTATTAATGGTGTGAAAATGAGGCAGAGAAAGGCAACACGCATCTGCGGCTGATGCCGCTACTGCTCTACTGCTACTGCTACTATCATAGTACAGCATAATCCCTCTGTCCCGAAACCTGAGGCAGTTTCAGACATTAGGCAGCACAAATCGTCGTGGTGTGCCATTTTGAGACTCCCGGTTTTACCAATGGATTTGTGGGGGTCTCACCGTAACTCCCGAAACCGAGTCACTGGTATTACCAAAGACTACAGCAACACCAAAAAAATGCAGCAATCGGGGTAGGCGCACGGAATCCCTCTATGAGAGGTGATCGCCGGTCGACAATGTAAGTGGTTGAATAGGCTGCAGAGGAGATATCATACCAAGAACAATGTCGAAGTACTCGGAGTCGCCAGGGACACCCATGGGACGAGTGGAATGTGCTTTATTTTTTGAACGAAGTAGAGTACTGGAAGCTTGTGGACTGGCGAAGTAACTCAACAACGTACGGTAACTGACTTATTTAATAGTATTCATACCTAAAAACACAAGTCACAAACGCGACATTCAGATTCAAAGACGCGCAAATCCGCTTTATCTGCATAATACCGCACGCAGCTAACTCTTGACGCCCAGGCAACATATCAACTAGTTGGCGACTTATACTCAACAAAATCACAGCTCTACATAATGTATATAATCATGGAAGCTATCTCGCCAACTATTAACTAGTCGGCGACATACAGTCAGCCAACTCGCAACCCTATATACAAATCATGGAACCTATCTAGCCAACTATTAACTAGTCGGCGACTTACAGCCAGCTAACTCACAACCCTATATACCAAGGATGGAACCTACCTAGCCAACTAACAACTAGTCGGCGACTTGTAGTCAGCCAACTTACAGGACTAGCAACCGCCCAACCAAGCAAGTCGACGAAGATGTGTCTGCTGGATCCCACGCGAGACTAACACATGTACAGAAAAAATAGGGTTGATCTATAGGGGGAGAGAGGAGACTTACCGTGCCACCTCGGGTCAGCGCATGGCGCTGGAAAAACAACAAAGTACGCGACAAATCCCGTCGCAGTAAACACGGCATCGGATGGAGACCTAACCCAGACAACGGCCGAGCAAATTCTGTAAAACAATGAGGTCGGACACTAACCAATCCCCGCCCGCGCACGGTTCACTAGCCCCCAACCGAACATCCCTAGCTAATCGCTGAAGGAGGTCTAGACTCACAGCATGTGCAAAAGGCAGATAGCGAAGAAGAAATAAGGTCTGCTTGCTTCCACCAGGGCCAAGCTAAGCAGCACACTGACCATGATCACGGACATGACGAGCAGGGTAGGGAAGCACCCGAACCTGGCAAGCAAAGAAGGGAAACAAAGACAATGCGGAAGCAGCAGGGACCGCAAGCGGCGTGTCCGTCACTTTCGTGTTTCACGAACAAATGAGTAAACGCAAGCGAAGACGAAAACCCGTAAACCGAAAACGGAAAACGGCAGCGGAAACCGAACACAGAAAACCGAGAACGAAGGTTCCAAAGGGGACTGTTGAGCGGTCTTCTCCAGTCCCCAGTGATGGCCACGGAATTTTTCGGAGCATCACAAGTCACGGCCGTCCTGCAAGAGCGATGCGATCACCCTGCAGCTGTAAAAACAACAGACCGGGGAACATGTCTCAAATCAAACCGAACCGAACCGAAATACTATGTTTGTGGCAACCTCGCTGTTAGTATGCCTCCCAAGTGTGATACGTCGCAGCTGCAAAATCAATAGAGATGCGTGTTTATCCCGGCATTTTTGCCGGGTACTCTCTACCAGCTCTCTACCAGCTATTTATCCCTTATAACGCCGCAAAACTGATCCTATTATATCTTCAAGTAGTTGTTTCCCCGAGACGTGCGTGCAGTTCTCAACAAGTTAGCCGGCTAGATCAAAGAGGAGACAACGACGATTGGACACAAACAGACGTCCCCGGCCCTCTGACCTGTCCGCCGACAGGCCGCTGACCATGCGGCCGGAAGCGTTACACAGGGACGCGAAGGTGCCCAACATGCTGAGAAACCGGTCCCCGTTGGGGAAATTCTGTTGCCCGATGCGCTTGTAACAGCCTGAACAGCGTTGTATACAAAGAGGGGGAGGGCGGCGGATCAAAAAAGAAAATAGCGCAAAGGAATAGGACTGGGAGGCAAGAAGCCAAGCAAAAAGCGATAACCGGCCTAAAACAGCTCCCGTGCGGTAGAAACGGGGATGGCGAAGAGGAGAGGAAGAGAGGGGGCACAAAAGTTAAATAATGGAATAAGGTGGGAACACCAGGATGGAGGGCAGTATGAGAAGGAAAGGAAGGGAAAGGAAGGAAAGGAAAGGAAAGGAAAGGAAAGGAAAGGAAAGGAAAGGAAAGGAAAGGAAAGGAAAGGAAAGGAAAGGAAAGGAAAGGAAAGGAAAGGAAAGGAAAGGAAAGGAAAGGAAAGGAAAGGAAAGGAAAGGAAAGGAAAGGAAAGGAAAGGAAAGGAAAGGAAAGGAAAGGAAAGGAAAGGAAAGGAAAGGAAAGGAAAGGGAAGGAAAGGAAAGGGAAGGAAAGGAAAGGAAAGGAAAGGAAAGGAAAGGAAGGGAAAGAGAAAATCTGCTTGCGCATACGGCAGGTATCGTGGCAACGAATTCCGCATAGTTCCCCAACTGTATGAAGAAACACAAAACCTTCAAACAGAGCGCTTAGGCAGGCCCTATTCTCCTCATAGCGGCTAAAACCAACGTTCGCCCCGATTGAACCAACCCCCCCACACGAGCTCGATCAAAAAGCGGCGACCGAAGGTGGTGATTCACCTATGATGTATAGTCCCGACACGCTCGTCAACACCATGCATAGGACAAGGTGATAGTAATCACGTTCACTCAGCAGCTCCCACACTTCGAACTGTCGCTGAGGCGTGACCTCCCGGCCTCCTTTGCCATTCACGTGTGCACCACCCTGCGGGCGCGCGCTACATTCATTGCAAAGCTCAATCGCGCTCTTGGTGGGGCTTCCCATGTCCGCGTGCCCTTGCATTTCAGAAGGAGGAGAAGGGATGGGGGAGGAGATACTCGCGACCGTGCGTGCAGCGAGATCTTTGTGGTCAGTCTGCCCCTCCTCTACCACCGCCCCAGCCTCTACCGACTTTCCGCGGTCCGTGCCGAGGATTCGTCTACACAGGGTGTTGCCTTGCTCCTGTGGTTTGACGCCGCCTTCACAGCGGTCCTTGTACACGTTTTTCTCGGGGTATGGAGCAGTGCCTCCGACGACGCTCACGCTATTATAGCCCTCAATGGTGCCATCAGGCGCCAAATTCGAGTAGACGCCGGCATTCCCTATCGCACAAAGTGGTGGACAAAAACATGGCGCGATCAGGAGGTGAAGGCTCGAACTAGGACAAAAAACGTGATTCCGCCCGAGCGATCGACAGCCGTTTTAGGCCTGGAGGGATAAAAATCTGGCGTGGAGATTCAGCGAAAAGAATGCGGACACAACCTCGCCTCCGTAAAAAGCGTTTGAAGCATGCAATGTTAAATACCGGTCTTGTCACGCTCCCTCCTCCCAGCACCCTTCGACTTGATTCAACGTAACCCCCCGCCGCCCGCCCTGGGCACAAACATCGCCCCAAAGGGAAAGTCGCGTGGAGCCCCCTCCGCGTCGCGTCATGCTCACGGAAACAAAACACGTGATGGTGTTCTATCACCTGAACCGTTGCCACCAGAGCGAACCGACTAACCGTTCGCAACGGTGGCATCGATTTTCCTGCACACTCCCATCACGACGGCGAATCTTGCGGCAATAATAGCGGGCCGTGCGCGGCGTCAATCAGAAAATTGTTTTTGGGGGCGGCTTTGCCGACCTATCGACCGTCACGAGATAGCTATAGAGGCGATATTTAATAGGGGGCGGAGCAAGTTATGATAACTTAAAGCTGTTTGCATTCAGCCCTTGCTTCGTAGCCGCCCCAGGGGGTGGTTGCCAGCGGAAGCGAAGGAGGAGGCGCCATACTTGTGCTGTAAGGCCCCAGGCTAGCCTAGAAGGAGAAAACGGCAGCATAAAGCGCATCCACAATAGGTATAGTGTACAGTAGTACCATCCACAATGCAGTGGGTCTACTCTGCTGTAAAGTTTAGTGCTACGCCGTCTACAGTACATTTGATCTACTGTCACCGTTGCCGTTCCGTCTCCAGCCGAGTAGGTCTACTGCATCCGTAGTACAGTAGATCTACGGCAGTAACTTGTACAGAACAATAGGCCTACCAGGTCCAGTGCAGTAGGTCTACTGTACTATTAATACAATATGCAGTACTGTGGTACCACCTACAGCACGATACCAGGTACCAGGTATCATGTACTGGTATACCGCAGCACGATATTAGGTACCAGGTATACCGTACTTTGGTACCATGTACAGCACAGTATGCCTACTTAAAGCACAAAATCAAAGGCAGCGGCGAAGAAGCACTCGGAGGCGTCGGGAGGCCGCCACCCCAAACTCCCGGCGACAACAATTTACGCGCACTGCGATAGAGGCGAGTGCGCTATAAAAAACCGTGGCTGGCTATTGGACCACGACTGTCAGCGCGAGCTCGCGATAAGTTTCGCCTTTTTCGCTCACCCGGAGCTAGGATCCCTTGCGGGGGTGGTGATAACACCGAAGACCCGATCATGCCCAGAATCAAGCAGTACGTGCCTAGGACGATGAACATGAGCGGCACCCGATCTGTGATCTCCTGCCAGAATAGTGCAAGCGGGGGACGCGGTCAGCCCTAAACACCGCTGGGGGGACAGAAACCTCCGCTGCACCCGAGCAAAAGCGGTCGTGGGCGCGTTTCCCCAGCCGGTCTTGGTATCGTAGCGATAGTCTTACCCGTTCTTGCGACGGTATGCCTCAGGAGGCTTTGAGGCCTGCGATGCTACCGACGGCGTTGCTGGCGAAGGAGCAGCGACTCAGTGGTGCCTCCTAAGAGCCACTGTGACTCATCCCTTGCTCCAGGGCTAAATAAAGTTAAGCCCGGAAATGCTCCCAGAAGACGCCGGGTTCGTTTCGTGCCGGACAAAAGCAGTCAACGAAAACTTTTTGTTCGTCAGCATGGGGAACACAGCGTGGTAGCTCGTGAATTAAGCATTCCAGTAGTAGTAACTCAAAAATACGTCTCAGGCAAGTCGAACGCGCTCCACCCACGAAAAGTGACCGCGACTCCACTACTTGTGAGTCGAGCAATCGCCACATCCGTGAAAATTATTTGCCGCCGAAACTCTATAATGTTACTGCCGTGTTTTTGCTTCCGCTGTACGCTAGCTGAATTGTCGAGAATACTGCCGCGCCGTGGACGATTCAGGCATCCGTTGCCACTATTATCAGGTCCTAGCGTTGCAAACAAATATAGCGAGTATGTGGTACAGCGCTCGAACAACATCGTACTTCTTCACCTTCCCGTAGTACCCTGTCGCGGGGTCCGGGCTTGCGTTTTCTGGGTTCACAACCGCCGTCGCCACTACGTCGAACACGGCCGCACCGGCGCCGAAGCCCGCCACGACAAAGCCCGACACCATGCCCTTGCGGTCCGGCATCCACACGTATCCGCACACGAGCGGGCACGTGTACCTAGATGTTCGAAGAGGAAGATATATGCCGATAGATGGGGGTTTGAGAAGCAAAGGTGTTTTTGATAGGTGGGAGGTCGAGAACCAAGAAGCGTGCAGATAAATTCGTACAGAAGCATCCCAAAGCTCTGCCATTGACGCATGTCTCGGGGCAGCGCAGCGATACACATTTTTTATATCTCTCGCGCATTGGCCAATACGCACTCGAATTCGGAGCAGCACTCGGTGCTCTCGCCGGCGATCGACAACCCCAATATAGCGAAATATTGCCCTTCTCCCCGCCCTCAATGATTCACTCGCGTGCTGTAGGGTGTGAGTTATCGGCTCGAATACCCTTGATTGTTTTTTTCAATTTCCTGCACGGACGGTAGCCCTGTTAGCTGTAATATCACCCCACCATCCTACGAGAAAGGACGGAGTTCACCCCACCCCGCGAAAAAATATAAACTCCTATGTACGCACAGACAAACTACTGACCAAGACCTCAGTTTTGCACGCCCCCGCAGGCGTTACGCTCTCAATGCAGGTCGTGCTCAATCAATATCGTTTGCTCACGCTGTTGCAATGCCGACGCCAAACATCAAGTACAGCGCCGACAGCTCCGCCACCGTCTTTGCTCGAGAACAGCCCAGCATTGATAGCACCACCAAGGCCACGCCGACCATGGCGCTTCCGCGAAACCCCAAGCGGGACTGGACCGGCCCGACAAGCGGAGCAGTGATCGCATGCCCCACGCTGGCAAAGACAAAGACCATTGACGTCTCCTGCATTGTCGCCGAGGCGTCGTACAACCTACACAAGGCCGATCACACGGGCGATGTTTCGCGACAAAGAGGAGAGAAAAAAACACGTCGAGGTTGGGTAGGGGAGGCCACGAGCGCTATCAGGGTGCTGACTAGATTAGGCGTTGGGCGTTGCAGCGTCGCCTGGGACCATGGTCATCCATGCCAGGCACCATGGCCATCCACGCGCAGAACTGCCCCAGAAACAAGCATTTGTCTGCCCCAAGATTGTTTTGAAGAATTTTGACACGATGCTACTGTACGAACGGGCATCCTAGTCATGCCTTTCTATCCATGAGGTCGGCGTCTTCTAATACGCAGGGCGACTGATTCACCAGGAAGCCTTCCACTCCAGCCTCCTTCCCTCCCCCTCTCCCTCCCTCTCTCTCTCTATCCGGCTTCTACCGCGCACCGCTATCGCGCGTGGGGTCCAGCAGTGCGTTCTATCGCAAATTTTCTCCGTTTCATTGTTGCCCATGCGAAGTGCTTTTCAGTGCAAAGTTTTTTCACCGCGTTTGGGCCACGGCTGGGCCCTTTCGGGTCTACGTCCCGCCACCCCGTACCCCCAAAACAGCAAGACTATTACCACTCTGAGGGTAAAGATAAGGAACGCTTATTAATAGTATCGATACGGACCCCATACTTCGGCCCAGACTGGTACATATAGTCGTCGACTCGAGGCCCACGGCTGGCGTTTTGGTAACTGCTACATGGAGAAACCGCGGTATTTCGACAGCAGCGTGGGAGTGCGCCTTCTTGAAGCAAGCAAGCGTGTACGGTGTGAAGCGCGGTTTTAATCCGATGTGTCCAGGAACTCGTGTATCCCTTGCTTTGATGCATGTAATCTGTGAGCGTGAACCTATGAGACATACCGCAGCCGCTACTAGTCTACATTGCTGTCACTACTACCGCTAAAACGACCGCGAAAATGCCGCTACGACCAATACTGCAGTAAATAGTACCTCTACCATGAATGCTACTACTCATTTCACTACTACAATACTATACTACCACCGTCACGCAGAAAGGGTGTGTAACTGCGAACTTCACAGGGACTACAAGGCGCTAACGGTCAGCATTATGTCTGGGCGCTGGTTGGTGAAATTAACTCCCGGAAAGTTCCAAAGGGACACGGAAGGGCCAAAGGAAGAGAGCGGGTAGGAACCTCGAAGCCCATGACTCTTGACGGATTCCTGGTGTATTGAAAATGGAGTACTGCATGGCAGCGTTTTATTTTAAACACACACACCTCATGTCGTACGCCAAGGCCCTCAAAAAGGCACAATGCGAGAGCGTTGAGACGACCATCCGCAAACGACGCCTCCTCTTTGCGAGGGCCGTACAGCGGACGACCAATGAGCGGCTGACCCGCCGGGTGATGTTTGGGACGATGGCTGGTGGGGAGAACCCGGGACGAGGTCGACCGGAAAAGAACTGGGCCCAATGCCTAACAGACGACCTGAGGGTTTTTCAAGCCACCGAGGGGTCCATGGAAAGCTCCCCCCTGCTGTTCGGAGCAGAGGCGTGGTTATGGCCGAGGGCGGCTAAGAAGAGCGGGAAGTGGTACCGGGGGGTCGTCGAAGCGGCGGACTGTTTCATGGCGAGGTGGCACAGGGATGTAGCACAGAAGAGCCGGCTGCGCCACGCAGCAGAGGACGCCAAGAACGGCGACAAGGGGAGGGGGGGAGGGGGGAGGGGCAGCTGTTCTGATACAGCTGTTGACGAATGCAGAAACGAAAAGATAGATCGGGTGGCTAGGTATCGGTTCGACTAGCTCTTACAGACTTTCGCCTGTATCTCCCTCTCTTTCGTGTTGCTTCGTCCGTGCAGCAGATACCTGCCCTTCCTGAGTACGTATGCTTTCCGTCTAGCTGCCTTTCTGAAGTCCTTGCGTCGTTTGTATTATGTTGTTTTTCATTTCAGATTTTTGTTTTGTTTTTGGCTTTATTGTCTTTTTGCTCTTATTTTTCCGATCTTGCTTGTGTTGTTGTGTTGTTGCACCCGGTACGCTGACACTTCACTTGCTTGACTCTTGAATTCGCGATTTAAATTTTTATTTTTGGTCTTCCTCTGTCTCACAGTCTGTGACCACAGAATCAGTTTCTCTCTAGGATAGGGAATCAGGACGGGCACTGGGTGTACTGATGAAGCTGGGTAGAAATGACTTATTTTTCTTTTTTTTTTATCCTCCGGCGGACTGGTAAAAATAAAGCTTAAGCTCACCACAATTCCACGTTCGTGTCGTGTGTCAATTTAGCCCAGTTGGGCACGTTGACCCGACCTGACCCCCGAGAGGAGCAGGTGCGGTGGAGATAGCCACCCGGGAGAGTCATCTCTCCCGGGTAGTGTGGGACTTGCGTTTGCTCACCCACCAACAAAAACCAAGGGTATGAGGCCTTCCCGCCGGACTCGGACCAGTTACGGTCCACCCTACCCGTTGGGGCGTTGGTCCTCAGAAATGACGATTTAATGTGAAGACAACAACAACAACAACAACAACAGACACGTCAGCCGCCGAAACTCGTGTTTGCACGTGTGATGTTTTGATCACGCGCGTGCATGGCTGCCTCTGCAAGAGACTCCCGGAGGTAGCACCAATTGGCTGCCGTAAAGAACGCCGATTTAATCAAGATAAACAGTGGGAGACAACATAGCTTCTACATCAGCAGTACCACTCTGTACCCAAATATAAGGATATTTTGTACACTAATACTCAAACAAAGCGGCCGTTATTTTTAGGGGCAGTGGTACATAGTTTGGTAGAGGCAGGGGGTGAAAATCAAGGTACTGGTTTTACCAGTATGTAAGGAAGCTTGCTCATTGTTCATCTAGCGCTACAGTTAGCTCTGCGGGTGAGGTCCCTTTTATAGCCGGTACCAGCAATATCGGTGTCCATTGACCGTTGTACGCAGAGGTGAATTTCGTTTTTTTCGACCAACCACAACGAAGGAAACTGACCGCAGCCGTCATCATTTTTTTTCAGAGATCAAAGCCCAAAAGCATGAAGAAGCACTTCAGGAGACCGAAAAATAGAAAAAAAACTTCGTACGATGTAAGAAAGTTGGATCAGCAACAGCAACAGGCAGCGCAGCAGCGGGAGGAGGAGGAGATGGAAAGTGGCGATGCAGCGCGGTCCGTTGCCGTTCTGCTGGTTCTCCTCCTCGATGAGACCACCTGTGACCAATAACAGGCAATCCATCTCCTCCGACAGCCTCACCACCCTCGCTACCTCTGCCTACCTCCGCCCCTCCCCGGCTGCCAGCGCCGCTAGTGCTGCACTCGTTTCTGCCTCCGCGTTTAGCCGCTTTTGACGCTCCTCGGACAATTTTGCTGCCGTGTCAAGTCGCAGCCTCTCCTCGGTTTCCGTGAACAATTTTCGCTCCTTAGCTAGACTCTCGGCCGATTGGCGAGCTTCGGTCTCAGCAGCACATTTGGCCACAGCCTCGTCGCGTGCACGGGCAGCACCGTCATAGCGTCGCTCCAAAGCACGTTAGTCGCGGTGGTCCGCTATGTTCTCGGCGTGCTTGTCTCTCCCCGCTTCTCCTATTGCTTTCCCCGTGCGAGCGAAGAACTCTTCGTTCTTTTTTTTCGAAGCCTCCTGTAGTTCCAGTTTGTTTGTTTTCTTGTTTCGTGTCGTATTTCCCATTGTGTGATGTGTATAAAAAACTAGATTTTTCTTACAGGGTGCTACTCTTTGCTCAATTTTACGATTGGGGTAATTTTTGTTTATCCGAGCGCGGCAGACCATGAACTAGGTTCTGTAGCCTCGATTCTTGATATCAGTCGGTGCGCTCTAGAGCGGGGTACATTATACCGAAATACGCACCTATCGCTGTTTTTCAACCTACCCCTGTTGTTCAGATCAGCATCAAACGAAAAAACATTCCGATTGAAAACATTCCGGTTGCTCTCAATAGTTAGAACATATGCTTTTATACGTCTGGGCACCCCATGGACAGCCAATTCGTGACGCATCAAGAGTTACAGGCGATGTAGTGCTGGGCTTCCGGTATACTATCTTCAAGTTATTTTGGAGCGTCATGACACTTCGGAATCGCTGACAGTCGTTCAGTCTGTTGGTTGTTACGTTTGCGAAAAAAAGCACAAGATTTACCATTCCACCGATTTCTGGTCGATACGGACCTTACGCGCAGAGCGAACAGTAAGAGTTGTAGTTGTTGATTAAAGCTATTCGTAGGTTTTCAGTGGGTTTTGTGTTTCCTGTTTCTTCGCGGTTGCTTCGTCCTTTTCTTTTCCTTTTTCTTTGTGATTTGACACTCGCGCTACACATTATCATGTGGAAAAAAACGAGAAAATATGGTTGGAGGAGTAGCGCTTATGGTCAAAGCGGTGAGCTCGAGAGACACAGGGAAGGAAAGATGGGGAAATTGTTGGTAAAACTGCACCACCCACTGGCCTACGTTTTTAGAGTTCGTCGAATCTCGCAGACTTCTTCGCAGTCATCTTCGGGGCGAAAATGATGTATTTGCATGCGCCTGAGGGATCTAAATCGTGCAAGCGAGCTACGCTTGGCACCCCGAGCGGTGGGGTGCCTGCGATCAGGGTGGCTGTTGAGCCTCAGGCTCCTGGCCAGGGCTCATACTATTGCTGCATCTCTTGTGGGTGGGAGCCAGGGTGCCAAATGGGGAGGGTCCACTGCGGGGTCAAAGTACAAAGCGGGAGCAAGGTGCGCCTGCACGATTTGTTTTCCTCTCGGGCGGTGCCGCGGCATGTCACGTCACGACATGCCGCGAGTATCCGGGGCACTCCGCTCGCCACAGCAAGGATCGCGAGTTCGATTCTCGCCGATTTCGTATTTGTTATTTTTGAGCGTCGTCGTGCACGCTATAGACAGCAATGTCACAATTTATCATTTTTCTCTTCCGAATTATTTTCTTCCCCCTTCTTTTCTCTCTCCCTCCTACTGCCAGTCTGTACGTATACTCGTCGTCATTTTTTAGAATGTACACTCGTACCTGGTACGGCGTTTGTGAGTGAAACCTACGATATAGTAGTTGATGCTCCATTCCGTAAACGTAATAATGGTGAGCCGTTCGCGCGTGTTCTACATTCAATCCGAGTCAAGGATGTAATGCTGTGTAGTACGGTGACGCCCCTGGATGCTGCCAGGGTCAACAGGACGTTTTAGGTCCATAACCATTATGTGCACTGATACTATACAATCCGAGGTTGAAAGCCCAGTAATTACCTGGGTTCAGGCACTGCGATCGTATTTGTAGGACTTGGAAGGCGTATCTTAGGTGGAAAACCAGGGGTTTTCCCGAGAGGCACGAGCGTGGTCTCAGTCTCCGTCGTGCATTAAAGGAATACAGCTGCTCTTCTTCTATCTTTAAGCAAACAACAAACATGAGTACCAACGAGTATCGACTTAATAGGCAGACCTGTCCAGCGATACAAAGTGTCCCGCATGCTCTGATCTTTACAAGTGGCGTCGTCGGCAGGACAAAACGCTTCTCGGCTGCTCTCGATATACTTTTTTCTTGACGTTCTCCTGGACTTTGGGGGGTGGCTTTTTTACTTGTTGACGTTTTCCGAGTTCTCGGGTCGGGTTTGTTTCTGCTAGGTGTGTTCCTGGGTCGTTTTTTTTTTTTTTTTTTTTTGGGCTTGGTTGGGGATGGCTTTCGCGTATTTTGTCCTGCCTACCCCCCCCGTTCAGTGGCGGGGCTGGTCTGGGTAATCGGGCCACTCATTTGTGGCAAAGGACATGTTTCCAGAGTTGTACGCTGGGTTTTCGGTGGTTTTTGACATCTTCCGTGTTATATTTCTTCTCGCTTTTGATATTCACTTTTCACTTTTCCATGCATCTTCCTCGCCCCCCCCCGTCGCGGGTGACATGGCGATGGTTTCCCTCGACGATTTATTTCCGCCCCTCAAGGCTCGGTCTTCCTTTCATTATTTTGTACGTACTTTGCTGGCCTTGTTGCCTTGCCGTTCAGAGGTGTGGGAGTGGGTTTTGAGGAGCCGCATCTTCGACTCATGTTCTAGTTCATGGAATCGGGGTTTCCATGAGTTTCCCATAATTATGCGTACACGGCTCATCAGAGTGGGCTAGTGTTATGATACCTGGTACTGCTTTGTATGAGGTTGAAAGCCCGGTAATTACCTGGGTTCAGGCACCGGGATCGTATTGGTAGTACTTGGAAGGCGTATGTTAGGTGGGAAGCCAGGGGTTTTCCAGAGAGGCACGAGTGTGGTCTCAGTCTCCGTCGTGCATGAAAGGAATAAAGCTGCTCTTCTATATCTGAGCAAACAACAAACGTGAGTACCAACGAGTACAGGCAGGCCTGTCCAGGGATACAAAGTGTCCCGCATGCTCCGTTACATGGAAAACAACACTTAGCTGAAGCAGCTAACAAACGAGTGAGAAGTTGCATAAAATTTAACCTGGTGCCTGGTACCATTGAGTACGATACACGTGGCTCAATAATTGATATTCCTGACTATTAATCTATAAAATATGAATAATGCGATGTTGAAGGAGTTTACAAGTACAACTATATCATACATGTATCATACCACACGAATAAGTTATCAATTTGAATTGTGTAACGTACTTTACTTGGCAGCAGGTAGCAGTGAAATAGTGCAAACCTGGTATAACATGATTACAAATATTGCAGTTTGCAAAGTTGAGTATCAACTATTCAAGTAGTCGAACTTAGATCTATGCCAATGGGGAGGCGAAGTATCAATAAAACCTTTGAATCTCAAAGACACCCTCCAAACAAAATAGAACACGCTTCCTATGGGCACGTTTAGAAAGAAAAAAAGTTCCAAACTTTTGGAATAGCCCGAAAAAAACAAATATGGGGCCGATGTTGGCCCAACATCGGCTTGAGAATAACTCAGGCCGATCTTTGACTCGAAGCGGCGAGATTCCGAGTCCTTGACAGACATCGATCGACAAAACCAACGACTGCGTCATGGAATTCTGATCAGAGTGCGCTTGTTAGGGACTCCGACCCACCGTCTTCACACCATGGTTGGTGTCATGTGGCGGGAGCTAACCAGGCTTATGATGAAAAACAATTGTCCGCTGGTGTGCACAAAACAGAAGACAAAACTTCTCCATCCGTCTCGAATGGCAAAAAATACCCTGGTAGGCTTTTTTTCAGGTCTGGGAGGATACCGTAGGATGCCGCCGGCAAGCTCTCGCCCCCTAGACCATGGATCCACCTGGTATATTCGAGGCCGTCATCTACATACGTTGGCCTTGCCGGACACCGAGCGGGTTGGCCGTGGGCTGAGTTTATGTTAAGATCGAGCGTCGATTGTCGCACGAGCTGATTTCTATCAGCGTGTTCACAATTTGCAACCAGAAAAAACAAACTGCGCCGCCTGCAGCCGTTGGAAAAAGAAAAGGGAAAAAACTTACTTTTCTCTTTTTTCCCACAGCGGCGGTACGAGGAAATTTTCAGGGCTTTCACGGGTCAGGTCAAACTTCACTGGTCGGGTCGGGTCGGGTCGGGTCGGGTCGAGTCAGCTGACCCGACCCGACCCGCGAAAAAGTTGAGGTATGCTGACTAGACCCGACCTGATCCGCGAGATTTTGAAAGCCTCTTGACCCGACCCGACCCGACCCGCCACCTTCCGATTGATCCGTGAGACACGGGTTTCATGCGGGTCGGGTCACCTTGACCCGCGAGATCATTCATCTTGACCCGAAGGTTTGAACCGCGAATCTGGCGCATGGGTCGACACTTCGAAAACAATTCAATGTTCATTTTAGTGCCCCGCAGCGATATACGACCTGGCTGTAGTGGGTATGAATGGATGCGGGCATGCGTATATGAATTTAGCCGTGAATATGATACCAAAGGAGTATTGTTGAGTATTGGCACGAGAGAAGCCTTTAGGTAAGAGAGCGAGAAATGATTCAAGTGTCGGATCCGCGAGCCGAATGCGCGGGTCCGACCCGCGGGTTAGTAGAAAACAACTCGCGGGTCATGCTGGCCCGACCCGTGGGTGACCCGCTTTTCGCTGGTCATGACCCGACCCGGCCCGTGAGCTTTTCATCACCTTTTGACTCGACCCGACCCGTGAGATTTGAAAAACTCTTGACCCGACCTGACCCGACCCACGAGCTTTGAAAACCTCTTGACCCGATCCGACCCGACCCGTGAAATTCTGAACACTTCCTGACCCGACCCCACCCGACCCGAGACATTTTGAACACCACGTGACCCGACCCGCGGGTCGGGTCATGACCCGCGAAAAACCCTGGAAATTTTCGGCTGTTCTTTGAAAGCAATATATTTGAAAAAAACTTTTGGACTCCGCGTTTTCATTGGCATAGCAGGTCTCACAGCTGGCGTACCAGGTACCGGTATTTCATAATTGATTGCATGAAATGTAATAAATATTGATTACCTGGTACCAGTATTAATTATAAAATGTGCTAATCTCTCCGCATGTTGTCTTTTGGCTATTTATTAACATGAGCGGTATAACAATCATTTTATGACAGAGTTATCTAATACCAGGTACCTGGTACGTACTATTAATAACATATCCGTAAATTTAAATATATATTTATATTAGTATTAATGACCAAGTGATCCTTATATTTACAGACACAGTGGCACCAGAGGTTTCTACGTATAGAAACCAAGGTTCCGGTACTGTAATAAACGAAAATATTGTGAATTTTGTTATGAATATACTTCGTCGTACTGTACGTCGTACGTCGTTTATTTTATTTTTCTTTATTTTCTCCAGCTCGTTCTTTTTCAAGTGTTGGCCACCTACTCGCCTGCGGGGGGGGGGCACGACAGATTGTTTCTCTTAGATTTTGCTTTCATTTTTCTTCTTTTTCTCTTTCGATTTGTCTACCTTGTTTTTGTTTTCTCTTTGATTGTTTCTTTTCGTTTCACTATTTCATAGATTGCGTATGTCGTGCCTGTCGTATCTAGTATGATGACATGGCTTTGCATTGCCCACTGCAGTGAACACTGCACACGTGGCAACGTAGTATCTCTGTGGCGTAGCTTTGTGACCACATAACTTGTATCTCTTCTAGGATTGAAGAATCGGCACGGACACTAGTTGTGCTGGATGTCGACGGGTAGAAAGAACGGTTTAATGTGAAGAACACACACACACGTCGTACGTGGTGCTTTCATGTACGATGTACGATGTGCATCAGCAAGACTTCACTCTTCTTCTTCCTTTTTCTCATCCCATTCATTATCTTCGCACATCTTCTTCTCTCTCCTTCCAACTCGTAACTCAGATCCGGGGTCACATAGCAGGCTCTTCTCCCCCCTTCCCGCTACGGTACGTGCCTTCATTTTTATCGCGAGAAGATTTCAGCCTTTTCTTCCCTCGTCGACTCGCATCGAATTGTGCCTACCCACGCTGCAAGGCGCTCTCAACAATTGAATCCTTTTATTTTTATTTTTGCAAATAATAAAGTCAAAGTCCGACCCACCTGAGGCTCGAACCCAGGACTCACACAACAAGAAGAATTCGAGGTTAACCACTTGAACCACCGGGGCGACCGGCTACCTACTGTAATATAAATATAAATACCATCATATATCATCCTCTTCTTGGTGGCGATCCTACTCTCCCCGCACGCCAAGCTCGTGTCTCTGCTTGGTGATTTGCTGCTCCGCTGCTGCTGCTGCTGCTGCTGCTACATATGCTATACGAGCACTACCGCTGTAGTTTGGTCTCACACAACACTGAACAAGTATGTGGTTTGATGCGAATGGTCGTCGGCTGCTTACGTTTAGGTATGCATATCGTACACTATTGTTGTTGTTGTTCTCACATTAACTCACAATACAATGCAGTCCGTGGTCGCAGGACAGGCTCCAATAAAACTCTGGAGTGGAAGAAATACCTCAAGTAAAACAGAGGCAAAAACAAAAAAACACGCATACGCACTCCACCACTGCGGACGCCAGGGAAGCAAAAAGGAGACTATTAATAGCAGACAAGAACCTAAAAAAAGAAGATGAAGCGAAGCAAAAAAAACAAAACAAAACAAAAACAGAAGCAGATAGCAAAACGCAAAAAAAGGCAAAACGGACCTACCTGGTATACACTACTGTTCTGCTGTTGTTGCTGTACGTACAATTCGAAAAATGCAGAGAGAGGAAGATGGTCTCACCGGATGTACGAGGTGACGTATGGCTGAAAGCAGCCCCAGGAGTACAGCGTTCCCAGCGAGAGATGAAGCAATATCCCGCCAACGATGGCATTGTAAGCCACTCTTCGTGGTGCCATGGCGAAGAGAATCTGTGACCTGTAGCAAAGCTGTTATACACGATACGTACTGCGGCACTGCCTGCGACTGGCGCAAGAATAATATAACTCCCGAAGGAGCACAAGATATAAAGGCTTTCACGATGAGGGGTGAGGGGACATTGAGCACGAAACCACACTGACTGGTTGGCAGTGGCAAAAAAAGCCAACACAACTGCTGTGTGCAGTTTTACCAACTGTTTGCACGGACTTGGCGATATAATCAGTATAGTGTGGAGAAAAGGGATATCTCGATGAAAAGGGAAGGAACAGGAAACCCAGTAGGAATCAGGGAAAAGAAGAAGCGACGTTTTGAAGTTTTTAGTTTTTGGGCGATTCCCTTGACCGGATGCGCTGGCCGCTGGCTGCGAACCCGAACCGTTACATGTATGTGATGCCGCTCATATCTTATACCTGGTACCAGGTACTGGTATTTACCTGTGGCCAGTGGTGTAGTCTAAAATCTTCATGTCTGTCTACGCACTCGTGCGATACTGCTGTCTGCTATCCAGACAAAGCAAGCAAGCAAGCAACGTACACTCCGCAATGCACACCTGCACCTTGTTTGGCACCGCCTGCATAGATACAGCTTTCGGCAGCAAAGACCGTTGAGGAATATCCAGCATACCAGCATACCTGGTACTAATATTGATACCGGTTGTGTGCAAAAGAGCGCGAAACAAAATTACGAGTAAGAAAATCACACGCTTTCGTTTTGCGCAACAACCAGCACACGACATTTTGCACAAATTATGTTACAGAGTACTGACACAAACAAAGGATCAGAATTCGATGATATGTACCTGGTATCATTTTACTACAGAGTAGTAAATGGGATGGGCAAAAAAAAAAAAAAATGTATCACAAAATAGCGCGCACACTGATCACTTCAAAATACTACAGCAGTGAGAACATCATCATCATCATCATCAGTCATCAGTATACTATTAGGGTTACTGATCATGATGCTATTATTTCGACGGGGCTCTGCTGTTGAATCATACCTGGTTCCAACCTGGGGTATCAATCAACAGAAAACTGCAGCGCAACCTGGCTAGCGAGCAGCCGCCCGAGAGAGAGACTATAATAATACGAGGGAGACACCGCCAGCGCGCGAGAGGGGCCTACCGTACTAGGGGGACTATCAAGTTAACTTTTAGGAGATGGCCCGGAGACGAAAGAAAGGGCGGAAGCCAAAAACCAAGCAACCTGCTGGGCAGCAGCAGCAGCAGCCGCGCCACATGAGAGAAGTGGTGAATTCTGCGATGCTTATCAATATGCTGGAGAAAGCCACGGCCGCCGACCAGATCGTCCAGCTGCAGCAACGCGTGGGCTGTCTCCAGACCGAACGAGAGCAGCTACGGCAACGAGTTGCAGAGTCCGAGGACCAACGGGAAGCCGTGTTCAGCAGCCTCAAACAAACGGTTGTCGATGCGCAGAACGAAATTCAGGTGAAACGCGATCTATGTCCTAGTGAATCGGACACCGTTATCCATCGATACTACTGCAAGGCGGCCACTACTACTCGTACTGTTGTACGTACAACTTTTGGTTGTATGTATCAGTAGTACCTGGTATTAATATTAATAGTGTAACTCACGGGCACTACCTGGTACGTATTATTATTTAATAGTACAAACACTTACTGGAGGAGCCGCCGACCTGTAATCTCCACGCCCAATCTACAAGAGGCGCGACCGACTTACCACGCCTGTTGAAACGTTGAGTGCCGACCGATTCGGTCGCACTCACAGTTGGCAGAAATACGTACCAGGCACCTGGTAATACTTGCACAAAATTTGCAAGTAAGGTTCATTCTTATCGGAGAGCGTTTTTTCCATAATTTCCAAAGTTTGGAAATAATTGGAGAGGAGATAATATGTGTAACACGTACCAGGTACTATTAATATTAATAATACACCCGACGGTGAGCCGTGATCAGTAAATACGATAAGGTGTGCCTCAAAAGCTCATAGACATCACTTGGGGGAACGATTGATAAATCGTGTTTTAGTAGACGGCAATCTCACCCTTTGCTGCTGTGGTCAGACCCTGCTATAAATACGCACGAAGCATAAGCAGTCCCCATTCAGTCGAAGTCGAGGTCGCCCAGAAACAACGATCAAACGCGTGGACTGGCAAAGAAAGGCGTTGAAACATGAACACGTTATTTCCTGTCCTTCGGAAGGTCCTCGCGGCGCAAACCAGGGAGAACGACGAGCGACGGCGTCGGGAGCACGAAGACACACAGAGCCTTTTGGAGGTGGGGATTAACTGTTCCGGTTCTAGTGGTGCACTGAAGTGGGGAGGGGGGGGATGCCCGTTACGTGACCCCGGATCTGAGGAAAGGAAGGGAGGGAGCCTTAGAAGTAGGGCAAATGTGATATCGATAGATGGGATGAAATAAATACGAAGTATATACCAGGTACCGGTATATACCGCAGTAGATCCCATTGCCACAACACGACGTGGTCGACCAGTCACCAAGTATCACATGAGCGCGACTTACGTGGTTCGGGACGCTCTGACTTTGCACGTATGAATATAGTGTTTGAGTACGTCCTGGCAATATCACGGCTACCGATACTTGTAAAGGTGAGTGGGCAGGGTCTCCTTTTGGCGCCAGGAGTCCGCGCCCAACGTTTGTGGCAGATGTCATAATCGCGCCGTTATCGGTGCTCAATTGCGAGGCTGTGTCAACAGTTTAATAACGAACGTCTCGCCGATTTTCTCCTAGTGTTATGCACGCCAGAATTGGCTCGTTTTCGACACATAGCATAGTAGTAGTAGTAGTAGTAGTCGTGGCGTCGAATTCCAGGGCCAGAGTTCCACACGAATCGCACGAACAAGAGCACCGTTCGCATATCACATACCAGGCTATAAGGGTATGTGGATCATAGCCCATAGTTCTTCACGAACAACAAAAAACATTGTTCACGTGTTACAAATACAGCGTACACCTCAAAAAAAGGCCTGGTCACACCACGAAAACCTATATCGGCGCTTGTCTTTCCTTCGTCAGGAGCGACTTTCCGAGGTGCAGTCCCACCGCGTGCAGATGGCGTGCATGCAAGCGGACATCCGACAGAAAAGCAAAGCCCTTGACGAACTCGATGTCGAGCTTCGAATGGTGAGTCAAAATGTACTGCGGCAGTCTGCGTCCCACAAACGGTATAATAGTAGAAAAGGCTCGGTAGCACCTTTGAAGCACATGACGGGCTTGGGACTTTGTCACGACGGTCTCGTTGCCGCAAAGTGTTCGAGAACAAGCTGCTACACCTAAACGCAGTTAGGAAGTAGGAAGAAAACTCTACAACCACAATGTCGTTGTCGAACGGGCACATATTTGCCGCCGGCACAAGCTCTTCATAGTGGTTAGTTTTTTTACACGACTTTCGGCAACTGGCATCAGGTCCTAACGATCATCTCCACTACGACTATCGATAGTTGTGTTTGGTAGCAGGGTAACCTACTAGCTTATTCAGTCAGCGGTGACTGACTGGGCCAGTAGGTTATCAACTATAACCAACAAACGATTTGGGGTGAGTCTGATAGTCGGCGATCATCACTGAACAAGCTGTATCGCTCGTAAATGTGTCAGCGCTAACATCGCTTTAGTCCTTTGGAAGGCGCCAGAGTTCACATTTTTTTCGGCCTTCAGGCGGCGGTTAGGGATGAAGAGCTGGTGCAAGGAAGAATGCGACTGTCGCAGGCCGAGAAAACGCTGGACATGTTGCGCCGAAAGCTCGTCATCGTTGGCAGAGCGGGGGCCGGAGAAGAGGTGCGCAGGCGGTCGAAAGCCAGCGTTGCGCAAGCTTAGTTTCCGGAAGCGTAACTGCTGCTCCGCCAGTAGGAGAGTTGAAACATGACCGGTAGGACGGCTTATGTCCGTGTACTGTATCTGATGCTATCGAATAGTATCGTTCGGGTGGTTTATCGTCGTGAGTTGTTAGTCTGTCTAATCCCTACGTTGTTGTGCGCGCACGCGCTTTTCCCGACAACCGACACCGTGGAATTGGCTCGCCTGAACTCTTGAATTCGTTCACTTGACATGACAGTATTGCGAAGTAGGACGGTCATTCCTGGTTCTCGATTTTGCAATATACTCGCGTTCGAGTTTGAACCATGCTGGCTTCTGTCTGGGAATGCTAATCGGTGTATGGCTTTGTATACGTGATAGACGGTTGAGGGCAAAGGTTAGTGTCACGGCTTACTCAAATTGGTTTTTCGAACAGCGGCCACAGTTTACCGAGAAACGTCGCTTGCCTCAGGTACGGGGGGCGGTCGCTGATCTACAAGCGAGAAAAGCCGAAGAGAGGGCGTCCCTTGGCATCAGCAGCAGCGGAATTGAGAGGACTCATCTAGAGATCCCGGGAGTGGGACTCACGCCACTACTGATGGAGGTAGAATGACCCATACGGCGAGCTCACAGGAACGTCATGGTGGCTCTTCCTCTGTACGTGTCGGGGCTATTCACATTTTGGCCAAGCAGCAAGTTAACAAGTATCATCACATAACAAAATCCCTCGCCCACTGTAGCATAGTGTTTCGTTCCACGCTGAGTGGTGCCGTGGGTATATCCTGACAGCTTGTGTCTAAATGATCCGAGCACAGGCAGACACTAACGCATGGTCGGCCGAGACGAATTCAGCATTTTCACCTTGCATGGAACGTTTTTTTATTTCGCGTCCAATATTTAGCGCGTGCCCCTATGGTATATGCAGGGAATGAACCAGTTTCCAGAGGACGTGAAGCTGACTCGGGACACCCTTGCATTGCTGGGGCATGTAGCGAGTATGGAGGCACCCGGACGGTCGTTTCTTACCGCTCATAAGTTTTACCTGAACGTGGTTACGGCCCTCCAGAGACACATCACAGACGGTGTGGTGGCGGTGAGTGCATGTATCCTCTGAAACAGCAGTGTCTACGACTGAGGAAAGGGTCACACAACGATTTCCGCCGCCGGCCACAAGTTCGCCCAATCGGCGGGAACTATCAGCCAACAACCTCGATATTTTCCGTCAACCACCTCCCCCCATCGGCGTAAGACCGTGCGCACTGTAGACAACGCTGCGTACTGCCCAACCGTTGCTTACAAGTTTCTTGTCCCCGCTGTTTTCGTTCGACTGATGCCGACACTTGGACTAATGCCACTATTGACTGACGTGACACTTAAATGACGTGACTCTCGAATGGCGTGATATTTGATTGACTGACGTGATACTTGACTGACACGACACTTGACTGACGGAACACTTGACTGGCGTGACACCTCAGCTCCATGCCGCACGCCTCTTGCACAAGACCGCGTATCAAGGGGAATCGAATGCGCACGATCTCCGAGATGCGGGAGTGATCCCCCTCTTAGCCGAAGCCCTAGCAGCCGCTGCCTACGGTCTAAAAGGGGCCAGGAGGCCGAGAAGGTTGCTAGTGAGTATACCGTGTTGACGAGCCATCGAGTGTCGGCGATAGCGAGTTTAGTCAGTAATTCCTGTGGACTTCTTGTTGCGTGGTCTTGATTCCTACGGTAGTTATAGCTCAATGTGCAGTGGAATCGCTGGCCAAATGATAAGATGCGAGGACGTCGATCGTCCGGTTGCATCATTTTTTTGCGGCTGATCACATCGAAAGCCCCCCCAAGTGAAATCGCTCGTTTTAGTTTCGGTTGGAGTAGTATTTTCGCAATCGGTCCCTTATCAACCGGAACCGATCGAATATTGAGCGAGTCCTATGTGCATTGCCCTGATGTATACTGCCAACAGTATCACGCCTTCGGGGCCATCAGACTTTGCTACCCGAAGGGTTTCTTCCACGACTCGCTCCAAGCTCTCCGAATTCTGGAAAGCATCGAAACTCCCAATTCCTCTCCTAACAAACTTGCCAAGACTTCGGACAATGCGGAGAAAGACCACCCGAGGGCGTTAGTGGCGGGCAAGATGGCGAGCGCGTCGTCATCGTCGGCGACTCACGAGATTTTGGGCCCGGTAGGTGTACCCCAGCGGACAGAAAGCGGCGCCGCAGTCGGCGGGGGAGTCGCCCGGCTCAAGATGGAGAAAGAACGCTGGATGCTTTCGAGTATGCCGTGGGCCGACCTCGGTTCCCACGATTCGAGCAAGCGACAGGCCGCAGAAGACGCTCTCGCGCACGCACGGCTCCAGCCCTTGCCCGCGGTAAGAGTTCCGCGCGTGGGAGGGCCGGCCCGGCGAGGGTCGCGCAAGTCATCTCTGAGGCGCCCTGGGCCGACCTTGCATCACGCCGTGGGCACACGCGAGAAAGATATTAACGTTGGGAACGGTTATTGGGACTTTGTGGGGGGCAAGACTGGTTTGCGGGGGAAGGCGGTAGAGCAAAGGGAGGAGGTTGCGACGGCTACCGCGTCAGTCGTGCTGCTTCGATGGGCTATGGAGGAAAAGGGCGGCGACGAAGGCGTCGTTGTGTCGGAGGATGGAGTGGAATCAGCGCGGGAGAACGAATGGGAACCATCCGCAGGTGACAAGGAGCTCAAAGAAGCGGCTGACCTGTGTGGATGCAGTAGCCCAACTGGTAGACCCTTCTAGAGCACAGCACCAACTTGGGTTATGGAGAGACCGCTGCGGGACTTCTCAACGTTGACACGGAGATATCTCGTTGGCATGCTTTCAGCTGTTTTTTTACCCTGTGTGCATCGCTTGGCACAGTGTCGGCATTGACTCTTGTTTGGTCAGATAGTTGCCATGGGGGCCCACTCCCCTGTCACGCAATCGTGGTCTTCTCAGATTGCATAATGAATTCCTTGCGTCAACGCCACGTTTAAATGGCACGGCCTCTAATTTACCGTATACACGCTGCAGATGAAGTTGCTGGGAACAAAGTGGGCAACGGGGGCGCTTTCGGAAGCAATACGATCGCGACGATGTCAGGGTCATCCGACCCGCACACTAAGACGCCTGTGGACTGGAACCTACCCTCAAATGAGTGTATGGAACGCAGGCAGAGCGAGAGTACCACCACCGTCGCCCCCAAGGCGACGTCGCCAGGGTTGTCTCGTAGCTTGACCTGGGTGAGGCCTAGAAATCACCCCTCAAGGGTACTGAAATCGGTACGTTCGGAATGGCAACCACGATGGCCTGAACAAGCTCGCCGCGCACTCGAGGGCGTACCATTGTCCGCTTTAGGCGGCGGCAAGGGCAACACTCCAACCAGCGAAAAGGACGGCGAGCAATCATCACCGGGAGGAGAGTCGTCCGAAAGTCCGAACGCTCCCAACAGGTACGGCCTGGGGATCAATTCGTTTTTTGGAGTCATGCAAGAATATTTTGCGTTCGGAGGCGGCATGCCTCGGGGAAGGAGATGTTACCTCCGCATGACCCTTTTTTCTTGGAGTCACACAGGAGGATTGCTCTCGGAGGCGGTACGCCCCGAGGAAGGACATGGTAGCCTCCGTAAGACCCTATTTTATGGCTGTGAGCAAGGAAGACCTTGGCTGGACTCGACGGCTAGTTGTTTTGTTGGGTGATGAATTAAGAGAAGTATCTGAACAGCAATTGTATCCGTAAAATCACTCACATCGGGCGACGAACGCGCCGGTCAGATACAGAGAAACTGGACTCCGCAATTTTCCCGCCCGCAACTGACTGCAACACCTTGTAATAGCAATTTTGTAGCCAGCCGGCGACGTCTAGTCAGCCAGCTAATACGAGTCCTACCCTCTGTAGGATTATCATACCACACCGCGAGACTAAAAACCACGCTGTCTTCGTCGGGTACACCACGTAGTGCCCCTTAGATACGTACATAAACCGGTTTGTTTCCATTCAGTAAACTGGGCTATTTCTATTGCACCGACGTCAACTGTCAGGTGGCAAGCTCCCGTGGCCCATTGCGTCGCTTTACACGCTCTGGTCTGTCTTCTGAGAGCTGTCGAGGTCGACGCTTGTAGTCAGATGGAGGATACCCGCGACACCGGCGAAACGCCCTCAGACTGTAGACAGGGGCTAGGGGCGCGAGGCGTGGCGACTGAAAAGGGCGTTCTGCTTTTGGTCTTGAAGGCGTGCGATGTATTCAATGCGCAGGCCCAAGTAGTGACCACTTGCTGCATGCTGATGAGGATTGGCGTGCGATACTCCGAGCAGGGTGAAGGGGACGAGCAGTCGAAGGTGCGAGTTATTCTGTCAGGGGCTGTTCACGTGCTCGGTAGGGCGGGTTTTAGTTGAGCTTAAGGGGACGCTAGCACGCTCAGGAATGCGTTAAGTATCCGCGCGTAGGCGTTTCGGCAACATATTCATGCGACTTGGAATTAGAGTGGAGGATTTGCTACCAAAACCCGTATTTCGTAGTTGTAGACTGGTTGACGCAAATATACGAGAAATCCTGAGTTTTTTAGCCATTTGTGCACTTTCTTGGGCCCAACAACTTACTACCCATCATGGAAACGTAGTTTTGCGCCCCGCAGCATCATCGACGACGACTCCCGCAGAAATATAGCATCTGCCTAGAGAACAGCAATTTTCTAGTGAAGGCCAATTCTTCATCCGTGGTGTAGCCATTGTGCTATGCTCCCTTGCGTGAAATGAAGCATTTTAGCGTTTTTGCGAGCTTTTTGTGTTTCTCGCTCGCAACTTCGAACACACGAAAGCACCTCGTGAGTCGTTTCTCGCTGCCTACGACTGCCGTCTGGCGTACCCGCCGCCCTCACAGACGCCATCATGAGCATCCCTCAATTTTGCGGGCTGTAGTTTCATCTGAGGAGCTGTAACTGTCCGCAAGTGACACAGGTGCAAACGGTCAGTTGGGGTTTGTTTCTTGTCTCATTTCGTGCGTCCCTAATTTCGACCAGTTTCGACCACTGGAGCACCTCTTAGTCGAGGTGTAGGCCTCTGTTGAGAACCTGCGGGGGATCAAATCTCGAGAGAAACTCAAGCTGCAGTGATGAACCACTAACAAGTCACCGTCGCTCTCCGGTGAGCACGAACCAGCCAAAGTTCTAAACGAAGTGTGTTAAAATAGCGATGTTTTTTTTCTGTTCCGATAAAACATCTATGATATATCAGAGCGACCGGAAACCCGGGGGCCAGGAGACGCTTGGGTGCCAGCGTGGCCTCAACAGCCCTGTGTAGCATCGCAAACACTCACTCATATTTGGAGACCCTTCCAGCACCGAATGTCTTCAACTTGTGCGCTTTTACGGCGACCCGTCCCCCCCGCCCTACGGTCATGCATGGCATGAGTACACTGTTATAAGGCTTAAATTGGGTAGTCGATAGGTTAACCTGTTACCTTGTACCTTTAGCCCAACGGACGAAGACCTTAACAAATGACATTCGGCAGTACATGGATCGTTGGTTGTGAGGTCGAATCTCTCGTCCACCACGAAAAACTCTTTTTTTTTAAGAAGTGACTTTCCTCATGTCAAGAATCTGAAAAAATACTTCTGAACCCCCAAAACTTGGAACCGCGTGTTGGTGGCACGTCGGCCCGTATATTGGATCCGTTCCAGGGGGGAGGATGTTATAAGGCTTAGATTTGGTAGGCGACTGGTTAACCTTTTACCTTAGCTCAACCGACTAAGACCTTCACAACACCCCCTCCCCCCCGTTCCGTGCGCACTATGATAACGCACAGCGGGATTCCGCGGTTCCACGCGCGTTCAAGAAACATGAGAATGGTCAACTACCCATCTAAGGTATAGCGTAGCACAGGCGTTACCCGGCATATCAATATCACCCCAGGAATTAAACCACCCCCATCTCCGCCCCCACACCGTTCGCAGCAACCATCAACCTCCATCATTTCGAGAACGGAACTATTGGTTCAGAACAGTGTAGATCGAGTGGTGAGGAGGGCGGCCAAGGCGCATGTCAACGACACCTCCGTCGCCATAGAAGTGTCGGCGTTGCTGAAGACTCTTGGAATGGACCCGCTCGGGGCCAAACCCTTGACACCACCTTTGGTCCCATCACGGCTGATGGCGTCCTCGCCAGAAAGCTGCTTGCGGCGCGCAAACACCACAAGGAGGGCCATGGCCGGGGTTCTCGTTGACGTGGAAGTCATGACCAAGGTATGCATATTGTACAACTTTGTACTGTAGAACTTTATCGAGAACATATAATAATCGCTCGGTTGGCCATTGTGTTACGCGCATACATACACGAATGAGTGGGTTAGTACTGTACATCACATGCAGAGGTTCATGGTTCGTACACCGCCCACTGCTGAGGGCATGGTTGGGTGGATAGGGGTGGCAGTGCAGTGTAAAAGGCCGAAGCGTGCGGAGAAAAGCTTTGAGCTTCACCCCTCGATTCCCTGTAAAAGTATGCCTTTGACTCCCTTATGATGGTGTTTATTTCCGAAGCCTCATAGTTTCTGGTCGAAACGCGAGCGCGCTGCACCTCTCACCAGCCGTCCCTCAAACTTACCGCAACCCTTTAAGGCATGACATTGCCACTTTCTTCACGTGATATATCATGGGCGCCGACGAACCGCATGCCGCATCGCCGTGCCTCGTCATACCGCGCGACGCAGACGGAGGCCCTAGACCTGAACAAAGAGCACCGCTCATTGGTTGAAGAGCACCGCCCATTGGTGGAGCGCACCGGCGCCGGGGCTGGAGTCGGGCCTAGCTACCGAGTCGGTCGTTCTTAACACGGAGTGATGACCAACGTAAGGGGTCGTTCGGAGACAAAAGGGAGTAGCACGGATGGGGGGGGCGACGTCTTTTCGACGGAGCCAATTGGGGCATGAACTTCAAACCGGCAAATTGGAAAAATCTGAGGTGTCACATCATCGACTCCCCCGTCTTTGTTGTGCCTTCTTGAGAGCGGACCATGCAGGACCACCTGCAAACTCGAGACACTTGGCTAAAACCTATATCAAGGAGCCCATCACTATTATAGATGCCTCTGCGGGCGTTGTGTCTTGGTCATGGCCAGATGTTGAGCGCAATAACCGTTGAAGCGGCCCGAGTCTGCTTATGAGCGGAGTGCGCGGTGAGGTCCACAACGTTTGCGACCGAAAGGTATAACGAACGGAAGCGAGGGTTACAGGCATCTATCCCCCAGCTGTAAACCAATGAAAATGATCGTTGGGAACGAATTGCCTCTAACAACGTTACCGCTGTATCCACAACGGGTGCTTTGTCACCAACAGCGGCAAAGCATTGCACCAAAAGTTACTACGCCTCGTTCCAGACGAGCGAAACATGGTTTCATGCGATCCCCGCAAGGGAGGGCCCGAAATAATACACGAAGCCGGACGTGCTGCTGCCACCATTTAGGCTGCAACGATCTTCGAGATCGCGTCGGAAAATTAACAACATCGTCGGCAACAACAGCGGTCGATGATTAACCGGCGATGCCCATTCGAGAGTCACCTCTACACCACTTCACGCCCATCCGTACTGTACAAACAGCCCAGCCTCACACCAAGTTACACACACCCTTGACGCGACATTAACCACAACCCGTCCTGTTCGGTACTCTGTCGTTTCTTGCTCGTGGGGATGGCTCACCTCCCAAAACAACAGTGCGTGCGCTCGTCAGCTTCGCCTACTATTGATAGCAGGCTGTTCCAAACGCTCCGTGTCACACTAAACTACACGCCAAATTATAAGCACCCTCCATGACATCAACCGTAACCGGTACTGTATCTAGCTCATTCGTTATCCTCAGGCCCTTCACAAAAAATTAAAAGTGTGCCAGTTACTCCCACGCTTCACCGCAGCAGCAGCAGCAGGGAACAACACCCCCCCTCCCCCTCCTCCTACCCAACACCTGCTACGCCACATTTACGACAACACGAGAAAATACGCCGCTGCAGTATCCAACCTCTATGCCGGCGCCTTGGTAAGCACCTTGACCCTCATGATGCTATCGCTGGCGGCCATGTACAGGTACCCGTCACCTCCTATCACCATGTTGGCTGTAAATACCCCGCCTGTAACAACCGTTCCGAGGTGCTCCCCAGAGGGTGAAATAACGGCCACACCACCAGGAGCGGACGCGAAGACATTCCCTCTCTCGTCGACCTTGATCCCATCCGGCAATCCCACCGGATGTCTCTGAGACGGCGAAATGTAATGGACAGGACGGGGTCGATGCGGAGGAAGAAACGAGTCAGTCCTATGGCCTGTCTCATGGTGGGGCCGACAATAGCAGACGACGAAGCGAAACGCCCACAACCGAAGGGTTTTGCCGGAGAAGGTCTGGTCCTCCATAAGCGCCGACGGAACATGAACGTAGGGAAACTACCTCGTGCTCCACCTGCCGAAAATTCTCTAGTTCCGGTCTCGCTATCTCCCTAAGATATTCAAAACATTGACGCCCCTCCCCCTTCCCCCCTTCGTGAACTATAACGTCACCTCTCTCATTGGCCGTGCGTCGAAGAACAGCCTTCGGCCCGATAAGCCCCCATCTTCGTCGACGTCGTACACGTACCAAGCCGGGTTTTCAGGGTTGGAAACGGCTAGGTACAGCCTCGAGAAGTCCGGGGAAAAGGCCAGCCCGTTCGGCCAGACGAACTCTGCCAATTGGGAAGGAGAACGGGGCGGGACGTTATTGAATCATATGCATACGAGCAGCAAAGTCAGTCACGCAATCACACCTGAAGAAAGTATAGCGCGGTCTATATCGCTGTCGCACGATCGATGGTTTGCAGTCCACAGTTGGTCCATCAAACGAAAACACGAGTTGTGTTTTGCGATGGAGCGTCCCGCTGGTCCGGGCGTCGATGCTACTCCAAACAACCCCCGACCACCCCTGTATCCAGGACGGCAGCACAACACACGCAGTCGTCCACTCTCGTGGACCAATCAAGCCTTCCTGGCGTCACGACGCGTCATACCGTTCTCGACAAGCTCAGGCTCGGCTGCTATGTCGTCAGAAGCCCTGGCGGCCTCAAGGACCTCTTTTCTAACGCGGTACACCCCGCTGAAGCCGTGGGCAACGAACTCCGAGTCTTGTTGGCGGCGCGGCAAGCCATAAGGGGGGTCCGTGAAATAAGCGTCCCCGCGCTTGGAGAAAGCCAGGTCGTTGGGGCTGTTGAGGCGGTGCCCCTGCAGGCGGCAATCAATATTCGTGGAGGGGTGCGGAAGTTTCGTGTTGGAAACCATTACCCTGAGGATCGATACCAGGTTGATGTGTCAAGCCACAAAGTCTCGGGAAAGTGGAAAACGGGTGGTGTAAAAAAGCACTAAACTGCCTTTAGCGCCAAGTGCGAGCCGGCGACAAAACCGAGTGAATAGTTACACGTACTTTTCATACCTCTCATCTTTGACAACAGCGAGGCATCGCGCACGTTAGACTGCCTTGCGTCGCTGCAAGGCACCCGCGGAACCAGAACTTCATAATGAAAAGATGAAAAACGCTCGATTCGGCCGCTCAGCAAGGGGAATGGTTAAAATCAGCCACAAACGAAACTCGACACAGATGTCGACACGTACCAAAACCCCCCTGGCAGCGCCCCAACCCTACGGAAACCACCCCGTCACAGGGTACAGCACAGAACAAGCCTGTCCATGCCTTCATCACACGCATTCAATCATTTCCTGGGCGCTAACGTTACGATCTCCGTATGCGTCCCCCCACACCCTGATAACTCCCGTCCAAGAACATTCGCTACACCAGTCCTACGGTCTGGACATTTCGTACAAAGGTAGACGCTGCGACAGAGGTACCGTTGTTTGCTCACGTTGTAGTGCGTGGCAAGCGCCGTCTTCGTCCCGTTCTTCTCCATCCGCGTCACTCGTCGGTTGCCGTGCTCGCAAATTATCACGTCCCCTGACTCGGGCGCCTGCATGCCCAACGAGCGCACGGAGTCCCACGAGGTACGTAGCGAAAATAAGCTCATAGGTCGGGTCGGTCTGGTCCGTTCGGCGACGCAGCATAATGTTACTTCATGCGCACCATGGGAGGGACACACAGCATGTCGGGCAGCAAGTTCAGGATAGAGATTTGTCGAACCGCGGCTGTGAGGAATGTTCCGTATCGGCAGCGATTCCATATTTGCCCTACCTCCCACAAGACGAAGCCTGCATTTCCCCGCGAACAGCTCAGATGCCAAAACAGGCGAAAACCACTGCTGCAACTGCTGTTATCTGGTGGTGCTGATGATGGTGCGACGAATTCAACGCTAGAATAATCCACCGGGAGAGCCATTTAATCCGATCCCTTCATTAAATAGAGGCCGTCATACACATCGACTCACCAGCATCAGCCCATTCGAGCCTGACAACTTCAGCGCCGAACAGTGGTCTCCGCGGCAGCCGCTGCGATCCAGGAACAAAGACTTCCCTAGCGTAAAGATGCCGTCGCCTTCCTGTTTGATCACAACCAACGCCAAGCGATGCACCAGTAACCCGATAGCCAAAGGGCGGAGTCATCACCGTGGTGAAAAGCGTTGCGATATTCGTAGCAGCAGGCTGTTACCAAACAAAACTGATCGGGCCAGGAGCCGCACAAGTTGACAAGGCGTGCAGGCACGCTCATTCCTGGGGCCACCGCTACCCCTTTACAGTGCGAGCGTGCTTAGATTATTTATAACGGGAGCGTGGACGCGCAAAAAATAGTAGAACCGTTATCGCTCAGCAAGAGGGTTTATCCAACAAGGACGGCGGCTACCGCAGGGTCTACGCGATTGTGTATCAACACGATTCGTCGATGATCAGGGGCCGCGGGATTTGCGTCGCTGGACTCGACCCCTGCAGAAAAACAGACTCACCTCCCATTTCCAAATTCTGTTGTTGGGGACGTCCGAAAAGAGAAGGTACTGCCTGCCCGCCTGCAGCAGCCAGCAAAACAAACGGCACCAGCGCGAACGGTTGTTAGCTACCTGGTACCTGGCGTATGATAGCGTGGTTACCAAGGGCTGGCCAACTGATAGCTCCACTGCTGCTGGAATGTACCTGCGCATCCGGTGCGTCCTGCGAGCGTTGGTATTTGTGGAGGTCCCAGGCCGAGGATTGGCCTAGTCAGCGCTAACCGAAACCTACCAAAGTACTGTAGTATCAGCATCCCTTCTCACTATTAATACGTAGCATAAACTTTCTGGCAGCTCCACTGCAAGAGAAGCGCCCGGGAGTTTTTTCTATTAATAGTCAAGTTTGCAAGTCAAACTTTCATACGTAAGATATTGGCGTTGCAATGACTGTCAAATGTTAAGTTAGCGACTGCTGTACCAGTACGTGAGACAGCTCCTCCGTTAGCGGCAGAATGCTGCTGCTCTGGAAGGTGCCGCGCTTCGAAAACCTACTGGGTGCACTGCGGCTTCCAAACGCGGAGCGATCGTGGCAGAAGACCGGAGAATAGAGCCATTTTTCCCCCCTAACCGCACCCACCTTACGCAAGGATATGCAAGTATGGGTGTCGCGTGGAGCCAAACAATCCGGCATATATTTACAGCGGTACGCAGAACGCTGGCAGCAGTAGACTTGAAGCTTGAAGTGCCTATTTGTGAAATTTCGTATGTCGATTTTTTTGCCCATTGTATTCGTATTATAGTACCATATCCCTTCGCCCACGACACGGTTCGCCATAATTCCACATGTTGTTGTTGTTGTTGTTGTTGTACCAGGTAGCTCGTACTGAGGAACTATTAATAGGGACAGGCATAGACAGCAGTACACAGATCAAAACACCTGATGACGAGCATACCCACCAGTACGTACATACCCTGGTACCTGGTACCTAGTATGTACGTACGTACCAGGTGTACTGGTATAGTACACAGATCGAAACACCTGATGACTAGCATACCAGTACGTACATGTTGTTGTTGTTGTTGTTGTTGTTCTCACATTAACTCTCTGACGAAGGAGTCTGTGGTCACACAAAGGTGCTGGAGCCCTAGGAAGATCCGAAAAACAAACAAAAATCGAAAATTCGGCTGCCTCAAAATACACGAGACGAAGAAAGCGCACACGAGCTAAAACCAATGTGCAAACTGAACTAACATGGCCGCGGGTATATCCTCTCAACTATAACATAGAAGAGTACCCCCGTTCCCATCACTAACCAACTCGTGGCTGCTGACTACAGCGGATGCTGTCTGAAGTGCTGCCTGCACCGTACGAAACGCACGGTAGTCGTGACAACGAAAGAGGAACACACCTGCCTGCTATCTGGAGTGCTGTCAGAGTGAAGACTCGCGGATATGCAGTGAAAAAAAGGAGCAATCGAACCTTACTACCACACGAATATCAACGATCGCCATCGTACATACGTGGTACCTGGTACCTAGTATTTTTGCCTCTGTTTTTACTACCGAGGTATTTCTTCCACTCCAGAGTTATTGGCGCCTATCCTGCGACCACGGACTGTATTGTATTGAGTTAATGTGAGAACAACAACAACAACAACAACAACAACAACAATAATGTACGTACGTACCAGGTGTACTGGTATAGTACAGAGATCAAAACACCTGGACTAGCATACCAGTACGTACATACCTGGTACCTGGTACCTAGTACCTGGTGTGTACGTACCAGGTACGTACCAGGTGTACTGGTATACCTGGTATTAATAGTGTGTTATGTTGTTATCATGGAAATAGAGCAATGATAGTATCGGACGCATCGGCAGCTACCGCCGACGTGCGATATGGATACCGCACCGCGGGCAAACCGAATGCCGCAGTAAAAACACGGCCCTCTTTCGTTTTTCAACCTGAGATAACATCCAGACCCGGCGTGCCTCGTCGACTGTTATGGAACCGTGCCCAGTGCCCAGTGTCCACGTAGGCTTCAACAGGGGGACGACGCTGGTGTTGAAAAAGGCGGCGCAATTACATGCACAATTTAGTACGCACCGCTGTGTCCGGTAATGTAAGGGCCAGCCCCGTACCGAGTGGTAAAGTAGCTTTGCGCTGGTCACATACAGAAACCCACCTCCTCGTCGTGAACCCACTGGGGGCCCTCAGTGAATGCGAAGCCGTCCGCCACCACCTCCACCTGTTCGCCAGGCAATAACGCCACCGCATACACCGACAATTGTAACACAGCAGCAGTACGTGACACTGCTGTATATTGCCTACCAGGTACGTCGTACCAGGTATCTATTACAGTAAGCCCGTACCTGTGGTAAGCACCAGGTACAGCAGCAGCAGCACGACAACATACAGGACCTGGTACATATAGGCATCAGAAACAACGGGCAGTCGACCACAACGCTGCTGCAGCAGCTGCCGCTGCTCCTCCTGCTGCACCTGCTTCTGCTGCTGTCTGTAGGTGCGAAACATACTGCATGCAGAGGATGGGCAACTTGCTAACTGGCTTTTCTTTGAGACCCTGGTTTCGCACGATGTAATCCGGCAAATATCATAATTCGATCGCTTCCTTGCTACAGCTATACTCTTCACCTCCGGGGGAATCTCAACTGACCTTCGCATCTCTTGGGATGATGCCATCCAGCTTGGCGCCGACCAGTCTCTCGATGAAGCTGTTCGGAACTTCAGGGTAATCGTTCAGATACACAGAGAGGAAATGGAGGTAACACAGGAGTCCGGGCACGAACAGGGCAAGCCATGTGACGGATGGGTTCTTGGCTCGTCGCCACCAAGTATGCATTTCGTAGGTGTATTCACCTTGGCTGTCTGTGCACTGCCAAATATATATATATACCAGGTACCTCCTGGGTACAGCAGTATTTTGGCGAATGACACCGTTGGGAGTTCGAACATTCTCACTGGCGGTTCGACAATATTACTTTTGAAGATACCTTACGAAACAACTTTTGAAACGGCTGAAAATCCGTTACATTACGACGTCGAGGATACGTTGCACGTTGTTACCCATTACAAGGGTGCTACATGACGACCTCTGGGCGTAACAGCTGCTGTGTGGTTGCTGCTGTATGGAGCATCGCTCAAGAAGAAGCGGAGTCAAAATGAGTCACATGCCAGGACACATGTTTTTGGTGTCCACAACTCGTCGGAAATGCGGAAAGGCCGACGATGTTCAGAATTTTTGTTCAGTTTTAGCGTTTGAGTTTGAATCCCCACCGGAGATGATCCACAGCTGACGATCCATCTATCTGCTGCTGGCAGGGCGATCGAGGAAAAGCTGAAACCTTCAGTTATAGTAGACGAGAGAGGTCTTACGTCGACGGATGTCGTTATGCTTTTGCTTCATAATTAATTACCTGGTACTATACCGCGGTATGTTGTTATATATATACTGCTTGACGGGTGGTTGATGGACTTGATTCCTACAACATAATGATGCCCCGCTCTACATATATATAACACATGTCTTTATACCGTATTCATTCGTCTTACAAAACGTTAGTCTCTTGGTTACGTGTTGCACCTAACGCCCGTTATGTATTGGAGTTTAATGGGGAGACCCCGCTCGCACGAGGGAATACATATAAAACATCCCCAGGGCAGGTTACGTAGCATAGTTCACGCAGCATCCCCGAGAAAAACGTCTCCATACGGATAATATAATATGTTTCGAACTGTTGAGATCAAGGCCGGGACACTTTGTATCCCTGGACAGGTCTGCCTATTAAATCGGTACTCGTAGGTACTCACGTGTGGTGTTTACTTAGAGTTAGGAGAAGAGCATCCTTATTCCTTCTGTGCACGCGGAGACTGGGAGCCAAGCTCGTGCCTCGCTGGGAAAACCCCTGGTTTCCCAACTAAGATAAGCCCCTCCCGAGTAGTAGTGCAAATACGATCCCAATGCCTGAACCCAGGTGATTGCCCGGCTTTCAGCCTCATTCAAAGCAATACCATAACCCTAGCCCACTCTGATGAGCCGTGCAATATGAAGAATTAGGGGGTTTTCGTGGAAACCCCGATTTCACGAGCTAGAACATGAGTCGAAGATGCGGCTCCTCAAAACCCACTCCCACGTCTCTGAACGGCAAGGCAACGAAGCCGGCAAGGTACGTCCAAGAAAAAGAAAGAAAGGGAGGCCTGGTCTTAAGGGGCAGGAATAAATCGTCAACGGAAGCCATCGCCACATGCCACCCGCAACGTGGGTAGGACGAGAAAGTGTCTACGGAAATGCGGAATATTAACACAAAAAGCGGGGGGGGGATCGGTAGGACGAGAAGAAAAATAACACTGAATACGCCAAAAACAACCTAAACCCAGCCCAAAACTCCGGAAACGTGCCCTTTGCCATAAAGGGGTCGCCCGATTACCCAGACCAGCCCCGACACTGAGCGGGGGGGTAGGCAGGACGAAATACGCAAAAACCATCCCCAACCCAGCCAAAGAAAAACAAACCAAGAACATACCGAGCAGAGAAACCCCGACCCGAAAACTCACAAAACGTCAAAAAGTAGAAAACCACCCCCCGAGACCAGGAAAACAGCAAGAAAAACAATATCGAGTGCAGCCGATAGGGGAAAATTAGCTATCCACGGCGGCGCCTCGAGGTTCCTCTACGTTACGCAGGCCCCCCCGTGCGAACGCTCCAGCCAAGTGTACTTGCAGACACCAAGAGCCTCGTACAGCCCTCGTCGAAGTCGTGTGTTGTAGCGCACCGGAGAATAAGGAAGCTTGATCGGTCCCGGGTAGTCCAAAACTCGAACCAAATATACCCCATCCGTTGGTGTAGTCGCGCTGATTTTCCCGAGCCGACACAGACCGTCGTCGCTCTTGTACCTAAAGTGGGCACCGTTGGGAAGCATGGTATTGCAGAATCGGCGAAACCAATCGGCGTGCGATACGCAGCCATAGCGGGGCGCCATAAACCGCTCGCCGTTACTCCGAGAAAGCTCTCGTTGTGCCGCGCCCATTCTCATCCGGCGGTACAGGCGGTTGGTTTGGCGGTGCTGGTTCGGGGTGCCGGCCCAGTAGCGCAAAATTTCGTGGCGAGAAAGCTGAAGGTCCATTTCCCGTTCCCAGGATGGACGGGATGGTCCTGTTTAGTGCGTCTCGTACATCACCGCGATGACGACACCTCGACGTCTAACCGATTCGTGTCCGGTAATCTTTTCCACGTCGAGTCGTTGAAGAGGGGCCGAAACGTCGTCCTGGGTGACGTGGTACGAGGGGGGATATCTCGGAGAGGTTGTTGAGCACGTATTGCGTCAACCCCGCCGGCAAATACTTCGACATGTCGTCACGGTCGTGGGGGTTGGCACAGGGATTGCAGCGTTGATTTGGTACGCGCCGGCGAGCATCCCCGCCGGGCATATCGGACGACAAATCGAGATACAGGGGCTTGGGCCCGAGAGGAGATCCGTCCGGGGTGTCCGCTGAGGAGCAGGGGCCAACTGCGAGGACTTTGTAGGGGCCCTTCCAGTTGAGTGAGAGTTTGGCCTTTAGGACCTTGGGGCGTTTTTGAGTTTTTTTTCGCGCCGCGGAGAGCGAGAGGAAACCCCTGTCCACACTTATTTCTCAACTTTTCGTGTACCGGTTCGAACCCGGCGTCCGTGTCCGGCTTCGCGCCCTTGCGGATGGTGGCCGCCGTATTGTACACCCACGCCCAGCCGCCAACGTTGATTTTGGGGAGTGGACGTAGAGCGTCGGAGAGGACAGAGTTGCGATGGTTGACGCGAGCAACAGTAAATGCGTTGTGTTCGCGAACGATATCGTACGCGCGCTGCTGGCGGTCCGTCGCCAAGTCGCAGTAGGCTAGGTAGTCTTGGGCTAAGCTCTGGTGGCCGGCGAATCCAGCAAAATCGAAAGCACTCTTCCTGGGAAGAAAAAACGGTGTTATTCGAAGAACACGCACAGAGATGGTGGGAACAGCGGATTAGGCACGTACGGCCCCATACGGAGATCAAGGACCCCGCTTATCCGAAGGGGGGAAGAGTGTTGTAAATTATACCAGGTAAGACTTTAGATTGGGCAGTTAACCTTTTACGAATGGCTCAACGGACTGAGATCTTAACAAATGTGGCATCATCGGCAGGACATGGGTCGTTGGTCGTGAGTTCGAATTGCACGTCCACCACGAACAACGTTTTTTTTCAAGAAAGTGACTTTCCTCATGTCCAGAATCTGAAAAAAAAACTTCTGGATCCTCAAAAATTGGAACCGCGTGTTGGTGGCACGTCGACCCGTATATCCGGTCCGTTCCAGGGGGGGAGAGAGTTACAAGGGTTAGATTGCATAGGCAATTGGTTGACCTTTTACCTTTAACCCATCGGACTAAGATCTTAACATAACCCCAGAACAGGGGAAATTTAGAAAGGCTTCCCGTAAACTGAACGCCAAGAGACACTAGGAAACCCCGCCAGTACGGACTCGCCCTATGTGCAGGAGCGGCCTGCACAAACCAGGATGCGGGTCTTATTGATAAAGGCTGGTCTCTCGTCCGCCCGGCGTTTTATGGGAAAAGCGCCTCCAAAACACGGGGCGGACCTGCGTGACTGCCCCCGCCGAGACCTCGAGCCTCCCAAAAGGTTGGGGCTCGGGTTTGGGTTCGGATTAATAGGGTTAGGGTGAGGCCTGGGCCGACGCGCAAGGTGAAAATTGACGACGCACATCCTGCACGAAGTTTTGGGCAGGACGACGAACACTATGTTACCACAAGAAACGCAAGATCTATAAATCAGATAAAAATAGCGTTTACTAACAACGCAATGTAAAAAAAATCCCACTGAAGCGAAATATGAATGAATGTGGAACGTAAAAAGAGTGTTACATTATCCGAGGTGTACATATTATTTTTAATGGGATTATGCTCCTTGGGGTCCACAGCATCAACAATTAGTTGCCCCCCCCCCCCCCCCTCCTTTTTTTCGAACTGCCCCCCGGGCTGCTAGATTAGATTTAGTTGCTTGTGGTTCGAATTTTCAACGAAACTCGCCGGCGGAAATCAATCGCTGCGTGCACCTCGTGAAGGCGACATCACCTGGCATCACAACGTACTGCAACCTACACAGATTTGAGAGCAAACACATTCGTTTGCCGCCAAAAGCGATATATATATATATATATATATATATATATTATGTATATATACATACCTGGTACCATCATAAATTGTGCGACGGCTGCTTGCGAATGGTCCTACGTCAATTCCAAGCAAGTTTCGTCACTACCAGGTACCTGGTATTCAATTTGCCTTTTACGACAATGTGCAGAGCGGTCTATCGTCGAAACGTAGACGGACCCCTACTCCCCCTTTTGTCACAAGGTGGCCACTACTATTATAGGTCGTATGGGAACCTTGGTCAAGGTCACCTTCTGGGTGGAATCATAGCATGTGGATCGAGGTCACAATATTAAGCCATCGTTAAGAAAGTAAAATCACACCAGGATGTACTTCTATTATTAGTTGTAGTAGCGCAGGAGACTACGTATACAGCATTCGGACTATTGTTCTACGTTTTTGCTCGTAGATTGTTGGCGTCACTTTTTCCAGCTGTGGCTGGATATTTCTCGAGGCTGCGCACGGCCCCTCCCGAGGTGCCGGTTCGGCATGAGCTGGGAACCAAGAGAGGATAAGTCCGTATAATATCACAGGTTCTTGCGGGTGTGATGATGACGATCCCTGAAATTTTAGGGCTGAGAAAACGCCTGGTTATTATACGACACACATATATGTACTTACGTATATATATTGTATGTTCATCACAACGAACGAAATAATGCTTGTTATCGTTTTTAATTTGTCCATTCATTGTATGCGCGGTCCTCGAACATCGGCGATAGGCCGCGCGGTATATATATACTACGTAGCTGCATCCGAATTGGCCCCACCGAAAGCACCCGGGGTGCCGCCCTGTGCCATGCCCTACAGACCCTATCACAAGTTATTGCGTTGTAGTTACCTACGCATGGAGGACTTCACGCAGCAGGCGCAAAACAGCCGGAAAAAAAAAGCAAAGTTAGCGATAGCGGTACACAAAGAAAGCATAATCTACCCCCCCCCCCCCGTGCCTCCCTCTGTATACAATACGTGAAAACACCAGAAGGTCCCATGGCGAAAGCCTTTCAGCAAGTACCTCTCTACGAACACCACCCGATTTGGTGCATTGCATCCAAAGCTGCGGACAAAGAGAGCGCCAAAAAAATGCAGATCACAGCCAACACCCCTTCTTGGTTGAGGAACACCTGGTTGGTATCTATCACACTGCATCCTGAAAACAAAACGCAACGAAAAAGCTCTACAGCACGAACGATTTCCAATTGGAGCTAAAAAGCTAAAGAAAAAACGGAAAAGCATCGACATCTAACTAAATGCTCCCCACTTTCGCCACAGTCGGGTTCCTGTATCGCGTGTAGCCTTGATTCCAGTGCGAAACTCAGCAACAACAAATAATAGTACTGGTAAGACCTGTAAAACGAAACGAGGGGGCTGCCCAGAATTTTGGGATCATGCCTCTCACTCTACATCAACATCACGTCCTACGGGAACATAACATCTGTACACCTCCCTCCCTCTCTCCCTGAGAATGCTCACGAGCCTCCTGCTTATCGCCCACATCCCGTATCTCCACTCCGTGCCATCGAAGCGAACCCCCCCTCCCCCCTACGTACACTCGCGATACATCGCAGAATGTTTCGCAACGAAGTCGGAAACACCGCACCGAGTGCCACAAAACACGGGTAGATCAGTACCCGCGCTTCAGCGCTTCCAGCGCCAAAACCACAAACCATTGGTGGATCAAATCGTACTCAAAAGCATTTTTCTGATCACACCGCATAACACGGGTTCACCACATAACACGGGTTCTAAGATAGCACACCCAACTCAGGCGATATTGTCAGCTGATTTTCCCCGACAACGGGAGAATTACAAACGCCGAGCGATGGGACCGGTCTATGGAAGGATCTCGACGACATATTTCCAAACGCCACCCTCTTTGTTGTCTGTGCCGCCCCCTTGGGTAGGCTAAAATCGTCTCGGGGGAATTCAACCCAGGAGGTTTTGTCGCCCTGCGTGTTACTGGTTTACAGCAAGCTCCACCCATCCGACGGAGGACCTAAAACAAGAAAGATCATTAGCTCACGGTGTGCTACCATTTTGCGGTATAGACTCAACCCGCAACAATATGGTCTGCTGGTTTCGTTCGACGAGCATCGCTCGTGACAAGGAATTTTTTAATTGACTCTGGTGAGGAAGACACCGAGCAACCCCACACCCCGGCCGCAGCTAAAGCAGCCATGGGGCAAAATCACTTAGCCTTGCGATCCAACTTGAAGGTGCTGTTCGGCGTCGACGCCGTGCCCGGCATCGCCAGCGTCCGCGCGCGCCCTCTTGTCACCCTGCTCGGAAATCTCAGCCAAGACAGCGTCAAAGGGTGTGTCTCCGTGCAAGATGTCGGCGAGGTGTTGTCGATACCTTTCCCTCAGGCCGGCCATGCACTTCTCCTCTCGCTCCTGCAGTGTGAGGGCGCAAAGTAGAGCGTCAGGGTTAGGGTGGCAGATGTTGTTAAGCTTTTTAGCACCGCACTCCCATATGTGGAGACAAAGCAGTCAAATTATAAGTAGTTTGTCCCCGAAACGGGACTGGGGTCCTGTTAATAACAGAGTTAAGACTCGCAACAAAACCATTGTACCGACACGTGGTGCGGTAGAGGTAACACCTCTATTTTCCGAAGCTGCCGTTTTGCCAGGCCCGAAGTTTCAACGGGTGGTCAACTGGCCCAGATTCGTGTTTTTCACCCGGCTTCCATAAAAAAAATCGAAGCTGGGCCAATTTGCCTGAGCTGGCCATCCGTTGGAACTTCGAGCCTGCAAAGTCGGCCAATATCACCAGGTTTCTCTCGAAAATTGGCCATTGATATCAGAGGACACCTTTAGCGTCCCCGGGAGATAAATCCCGCCAAGTTGTTGAAAAACCCTGTTATGGTTTAGTCTCCCTTAATAATCGGCCACAGTGCGATGTGTGCCATCATGCCTCTTACGCAACTGCGGCAGTGCAGAGGCTGCCATTGAAGGCAACAGCAACTATACTACATCTTCATGAGCAACAGGGGATTTCTTACTACAGTATTCAAACGCATCATAGTCGAATTCTGCGCGGAATGATACAAGCTGCGATTCAACCAGCAGCTTGTTCTGCTGCTGCGGCGTTGCAGCAGGAGCGAGGGGGTGAACTAACACACGACACGGAGTTCTGTCGGAAGAGTGGAGAGCTCAACATCTATATTTGTTGATATCAACAATCCGCCGAAATATGCAGAAAGAACAACAACAACAACAAGGGACTGGGACAGATCGACGAGCTCAAGTTCGGCCCAGACGCCAGGCACTTCAACCCGAGACGCTTCGTGGAAAACCAAGATCTCAAGAAAGATGTGAGCGTCGAGCGTAGATCTTTGCTTTGGGATTACCGTTGTTTAGTTGTCGCTGTTGTTGCTGTTGATATCGAGGTCTTCTTTGTTGGTGACGATGTGGTTACTGCTGTCATCGTCAACCAGCCGAGGCTAGTCGTTCACGGCTTGGACCTGCAGGAGACGGGGTTTGTCCGACCGGCCCACGCACGCCAGTACAGTGCCTACGGTAGCTTCTAAGCTGGACGTGAACGAGTACATTTACTCTTTTCCCCAGTTCCATCTCCCACGTATATACCACTAATATCCTTACGGCGCAAACACAAGCCTCAATGTCTATGCTATTAAGTGTGAAGAGGGGCCCTTTCATAGCCGACGTGGACGGGCGTTTGTACAACAACAACACAAACAGATTGGTTCTACAGAACGAGCGCGACCTACATTGTGAAAGGTGCCTTTCGGTCAATTTCTTCAAGTTTTTAGCCTGGCGACCTCCCTGGAAACCCAAAACCATCAATAGTGTCTTAGTAATAGCCGCATAAATTGCGGACGTTTCCGCCCCAAAAGTAAAACCAATCGCAGCACCTAAACCCTAAAGCAACACCGCTCAAGATGCTCAACACTACAACACGAGCCCAACGGAACGAGTCCGATGACTAGGAAGCAAGGCATGTTCTAAGTCCAACGCTTCAACGGTCCTCACCTTGTAGTCAAGGGCTGTCTCCAGGGCGGTGTGGAGGATGTTTTCGCCTTGCTTGAGCTCCATTTGCTTCCTCTCCTTCAGCGCCTGCCAGTGCCCGCACACGCAACCCATGTCAGACCAAACGCCAAAGAGGCGATGTCACACCACACAATACTATTACGTGGGACCATAGTTAATAAGACCTATGGTCTACACACAAACCTATATATTTACCTATTTCTACTCACAATATTTGGTCCTACTAACTATGGTCCCCCGCAATAACGGAATATCTCCTATCGCAACGTGTACAGCGTTCGTCAGTAGCTTTCGCACAGCCTAACCTGCCGTGCCACCGCTGTCAAAAACAGCCTCAAACACACATTTTTTACAGAAAACGCTCGAAACCAGGGACAGAGTGGGACTATAAAAGATGGTGGGCGCTGTTCAGAATCACCCAGTGATCCTTCCAGGTCGGCCTCTGTGAATAAAATGCCTTACGTATCATGCTCACAAAACTGTGGGCACAGTTCGAGAAACACACACACCCCAACAACAGGCCAACACAAGAGAGGGCAACGCAGCACGAAACAAAAAAAAACACATACACACACACAGAAAAAAAAAAAAAAAAACACGCATGCGTCACACAACGAAGAAACTTTTCTCAAGAAAAACACCCGCATCCCACTAAAAAGTACACACAAAAAAACACGGCACATCATTGAAAAATCAACTCTCACGAATTCTCGTGCGGATCAGGCCTGAACCTTACCTCGTTCTGCACCCTCAGGAGATCGACGGAGGCGTTGTGCTCCACCGTGAGTCGGTCCAGGTCCTCGGCAGACCTGAGGGACTCCAGGCGGCGCTCCTCGTCTTCCAGTCCTCTCTTGCCGGCGGCTACCTTCTGGTCCAGCGCGTACTTTCCCTTGTTGTACGTCTCCTCCTTTCGCTTCACCTGGATCACAGAAGGTTCCAAAGAAGGTTCCAGAGAAAGTTTCAAGGATTCGATAGCGAACACCACGATAATAATACACCAAAGGTTAAGGAGAGGGGGAGTGGCGATACAAAACATGCCCAGGACAGCCAAGCTTGGAGGCAGCTTCAAGGGTAAACTCTGACAGCAAATACTATTAATAGTCTTCAGTCTCGTAAACGACGACGGCCATCAGGAAGGGGTCTAGTCGATCGAACGCGTGTGATTCAACGAAAATATGAAACATTTCAGCCGACGCCTGTGCACAGCAAGGAGAACCTGTTGTACGTGAAAACATGTCTTGCTGCAAAAGTCCACGCAAAACTCAATAGCGTCCTTCCAGTAGAGAACCCTCAGCATAACTGGTGAAACGCGATGATTCCCTTGCCAATATGCCAACGTTTCTATTCCCACGACAGTTTACAGCAAGCTTCCATACCATGCGAAAACCCTTTCACACGGCGGCACGTAGCACACAGCGCACAGCACACAGCAGTGTCAAGCGACCGACCTGCATGGTGAGCACTTCCAGCTCGCTCTCGACGTCCGTGATCTCCTCCTCCACCTTGTCCTCCTCGACTAGCAAGTTGGACAGACCCTGCACGAAGCAAGGGAGCACCCAAATGCCGAAGCCAGGAACACCAAGACACCAGCGTCCAGGACAAATATCAGCAAAAAACAAATAAAGGTAACGCAAAACACGTTAACACGTGTTATAAGATAACACACCCTCTCGGGCTGATTTTCTCGACGATGGGGGAGTTGCAAACGCCGAGCGATACAACAGTCTATGGAAAAATGTTGTCGAGATATTTCCACAGCCACCATTCTAGTTATGTATGCCCCCCTTTGCTCGGACATATGTCCCAGGGGGGTCGTTACGTTATCACCCTAGTGTGATAGTACGGTATACCGCTCTGGACGTGAATGTAATCACCGTTCGGAGTCTGATATTCATATCAGACGGTCAATACACCTTATATACCTTCCGGCGGACGGACAACGCTTCTCTGAGCCACTGCACGAACGCTTTTGGGGATAACTACTTCTGATAAGCGTATTCATTTTCGCAGTATTACGGGCGACCACAGTTAATAGGACCTTTGGTATACATGAAAACCTATATATTTAACCATTTTTACTAACAATATCTGGTCCTTTTAACTACGGTCCCCCGTCATAGTAAAAGAGGGTAAAGCTCACGCCACACTTTCGCATCGTGTGTAAATTTACCCGCGCGACAAAAAAACGCAATGACGACAACAGCAAAGCATTCACGCCTTAACATCGAGAAATCTGTTTTATTTTTTCCGGAATATTTCTCATGGGGACAGATATTAGACTGGTAACGAAATCATACACCAGGTATATAAGGTAGAGGTTTACATATTTATACGTCGAACAACCCAACAGAGCAGTTCAAGCCGTCCAGGGCGAACAGAACAGAACCGGGTGGACGAAGAAACAAAACAAAAAGAAAGAAAGAAATAAGCTACTTGCCTGTCGCAACTCCTGTGTCCTGCGCACGATCGCGATCTTGAGGTCCTTCAGGGCGGGACGGATGACGCCCCTGACGTCGTTGGTGAGGATGCCGTCTTCCTCATGCATCTTGCTCTCGTCTATCGAAACCTCGAAGTTCGTGTTCTCTCCATTCTGTCAAGTCAGGCCGGTGCAAAAACAAGTGGGATCACGGATCAGCAGGGATGACATTTTCGGATACGCCTGCGGTGGAAGAAACAGATTCACGCATCCAACACGTCAAGATCTACAGGAACTGCATGATCTATCTACTAATAGATGATATATCTAGATCACCATCTATATCACGACGTACACCAGATAATCTATCCAGAGGGTTTATCAAGACGATCTATATAGATGATCTCCAGTATCTAGATGATATATCTAAATCGCGCATCTGGATCATCTATCTAGATAATCTATCTAAGTCATTCATCTAGATAATATATCTAGATCATCCGTCTAGAACATCTAGATGATATATCTTCCGTTATGAGATGTTGAGCAAGAGCCTGTTCATACAGATCCACTGGGCAAACATGTGAGCTTGATTCGTCTCATGCACCTCCCACCCGGAAATTATTACGCAGCTACGTACGTACAGTAGATCGTGCAGATGATATATACCGGTGTAAGGAACCTATCTGCCCCGAATGACCTAGATCGTCAAATGGGGATATGATCTGATCTGATCTGTCCGATGTGTCATCTAACTCAAATCACCTTGCTTTGATACACGAATAGCCGGTGAAATATCGGGAACCTTTTGGTCAACTAGGGGGTACTGTACCGATATCTCGGTAAAATTTGCCAGCGATTGTTTCGAAAAAGCTTTGAAGGTGGAGCAATCAAACCTTGCTTCAGCCCTTACGGCGAAAGGTCGTCTGGTGGGTACGATACTCTCCCCATCCTCCTAAGGAACTCAAATTGATACCTGACCTTTTTTTGTACTGCACAGCGCCAAAACAATTTAGTCTTAGTGCTATCTCTAGTTCCAAGAAAAGAATCAACAGAAAACAAGTTACGTGTGACCTGTACGCGTGGCGCCATGTTTGGCGGTATAAACTCTGTTGGCAGTACGTGTCGGTGACACCACGTGTAGCTGCAGCAACCAATAACTTGTGAGCACAAAGCAGTTCTTCGTCAGCGTCATCATCATCACGATCATGACCAAGACAGGAAGAAACATACACAAAGAGCACGCAGGCATCAGTAATCCTACCGTAGAATAAGGGCGAAAAAAAAGCACCCTGCATTTGTACGGTGGATGTAGAGCTCAACATCAGCAGCAAGCAATACGGCGCTTAATCCAAGCTCCCTGTCCTTCCGACACCACGTCGCAGAGCGCAGCGTCTCGTGGAAGCAGCCAGATTTTCAACAGACCCCATTCTACGCCTCCAACAGATCATGTAGAGATCATCCTCACTTAATGATCTAGATCTTTCAGGACAGATAGATCTATTCCTGATCTGTATGATCTAGCTCATGTAGCCGGGTGACGGCCTTATAACCTACCTGATCCAGGACAAGTTTCCCGGGTTGGATCTGTACTATACATATCCTGCACAACAGCTCATACCTGCAGTGGGTTACGATCTAAATGTTCTATCAGTACATGATATATCTGTCCGATATGTGCACCATTCTCCTGTGCATACGAGTACCTCAGCCTGAAAAAAAAAAATCCATTAGACCTATGCCAATGGGACAGCGAAGTTTCAAAAAAAAGTTTGAATTTCAAAGATACCCGCCAAAAGTTTGCAGAACACGCTTCCTATGGGCCACGTTAAAAAAAAAAAGTTCCTAACTTTTGGAAAAGCCCGAAAAAAACAAATCTGGGGCCGATGTTGGGCCAACATCGGCTTGAGAAAAACTCAGGCCGATCTTTGGTTCGAAGCGGCGAGATTCCGAGTCCTCGACAGACATCGATCAACAAAACCAACGATTGCGTCATGAATTCTGAACGGAGTGCGCTCGTTAGGGGCTCCGACCCACCCTAGGGTCACCGTCTTCACACCATGGCCGGTGTCCTGTGGCGGGAGCTGATCGGGCGCATGATAAAAAAACATTTGGCCGCTGGTTTGCACAAAACAAAAGACAAAACTTCTCCATCCGTCTCGAATGGCAAAAAATAGACTTTTTTTCAGGTTGGGGAGGATACCGTAGGACGCCGCCGGCAAGCTCTTGCCCCCTAGACCATGGATCCATCTGATATCTTCGAGGCCGTCATCTATATTCGTTGGCCTTGCCAGATATCGAGCGGGTTGGCCGTGGGCTGAGTCTATGTCGAGATCGAGCGTCCATCATCGCACGAGCTGGTTTCGATCACCGTGTTGACAATTTGCAACCTGAAAAACACAACTTGCGCCCCCTGCAGTCGTTGGGGGAAAAAAAAGAAAAAAATCAAACATTTTTTTTTTTTTCCCTACAGCGGCGGTACGTGAAAATTTTCGGCTGTTTTTTTAACACACTATATTTGAAAAAAAACTTTCGAACTTCGCGTTTCCATTGGCATAGGTCTTAGGCCTTACCTATGCCAATGGGACAGCGAAGTTTCAATAAAAAGTTTGAATTTTAAAGATACCCGCCAAAAGTTTGCAGAACACGCTTCCTATGGGCCACCTAAAAACAAAAAAAGTTCCTAACTTTTGGGAAAAGCCCGAAAAAAACGAATCTGGGGCCGATGCTGGGCCAACATCGACTTGAGAAAAACTCAGGCCGATCTTTGGTTCGAAGCGGCGAGATTCCGAGTCCTCGACAGACATCGATCAACAAACCCAACGATTGCGTCACGAATTCTGAACGGAGTGCGCTCGTTAGGGGCTCCGACCCACCCTAGGGTCACCGTCTTCACACCATGGCCGGTGTCATGTGGCGGGAGCTGACCAGGCGCATGATAAAAAAGACATTTGGCCGAGTTTTCAAGGACCACCGTTCCCTTTTGCACAACACGCCAACCTCCCTTTCGATCCCGAGACACTTTGGCTGGTATCATAGTATACACCATGCGACATGTGTTGAGAATTTAATAGTCAATACTTTCAGGCTGGGTTTCTACATAATTCAAGATTTTACAGCTAACCATTTGTTCTCAACAAGGACACAACCCTAAATCCTACCAGGTACCAGGTATATAATAGCCTTCAAGGGCCTGTGTTCAACGTTGACATCACAACAAGCCGCCAGTCTTAGCCAAAACAGTAAATTCTCAACTGCTGTCGCGTACTGTAGCGAAAAAAATATCAACGAGATGCAACGCACCCTTGCCGGCTGGGTGCCGTTGGGAAGGAGAAGCAGCGCCCTCGCTTTCCCCTCGTAGCTTTCCAGCGCCTCCTTCAGCAACTCCCTGCTTCTAGAAACTTCTTCCTGCGCCATCCAGCCCTCCTAGAAAAAAACAACCCCGCGGTCAACAAGGTCGACACAGTTAGCGAGCGGCGCAATGCAAAACGCCAGGCAGAGTGAAAAATGAAAAGCGTACCACTGTTTTTCTACTTTTGATAATGGTACTCGTACGAGGGCACCTATGTCAGACACACACGTGGCACGAGAGGAACGGTGGTGGATGATGAAGCAACTAGTCCTACGGTGGTGTCCAAGTGGCAAATCACGAAAAGCTACGAGTACGATATCTAGCTCTTCTGAGATTTTCGATATCGCCCAACCAAAACGAGACACGCACCATCCAAGGGGGAAGGGGTAATCATGTAATGCATGGTCGTAGTCGTATGACCATAGACTGCACGGGGGGAGATGCGCCTAGACATAATCACGTACCGAGTAAAAGCACGGGACAACGTATCGGGCGAATAGACGGAGGGGGCCTTGGTCGCCTCGGTTCAGAGCCACGCCATGCGACTGATCTGACGATGCGCTGACGCTGTGGTCATGCCAACGTGCTAGAAACAGGTATGTTCCTGGCATTTAAACGCTTTAGATACGCATACATACAGCGCTTGAAAAGGTGCGATGGGCACAACACTCGCGGCCCTAAAAACAAAAATAAACTATAAGTTCCTCCCAACCGAGACAACAACACATCCCACCCAGACGCACTCTTGCTGCTTCGAAGTGTGACCACTGTCTGCTCCCATTGCCACGGATAGCGGGCTGTGTTTCACCCACCCTTATCAGCTTCGACGCCCGATTCCTCACGTCCACGGGTCGTCAAAGAGTCCGGACGAAAAAAAGCCAACGTAAAAAAAGGAAACCCAGCGAAAACATTTTGAACGCAGAGTAGTAATAAGAACGCTCAATACAGGTGCATCATATTTAGATAAAACAATAAGCTCGCGAACAAAATTCCGAGTAAAATCTCGAAAAAAACGGAGGGGAGCGGGGGGGGGCGAAAACACGACATCCGCAGCGACGCGGTCCCCAGCGTAAGACTTTACCTTCCGCGCTTTGGCCTTAGCGTCCCTTGCATTGAGCATCGCGTCCTTCACCCTCCTCCTCTCAGCCGCCTGCCGCTCCACGTCCTCGGCGCTGAACTCCTGCCGAGATATTTGCTGTCTCAGCGATGCATTCGACTCCTGCACGGGTACCATCGCTTCCTGCCAACCGCGGCAACGCGATCACGTCACACGCGAACCATGCACCGGGTAGGATAAGGTAGGGTAGCGCAGGGGAGGGAAGAACAGGGGAGGGTCAGCGGGGTAGGGTAAGGCAAGGTAGCGTAGGGTAAGGCAGGGTAGAGTAGGGTAGAAGGTAGGGCAGGGGGGGGTAGGACAGGGGGGGTAAGCAGGGTAGGGTAGGGTGGACACGTCAAGCATGCATCGGGTAGGGTTGGGTAAGGTAGGGGAAGGCAGGGTAGCGAAGAGTAGGGCGGGGTAGCGTAGGGTGGGAGGTAGGGCAGAGTAGGGTAGGGGATCACAGCGGAGGGTAAGCAGGGTAGGGTAGGGTAGGGCGGGCACGTCGAGCATGCACCAGGTAGGGTAGGGCAGGGTGAGTAGGGTAAAGTGGGAATCAAACGAACTAAAAATAGGCAAAGTCAAAGATGCCGTTTCTCCCTGCCGAGCCGAGAAGCGGGACGATTACAGTAACAACAGTAAAAACGGGTAGTTAATTACTGTACACTGCAATGCCAGCATATATACCTCTCGTACTACTGCTGTAGCATCACGCTGCTTAGCTGTATTCTTGGTATTTTAGCGTTGCGTGAGGACACAAAGCGATGCAGACGGCAGTACAATCTTCCAGCCCATGCTTATGGTGCCCCTCCTTCTAACACCAGAGATTCCGTAAAAACACACAAACCACGGTTTTCACCCGATACCCAACATATCAAGACGCAGGTATCATGGCCACGGGTGCAACACGATGCCTCTAACCCTCACATGTCAGGCGGTGCGTATCGCGTGCTTATGGTTGGGCATAACATCCCCACTTTACCCAGCACATCCTGGGGCCACCGCGCACAACCCAACTTTGGGCACATGCAACAATGACATAATCTCCCAATCAGTCAAAAAGTACCAATACTCATCTTTGAACATTCGTCCCAACCAATGTACAAGTATCGAGAAATACCTTGAGCAGTCGGTCTTCCTCGATTTTTTTCTCGATTTTTTCCTGGAGGTTCTGCTTGTACGTCTTCAGCTGCTCCAACAGAGAGATGTACTTATCCCTGTCCGACAGCGCTAGCTTCAGCCCTTCCTCCAGTTTCGGCAGGGAGTTGCCTTGCTCCTCCAGCTGCTTGCCGAGGAGCATCCAAGACAAGCAGGAGGAAACGCAGGCAAGCGCCCGGGACAGAAAATTAGCGCAGAGCGAGTCAAGCGCCAAAACCAAGTCGAGAGCGCACAGGGAACTTAACGACAGCCGCACAAAGCAACGGAGATAACTGCAAGCACCATTTGGCAAAGATAAGCTAAGGGTGCAAGATGCAAGCCGGTGTGCAAGATACACCCATGACGAAAGGAGGCTGCAACAACCCCAAAAAACGAACATGAACAGCCAGTGAATCCGAAGCGCGCAAGGTTTGACTTGTCGGGAAACCTTGGTGACGCGAGAGTGATCAGCACTCCCTTGCAGATAATCTTTGCCCGCAGATGGAAAACAAGCACCGTCCAAAGCATTGCTCACGATCTGCACAAAATACCGACACCTCTCCGCTGCACAGCGTTTGCAGGACACATAGCGCGCACGTCGATCCGTCACCACACCACTCCAAACCACATCAAAGCCAATTGCAGCGACGGGCATTCCTGCTCGGAAAAACCTGTATATACACGACACATCAATTCCGCGATCAGGGCCGACACGTTCGGCTCTTGTTTGGTCTCTCGAGTACCTCCTGGATCTGCTGGGCGATTGCATCGTTGGTCGCCTCTATCTCCTTCGTGCGCTCCTCGTTCCTCGCATGCTCCGCTTCGATCGCGCCCGCGAAATCTGCCGTCAGTGCCGAGTGCGCGTCGTCATCTCCTTCCAGGAAATACGAATACGCCTCCCCCAGGTACTCTAGGTACTCCTTGGTATCCGCGCTCTTCAGCACGGTGGACGGTGGACGTTGGGCGAGGGAAGAAGACGGATCGGTTATGTCGACCAAGTCGAGCCAAGCAACGAAAACTAGGCGTTGACGGGTACCACTACGGTATATAAGCCCCCACATCACACCCCACGACATTATACCGGCTTGCTCGTTATGTCCCCGGAATCGTGACCAAATTTAATTTCGCAAATGTTAAGCTCAAAGTTAATTCCACTTGTAGAGAAAATCGAACACGTATATACCCATGAACGACAGCCAAAAACAAAAAAACACCGCTGTGAAAACTATCATCCCACTCCATTTCCAAAACGTTTGTACACCAAAGATGGTTGCAGATGTAACCACTTCAAAAGCTGCACCCACGTGCTTGGGGGAAAACTACTTACAAATAGTGTTAGATTCTTTTTTCTGTAGTCGAAACAGGGTGAAGCGCCCACCGCGTGCAATTCAGCCCTGGACCTACCGCGTGCAGTCAGCCCGAAATTTCAACGCGGCTTATCTGCAGCCCGAAGGGGGCAAGCAACGCGAACCCCCCCTGTTCTATATCAGGTATCATACACGCCAATACACATAAACATAGAGAGATAGGAAAAACCCCGGTACAGCTCATGGAACAGAGGAGAGTTTCTGTATCACGCGCGGCCGACAATTTACCAGGGGGGCAGGGATTCTCCCCAAGTTTCACCATCACAACGTAGCTATAAATGTGCGATTGATTCAATGACAGGGATAAAAAGTTGAATTTTCCAAGCTTGCTCGCAGGCCGGGCATGTAGTGGGCCCCTCGACGAAATTTCACCTGGTCATCGAGGCCATCCTCCTCGTCTTCTTCCATCTGCTCGCGGGTGGCTTGCTCCCGCCTAAGCCGCTGCTCCTCCTCCGACTCCGCCACAGCTTCCTCGTAGAGCAGCGAGTCTACGATCCAAGAGATAGCGCCCATCACCTGCCAACAAGCGCGTCACACACCCATGGTAGGTTGACATAGGCGTGGTTCAGTGCACGCCTTCCAGGTCTGCAAAACCCCTCAAAACCGATGCGTGAGACCAAACAAGACGCTCAAAGGTGAAGCACAAGACAAAATAAAAACCGGTACCAGCAACAGGGAGTCGGGATTCACCCCCCCAAACATGCCCAATGAGCGGTTTCAAGCCTGGCCCAGCACGCTTCCATCAGTGGCAGGCACCGTAGTCGGCCACTAAACCCGTCGCAGGCGCGTTTCAGCGACCGTATAGCTTGTTCGTTTCATCGCTGCTTCGTGGCCCAAAACGAAGTCTATACACCAGGAGATCGAAGATGGACCATCAGCGTGGGTTCACCATGCACGGCGGCAGGGGCCGTGCACAGGCCGTCAAGCGTTTAGCGGGCGGTGCCCCTGCTCCCTAGCACTCTACTGCCCTCTTCCGCATGTTGCGTCAGGCCACACCGTGGGCATGAGGAAGCCGCGACGCAACAGCACGCACATCTGAAATCATCCGGGCCCCATGCCTTGATTTACCTGTGGTGAACACAACACCAACAGCGCACTCACTCCTTTCCTTCACCCACCTCGGCGGAAAAAGCTCGCTCCATGCCGGCTACCGCTACAACGTCGACAACCTCGCAGTCCCACCCCGCCGCCCTTCGCGCACACTCGCCAACTCGCATCCTATTGACCTCAAACTTGGTCGTTCAGTTCACCTTCGGCCACGTCTGCGGGGCTCCGACTGCGGCGAGCGACGATTTCGAGATGGTGAACGGATAGCGCACCATTTTGAGGAACGGAACCACGCCTTCCTCAAACCTCCCCGACGGCTGCACAAAGCAAGAGAAAAAACAGCGGAAGGTCAAAATTTCGCGAGCACGGGACGACGCCATCGAAACGTATGTAACTGTATTATATATTTTCAATAATATCTCGCACCAATGAAAGCCGTTGGACTTCGTGTGGCGTTACTGGCCGGTGAAAGCAGACAAGGAATTCACAGAACATGGTAAAGGCTCTATTTCTTCTTGAATGTCTATTAATAGACCACCGGCAGAAAAAGGAAATCATGATTTTTCCTAGGAACACCGCGGGCGCCACCTCCCAGGCACTTGTTCTTACTTACCTCTGAGGCCTTAGAGTGCGACTCTCTAATCTACAGACTTAAGATAGGATACACGAAACGCTAATCGCCAATATACACACTATTTTAAAATCGTTTTTATTTGCACTAGAGTGCGCTTTTCTCCGGGCGACCATTTATTTCCTCTGATGCTGCTGGGTATGATCTAAATATCCATATAACCATTGTATGTTTGATTTTTTTTTCATCTTCTCTGTTTCCTTTTTCAGAACGTTGCGGTCTGCCAGCTTGTCTTGCAGCCGCGGGCAAGACTATTGTGGTCATGCGAGAACAACAACAATAACAACAGCACCCACAGCTGAAATACAGCGGTACTCGCCATGGAGCTGACGCAATATGGCTTAGCGCCCTAGAACCAGCTGCCCTTTTCACAGGCGTAACCAGGTACAGCAGTAAGTACAGTAGACGATTGGTCGCTTCTTTCCCTGCGGTGCGCCCTCTTTGTCGCTTGTTTGCTGCGCGATATGCGCAAGCGCCCACCCCGTCCTCCCGGCGCAAACCTGGCTGGAACGCCACCCACTACATACTGCCGTACGGCACTGTCCAGGACGAGACACCGGCATAAAATATCTATATACGGTTGTTGATCATTGACCATCGACTCTGAGCGCAGCAGTTGAATGCAATAAAAGGCGTTCGTTGCAGCACATATAGCGTGGTGCCGGCTATGAACTACCAGAGCTAGGTATGAAAGAGTACCAACAAAGATGGGCGGCAGTGTTAATATTTCACTAATATTAATACTAATACTACTAGAAAGGACACCAATTTAGACAGCGGCTCCGCGACTCTTAACCATGACCGCTGCTCCGAATTCAAAATGTCGTCCCCATGTTCCACCCAAGTCAGAAAGAGGAGGAAACAAGCGGAGTCTCAATATAGAGGCCACACCACACATTTGCGGACGACGCGCTGTCGTATGATACTAGGTAGCTGTACGCGTCAAGTTTTTTTTTTTTTTTTTTTATCCTTCGGCGAATCGGTAAAAATAAAGCTTAAGCTCACCACACTTCCACGTTCATATTTCGTGTCGTGTGTCAAGGACCATAGGACCAAGGGCTAAATTTCAGGGCCCATGGCATGGGAGACTGCTGTTGTGTGCTCTAAAAGTAGAGCTACTCCATTGCCCGTCAACACCAGGGTACAGCAGTAGTATATAAAAAGTGAGGTGGAAGTAGCGCTGGCTTGAGAACAAAACGCGGGCTCTCTGTAACAAAGAAAAGGCATTTGCACTGATAAGAGTTTATTCTACTGCTGTTGCAACGGGGGAAGAGGGGATAGCTTCGTACGTAAGACGGGACTGCAGTACTATTAACACACGCTTCAAAAAGGTCTGCGTATGCGGATGGCAATTCTTAATTTTTGCAGTTCAAACTTCGCGAGAGTGACACTGATACTGCTGCTGTGTCGTCTGTAGCCGCGCTTGTGCTATGTACGAGAGTATTATATCTGGTACCTGGTATATAATATTATTACTGTGATTCAGGTATTGCTGCCCCGAGGATGCTGCACGTTCGCGCAAGCGGCGGCGGGGCAAGGGTATTGAGAGCGTTCCATCGAGCAAGACGACGCAGACGGTTCACAGTCAAACACATCGAACAGCAGCACCAGCAGCAGTAGCCGTAGACTACTGTATTCATACTGCTGCCTACTGCTTGTGTCGTATCATACCATTAATATTATTGTTACTGCTGTAACTCGACCCTCTGTCGTACTGTAGTACCGCACACCCCTGACACGGGACAGCCATGCTTGGCAAGTAAAACCGTGTACCATGTTCATGTCAGAGCCGGACTGCCACAAGCTACGTTCCTGGTACATACTCGTGCTCGTGTACCAGGTGCTCCGTATCTGTGCTGGAGCAGAATGCCCAAGTGTGTCATCACTACAGCAGGACTCGGGGCAGGAGCAGTTGAAGCAGCACTACTGCTGCTGTTGTTGGTGCTGTCTGGTTCTCAACAGGATGCCTGGCTGCTATCTGCTAACTGCCGACCCCACAGCAGTTACAATTTTAGACGTTGGCACGTTGGCACGCAGCACAAAAAGCAAGGGCATTGGCGTTGTCGTCTCCGCCCGCTGCACCAACACCAAGCTTCGGATTGTAGAACGAAAGCACAGCCTTTGCAGACGCACGAGGTGCTGTTTTCACTGCATACTATTGACCGCACCAAACGCAAGCCCCTACCACAGCATTACGCCTATAACATCATGCGGGTACTGAAGCCTGAAGAGAGGGAGGTGCCTTATCGGCCTTGTTACGTACATATCATACCTGTAGCGCCGGTGTGTGGGTCGTGCTTCCAAGTTGCTCTTTCCGCACGTCGTACATCCGTTGGCATGCCAAAATGGAACTGCCCACGGTAGCGTACTGCTGTTGTACTATCAATACTTTTAGTATAACCGTCTCTACGTACAAGAGCAGGGAGTGATTTTGACTTTGCTGTGAACAGCAGCAGCTATCATATCGCCAGGCATCACACACGTAGATGTTGCTGTGCGCGCTGTGACACTCTCAGTTCACTCACCATATAGTTGGGGTCGATCTGCCTGAACAAAAAACCCATGATGTTGTTAAAGTCCCTCCCGCTCGGCCGGCTCAAGCTCTTGTTGTTGATCGGCTGATCGTAGCCGTGCGAGCTCAGGTAGTCCGCCAGCTTGTGCAGGCACTCGTGCAAGTGAGCCTTGTCCATCAGGGGCCTAGAATCCGATCTACCCCCCGCCCCGCCCCCATACGCGGTCGACCGACGAACTCCTGTTGAAGATTTCCGCTCTCCGGTAGACATGCTCGGTCGTCCCATGCTGGGCCGCTGCCCACCCATGCTGGGCCGCTGCCCACCCATGCTCGGCCGCTGTCCTCCCATGCTCGGGCGAGCTGCTCCCATGCTCGGCCGCCCCCCGACAGACCTCCCCCCTCCTGCCGTAGAAATGCTGAACCGCAAGGGCTTGGAGGAGGCTGCTGTCGGGGCTTGCTTGGCGGGCGCCAAGGAAGCACGCGAGGACGAGGCACCCACCCCGCGCGAGTTGAGGGACGCGCTGGACACTGTTGCGAGCGTTGTTCGCCTGCGGGCCGCCATGTTTGCCTCTCCCCTCCCGCCCTTGAAGGTCAAACGCAACACAAAATCAAAATTATTTCCTTTTGGCGAGAACCCCAACCCGAGCCCTTTTCGATGAGACGGCACAGCAGCAGAGGGCCCGTTAGAATACTTCCAGGCGTGCCTCCTTAGCGGTATTGTTTCCGCGAAGCACCGGCGAAAAATACCGCACTGGCGCACAGCAGTTATCCTTGCCGTCCTCGGGAGCCTTCGATTTCAAAGTGTTCGACGTTCATTTTTCGTTTTTTTGCCGTTGGCCAATTTTCATCAAAAACGCCTCCGCACGGTTGATGAAACTCGAATCCCGTTCATTTCCGCAGGAAACGAGGAAACGCTGCTCTTGGCGTACGTTTGGCAAGTTGGCTTCCTGATTGCCGTTGGGCAAGAGCGTCGCTCGAAAATTGTTTAAGCAAGGCTTGGGTAGTACTTCAACACTAACGGAGGGCTGACGTTGCCTTCTTTTCTCAACAGAAGCAAACCCACTTCCCGTGTTGCCTTCTGGAAGGCGAGCTGTGGGGGTCTCAGGAACAATATGTCGGCGTTCGAGCGTTCGCTTAGGGGAGCCCCTTCGCCTTCGCCGGCCTCGACGGGTTCGTCTTCCTTGAAGCATGCCGAGGCACGGAAAAAGAAGAGCGTGAGATGGAACGTCAGCGAGTCTGATTTTCCGAAAGATCTGTGCGACGTCGCGAGTGACGGCGTCCTTCGGACCAGCAACGGCCCAAATGCAGGCCTTGGGTCGATTCCGGAGCAAAGCATCGATCACCTGCGAGTACCTTCCACTAGGACTGCCAGCAACCCTTCTCGCATCGACGTCACGCGCAACCTCGACAACCATGGCCCCACTGGTGCTACAGCAGCCACCGCAAGCTCCAGCCGCAAGCGGACCGGAGAGCGTGGAATACAAACTGGAGCCGTGCGAGTACGTACCCCCGCGAAGCCCAAACGGCCTCGCGCAGTAGACGGGACGCCGGCCGGTGTGCTCGCCACCATGTCCTCCTCCGGGAATCACGACAATGCAGCCCGAGGCGGCCGAGCAACCCCGCACAGCTACCTCCGCCGGAGTGGCCCCGCAACATCGGCTACCTTGTCGCCCAAGCAATCCCCTGGCCGGCGCTCGCGGTCCACCCAAGATGCGCCCACCCCCGCCCCTCCCGCCGCTCGTGCGAGTAGCAGGTCGCCTACGATGCCGTCGCCTCCTCGACCTCGCTTCGCAACATCCGCCAACGCCGCTTCTTCTACTCCTGCTCCTGCCTGTACACCTGCTGCTGCTGCGGCTAGGGCGAGGGCCAAGGCCAGCCCGAGGCGCCGCATTTCTTCCGGCCAGGCACTGCGCAACGTCGCCGGGGGCGATGCCGAGCACGCAGGAGCTTTCGACGATGATAACGACTTTGACGAGGCAGGAATGGAGGGGGGGGAGGAGGAGCCGGTCGTGAACGGAGTGTCGCCCATGTCCCTGCTCTCGAACACTTTGTCCTCGATCGGCATCATCGGCTCGGCTGGGAGACCGCCTAGATCACCAACCAAAGCTTGCCGCTCTCCCAGGGCGGGTTGGTCTCCGCGGGCTGGTGCTGGTGTTGGTGTTGGTGCTGCTACAACCAGGGTTAGAGGGGAGTCGCCTAGGGCCCGGGGGTTGTCAATACCTCCCGGGCAGCGAAGGACGGAAGGCTCTCCAGCCGCTGCTTCTTCGAATGGATTGGGGCGTAGGTTCTTCTCGAGCGGTTCTAGCCTTCCGCAGGAGCCGGAGGAGGAGGAGGGGGAGGGCGGAAAGGAGGAGGAAGAAGTCCCCGATGAGGTGGGTCGGTTGATTGGGTTCCGCTGTAGAGTGTGTCGTACCGGGCCTCGCTTCTTGTAGTTTGCTGCGTGTGTGCCTTGTATTGTATGGGCAGCCAGTAGTGGTGGTATATATCGCATCCAATAAGTTTTTGTTATTGATAATACTTGTCTCAATTGTCATCATGCATGAGTTTATGAGAGCATGAGCCACGAGCATCGCATGAGCGCATGAGCACATAAGTACAGCTCCCGCCCACGAGTACGACTGATGCTGCCGCTGTACAGCACGACGTACAATATGTGTAAGAGTATACCGCTGCTATACATAATCTGCTGTGCCTGGTGTTTGTCTCTATATTTCATTATATTTTACCCCCAACCACCACGTTCGGTGATCGGACATGTCAAAGTCTTATTAATGGTCTTCTGATATGATGCTACTGCTGCCTCTACAGGTGCGCAAGCAAGCTGCTACTTACGTACAGCTGTTGTGTTGCTGCATTATGACACAAGCATACCAACAGCAGCTTATCTTACATCCCGCACTCAGGCCTGGCATGATTTAGTATGCATGCTATGAGTATGATGCTATGATAATACGCACGGGTTCTTATTCTCAGAAAGATTCGAATTCTCAACTCCCGTGGCAAGCTTTGTGTTCAAGTCTAGATAGTCTCGAAGCAGTATACTCTGCCTTTACAAACACAGGATAAATGTCTATAATAACGAGTACCAGGTATTAGTCAGGGCCGAGACAGCAGTACATTTTCTTGCTCTCGTGCTATGTGTCTTCCTCTCCTCCGGTGGTTTGTGATGCGCTTTTTCGTGCCCACTCTGAGCTACAGCAGTATATATTTAATATAAATAGACAAGGTATACGACAACAAAACTATTAACAATGGCCTCTTGGTCCACAGTAGGAACAATAATCGGTACTGAGCGAGGTTCAGCAGTAGTACCGGGTACCTGATACCCTGGTATGTATTTCTGTATTTCTGACCCTGGGTGTAGTTTTCATCGGTGCTTTGGCAAGGACGGGAAAGGCAAGACAGAAAACTGCAGAACAGATTGAGTCTCGGAAGAAAAGGAACGGGAGGAATATATTCATGAAATTCCACACACCTACTCTGTACCAGGGTACATATCTATAAATAATAGAAAAAATACCATCGTCGTCTAAGTCAACTCTACGAGGCACGCTAGGAGCAACGCATGAACGATGTCTGTACGACCCGACCTGTGGGAAAACGAATATGGAAGTCGTACTATTGATATTAATACTGCTGGTGCTGTGTGCGAGTACGGCACGGACACTGGTCGTGCTGGATGTCGACGGGTAGAAAGAACGGTTTAATGTGAAGAACCACAGAACTTGGACCTCTTCTAGGATTGAAGAATCGGCACGATGTGAAGAACACACACACGGACACTGGTTGTGCTGGATGTCGACGGGTAGAAAGAACGGTTTAATGTGAAGAACACACACACGGACACTGGTTGTGCTGGATGTCGACGGGTAGAAAGAACGGTTTAATGTGAAGAACACATACACGGACACTGGTTGTGCTGGATGTCGACGGGTAGAAAGAACGGTTTAATGTGAAGAACGCACACACGGCGAAGAAAGTGATGGTGGTCAATACGTACGTGCTCGTGTTGAATGTTGGCTCTTGAATACCGCTATACGCTATACCACAGGTACAACAGGTACAGCAGTAGAGTATTGTCAGATTGGAGGACGTTCAAGAGCGGGGCTCCCTTCTTGATTATTTCATCATATCATCGCTCGTTTCTTCTTTTTGTGTTCAGGCATTTGTTTCATGCAGATTTAAAGTTCAAATCTCGGTGAATAGTACAGCAGTTAGTTGTGGGATTTGTTCTTGTGCTTCTTGTGCGCACGCGTCGCGCGCGTGGGGACGTGGACGCACCGCACTGCTAGTGCACACGGTGATGTATACCAGGTATCATACTGCTGCACTGATGGGAGCGCCTATTTGTAACCCGCAGGTTGCGCAACATGTTTTGTGACAGCCCGCAGCATTTCTTGTTCGAACCCATAGCTGAGAGAGCCGAGAGGCACGCCCTAACGCTAAATAACCCCATCATACAACCCTCTGTACGCTGCTGTACAATGCTGTACACCACATCTACCCCTACCCCTTAACCCTGCCCCTATAGCCCCCAAACATGCTCCTAGGTACTACAAACCCGGGCCCCGAGACATCGACCAAAACAATGGTTGATAAGTATGGTGTTACCAGCCATCTACGAGCAGAGCAGCGTGAGCCCCCAGCGGTATGTACGGGTATATAGGGTCATGTTGCGCCCCCCGTGCCGTACGAGTCCACGCGGTGCCCCTATTGTTAATCATGGGAAACACTGTTAATACGTACTGTAGTTTTGCATCTTCCCCCAATCACGCAGTGGCCGTCGCTGTAATCATATCATACGTAGTCACATTTTTTCGTTCGTGTTCCCCTCCGAGGTCCCAGGAAGGGTTTAACACCGCAGTCCCGTTTTGGGGGGCAAACTACTTGAAATTTGAGTTGTTTGTCGCCTAAAGGGGCTGGGGTTCTAGAAGGGTGTAGTACGTGCTCGTAGCTGTTTTTTTATCACCACTTGTACTTGCCGGCTTAACACGCGGGAGGTTTTTCCCTCAGCAATATTCTGGCCATGCTGCAGTCACAGGTGCCGTCCCGTCTCCCCCCCGGTACGTACGTGCCTTTTTTTTTTGTCGCGGAAAGGGTTCAACATTCCCACTGCTCGTCGATTTTTCGTCGAATGTAGCTGTTTCAGAGCATGTAGATGCACGATGCCAAGTTGAGTGTCTTATCACTCAATCGGTCGAACTCACGGCTGACGTATTGTATCTTACTATTAATAATAATATTATTAATAGTATGCAGCTGTCCGAGGGCGTGGTTGGGTGTTATTAATACTATTACTAGTTAGGTTTAGAGGTATATACTGCTGTACGTAATGTGCCTGAGCGTTCGGCGTGTCTCTCAGCTGGTTTCAGCTATGGGCTCGTGCAGGGATCGTGGGCTACAGATAACTGTGCGCAACCTGTGGGTTACAAACAGGTGCTCCCCTGACCTGACCGCTGCGTATTGCAGAAAGCGCGCCGCATGCATACGTAACGGCAATAGAAGTGACGTTGGAAGTTGCCGGTGGTCAACCCGAAGGAAGTCCGTCCTGACGTGCTGGCCCAGTGACCGCTGACCGCTCGCGCGATCGACACACTCTCTCTGGTAAAAAATTGCCTGGTGTTGTAGAGCTGTGGCTAGAAACTCGGGCAGCAGGATATGCGTAACTGTTGTCAACTTGAGTGCGTTGGTGGAAGGTAAAATATATACCAGGTATTATAATCAATCAGGAGCCAAGCCTACCTATCGTACCACCGTGTATCACGGGTGATGAGGCAACACCCACCCTTGGAATGACTGTCACTGAGACACTATTATTACGGGGGGCCATAGTTCACAGGACCAAATATTGTTAGTAAAAATGGTTAAACATATACCTGGTAGGTTTTTTATGGATATAGGTCCTGTTAACTAGGGTCCCCCGTAATAGTAACAGATTGCCTCGAAAAGTCGGGGGGCATGCGTGCACAACGATAAGAAGGGCGTCTTTGGAAAGATTGAAACGTCGAGGTTTTTGTACAGACATCTCTCGGCGTGCGCACTTTCCATGTTGTCGAGAAAACCTATTACGGGGGGCCATAGTTAACAGGACCAAATATTGTGAGTAAAAATGGTTGAATATATAGGTTTTTATATACACCATAGGTCCTGTTAACTAGGGTCCCCCGCAATAGTTAGCGATTCGTACGAGCGCTGGATGTCGACGGGTAGAAAGAACGGTACAATGTGAAGAACACACACACGAGGGGATGTGTTATCTTGAGTGTGACTTTTTTACGGTGTGTGTGTGTGTGTTCTTCACATTAAACCGTTCTCGGTAGCCATCCAGCACGGCACGCACGAGTGCAGCAGAACACTATACAGAGGCCAGAAATGCAAGTTCGGATGGCTCCCATTTGCGACACGGGGGAGCGTGCGTTGTAGCTGCGACACCGAGGGTGTGTGCGTGCGCGCGTGCGACTGGGCGGCTGATGTTCTGCTGCGTGCTGTTGCTTGCTTATGCAGGCTGATGCTCTCGTTTTTTCTCGAAACGTGCTTCTGAGCAAAAAAAGCCAAACATCTGTGGGTACCCGATACGTACCAGGTATCCACGTATGCTTGTTGGGGGCGTTTCGGCAAGCAGACGATTCAGACACCTCGCACGTGGTCTCTTTTTTTTCTCGGTGCTGTCAAAATGAGCAACTTGCAGTCGCTCACAATAAAAATGAAAACATAAAACCATACCTCGAAGTATTACATTATACCTAACGGGAAGGGGGCTGTGGGCAGGGGGGAGGGGGGGGGGGGGTTGAGTCCCCGGATGTGCGGTAAAACGTAAAACGAAAACAGTTTTTTCTTCTGCTCGTACGTGTGTGCACTGGTTTGAGCCAGGGCTCCTATTAATAGCCGAGATGAAGAAAACTCTCATATATATATATTTTGTCGAGATGCTGCAAGATGGGCAGGCACTCACGCGTTTTGAGTATTGACACTCACGCACGCATTTGCACCAGGTATTTTCGGTGTTTTTTTTTCGTCCGCGATTTGTTATTCCTGCTCGATTGACCTGTGGCGGCGGGGCTGGTATGCAGCCGCACTATATTATCATTATATACCAGCGTGGTACTAATGGAAGAATAATGACAAATATGGAAGAACGCGGACTACTGCTTGCCGCCAATGACGTGGGGGTGCAACGTTGGCGATGAGTACGAGCGCAAAGGAGGGTGTACGAAGAGAAGGAGGTGTAAGGAGGAAAAGGGAAAATGGGATATTTTATACCGGTACTGTACTTGTTGGTTCAGAGTTGAGAGTGGCTGAAGAGAGATAGGCTGCTGCGGTACGAACTACTATTAATAGAGGATGCTCAGTTAATTCATGACGTCGGACTGGAAGATGTACGATACGTTATCGTTGGAGGGCAAACCCCGTTCAACAATACGCAGTACCAGGTACCACTTATTCTCGGTGATATGGATGGAACCTCTGCGTGCGTTGTGCATGGTCGCAAAAAAATACCTGGTATCGTTTTTAATCGACGATATCGTGAACTATACCAGGTACAGCAGTACCGGTAGCAACTTCAATAACAACACAAACGAAAGTATCAATGTTGAGGATTGTGCACAGCAGTACAGAGCACCGCCGTGGAATAGACGGTGTGTCCAGCAGCCCTGCAGCCCTGCAGCTAGCATCATACAGGTTGAAGTTGCTGGAGTGTGTTGGGAGATGTGAGGGCACTGCCAATCATCACGCGTACGTGCATCTTCTTACTGACCAGTGATAGCTTTTTTCTCAACACAACACCACCACAGCAGCAGTACGTACGGTAGCTGCAGACTACGCACTGCTGCTGTTCTGTTTTGTTGTTTCTTATCGCACCTTGGTGCGACACGCGACCGACGAACCTAACCGTGCCTTTAACCCCTTTAGAACCGCAGTCCCGTTTGGGGACAAAACTACTTTAAATTGGACTGGTTTGTCCCCAGAACGGGACTGCGGTTCTAAAAGGGTTAACATTCATCGGACGGATCAGATAGATCCCCATTGCGTGATCTAGATCATTCAGGGCTGACATACCCGGGATCTGTACGACTTGCTCGATTCTCATGTGTGCCGGGTGGCTTATGTATCACAAGGCTCTTGCACACATGCTTGCCGGGTGGGGCCAGCATTACACTTCGCTTGCACGGCATCTCATTACAGAAAAATACAGGATCTACAGATGATGTAGATGACCTATATCGTGATCTGACCGGTGTGTCAAAACTTTACGGGAATATGCGACAGGCTAATGTAAGCCGCCGTCCTTTTTTCGCCGTCCGCCACCCCCGCCTCGTGTCGTCGCCACTACCTGTCCGCTCCTCCTCTCGCGCAGCTCGCCCCCAGCGTGATGCGCCAGTCTCTCGAGAGCCGGCTGGCGGCAGCGAGCTCGAGCTTGGCGGCGTCTTCCCACAAAGCCTCACCTGACACCACCGTGCACACTACCAACAGCACAACTACTACTTCGCCCAAGGGGAGCCCTTTCAGGACTGTCGTGCGCCGGCGATCCACCAGCCTCGTGCATGTCAACGGCGAGGTGAGGCGCGGGGGTTGGGAGCAGATCGTGGGGCGGGTCGACGTATTCGCGCGGCTGTTTTCCGAAGCAAGGCAGCTCGCGCTGCTGTTGCCACAGCAATAGTATTAATAGTACCCCTCCGTTCTGTTCTGTTCTGCATCCGAGTTGAGATTGGCACAATATACAGATGCAGAAGCGTGGCGGCTAGTCTGACTTTTCGTTTATTTCGCCTCCACCGAAGGATTTGGAAAAAACAGGGTGTAGAAAAAGGAGACGACATGACGCGCCGGGCCCGTCGGGGCTATGCTGGTGGGGGGGGCAGCATGCGGCGGTAGTGCTGTGGGGTGGTCAGGCTTGGCTCGTGCGGGTTGGGGCGCCGGCTGGTGGAGCTGCCGATCTCGTGTGCGCCAGGGAGAGGGAGGTTGTGTTGCAAGCGAGGAGGCTGGCTCTATATGGCACCACTTGTGTACACCAGAAAATGAATCCCCATTTTTGATGAACCTGAAAACAGCGGTATCGGTGTTTCCAGAGAGTTTATATACGTTTGTTGAGCACTATTCACATCACCTGGAACGCAGTCATGAGAACCAAATATGGCTTGTAAATATACCAGGTACAAAATAGAGGATATGAACCCTTTTAGAACCACAGTCCCGTTTTGGGGACAAACTACTTGGAATTTGACTGGTTTGTCCCCAAAACGGAACTGCGGTTCTAAAAGGGTTAAGTTTTTTGGGTCCATCGTTCGTGGCTTGCGCTTACTTTGGCCTATCTGGTCTCCCGTAGTACTAGTAGTGGCTATACTATCGGTAGCTTTTCAACCCTTTTAGTGCCGCAGTCTCGTTGTCGGGACAAAGCAGTCAATTTTTAAGTAGTTTGTCCCCAAAACGGGACCGCAGTTTGTCGTCAAAGGGTTAAAAGGTGTTGTAGGGGTAGCTATGACGTACTAGGTAGGGACACAACGACATGGCGCGGGACTAGTGTTGCGCTTGTTTCCTCAGAGTACGAACTCTCGCTTGTGTTCTTGCAGAAGGAGGTGATCGTCACCTGCACTGGTTCGCGCTTCTGAAGCTTGTGTTTTTGTGTGTGTGTATGTGTGTGTGTGTGTTTTTTTTTCTGTGTACGGCCAGAGCTCGTTCGTCTCGGAGGAAGTGAGCGAAGAGTCTTCCTTCTCCGTCAACTCTAGCTGCAGCTGTCAGCATGACCCGGGACTGGGCGGCACCACCGGCGCGATAATCGAGCACGATCATCAGCAGCAGCAGGAGCAGCAGCAGCAGCAGGAGCAGGAGCGGCAGGAAGACGGGGGGGGGGGAGATAACGGGAGCTCAATCGAAGTCCGAAACCGGCTGGACGAGCTGCAGGAGAGAAATTCTGCGCTGGAGCAAGACAAGGTGACACTAAGAGCACGCAACACTGACTCTAACACCACTATCACTTACCAGGTACTATTGATAGCAGCAACACCAACAGCGGCAATAACAACGACGATGAGTAAATGTGTCAATTTTTCGCTGAGGCAAGAGAAGGCATCAGCGACGGGGAGTGGGAGGTTAATTTTTTCTGGAGCTTGAGAAGGTAGCAGCGACGGGGACTAAATGGTTCAAGTTTCGAGCGGTCATGGTTGGGTGACGGTGCCTCTGAGCAAGGATGCGATCAACTACCTGGTAACTATTAACTACCGGGCCCGTATACAGGGAGTGACGAAAGAAATGGCACGGTTGTCTCTTATGCCATTTTTTTCTTCTTTTATTCGTTTTTGGCTTTTTTTTTCAACATATTTACGTTTTTTACGGGCCGATAACCCGAGGGAATCAGACATACGATTCTCGGAATGAGTCCAGTGTCTCTCCGAGGGGTACCCAGCTCAAAAACATGTTTCTCCAGAGGCGTACTTCGAGTTTTTGACCACGGTGCACAATCCGACGAAATATAATCCGAAGCGGTGCCTCGTTCGGAAATAGGCCTATATCTGGAATTTGGAGGTACTTGAGATTTTTGCGATCTGATTTTGGCTGGTGAGCAATAAATAATTCGAACTGTTCCGGCGGAGAAACGGATTTTTGAGCGTACCTCTCGGAGAGACGTGGACTCATTCCGAGAAGCACACGGCCGACTCCTCGGCTTTCCGGGCGTAAAACGCCTGCGATTGGCTGAAAATGAAAAGCCCGAAACGAATCGGAGGGGAAAAAAAAATCGCATCGGAAACAGCCGAAGATAAGATTATCAAAATCGTGTACGAGTCGTGTGAGCGGCGAGCAACAGCAGTGCGAGCGGGATCGGGCTGCACCCCGTGTGCTAGGACTCCATGCGTTGTGCCTGAAAGAGCGTTGAATTCGCACGTGGGGTGCGATCCTCTTTCTGCGCTCGTGTTCCCTTAACGCTTCTAGGACTGCAGTCCCGTTTTGGGGACAAACCAGTCAAACTTTAAGTAGTTTGTCTCCAAAACGGGACTGCTGTGCTAAAAGGGTCTACAACGGTAATACGGGTGCTAATAAAAGTCGAATATTATATTTTCGGAAGGCTCTCGACCGGCTCTTTCCGAAAATCACCTTAGGGTCACGCTTATGAGAGAGTTTTTTTCCCATAATTTCGTAAAGTCAATATTTTTTTCGCGCATTTTTTCAGTCTTCCAAATTTTCCTGTTTTTTTCCCAAATATGTGATGTTATCGTCAAGTTTTTCGTCCGAAACCCCAGATTGGGCTAGTAGCCGGCCGATTTTTTTCTACTTGTTTACGCGTCAAGGCGGGTCAAAGTGCGGCCTCCTAATAGTGACGCATTTCCCTCTGCGTGCTCTGTATGTTCGGTCCACACTGGCAGGCAAGTAGCATTTTGGAGCACGGTAGTCTGTGGGCACGTAGTGTTACGCAACGCAGCAGTTTTTTTCCAGGTAACCGTAAATGGGTGATGGTGTGGTGTATTCGTCATGGTGGTGATCGTGGGGATGGGGATGGGGATGCCGTTCGCCTTCGAGACGGTAGTGGTGGTGATCGTGCGTTATCTATTACGATAATAGTGCGCGGTTTGTACACCTTTTACTGCCGCACTGTACATAACCATAAATTCCATACGAATTCCAAGTATTACGGGGGACCATAGTTAATAGGACCAAATATTGTTAGTAAAAATAGTTAAATATATACCTGGTAGTTTGATATGTATCCTATTAATAGAGGTCCTACCGGTATTAACTATGGTCCCCCGTAACAGTTAATGCCATAATGGGAGTGCAGTCCAAAAGGAGTCAAGATAGAGTAATAGAGCCACGGCTAACATAGGTGCGCAGGCAGGCAAGTCAGGGGTTCTCTACACGTAGTACCTTTATTGTTACGTGGAACCATAGTTAATAGGACCTACGGTACACACAAAAAACTACATATTTCGCTATTTTTACTAACAATATTTGGTCCTATTAACTATGGTCCCCCGTAATAGTAGTGTGTGTAGATGGACCCTTTTTTTCCCTCTTCCCATTCGTTGTCTTCCCCCTTATTAAATACCAGGTACAGCAGTCGTAACTCGAACCTGGGGTCACATGTTAAGAGCAGACTTTCCTCCCCCCTCCCCGCTACGTATACCCTTCGTGCCTTGATTTTTTATCGCGCGAATACTCGAGTCATTTCTTCACTCGTCGCGACTCGCGTCGACTTTCACCACTGCTGTCTCATTTTTGTCTCCTGGTATCTGGTATTTGGCGTTGGCCTTGGTTTTGGCAGTGTTTACGTAGCGGTTACCCCTTCGTAAGCTGCTGGCGTGCGACGGCGACGGTGACCGTAAGCGAAGAGCCTTCTACGGTGCCTGCCTGCCTGCCTGCCTGCCTGCCTGCCTGCCTGCCTGCCTGCCTGCCTCACTCTATCGGGCTGGTTCTCGGGTGCATGCATGTTCGTTGGCTCTTGCGATCTTGTGACGGGGTTTGGCAGGTTAACCTCACGATGGCGCTAGTGCCGCTGGAGGAGCGCCTACAGTCGAAGGAGAAAGCGTGGGAGTCAGAGCGTAGGGAGCTCATCATAAGGGGGGAGGAGAACGCGAGGGCCGCCAAAACCATGGAAGAACGGGCCCGGGAGGTGGAGAAAAGGAAGGCCGAAATGGAGGAGGAGAGGTAAGTGGTGGTGGTGGTGGTGGTGGTGGTAATCATTGTAGCACCGCCACTGCTGCTAGCGGTGGTCGTCCCTTGGTGTGATTTTCTGTCATGTGTTCGCGGTGGTGGTGGTGGTGGGACTGATCATCGATTCTTCCGCTACGTTGTGCTGGGCTTTGTATGAGGCCACAAAGGATCAAGGGATGTTTTGGATACCTTTCGGTGGACCGTTAGGCTTGCGGCTCTCGTGAGGCGTTCGTGGTTCCGCCGTTTGTTCTGAGGGGGGGGGGGGGGGTAGACACTATTGCTTGCGAAGGCGGGTACATAAGAGACGAGGGTCCGAAGTAGCACGCGCTCGTGTGCTGCGGGCTAGTGCTCCAGAGCAGATTTGGGTTGGTGTTTGGCGCGGCCCTAATTACTCTACCTGCATAGCTTTACAGCAGAAACTATCCCACACCACAAGCAGCGCGTAATTTCATGCGCGGGTGAGCACAATTCGACGCGGGAGTAGACGAGGGAAGAAAGTATCGATCCCCGCCCGCGATAAGAATTCAAGACACCTGCCGTATTGGGGAGGGCGGAGAAGAAGAGAAGAGTCTGTTGTGTGACCCCAGGTCTACGTTACGACTATCATAAGGAGGGGGCAGGAGAAATTTCCTTTTGTTTCCGAGGTTTTCTTCTTTCGGGAAAGTTATGAGTGGTCAATGTTGAAGATCATGCTGCACATTGTCGGATGGCAAGAGGAAAGAAAAAAAAAATAGAAGAGTAAAAAAAAAAAGAAAGAAGGGTAAAGATGATGAATGTGGTGGGCTTCAAAAGAAAACACGTACCCCATAATGTGGGCGGATTTATTAATTAAGGGGTTAACTCGGGTGAACCCTTTTAGGACTTCAGTCCCGTTTTGGGGAACAAACCGCTCAATTTCCTAGGAGTTTGTTGTCCCAAAAAAGAGTAAAAAGTCCTACAGCAGTAGTCGGATTCCTGCATCAGTAACGCTCCCAGGACCAACGGTCTCACGATCAACGGTCTCATAATGGCGTTTTCTGTGTGTGCAGTTTGTCTTTCGTATATAACGAGCACTCTGAAATCGAAATGATTGGAGCTGCGTGTTCCTGGATCGTTTTGGCTCGCTTTCCTCCCCGTACTCGTTCGCTAGTTTTTCGCGTGCCTTGGCCGAAAAATTGGCGGCTCTGTATGCGTGCCTGATGGATGCTTTTTGTGTTCGTGCCGAGGGATTGACGCCTTGGCCTCCCATGCCCGCTTCTGACGTTTGTCGCTGTCGTCAACTTGTGGGCGTATCTGTGTCGGGTGTTGCAACGACTTTGAAAGGGAATCCCTATTCTTTGGCTCGATCGAAAATGGAAACTCTTACGTGGTGTTTCGCTGTGCTTGGCCTTTGGTGGAACGTTTGTGCTGTGTTTAGGCACACGCTTGATGCAGAAGTTCGCCGATTGAGGGGGGAGATCGAGCAGAGGGAGAGCAAGACCGCGGAGAGCTTCTGGCAGAGAACCGTGGCCGCGGACAGAGAGAAGACACGCCTCGAGACCGCGCTTGACCAGGCGCAAGCTAAGGTAAGCAAGCCTGCGAGGAGAGTGTATATGTTAGTCGCGGCAATAGTGTACCATAGACGTGCTCGAAGAATTTAATAAATCCATCGTACTGTTTGTCTGGGTCGACATATCAGCGACGGTCGACATTCGTACTCCTCGTGCTCCTTTTAATCGAGCTCTGCACAGGTAGTATATTTATACGGCTGTTTGATGCCAGAAGCTGGTGTTTGTAGACGTGTTTCTAGTGGCGTTCGAGGCGTTTTCGCCACGAGGCGTTTCCGCGACGAGAATATATAGGAGAAACCATTTTGTCTCGGTTGCCCTTTTTTGGCGTCGCTCTGTACCCCCCCCCCTTGGGCTGCTACCATTACAACGTCGCGCTCGGTTTCGCCCATAGTAGATTGGTTCTCCTAGTTTTTTTCTTTCATTTTTTTATTTTTTTATTTTGATTTGTCTTCTTTGTTTTTTGTTTTCTCTTTGATTGTTTCCTTTCGTTTCTCTATTTCATAGAATGTGTATGACGTGCCTGTCGTACTTACTACCACTGGTATGATGGCATGGCATTGCATTGCCCACTGCTGTGCTTACTGCATACATACGTGGCAACGTGGTATATCTGTGGCGTAGCTTTGTGACCACAAAACTTGTATCTCTTCTAGGATCGAAGAATCGGCACGGACACTGGTTGTGCTGGATGTCGACGGGTAGAAAGAACGGTTTAATATGAAGAACACACACACGCATAGTGCTGTCATCGCATTGGAAGGCGCCCCATGTTCCCGCGACAACTCACTTGAGGAACGACGTGCGCGTGGAGAGTGGAGAGTGGAGAGTGGAGAGAGCGAACACGATGGGGGTGCAGGGCACTAAAAACTGACCCCTGACAAAAAAAAAATGGAAGTGCATCCCTGTGGACAACAGTCTAGGTATCATAAGACACAAGACAACGGTATTCCAGCGATAAGGCGTATGCCTTCTAGGGCAGTTGGGGAGCCTGGTCAATCAGAAGCACTCTGGCCGAAGAGTGGCACATACTATCGTAGCACGCGTCTGGGATGTGCATTGCACACAGTCGTAAATGGGTTAAGCTTTCCTACATGACATCCAGAAATAATTTTTAGGGAACAAAAAAGTAAATATCTCGTATGTCATAAATATGTAAAATATGTACCTGGTACGTATTTTCGATAGTGGTTACGCACATACTAAAATATAAACATATAAGAAGTATGTGCCCTTATATTCGGCTTGTTTCTTGCTGGGACGCACTCAGAATCTGAGCACGTGTGTGCTGACATTTCTGGCACTTCGAATGACACTTTCTCTGGCACGTGGGCTGGTTTGTTTCTTCACACGCGGACTGAAATTTCCTGGCGTGTTCGGGTGCGCGCGCACGTGGTGTTCTGTTCCTTGTGGTGATAGGTGGTGACACTGTCGAATGAAAAGTCAGAGCTCGAGGCGGAGCTGCTGCCCATTCAGTCTGAGGCAGCCTCGTTCAGGGTGCGCTTCACCGAGGCAGAAAAGGTAAGCTGGCCTTGATTCATTCAGGGTTCTCCGCTGGTCATTAACCCAACCAGCGGGTCGGGTCAAGAATTTTTCGAAATATGACGGGCGGGGTTGGGTCGGTCCGGGTCGGGTCGGGTCAGGAGGTTTTCAGACTCTCTCGGATCGGGTCCGGTTACCGATGCCCGACTCGACCTGACCTGACCCGACCCGCGAGATTTTTTACCCGACTGGCGAAAAACAGGCCCCGATTTACTTCAAGCAGTGTGAGGGTAGGCGAAGGGTGGTAGGGTGAGGTAGGGTAGAGTGGAGGAGGGTAGGGTAGGGATAGGGTAGGAGTAGATATGTGCTGACGTAGGGTAGGACACGTCACCATCTACAGGCAGTGGATCATCTACAGTACTACCAGATGATCTCTCTATATGCCGGTATAAAGTATCTATATGCCAGTATAAAGTGTCGTATGGGATGTGCATGTTAACACTTCATATGAATAATTAGCAAGGTCATACGGCTCCCACCCGGCATCATGATCTGGATCGCGCAGAGCTTGTAGATCAGGAACCTATCCTCCCTAAAAGCAGCATCTGCAGATCATGTAGACACCAGGAAAATGATCTGTCATGATTTTTCTAGATCATGACGTGGGGGATTTGATCTATCTGGTATGTGGATGTTGGTAACACCGTTGGGTTTTGTATTGCATCAGGTGGCGTCGAGAGTGTTGAGGGCGGAGGAAGCTCTCCGCTTTTCTGAGGTGCAGCTGGAGGTGATGAAGACGGAGTTCGGGGCAACATCGGGCCAGCTGATGGCCATGCAGACGGAGCTGGCGCAGCAGAAGGCCGGGTGAGGGAGGGTGACTGTTCGTTTGGCATACGGTACCCGCCGCTCAGTTGCCATGCGAGTGGGAGGTTGAGCCGACGTGGCGAAGCCTGATCCTCACGTAGCACGGCCTTTTGGGCGGATATAAAATGTATTGCTGGGTGCGTCCTTACCGTTCAAGAGGTGTGGTACGTCAGAGTGCTTCGAGCGCCGCTGATTGACACCTACTGGGTTGAAGTAAGGTGAAGTTTTTTTTGTGTGACTGTGGCTATCAATACGTACGTGAATTGCATTTCTGCTGACACTGCTGTGTTGCACGTTGAACGAACTTTCAAGGCTTGCCCTTCGTATGTGTGGCTACTTTTTTTTCTTTCTTTCGCTCGGCCATTGGCCGCACACCGAAGTTGAAGTTTTCTCCGATTCTCCGAGAGCTTTTTGTATCCCCGTTAGTTGCCACAGCAGACCCGCCCTAACCCTAACCCTGTCATGCCGACGAAGGGCGTGTGACTGGGGGGGCTCCTTTTCCGATCCTGCCATTTGCCGAAAAAATAGGAGCGAAGCGAGCTGCTAATTATCGCGACCGCTTGAAGTATCGGGGTAGGCCCTGGCCTTCGAGACATGCCTACTTATTTACCAGCGAAGGCGGTTGCCATGACGGTAGTAGTTGACACGGGCGCCTACAAGATAGGGGTAGGCGCTAGCCTTCAAGACATGCCTCCTTGTTTCCAGCGAAGGCGGTTGTCATGACAGTAGTAGTTGACACCGGCGCCTACAAGATAGGGGTAGGTCCTAGTCTTCAGGAAATGCCTCCTTGTTACCAGCGAAGCGAGACACAACCGCTTAAATATATAGGGATAGGCGCTAGCCTTTGAGTTATACGAACTTATCAGGAGCGAAGCGAGGTTATTATTCGTACGACCGCTTGAACGCCAGGGACAGACGCGAGTCTTCAAGGCATGCCTACTTATTACGAGCGAATCGATACTCTGATTTACACGACCGCCTGAAAATCATCGGGGGCCCGTTTTCAGCAGGAGATCAAAGATACATGTCACGGCTAAAAAATGCGGGAACGGCACCCGTTCCCACACAATTGGCCAAAAGTGAAAACGGCGCCCGCGAACGGCAACCGCAAAATTTGAGAGGCGTAAATACAGGGGATGGAACACCATCATCCCCTTCCCAGGAAAAATATGGTTTTCCAGTGCATATAGAGGCGTTTCCCAACATGGGTTATTTTATTAACCGCCCACGGCAAGAATTTTGCGAATGGTGAGTGGGTTTGCGAACGAGAACGTAGATGTAACGCGTAATACGCATCCCTACTTTTTAAGCTGGGGAAAGCAAAGCCAGAGGGAGAACCGCGCTGTCCGACCGAAAATCTCCGAGCTATTTTTGTTTTTTATTTCTCTGTGCCTTGCACGCATAGAGTTGTCGACATGCCTTATTGCAAGTATCCTACAGCGCGAGGCCCTAGCGAGGGCAAGGCATGCCCTACAAGGTAAATTTTATGGTGCGCGTTAAAGACTGCTACACACCTGGTACGTGATTTCACCAAACGTAAACATGTCTTCGCGATCGCCATCGCCAGGTTGTGCACCGCTGTGTGCCTCAAGACTGATCAATTAAACACCTCCTCGCCGTCCCGACGTGCGTTTTCAGTGCAAGGAAGCAGCTGGAGGAGAAAGAGCGAAAAGCAGGGGATGCCGTAGCGAGCATGAAAAGAGAGATGGAAAGGTATGACATCGGCCGACAAGCATGACGTACCGTGAAACATGTGGGATAAGATATCACACGGGTGATAAGATAACACACGGGTAATAATATAACCGTATAACAAGGGTGATGAGATATAGATATTACACGGGGGATAAGATATCACACGGGTGATAATATATCACACGGGTGATAATATATCACACGGGTGATAATATATCACACGGGTGATAAAATATCACAGGGGTGATCATATAGCGCGCGGGTGATAAAGATAGCACACGGGTGATAGTATATCATACCCCCTCGGACGATTTTTCGAGGTTGGTTTTCTCGACAACGGGGAAAGCACAATCACCGAGCGATGCGTCTATATATATGGAACGATCTCGACGATCACCGAGCGATGGGTCTATGGATCAAACTCGACTACGTAGCTCTTTCCGAAGCCACCGGTTCTATTTGTATCCCCCCGTCTTGGGTTAGAGAACAATTGCTCCGGAAATTATCCGAGGGGGTGTGGTGTCTTGCGGGTTACCACACCCTCGGCGGAAATATAAGGAGTGTTTAGACTTTAATATGAAGACCAAGCGGTCCTTATATGTACGGCCAGGGTGATGTACGGCATGAGAAGCTGAGCGCTGTGGTCGTGGGGGGTGGGCGCCGCCGGTACGAACGCGCCCGCGGCGCATGCGTTTACTTTTGCTGGCGGCTATTTTATTAGCAGGCTGCCTGTCTGTCTGTTTGTCTGTCTGTCTGTTTCTGTCCTACGCGTATGCGCCACGTTTGGATCTATGGTCGGTGTCGTGGTTTTGTGTTTCCCGGCACTTTTTTTAGTCCTTCTTTTTTTCAACTTTTTGCAGTTTTTCCTGTGTGTGTGTGTTTTTTTTTGTTTAGTACACGGAGCGTTTGTATTGAGTATTGATATACCCTGGTACCTGGTATAAATTATCCCTGTTTTTCGCGACTGAGTGGCAATACATTCTCTAGTATACTCCACCCTAAAAGACGATCTGAAGGAAGGCAGTATCCCGATATGAGGCGGCCAGAATCGTCTGGGGCGACTGGTGGATTACACTTGTATATCCTGGGGTGAACAGGGCGCCTCCCCCCAATAAGGCGGTCATATTGCTCTAGCGCTTATCGGGGAACCCCTCTTGTTTTAGTTTACTCAACCCTAAACCTGACCTTGAGATAACCAAAAGTGCGACCCCACGCCTACTACTTGTACTGGTGGAGGTTATCGGGGGGGGGGGGGGGGAGGGGGGGATGAAAAATACTCTAAAACGCAAATGACATCCCAGCGATATTTATGACGAGACCATAGTTAATAGGACCAAATATTGTTATTAAATAGTAGAAATGGTTAAATATACCTGGTATAGGTTTTGAGGTATACTACAGGTCCTATTAACTATGGTCCCCCGTGATTGGAAATTCCTCCAGAAATTACCCTGTTGAGGAGCCCCGTGAGTCTTAAGTATTTGCCTTGGAAGGCAAATTGTGCGACTGAATATACCTCTATCGTAGCACGCGTTTCTTGTATTACGGGGGACCATAGTTAATAGGACCAAATGTTGTTAGTAAAAATGGTTTAATATATAGGTTTTTATGTGTACCATAGGTCCTATTAACTATAGTCCACCGTAATAGGAACATTTTATCTATACTAAGTACTGGTATGCATATGTATGTAAAGTTTCTAGGTACAGTAGGAGTATGTTATATATATAAGAAGTACGAGGTTGTTTGTTGTTGTTGTTTGTTGTTGTTGTTGTTGTTGTTGTTGTTGTTCTCACATTAACTCACAATTCAATGCAGTCCGTGGTCGCAGGACAGGCTCCAATAACTCTGGAGTGGAAGAAATACCTCAAGTAAAAACAGAGGCAAAACCAAAAAACAAGCATACGCACTCCACCACTGCGGACACCAGGGAAGCAAAAAGGAGACTATTAATAGCAGACAAAAACCTAAAAAAGAAGATGAAGCTAAGCAAAAAAAACAAAACAAAACAAAAACAGACGCAGATAGCAAAACGCAAAAAATAAATAAATAGGTATGTATGTGTGTATGTATGTATGTATGTCTCTATGTCTGTCGACTTTCTGGTAGTACACCTTGAGCGAGAGCGGCTGAGGGTATATCATCTTTTGGCCGCTGCTGTGGCCTTGGCCAAAAAGAGGTTGAGCGCACGCGCGACACACGGTACGGATCGCACCCAAATCGCGATTGCTGCTGTGTCCGCATGTGTCCGAACGGCCTTCCCTTGTCGGCTCCCTTAGCGCTTGTGGAAGTGGTACGCGTACGAGGAAACATGGTCGAAAATAGTCCAAAGATGAAGAAATATATGTATACATGCATGTCAGCATTTTGGGCCTCCTCGATAAGGGAGAGTGACGCCTAGCCCCCTTGATCCCCACACTCCCCGCTACCGCCTCCCTCTCTATGGAAACCCCGTCAGGCTGAAGGAGGCGATTTGCATCCAAGCAGATCGCGTGGTCGAAGCGGCGTCGAAGTCCAAGCAAGTTTCGGCAGAGGGCGGTGACCGGCAGTTGGTAGTGGCATCCCCAGGCACGTTCCATTATTTGGTATTTCCAGTTTAAGGTGTAAGACTTGGAATTGTTGTCTACGCTCGAATTTTGATCGACGCCCGGATTATAGGTGTTTAACCTCTTTTGCTTAATTAAGTAAGTGCTGTAAACATATGCCCCGCACTACCTCCCACCTGGTATTGTATGAATATTAATAGTAATTTTTAGCCAAAATCGTACCTGGTACCTGGTGCCTGGTACGTTGTTTTCTTTGCTGCCGTTCACGTACCTACTACTAAAACTCGTGTTACTACGGTTTTTTTTTTGTGTTTGCCATCCGATGATGTTAGTCATGGCATGAACTTCAACGCTTATCACTCAGAAACATTCCCCGAAAGAAAAGAACACCGAGGGAAGCCAAAACAAAAAAGGAAACCTATTGGCCTACAGTAGACTATTGGGCTGCAATAATAGCCTATTGGACTACAGTAGCTTTAACGTTGATCACTCGGAAGCATTCCTCGAAATAAAGAAAAAAAAAGGGAAACCGAACAAGATTGACTCTTATGATGCACAAAGTCTAACCCCTTCTATGCCTACTTACTGTGCTATGTTGTTGCATGGGCCATCAGACCCGAGCGCGGCGCTGATGTCGTCCGAGGCTACCCGCATCCGGCAGCAAGAGCTGACGAGCCTTCGAACAGAGCTGGACATCGAAAGGGAGCGGAGTCTCCATCGCCAGAGGCTTTTGGAGGAGGGGGAGGACGAACGCCGCCGCATGCACAACATAATCCAGGAACTGAGGGGTAGCGTGAGGGTGTTTGTGCGCGCCAGGCCTTTCCTTAAGTCCGACGGTGAAGATGCTGCCGAGCAGGTAGGGGAAGAACGTGTTTTTGCTTTGTGGTGTCACGGCGATATACCAGGCCTGGACACTTGGCACAGCAGTATGTACCGGCAGTATTACGGGGGGCCATAGTTAACAGGACCAAATATTGTTCGTAAAAATGGTTGAACATATAGGTTTTTATGTGTACCATAGGTCCTGTTAACTATGGTCCCCCGTAATAGTAGTCTACTTATTGACCCCGACATTATATTCCCCAGTGGTTTCATCTTACGTACGTCCAACAAACACGCCATATTATAGTACGGAAACCCACCAAATACGTTTCGGCGGGGATATAGACATTTAGTGTTCTCGAAACCCGCAAAGTTGCACCACCGACCCCCTCATAAGAAATCGCCCCATAGCACAAAAATCCCAAATATTCCGGAGAAAAAAACCTTTCGGGACCGATTATACTGAAGTTAGTGTGGAACACACCCGTTCTTGAGCAAGAAATATAACCTACTACGGGGGGCCATAGTTAACAGGACCAAATATTGTTTGTAAAAATGGTTAAACATATAGGTTTTTATGTGTACCATAGGTCCTGTTAACTATGGTCCCCCGTAATACCAGGTACCAGGTAGGTCAGTATTTTCGGTTTCTTGGTACCCGGCGGGGACTGCTGTGGTGTGGTATGGTTTTACTTCCTTCCACGCTATCCCGAATTGTGAATGTACAAACCTCCCTTATGTCCAGGGGCAGAGTGGTAGCTGTATTTTTTTTAGCCATCAGGGGGGACCATATTAAATAAGACCTACGGTACACAGACAAAAACCTAAATATTTCGCTATTTTTACAATATTTGGTACTATTTACTGTGCTCCTCCGTAATGGTGCTCTGTTACACGTTCCTGTTTTCGCTCGTATGTACGCGCTCTTGTCATCGCGGTGTTATGGCACAGCTTAAGCTTTATTTTTACCAATCCGCCGGAGGATAATAAAGAGAAAAAAAAAAAAAAGGCATTGCAGCATACAGAGCCTGTGGCAGAGCGGTGCTTTATAGGTTTGCTTCAACCTCGCTGCCCCTGCTGGTTGCTTTCATCTGTGTACTCGTACGTGTACTTGGTGTGATCTATGCGCTGTTAGGGTGTACCCGGTATGCAGTCATAAACGCAGGTCAAGGTAGGGGCTGCAGGTGTGTTTGCCCTGGCACAAAGTTCTTTTATCACGGGGGACCATAATTAATAGGACCACATGTCCCACCCAGGAGTCATGTCCTGTTTAATAGATCACGCAGGTTGTACGGTTCCAACCCGGCCACATGAGCTAGATCCCGCAGATCATACAGATCAGGGATCTATCTCCCTGAGAGATCTACTATTACGGGGGACCATAGTAAATAGGACCAAATATTATTAGCAGAGATAGGGAAACATATACCTGGTAGGTTTTTGCGTGCACCGTAAGTCCTATTTACTATGGTCCCCCGTAGTAGCAGATCATGCAGTGTGAATCGATTATCTACAGTAGAGATAGATAGATCATGATCTGGCGGAGGTGTGAAGGGACTTTTGCGATTTTTTCGCCGCTGGAGTTCCACTCGTTACGTTTTTTTTCCCCCCTGTTCCCTTGGTTTTCTTATTTGCTCACACCCCATTCTTTGAGAGTGCGAGAGTGGCCCTTCTTCACGCCTGTCGAGCTGGCCCGGATTTGATTTGTTTTTTTGTTTATTGTTTTTTGTTTAATCCGCGTTGTTGCTCTGCTGCAGGGTGCTGGTGTGGTTTGCTGCGGGAGTGACTCCTGTTCGGTGGCGGTGCTTCCCCCTGGCAACCCCAACAGGTATGGCTTGGGTTGGCCGTTAGGGTTGGGGTGGGATTGGTCGTTACGGTTAGGGTTATAGATTGATGCTTGTGGTTGGTCGTTCCGGTTGGGGTTAGATTGATCTTTGCGGTTGATCGTTAGAGTTGAGTACACATGTACAGCAGTAGAGCATAGACCCCGAACTTCCTTTTTTTCTCTCTCTTTCATTCCCCACCCCATGTATCGTCTTTGCCCTTGTTCCACCTACTCCCTCTCTAATAATGGTCTCAACTCAGATCTGGGGTCACACCCAATGTCGGGTCTTCTCCTCCCCCCCCCGCCTATGGTACATGCCTTGCATTTTTACCCTCGTCGACTCGCGTTTACTTGTGCTGTGCTTCGATCGTGGGATCGGACGATTTTTTGTTTTGTTTTCTGTGTCCGATAAAGCACCCTATCGTACGTGCCAGATACCTATTTTCCTCTCGTTCTGATTGTTTGTTTATTTTTCTGGTGTCGCAAGGCGCCATGAAATATGTTTTGAGTAAAGCGAAGCTAGCTGCTAACAATTTACATGGCCGCCTCAAGCATACCGGGTGCCGGGTTGGCCCTAGCTAGCCTTGAAGGCATGCCTACTTATTACAAGCGGATGGAGCTGTGCTATTAATGGTTGACATCCAAAGGTTACCAATTGCGGAGGGCGCCATCGTAGCGTTGGTAAGCGCGTTCAATCAATTTGACGCACGTCGACGAGGAAAGAAGGAGCTGCAGTCTTCTCGCGAACGAAATTGGGGGGGGGAGGTAAGAAGACCCTACTGTGTGACCCCGGGTCTTGGCTACTACTTTTACGGGGGACCATATTAGTTAGGACCTATGGTACCCACAAAAGACTCTAATTTACCTATTTTTACCAACACTATTTTGCCCTATTTACTATGGTCCCCCGCAATAGGACGGAGAGAGAAAAGAGGGCGGGCATAATAAATGGGATGGAAAAAATACAAAATAAAAACCGCCCCCTAACAGATTGGGGTAGTAAAAGCAAAGGTAAAACTCGTCCCCTAAAGTGTAGGGGTAGTAAGTGGGTCCTGTCTAGCCTTCAAGGCATGCCTACATATTTCCAGCGGAGGGAATTGCTATCTCGGCGGTAATCTCCTCCCCCTCCCGTGGACTCATTCGGCGCTGTCATCCATATGCAAGAAAGTCCGCCTCATAAACGGTTCTTAGGGCAGGATGCAACGCACCCTCCATGCGATTCCCCGAACTCCTCGCGGCGCTTCGCGCTTGGTGCAAGCAATGCCTGTCTGATCGGTGAACACCAGACGTGCTCCGTCCCGACACCGTAGGGAGGTGAGGGTCTGTGGCCATACGACTACGGTCATGCATGACATGAGTACCCCCCCCCCCCCTCCTCCCGTGACTGTGACGTATCGCGTGCAGAGCAATCTCGTGCGCGTTCGACCACGTGTTCGGAGGGCACGCCAGCCAGGAAGACGTCTTCAAGGAGGTCTCGGGCTTCGTGCAGTCTGCCCTGGACGGCTTCAAGGTACTGTACGGTATAGAGTAGTATCATCTAAATTGATCCACCTATCTAGTACAGCTCGCCAATCAGCCAATCAGCGTATGACACCCACCCACCGTTCCCTCCTCTACGGTGATGCAAGCTGCGGCGGTTACCTCTACCCCCCCCCCCCCCCCCCCCCCCGTTATAAGCCCTGGAAGTGGCTACCTACCCCCCCCCCCCCCCCCCCCCCCGTTATAAGCCCTGGAAGTGGCTACACCGAAAAAATAGATCAACTCATCGGCGCTGTCATCCACAATATGCAAATCCGCCTCGCAAGCGGTTCCTTGTGGGATGCAGCTCCCCCTTCATGCGACTCGCCGAACACCCCACTGCCCTTTGTGCTTGGGTGCAAGCACTATCTGCCTGATGCGTTAAAATCCAACGTGCTCCGTCCCGGCATTGTAGGGATACAAGGGTCTATGGGGTCGTATGAATACGACCATGCATGATATCGAGTACCCCCCCCCCCCCCCCCCCCCCGCAAGCAATGTCTGCCTGGTCGGTGAAAACCCGACATGCTCCGTCCCGGCATTGTAGGGATGCGAGGGTCTATGGTCATACGACTACGGCCATGCATGAGATCGAGTACATCTCTCCTATCGAGTACACACCCCCCCCCTCCCCCCCCCCCCGCCCCCTGCAAGCAATACCTGCTTGGTCGGTCGGTGACAATCCAACGTGCCCCTTCCCACCATTGTAGGAATGCAAGGGTCTATGGTTATACGACTGCGGCCATCCATGGTATGAGTACAGCCGCCTCCGCCGTCTTGACGATCTTGTCTGCATGGTCGCCATCCTCGCATGCGACCAGAGTCCTCGAGTTGTGTACGAGCGTATGATGTGAAAATGCGTACGAGTAGATCGGCTGGTATTGACCGAAGCATACACTGCGGGGCGGGGGGGGGGGGGGGGGAGTCCCTATGCAAGAGAGGGGTGGGGGCGTGTCAGGGCTGTTTGACCCTTTTGAGACTCCGAGATAGCAACCAAAACAATGGTTGATCACTTTTGATGTTTTCGAAACAATGGTTGGTGGCGTGAGCGCCTGGTAGCACGGATATAGATCATGATTCTCCCATGCCGAGCGACTCCATGCGCTGCAACCATTGCTACCACTCGGACACCATTTATCTTAATCATCACACATTGCGCGGTTGTCGTCTCTGTAACCATACCTCGCAAGTCGCTTTTTTTATCGTCAATTATTTTTCTCTCTGTAGTCCCATTAACCTTTGAGGGCAAACTGCAGTCAGTCCCGTTTTGGGAACAAACCAGTCAATTTCGAAGTAGTTCGTCCCTGAAACGGGACTGAGGTCCTAACAGGGTTAACTAAAAGGGTGAATGACCTCTCTCAAACCCAAACCTATATTGACCCCTTGTTGCCTTAGCCCATACCAGGTATAGGGGACTGCAGCACCGTTTTGGAGACAAATTACTTGGAATTTGACTATTACGGGGGACCATAGTTAATAGGACCAAATCTTGTTATTACGGGGGGCCATAGTTAACAGGACCAAATATTGTTGGTAAAAATGGTTAAACATATAGGTTTTTATGTGTACCATAGGTCCTGTTAACTATGGTCCCCCGTAATAGTAATTTTTTTAAATATATAGGTTTTTATGTATACCATAGGTCCTATTCAAATCTTGTTAGTATTTTTTTTAAATATATAGGTTTTTATGTATACCATAGGTCCTATTAACTATGGTCCCCCGTAATAGTTTGTCCCCTAAATGAGACTGCAGTCCTAAACGGATTAAGGACTGTATGTACTCCCGTTGTATACACTAAACACTAGGAATTAGGGTCAGGACTTGGTTTCCGGGCAGTGCAGCAGTAGTATTTGTATGGGTATTATACTATGTATATGTTAGCTTTTAGTATGGCCGTGCAAAGCCGTTTCGCCTCTCTTAAACCGGTGCTCCTCTTTGCCCAATAAACCTCTTGTCCTGACATACAGTGACCAATCGTATTGAATTTTGATGTACAAATGCTCCTCACATTTCGATTTTCGGGACAAAGTTGTGCCTCTTAAACCGTGACCCCTACTTTTTTGCTCTCAAACGATAGTATTGGTTTGATCCCGGGCGGCCGGCTGAACCGCCTTGAGTAACGTGCGGCAGTTTGTTGTACGCCGGCGACTGTTGCTCATGCTTCTTTCGTGATATTTCGATGGGAATTTACTAACACGCACGGACGACACATGTCGCGGCCTGCTTCCTAACCTGAGTATCAACCTCTCACTCAGCTGTACTCACAGATGAGATATTTGTAGTAGCTTTATAAAACGCTTTTACACGTCAGACAGATCATCTACAGATAGATCATCTGCAGATAAATCGTACAGATCCTAACCAACAGCAGGTATGAGCTGTTGTGTGCAGGATGTGCATAGTGCAGATACAACCCACAAAATGTGTCCTATTCATGCAGATTACACGGCTCCCACCCGGCAACATGAGCTAGATCATGCAGTTTAGGGATCTATCTATCTGCCCTGAACGATCTAGCTCGTGAACTGTGGGGATTTGATATACAGATGATCTGTAGATAATCTGTCTGATGTGGGAAGCGTTCTCAAAGGTCAGTATCAACCACTCTATCGGTCGAACTCACAGCTGACACATTCGCAAAATGTTTACGACATGGTCCAGGTGTGCCTGTTCAGCTATGGGCAGACTGGCTCGGGCAAGACGCACACCATGGCGGGCTCGGGCACTGGCATGATGAGGGGCATCGTTCCGAGGGCTGTCGAGCACATCCTCGCGAGGGTGGGCGAGCTGCAGGTGGGTTGTGCTGGAGGCGCGTTGCTGTCTGTCTGCCTGTCTGTCTGTCTGTCTGTCTGTGGGGGTCTGTGTTTTATAGTCGTTTCTCTTTCTTTCTCAACAGAATTAATGATTTTTCACATGCTTTATCCTTCTGGGCAGGCCGTGGTCACAGATAGGTGTCTCCCCTTCTCCCCATCGGTACACGCCTTCATTTTCATCGCGGGTAGCACGATCCAGATCGTGCTAATAATCCAAACTAGGGGTATGACGATCTGGATTACGAGTATGAAATGAGGATCTGATCTGATCTGATCTGCTCGATGTGTGATATGGTGTTGTGATGATGTATGTCTACAGGACGGCCCATGGAGCTACAGCGTGCAAGCTTCGTTTTTGGAGATCTACAACGAGGAGCTGCGAGACCTTCTTGTGGGACACGGCGACAGCGAGAGCGGTACAAGCATAAGGTGGGCAGCGACGGGTCATGCGTTCGCGTCGTTACGATACTACGGGGGCCATAGTAAATAGGACCAAATATTGTTGGTGAAAGCAGATAAATATGTAGGTTTTTGTGTGTACCGTAGGTCCTACTTACTATGGCCCCCCAGTGCCGCCGTAGACTTGCAGGGTGGCTTGCTCACCCCTTAATTCGAGAGGATGGTTGGCACATACACCCCGTTTACGAAACGAATCAAGCTACGCGGCACTACCGCCAACCCTGCGTGTATCAGACCCAGAATCAACCGATGCTTACTATTAGTAGTAACGCCTGTCCCTTTTGTTTCGTACAGGGTGTGCGGCAACCACTTTCTCGAATAAACGATACGGGGGGGGGGGGGGGGGGGGGGGCTACGATTTAAGAGAGGGGTGTGTCAGGCCTGTTACACCTGTTGGGATTCTAGAGGGGAAAAACGACAGTAGAAAGTGTCGAGTAGAGCAACGGTCACTGCTGTGTCTGGGGGATGATACAAGTTGGTGTCCGAGTGACAATGGTTGACACAAGTGGTACTGCTCCTGCACGGTTCAATGGTTGATAACACCGAAATACCAACCATTGTTGTTCTGGTCGCTATGATATATTCAATACCCAAAGGGGTCGATAGTAGTAGACCTCTCTCAAACCGGTAGTTTGCTCTTTCTCTTTAAAACCGGAATGGGTATGTGGTATAGATGGCACGTTTCAGTACGCCTGTGCCAAGCCTTTTGACATTCCTCAAATTGGTGTCTTGTCCTAAAGCTGCTTCTCTTAAAACCGTTCCTAGCGATAATTATACTGGCACTATTTTTCTTCCTATCGTCGACGTGTCTTGCTGCGTATTTTCTCCCGATCAACGCCCACACACCACGTTGTCAGATGGCCCTATACGGTTTATATGCACTGCTGTGTGTAGGCGTGTACGGATCAAAGCCGTAGTCTCCAGTTGTGCTTTTGTTTTTTGACGCTGCCCCTTGTTGATTTTGGAACGTCGGGTGCGATGTGCAGGTCCGCCAATGGTGCTGGTGCCTCGGCTCCAAAGCTGAGCATCAAGCTAGCGGCTGGTGGCGGCACCGAAGTTATTGGCCTCACCAAGTTCTCCATCGACACCAGTGAGTTAACACTTCTCAGTATGGTTGGCCCCTGTGGCTCAGCAGCCCGTCAGTTCTCTTCGTTCAGCTACAGTTGAAGTATAGTGAAGGTTTGGAGCACAGTTAAGACCTGCGCCTTTTGTGCGTGTCGACCACCAAAAAACGTCGGCAACAACCAGCAAGAAAAAACGAAGCGCCCAAACCCGATGCCTCCCGGCCACTGCTCTATTACAGTGGAGCACAGAAATACTCTGTAAGTATTTTCTCTCCCTCCTAACAATGGTCGCAACTCAGACCCGCCGTAACCCCCGGTAACGCAGTAGGCTCTTCTCCCCTCTTACCATTATCACGGGGGATCCTAGTAAATAGGACCTACGGTTCACACTAAAACCTCTATATTTCCCTATTTTTATTAACAATATTTGGTCCTATTAACTATGGTCCCCCGTAATACGATTCGTGCCTTCCGATTTTAGTCGCGAAAAGAGGTCAGCCTTTTCTTCCATCCGCTGACTCACGTCGGGTTGCGCCTAGCCGCGCTAGGCGCTTTTAGCAGTTGATTCCTATATTTTTTCGCCAAAGTAATCACCGTCGATCACCGTCAAGGTGGTGTCGCAGTAGGTTACATCAGAGACAGAGAGGCCCTATTTGATGGCATCGCATTCTACATGTTCCGAAGTGGGAATCACCGCACAGTTTGCCCGTTTGTTTTGAGCACGTATCGTGCTGCTGATACGATGCAACAGTGCACGGCACCCCAAAGCCCGTACGATGCGACCAAGCGCTATCAAGCGGTGGCCTTTAGTGTGCCTCCCAGACGTGGGCTATGCATCCCAACAGGAGGAAATTCAAGGTGGCCTTGCGTGTGGGCAACAGCTGTTGTACGCTGGGGTCCTTACCGACCTCGCCAGTGACCGCTGTGTGGGGCAGACCTCGGTTTGCTCTGTTACATTATCGAGATTTGTGTCGATGTCTGTTTTTGTTAGCCCTCGGTTTGTTCCGTTCCTGTGTCGAGCTTCGCGTCGGTGTCGTTTTTTTTCTTGCGCACTGTGCCCTTGCGCAGGTGACCAGGAGCAGGGCTTGGCCGAGCTGGACGACATCATGTCCGTGGCACAGAGGTCGCGCAGCGTTGCCAGTACGGCGATGAACGCGCAGTCGTCTCGCAGCCACAGCGTCTTTACGCTTTGGCTCACGGGAGTTGACGCGTCCACAGGGACTACCCTAAAGGTAAGGTAGCTCTCGCCAGGGAGGTCGCTTGTGTTTGTGTTCTGTACATTTTACCCACTTGACATCCGGCACACCCTGGTCCGTCACCCTGGAGACATGCAAGCTCTGTGGTTGCCAAACTACGGCACAGCAGAGATGCTATGCTGTCTTTCTACCCGTCGACATCCAACACAACGCCCAAACTCAAACCAGACACCCCTAGGCTTGAGGTCCGTGGCGGACCGAGTAGACTCCGTATACATATATTCTGGATGGTCTCATACATTGGTTTTGATATTTTGGTATGTTCCAGAGTCCGTGCTGGGTTTCCATGATATACATGGAGAGATATTCTACTTCAATACTCTTCCGAAGGCTGTTCTGGATCGGACCTAACATCTCCGACCCCGTGGATGAGTAATGGGCAAGGAACTCGTCATCGTTTTCCCTCGGCAACGTTATCTATAACCGGGTTCAGATTGACGCATGACACCGATGTATATTTAACCTTTCTACTACGGCGAAATTGATAAAGTCCCAGACGTTGGACATTTCAGATAGATCAGATAGATCATTCCCACTTCGTGATCTAGGCCCTCCAGAGATGATATATTATTGCTCTGTATGATCTGTATGATCTGTATGATCTACAGTTGCTCAAGTTTTAGGGTGGGAGCCGTATAACCTCCATGATATACTGAGGCACATTTTTTCTGAGTTAGATATGTACTACACCAATCCTCCACAGCACCTCGTAACTTCTCTAGGTTAGCATGTACTGCAGGCTCTAGATTGTCAATGTCGGGATCGGTGCGTACTATACGGATCCTGAACAACATATCATATTGTCAACTATTACGGGGGACCCTAGTTAACAGGACCTATGGTGTAGATAAAAACCTATATATTTAACCATTTTTACCAACAATATTTGGTCCTGTTAACTATGGTCCCCCGTAAAAGTATCTAGATCATATATCTGTAGATCATATGTCTCAAGTGTGAAGTGGTTTGTCTCCCAAAGCATGAGGGCAGCTCTAAAGGGGTGGCTAATTATAGCCCTTTTAAGACTGCTGTGCTTAGACCTATGCCAATGGTACAGCGAAGTTTCAATAAAAAGTTTGAATTTCAAAGATACCCGCCAAAAGTTTGCAGAACACGCTTCCTATGGGCCACGTGAAAAAAAAAAAAAAGTTTCTCACTTTTGGAAAAGCCCGAAAAAAGAAAATCTGGGGCCGATGTTGGGGGCCTACATCGGCGTGAGAAAAACTCAGGCCGATCTTTGATTCGAAGCGGCGAGATTCCGAGTCCTCGACAGACATCGATCAACAAAACCAACGATTGCGTCATGAATTCTGAACGCAGTGCGCTCGTTAGGGGCTCCGACCCACCCTAGGGTCACCGTCTTCACACCATGGCCGGTGTAATGTGGCGGGAGCTGACCAGGCGTATGATAAAAAAACATTTGGCCGCTGGTTTGCACAAAACAGAAGACAAAACTTCTCCATCCGTCTCGAATGGCAAAAAATAGACTTTTTTTTCAGGTTTGGGAGGATACCGTACGACGCCGCCGGCAAGCTCTCGCCCCCTAGACCATGGATCCACCTGATATCTTCGAGGCCGTCATCTATATTCATTGGCCTTGCCAGACACCGAGCGGGTTGGCCGTGGGCTGAGCCTATGTCGAGATCGAGCGTCGATCGTCGCACGAGCTGGTTTCTATCACCTTGTTAACAATTATCAACCAGAAAAACACAAATTGCGCCGCCTGCAGCCGTTGGGGGGGGGAAAAAAAATCAAACATTTTTCTCTTTCTTTCCCACTGCGGCGGCACGAGATTTTTTCGGCTGCTTTTTTAAAGCCATATATTTGAGAAAAAAAAATGGAACTTCGCGTTTCCATTGGCATAGGTCTTTACCGCTCACGGTTTCGGAGACAGCCTTCTTGGAATTAGATGTAAGCATATATTTCTACTGTCAACAAGTATGTCAGAGGTACAGTAGTGCAGAAAACAATAGGATTGAGGGTGCCTTTTCCGCATATTCGACACTGCTCGAGGGTCACGGTGTACAGTACTGGTGCGCATTTTGGCAGGTAACGATTTCGTTGCTTTCAACCCTATACTAATTTGTAGACAACTCTGAAAACCTACACACCCTGCGGAAGGCGCGATCGAATTGTCACACCGAGCTTGCAAACATGACTTTTGAGTATTTTTCCGATCTCACATAGCTCCGTTTTTTTCGTTTTTCTTCCACGTATTATAGTACATAGTTCGTGTGCCCCCAAGACGGAAAATTAACGATTCACTCTATTTCCAGCACGATTTCGATTAAATAGAAAATTAGGCGATTTAGCTATCCCTAACCCCGCTTATTCGAGCAATGTACTGGTATGCGGTAACCGTATCACACGGGTGATCAAATAACCCCCCCCCCCCCCCTCGTGGAACGAGTTTCCGAGGCGTTTTTCTTCAGAGCACGGGGGGAAGCGGGGGGAGCACAACACACGCACAACGTAACAGTTCGATTCGGAAAGACCCCGTCGACGTCGTTTCATCGTCGACGTATCTCCTCGGGGGACCATAGTTAATAGGACCAAATATTGTTAGCAGAAATGGTTAAATATGTAGGTTTTTATGTATACCACAGGTCCTATTTACTATGGTCTCCCGTAATAGTCGACGAGAAAGAAACTTAACTTCGAAAGTCGTCCGTCGGGCAAGAAAATGAGTTTCGAAATTCCTCCGAGGGGTGTGCTGTCTTTATCTTGCGTCTATTATGTGTTATATACCGCTCTGAGCGGAAGTGTTAATAACCGTTCAAGCTTCGATATAGATACCAAACGGTCTTTACATTTGCGTCCACATTGGTATCCTACGGCAGTCGTCTTCGTCTCGTTCTCAGTGTGCGTCAACCATAGTGTCGAGGACGTCATGGAAGGCGTCAAGGCTGTACACTCTTACCCGTCCACCGGAGGGTTCTAGAAAAAAAAGAGAGAAAACAATATTGCCGACCGTGCTAGTTCAAATTTTATTTTATTCTCTCTCTCTCTCCTTAAATCAGGGCGTCCTTCATCTCGTGGATTTGGCGGGGAGCGAGCGTTTGGACCGGTCCGGCGTCGGCAGCGACGCCCAGCGGCTGAAGGAGACCCAGAACATCAACAAGTCTCTCAGCTGCCTCGCCGACGTCTTCTCCGCTCTGTCGGCCAAGGCGTCGCACATCCCCTTCAGGAACTCAAAGCTCACCTACCTCATGCAGGTGCGCGGGGGCAATTGGTTGACTGATTGCGAAGCAGAGGGGGGGGAGGGGACCTTCTCATTTGTTGCTTGCCGTAGTCTTTTGACCATTGACCACGCCTCCCTTTCGAGACGGAGCACCGTTCCTACTAGAGACACCTCCAACATTTGGGGGGGGGCGTACTCTTGTCTTGCCATGCATGGCCGCAGTCGTATGACCATAGACCCTCGCATCCCCACAATGCCGGGGCAGAGCACATCGGGATATTATTGCTTGCACCAAGCGCGAACCGCCGTGAGATGCTCAGGCGGGAGAAAGGGGTAATTATTTTGGGCAGGGTAAGTACCATCGGCGGGAAAATAGTCTGGGCGGGATCTTTTGCAGGCGCGGGGTGATTTAATCTGGACAGGGCGTAGTTTGGCCGGTGGTTGCCTTTTGCGGTGGATTTTTTTTTTAGCGTAAATATGATGCGTACCGATCGTACCAATTGCGCTACAGGTTCGTATCGATCGTCCACCGGTGCCGGTGAAAGCAACTTCCGCTGCTGCCGTGCAAGATAACTGAGAGGGGGCAAAAAACGCTTTGAAGCTTGTTGCCACGTCAGGCAGACTGCGCCCTCCCTGTCTTCGAATATGTTTTTTTGCTTTGTTTGTTTGTTTTTTTGCCCCTTCAAACCGTAACCCTTTTGAGACAAAATGCGGTCCCGTTTCGGGGGACAAACCAGTCAGATTCTAAGTAATTTGTCCCCCAAAACGAGACTGTCATACTAAATGAGTTATGGACCCCCTTGAGCCCTTTATTTAGTATGACAGGCCCATTCTGGGGAGGCACCTGGTATCGCATTGCTTGGGAATTAGAGTCACATTCGGATTTATGTATAGCAGTGTGCATTATCATCGGGGTTACCAGTAGTCCTTAATCGTCTCCGGCACCTGTTCGCTTTCCTTCGCTCGTGCAATGCCTGCGCTGGTGCTCCGAAACACGGCACACACGGCACACACGGCGCGGCAGGACTGCTTGTCTGGAGAAGGAAAGGCGCTGATGTTCGTGAACGTGTCTCCCACGGCGCCGTCGGCCAATGAAACTGTCTGCAGCCTGCGCTTCGCCAATCAGGTACGATGCATCTTCTCATCAGCTTTTACCGATGGTAGCTATTTTCCACCTGATATAGTAGGCTACAGCACGACGCTGGCCCAGAACAATTAACCCCACACATCATAATCTAAATGGGCTTTGTTTTTCCGGCCAAATTACAGTAGGTATTATGCAGTGCGACTATGAGGATATTTATTGGCAGGCTCCTCGAAACGTTCAAGCCGCCGCGTCCTCATTCGCCTGCTTGCTGCCGCTTGGTGGTTGCGATACGTGACTGAATATAGGAACCCCTTCGCCAACACCGGGACGGGGGGTTGTTTTGAGGATTGCGTGGGGGATGGGAGTTTTTTTTTTATTGTCGGTGGCGTGAGGGGTGGAACGGGTACGTTATGCCGTTTTATGTCCGTTGTTTTTTGTCGGGGTTGCCTGGTGGTGTGACCTCTATCCCTGAGGACAGGCACGTGACGCTGTCAATGATACTTCGATTTTCATATTTATCGTCGCTGCACAAGTTGTAGCTCATATTTTGGTTCGTCAGCTTTTACGCGCCAGCACCAGTACTGCCATAAGAACTCCCGCTCCCCGCATCACGATCGCCTCTTTCATCCCCCCCCCCCCCCCCCCCCACCCGCCCCTGATTTCCACGTTCACAGGTGAGCCAGGTGCAGCTCGGAAAAGCCACCCGGCAGATGAGCCTCAGCAAGCCCACCTCCTCGCGCGGCGGACGGCCTCCGTCAAGCGGAAACAGCCCCACTCGCTCGCAGGTCAGCCGCCCCACCCGTGCCTCCGGGAGCGGCGCCTCGTCCGCGTCGACCGCGCCCCCAAGCCCCCGCACGAGCGGCGGCAGCACGAGCCGCGGCGGTGGAAGCTTCGGCTTCGGGCGCGCGAGCGTCGTCGGCCGCAGGACGTCGACTAACGCGCCCACCAGCCCTTCACGGACGAGGAGAGCGGCGGCAGCCGGCGGGGGAAGCGGGGGAAGCGGTGTCACTGGCCGTGCCCGCCTCTCATCGTCGTCTACCACGGGCCCGCCTAGCCCGAGGACCCTGGGGAAGGGCGGCGCGCGCATGGGTGCGACGGCTGCTCCGTCAAGGGTCAGCGTTTCCGGCAGGGCTACTGCCTCGTCCAGGGGTAGCGTGCGGGGCGTGGGTGGTGGCTCGGGTAAGCTTGGGGGGAGGGCGAGTGTTAGCGGCGGGCGTACGTCGTCGGTGTCCGCGCGAGGTGTGCGGGGTTCGGAGGGGGCGCGGGCAAAGAGCGTTGGCGGTGCTGCTGCTGCTGCTTCGGCGGCGGCAGAAGCGGCCGTCGTCGTGGCGGCGGCGGCCGAGGCGGCTGAGGCGGCTAAGAAGATTCCGGAAGAGCGAACGAGTTTTAGCGGGAGCACGCGGCCTTCCAGCGCTATCAGCCGGATCAATGAGGGGCTGCCGCCTTCGCCGAATCCCCACGCCGCGGTGGATAAGCGTCCGAGGCTGAGCGTCGACGAGGAGGGGATGATGTCTCTGTAGTGGTTGCGTTTATTGTGTCTTTGTAACCAGTGCATGCTTTTTATATCGGTGATGGGTGGTGTCGTTGTTAGCGTGGGTGTTTTTTATTGGGTGGGAGGGTTGCGTGGTTGTTTTGTTGTCCCAAACGGTAAGCTATGGTAAACTTCTGGGTTTGGCGACATTCGACTGTCGATCCGTTTAGTGTGTTGTCCTTTCCGTCGTCCCTGTTCTTTCTGCTGTCGTATATGTCATTTCCTTCAAAACGAACCCATATTTTTTCAAGACCGGTTTTATTCATTTTTTGTATATGTTTTCCCCACCGTTTGAGAGCGAAAAAAAAAAAAGAGCCTGGGATTCAGCTCCTCTGAGAATTTTAGCGAGGGGTACGAGCCGGTAGCTTGGCAAGAAATAACGCTTGTTTGTGTCGTAATTCGTTATTATTGACCTCGACGGGCGTTTCTGGTATGATATACCAGGTAGGATAGCCAAGTGGTGAATTTTGACGTTTTTTTCGTCCTTGCTCATGCGTCCAATACGTAAAATAGCGCCCTCGTTGGGCGCGTCTTGTGAAGATTCATGTTTCTTTTTGCGCAGGAATGGGGAGGAGCTACTGCTGTATGTTTTATTTCACTGTGTGTATGTAGCTTAGCTGGGTCTGTAGCTTGGCTGAGAGACACCTGTAGACCGGGAGGTGCATTTTATGCGTGTTACATTCACAAAACAGTATTTTTTCTGTTTTGGCTTTTGCACAGAACTGGGTGGGGCCATGCTTCCTTTGAAGATGTAGCTGGAGTGGACAGCCTATCTATGTAAAGCGAGTGCCGCATGCAAGAGTCTACACACTCCTTTTCTACTATTCTCTCCACAGGAATTTGTAGAGTTGTGCTGCGTTTCAAGATGTAGCTTCGCTGGGTGACCCAGGGAGAAGTGGAGGCCGAAAGCAGGCATGCATATCGCAAAAACGTCAAGCTATACCCGTGTAACAATAGAAAATTTGTCAAATTCATTTTGCAGATAGTAGTAGTAGTAGAGGGTCCGTAAAGTTTCGGGAATCCAACTGAGGTTGTCAAAATAAGGCGAATCCAAACATCCAAACGCTCGTTTTGGGAAAATCGTCAAACTCTCCAGACGAGCGGTACGTAGAGCTTTTTCTTCGTGAACATGTTTTAGGCGTCGCTTAATGAGTTTTTCGCGGAGAAAGAAAAAAAAAGACGGATGATGCCAATTATCAGTTGCAATGTTATTAATAGTGTAGTTTTGTGGGTTTAATCAGGACAAGCAGGGGGGGTACGTAGAACGAACACATTTAGGGGTACTCTATAATTAGCTCGGCGGTGGCAAATACCATCCCATTTGGGCTGTGCACTCGATATTGATAGTATGAGCGTGGGGGGTAGCGAAAAAATCGTGATTTCAAAGACAACACGCGCAGACTTGAAGTTACGCGTGGACTTGAAGTTGGGGTTTAGTGCGCGCCGGCGACGAGGGGAAGGAGGGGGTGTCGAGGAACGCCTCCATGGTTGGCCAAGCTGGATTGTCTACCGGCTGCTCGTTAAGCTTGGCGTGCTTTTTTTTTTTCCAGAATGGGGCTGGGGCTGTATTTTTTTTCTTCTTCTTGTGGATATTGGAGTGAGAATGAACGGCATTGCAGAAACAAACGGCGGACGGCACACCAGCCAACATGGCGCTGGCGTTGTTTGTGCGTAGCTCTGGTCGCTTTTTCGGCAACAAGTTTGTGTGTTTCAGTGAGACCCCCGGTGTACAGCTTTTGAATATAAGCTGTAATAGATTTAGCCTCGTTCTTGTTTGTTATTGCCGGTTTTTGTTCGGAAGACGTAACACGCCAAAAAAAAATACAAAAAATTGTGCTTTACTCGTACACCTGGTATATATCCCTTTAAGAACTGCAGTCCCGTTTTGGGGACAAACCACTCAAAATCCAAGTAATTTGTCCCCAAGTGTCCCCCAAAACGGAAATGCAGTTCTAAAAGGTATATGTTCGTCATGATAATGGTATGGACCACTCTTTCGTGTATGCATACTCAGTATCATACTAAGCGTCAGGGCATTAATCAGCTGTTGTGCTTGCGCAATCTCCGGGCAGGAATGAATTAATTGCGAGTTTATCGCAGCAGCCACGGAGGCGGAAGAGGCCATGTCGAAACCGCAGTTTTTTTTTCGCCTCCTGATGAAAAAATACATTTTTGGGTGGGAGGGTGGGTGGATACGTAACGTTTTCGCCAGAGGCCGAAAAAGAAAATTGAGGCACACTTTTCGAGGTTCGGAAACAGGCGAGAAATAGATAGAGGCGTACTTTTCGAGGTTCGGAAGTGGTCCAAACAAAGATTTTTCGTTAATAATGGTGAATTTCGGGTATATGTATATACCTTCAGAGGCATTCTGCGATAGAGGTTCACTCTATATTTTCTGAGGCTCCTACGGTATGTCCCCCCAAGGTACAGTAGGCAAATAGCGCAATACAACTGGGACAAACCTATGAATACATACGGCTGATGCCTGGGATGCGTCGGGCGCGCACGTTCAATAATTACAGATTTTCCCGACGATCTGTGGTATTGCACCTCCTTCAACTTGCGCCCGGTAAGGATAAGGTGGCCGTGCGTGGTGGCTTAGAAAGTCGTTTTTCCACAAATGTGATACTTGTACGTACCTCTATCGTAAAAAACGCCTCTTCACGCATACTTTACCAGGCAATATTGTTCGTTCGAGGTCCGGGAGGGAGACCCGTGCTACGAGTAGGGGCATATAGCGCCTGCCAGGAATGGTTTTGAGGCTCCTATTGTTTCTCTTTAGGAGCTAGCTCCAACATCAGTTTTTTTCTATTTTTTTTCTTCAAGTGCCGCTCTGGACAGAAATGTAAGGACTGTTGGAGTATAACTAAGTATTAATACGTAACGGTCCTCATTTTTTCGTTCAGAATGATGGTGTAAGCTATAAACCCGACACACAAAAAATGGAAGCATGGGTTCGGTACACAGCATCTGCCGAATACTGGCGACTACCGTAATAAAAACCGTTGAGTTCGCACAGGGGTGCTATCGTTATTCGGCGCTCGATTATTCCGGAACGGGAAGGTTGCCAAAATACCGAATAACGTGTCTTCGGAAAAATCCGATCGAGAGCCTTTTCCAAAAATAAAATGTTCGACCTTATTAGCAACTCTTATTATACCGTTGTTGAGGGAAAGCGAGCGCTGAGAAACAATCGCAACCCTATGCGAATTCAACGGTCGTATTAACGGTATACCACTATTTATAGGGTATATATTCTTGCAAAAAAAAATTAACTAGCGGAAAGCGCGAGAGCGTGAGTTAGCTACATTCGATGAAAATCGACGAGCAGTGGGAATGCTGAACCCTCTTCGCGACAAAAAATAAAGGCACGTACCGGGGGGGAGAAGGGTGGACACCTGTGACCACGGCTTGTCCAGAAGGTCGCCGAGGGAAAAACCTCCTACGAGCTTGGCTGGAAAGTAAAAGTGATGTTGAAAAAAATAAGAAAATGTATATTGGGCAGCCTTTTTAGTTTGAGGATCTCCGTATATGAGAAACGTTTCACATCTCGGACAGATCATTTGCAGATAGATCATCTACAGATCATCGATTTCCACTTGACGATCTAGATCACACGATTTTGTAGGGTCTCCTGCTTGCTGTAGCTCTGTTCACTGTGCGGGAGCCGTCTTTATATGCATGATCTGGCACATGTTTCCTCTGGGTTGGATCTGCGCGAACTACTGCAGCACATATTTTCTTCGGATTGGATCTGCACTATACAGATCCTGCTCAGCCTCTCGCGACGGGGGTGAAGAACTAAAATGTCTACCGTAGACAGATAGATCATGACCTGTACGAGTTACACTAGTTTGAGATGAAAAGTGCTATGCCCTTAGTTGAAACCCCCACTGTCGCAAAGATTCTGCCCTGGACTGGGTAATCGATCGATATTGTATCATTATAGCTCCGTGGGTAACACCCTCCTTCACGTTTGATGTCTTCGGCAGGACACGGGTTCGAATCTCGCTTCGAACGTTACTTTCATAGAAGCGCTTGCGCGTGTGTTCCTACAAAACATGTCTCCCATTGATCCCCAGGTTTTGAAACGAAAGCGGGTAGGTCCACGCTCGGCCATATACGGTGGTAGTAGTACCGTTATACGCCCCAAAGTAGATCCCGCCGTTCAGAGGTAGGGGAGATCGTTATAGGACTTACCCTTGGCTGAGTACAGTCGATCGATCTTTTGCCCACCCCATGGCTCAGCATAGGCAACACCTCCACAGTCAGTAGCTCTCTCTTCAATATAGAGGAGCCCCGTCCATGAGTATATAGAGAGTTCCGAATGAAAAGGGCCACAACAACAGTAGTACTGTGCCCTTACCGTACCACGCGTCGGGGTTTAAACACCTTAACCCTCTTACTGAAGGGCTGCAAATCCGTTTCGGGGACAAACCACTCTAATTATAAGTAGTTTGTCCCCAAAACGGGTCTGCGGTCGGTCCTGAAACGATCGATGACATACCAGGTATTTATTCCTCAAGCGATCTGCGGGCATCATGATATATCGCGTTTTTTTAACCCCCGGCGGCCCTGCGGGGGGCTTCTGCCGCAACACGCGCCGGAAGCCTAGCTAATTAATGCTCTCTGGTGCGCATACGCCCGACGTACAGAAAGCGCGAGAGCGTGGTGAGCGATAATAGCATCAGCGGGCAAAATGCTGAATTAACCGGGTTTTTTGTTCCCTTTTATTACATCACCTGGTGTGTATTTTTTTTATGTGCGCAATAAAACATTATGCCCGAAGCACGATGTACGCCGGTTATGGACAGGAAAGCACTTACTATTATTATTACGGGGGACCATAGTAAATAGAACCTAGGGTACATACAAAAACTCTTATACCTACGCATTTTTACTTACAATATTTGGTCATATTTACTGTGGTCCCCCGTAATACCTGTGAGCACGTGTTTGTTGTCCAAAAATTCGCCGACAGCGTACCGGGTACGCACATCTTTACTAGTCGGAAGTGGGGTAGTTTATCAACATTCCTGCGGGTTGATTGGATGAGCTGGAAAGATGAAGTTTGACCTAGTATATAGCAGTATAATAAGTGATGACATAGTCATCCCTAAAAAAAAGGCAACACCACAGCTAGTTCACTTACCTGTAGTATTAATAGTAGTCTTGCAGTAGAACAGAAGAAAAGTACTCTCAGCTGGTATATAATAATACAGGTCTCTCTTCGTTAATACAGGAAAAAGGCGAATGGGGGACCCTCTGCGGTTGAAAAAATATCGTGAACGAAAAGCATACGTGCACAGTATTACTTACTACATCTTCACCGAACGAAACTACAAATAAATGTTGTGTTACCCGCCGTTCTGCTGCTTGTAGTTACGGTCTGTCTCTATATTTTATATGGACTGCGGTGCCAAGTGCGGTAAGAGGTATAACGTAAAAGTTCAGATTGCTCATAAAAAAAATGTTCTTATTATTCAGACTACTTTAGTATTATTATTATGCTTGCCATCCGACAATATGCAGCATGAGCTTCAACGTTTTGATCACTCAAAACATTCCTGAAAGAAGAAATCCCCGGAAACAAAGGAAACCTATGCACAAGGTCTATCTACCTTCTATATCTACTCCCCTCTACGCTTCACACCCACTGTACGTATTTGTTGACTTTGCTCCTTCCTTCATCTCAGTATATATGCACTACCAGGTAACTAGTGTTACCTTTTATTCTGAAATCCTAAGCCGCATCCAAGCCCCATCCCGACGCCATCAATGTGGGTCTGTCACCCCCCCCCCCTTCAAATTATTGATCATTGGTACGTTCACGCACGCCACGCCGTGCATCATATATGCCCAAGTATATGCCGACATTTATTTATTTGCATTTTTTGTAGTACTACCGCAGGGTGCGCGTGATGGTGACTGACTGACGACGACGTGGTGACACCCTTTTCCCTTTTTTTTATGCATGGACACACAACAACCATGCATATATATATATATATGATGTGACAACATGGATCATATCGCCCATGAACCCTTATTGTTTATACTGGATATATATAGGAGGAGGGGAAATACTGCTTGCTGCCGGCGTAAACACGTTATCAATAATACCTGGTATTAATTTTTACCAGATCCTTTGGCAACGTGGTGGAGTAGAGATTGCAACCCGGGCCCACCAACAAGGTGTCGCCAACCTCCCATCGATAATAATAGCGCTGTTGCGGGGGGAAGGGATCGAGGAGGAGCCAAGGCTACAGAGAGCGAGACTGCAGGGACTCTCCCCTAAGCACGACGGATAGCAGTTTGTAGACCATCAACACCGCACGACCTTCTTTTGCGGGGGTTGAAACATGCACGCAGCAGTTATAAACCAGCCATTTTGATGGACAGCGGGTTTTTGGTAGATGCTTCTTCGGGAGTGCTTTGGAAGGAGGACTGGGCCCTTGCGGTTGGAGATGGCAGGGTCACAGGGGTATACGGGAAGTAGCAGTAAGTAGTGGTAGTGATATGAATAGTAGTATGTGCGGGGGGGGGGTTGAGAATGTAGAAGAGCTACAGAGAGAGCTAGCGCGCAGGGACTCTTTCCTAGGTACTACTGCCGATAGCAGTGTAGACCAGCAACAAAACACCGCACGACCTTCTGCGCGTTGAAACATGCGCGTAGCGGTTATAAACAAGCCATTCTTATGGGCAGCGGGTTTTTGGTAGATGCTTCTTAGTGAGTGCTTGGGGGGGAGGACTTGGCCCTTGCGGTTGGAGGTGGCAGGGTCAGGGGCACATGAAGCAATAGGAGTAGTATGTGGGAGGGGGGGTTGGAGGAGGTAGAAGAAGAGCTATACAGAGAGAGGGAAACCGCAGCGAGAGTCTCTCCTAGGTACCACCGATAGCAGTATAGACCAGCAACACCGCATGACCTTCTGCGCGTCGAAACAGGCGCGTAGCAGTTATAACCCAGCCATTTTTATGGACAGCGGGTTGTTGGTAGATACTTCTCAGAGGGTTCTTAAGGAGGGGAGTGGTTGTTTTTGTGGTGGATGAGATATGGAGGGATGTTGGTTGTTGTGGTAGTCTTCATGCGCGTCGCATCCGTTTTGATTTGACGTGTGACACTGCCGCCGCGCTTTTGTTCCTGAGAGTTCTTCCCTTTGCGTGCCTTACTTTTGGTATTTTTTAGAACAACACTACTACACATTTTTCTGGATGGCAAGCGTAACAATAATATTGTACTCGTGCACAGTTTATACATTGATTGTTGTTCCACAATAAGGAAGGATGTTTTTACGCCCCCATTGTGCAGCGGGTCGCTCGGCCACCTTTGTTTGGTATACAGCGCCATTCATTGCTCGTACACGACCGACGACGTCGCCGCACCTTCCTTCAGATATTTTTGACTATTAATACCAGGTTGGTATTATAGATCAGTATAGATAGATAGATCACTGTTTAACAGCAACAAACAGCAAAAAAACTACGTTAGAACAACAACAGAACACACAGCACATTAACATACGTATCAACAACAACAACAAAAAAAAGAAAACACAACCAACCAGCAGACACCCGAGAAAAAGAGCTCTCGCATGAGACCTGCTGCACGAGACAGCATAACATATATATGTATCCGCCACACGGCGCCATCAATATTTGTCAGGTAGTTTATTGTTGTTGTGATCGATTTTGTGGCCTCTCTCCAGGTAGGTAGGTATCACATCCTCTCCGGATTCCATCGCATTGGCAGCAAGAAAAGAACCCATCCATGCACACGGTCACGGCAAAATACTCTGACTGACGACGCCTGGTTGCAGACAGAAAGCATCCTCCGAACATTATACTCGTATATCCCCTGCATACTCACTCGTACCTGCCAGGTACCAGGTACCACCAGTAAACTACCTGGTACACCTGTTAGCGCTCAGCACTAAGTTTAGTGGTCAGTATGTACTCGTCGTACACGCACAGAACTGCAGAATACCAGTACGACGTACCAGGTACCAGGTACCAGGTATGTATGATCTGTGGATATTATTAGTAGGATAGTTGGATCTTCAATATTCTGGTTCAGGATCTTGAGCCGCTAATAAATTTCCATTATTTTTCTGCCCGCACGTCGTGGAGGACTGCGGCGCAATGGATGGCAAAGGACCGATCCCAGGATCGGTCCTAATCCGCACAACTAAATAAAATGCCAGGAAAAAACTTTCAAAACCCGCTTGCGACTCGTGTCGTGACGCGTCCATCCCCTGCCTCTCACTCAACCATCATCCCGCAACAACAAAGAACAACGTCGTCAACAAAGAACAATCACAACTACTGTCCAAGCAAATTTGCGTCTCGCCACATCCAGTAAGCAAGACCGCAAGCAAGCAGCACCGAGAGCACACACACACCGGCACAGCAGCGACAAGCAGCAGCAAGAGCAAGCAGCAGCAGCCGCAGCTGCAGCACGCAAAGCATCGAACGAGGCATCGATTGAGGGTTCACAACTGAAAACATCGGCCTTTACCTGATTGTTATCTGATCACATCATCATGGCGTCTTTCTTCAGCCACGGTTTCGCGAGCGGGGGCGGGTCTTCCAAGAAAGGCAAGTCGCGCGACACTGCGCAACCACCACCTGCACACAGACAGCAGCGTTGCAAAGCTTTGCGCGCTGTGTGAGTTTCTCGCGCGGTGGCCATCTCGCGGGGGAGAGCACTTTGCAATTATATTGTTCTCTTGACATGTTCACTTTTTGCACGATCCTGTTGAAGACACCCTCGAACATTTTTTTTGCGTTCATCCGATCAGAGGTGCGCTGCTGCTGTGCTTAGCCTAGTACCTGGTAATATACTGTATACGGAGTGCATGGTACAAGAGTACCTTGTCAATTAGTTTTTGCAATTTGGCAGCAAAGCCCGCGTGCTCTGCAACTAAAGGTACTCTCCTCCTCCCCTTGTCTGGTTTGTATGCCTGTTGCCTCGCCTGTTTCCTCACACTGCTGTGCAGAGAAGAAGAAGAGCGAGGACGAGGAGGAGGGGGTTTGGGTGCAGGTGGTGGATGGACGTGGCCAGATGAACTGGTGAGGGAACTAACTACACTTCCGGACCTGTTTCGCCTTCCTGTTTTTCTTTGCGCTTTCGCTACTTTTACTTTTGTTGTGGCGAAGTTTATTTTCGTCTTGTCGTTCTGTGGAGGACGTCGTACGTCGTACCCCCTTTCGGACGACTCCTTTTTTGTAGAACATGCCATTCAAGACACACCCCTGTGAACTTCCGAGCCGGCTTTCTCCGAAGCGAGGGGGAGACGGGCGCAACGAACATGGTGGCCCGGGACAGATCTTGTCGGGGTCTTTCCATTGACATATATATCGCTCGGCGTTTCTGCTCTCCTCTCTTTAGTTGTTGTGTAGAAAACCAGCTTGGAAATTCGTCCGATCGGGTTGTTGTTCTCTTCTTGTATGTTCAGTTGGTGTTTTTTCTTTCCTCGCTGATTTTGCCTTGTTGAAGTTGTGCTTGTTCCGGCCAGCACACGGACCTGCATGTATGTATGTACGAGTATACACTCTCCCGCACCTGCCTCGCTGTCTTGCCGAGGAGCGCACGACGCGTTCTTGGTTCCTCGTTTGCGTAATAGGATACCAGGTAATAGTTGTGGGTTGTGTTTAGGTAAACAAACGGCGACCCGATTCCAAAGTGCTGCGTCGTTCTGTTGATTCCTTCCGCTTTTTTTTGTACTCGTATCATGTGTATGAAATGTGTTGCACAAGTACTTCAGAAAAATGATGTACGGACAAGAGTACGGCGGTCCCTCGTACTGATTGTGCCGTACAGCAGTGAGTAGCCGGGTACCCTGTAATACAGTATTATTATTTTATTGATATTAAAATAGTACATCCTACTACTACTGCGGTATCTCTTGACACAACAAATTACTCAGAGCGAATATGACCTCTGTATAACATGACACGTTCCCTTTTTGCGCCTCCTGCTGCCGGCCTCCGCTACCAACCAACCTACCCTTATTTTACAGGCAGCACAGCGTGACGGGCGCCTTCTGGACCATTCCTGCGCCCGCGCCGGTGCAGCACATCATCGGTGGAGCCTACGCGATCCAGCCTATGGCCCAGCCGGTGTACCAGGCCGCCAACCCTTGGGGGGGAGTGAACGTCGTGCCTATTTCGCCGATGGCAGCCGGCGTTGTCATGAACGGCAAGAAGAAGAAGAAGGAGAAGAAGGAGAAGGGGGGTTACTGGGACTCGTGCCGCGACGAGGATGGGGTGCGGTGCTACAAGCACTCGCGCACCAAGGAGATCACCTACTTTGACCCCTACGTCTGAAGTTACACTGCACCATCGAGTAAATAAATGTGATGGCTACGTAGGTGTATACCTGGTAGTACTGCTTGAACGGCCGTTTTCATCTTCTCCCACACAGGCAAGAGAGAGAAAAAAGTGTTCCTACAAATTGGCGTTTGCGATTACTCTGTATGTAGCGTTTGCAGCGTTCTTCGAGCTTTCGACTGGCAATACTCTTCGTACTACTACCTGTTGGTTGCCGCGTTCTGCTCTGTAGACGATGACGGGGTGTTGCTACTGTTTGCAGCGTTATTCGCGATTCCGACAGCATGTAGCCGCCACGTCTACTGTCTGTTGGTTTGGTGGTGACTGCGCACGCCAACTGTTACAGCTGGTCGAGACGGGGAGAGGCGGGGTGGGGGGTGGGGGGGGGGAGGGGGGGCGGACCATTCTTGGGTGTGGTGGGGTGTGAAAAAAACGACTCGTGTGGGTCCAGTTTTGTGTTTCGATTGAACGTGATATAGTTGTAGGGGCGAACAGACGAACGCTGTGCGAGGTCGCGTAAAGCGTACTTGGTAGTATTTGTCTGATCGCCGCCCCTCGTTGGAGTTGGGGGAAGGGGGTCGCATCGACGAGCGAGTGCCGTTGGTTTTTTATTTTCCCCGCCTGTCTGTAAAAAGAAGGCATGTAAAAAATGTAGATAAGTTAACGCCAAGTACGTGCTGTCTGTAGTAGTACGCAGATACGACAGTAAGTACCAGGTACCAGGTATAGTACAAGGTGTGCGTGTTAGAGATATTTATCTATCACATGTATCTCGAAGGGAGCGAATGTGAAAAGGGAGTCGGGCAGACGTGTATTGGGTGTTGGGTCTGTTGTTTGCCCATTTTTTGCCGAGGCCGACAAGTTGTCCAAGTCTTCGTATCATGAGAGAGAAGGCGGTCAAATCCGACGTTTTTGCAGTAGTTGGCTTGTTCTTGTAGTATCACAAATATCACTGCGAGCAGTACATACACTCCTATATGCGTCTATTAATTATACTCGGACCGTACGCGAATCGCGTGAGCGTGGTAATGTTCAAAGTTCGGTGGGGCAACTGGGGCTGTCGAGAGCCGGAGCGTGAAGCACGTACCAGGTACTTTGTACTAGGTGGCCTTCGCCAGCCAGGCCGTGGCGCGTTTTCAGTAAAAAGAGTGTGACGGGGGGAGGAAATATAAAAGCAGGTTGACTGAGACTAAAACGCACCATTCACAACAAGAGCACACGGCTTCAAAGTATTTATATATAGCTGTGCGACACCCAAGGCGGCTTTTGAACACGAGCAGGAGTACATATACGACTACAGCAGCAGCAGTTCGTGGCACTGGTGTACGTTTTTATTAGTAGTATTTTCTAGATATCGGTACGCGTTTATATTTCATACGATTTTTTTTTTCTGGCCATGGGTGGGTGCATGTTTTGGGAGAGGGGAGAGGGGAAGAGGGAGAGGAGAGGGACGGGTCGGTCGCAGTTTAATTACGTTGTCGTTGTGCTGTTTTACCTATGTATAGTGGTTGTTTTGTTGCTTTAATATATAGCCTTAAAGTCTGGGACTCGACGTGGTTAACTATCCTCGAGAACCCTTGCCAGCGACATTTTTCTAAGACTGACCGATGACGCTGGTTCGTGACCACCGGAAGGCTGTGGTTGGTTTTCGAGAAAATGGTACGTTACCCGTAGTGGTACTCTTAGAACCTCTACGCCTGGCTGTAGTCGAGTCTTTGGGGCCTCAGTACAATACGGAGAGTCTTTCCCCACTATTTTACGGAGGCTTTCTTTTGCTATCTGCTACGTATCGGTGCGCGGTATGATATATCGACGCGTAGGTTGTGCTTGAATTGTTTGATGTTGCGGACGGTTGGAGGTGCACAGCAAAAGCACCGCATAGTACCCTGGTAGTGTGTTCGTCAGTCAGTTACTTTGGCCACGCGTCGAAGAAGGTCGTCGTCCTGTTCAGTTGATACTTGACACAATTCCAGCTATAACAAATTGTCATTTTCTTTGCCTCTGATCCGCGCACACAAACATGCCATGCACCCACTTCGATCGGGTGTCGTCCTTTTGTTGATCGTGTTTGTTCCGGGCGCGTCACTCAGGCACAGTGCTGGGCATTGCATCAAGTTGTCATATAGTGTGGTCAAATGGCAAAAATAGACATTGCTTGCCGATCGAGTCGTAGGGCCTTTTTTTGGTGTCGGCAAGGCGTGTTTCAACTTCAATCAACGTTGAACCCGATCACGCTTTCTATTATTCCTCACCCTGTGCACGCGACGGGCAACCCCGTCCGTCCGTGATCGACCGTAGACCATCGTCCGGCGTGAATCATTAAGTATTACTGCCACGTTTTGCTTGTTGGTTAGTTTTTTCTTTTTTTGCGAAGCTCGATCCGTTTCATTCCCTGCTTTCAAAATCGATACACAGAGGTTGTATCTCTTTAGGTTCGAAGAAGCGGCACGGACACTGGTTGTGCTGGATGTCGACGGGTAGAAATAACGGTCTATTAAGGCGAAGAACGAGCGCACGCACACTTTGTGCTGCCTTATTTATAGCAATAATAGGCAAACCTTCGATGTTGCTAACCGTTCATGAAGAGTTATCGCATGAGGATTCCGTAATAACACTGATAGTTGTTGTACTCTTATAACTAACTGCACTCTGTGTGTAAGCAAGTACGAGAGACAAGAAAACAGAAAGCTGCGGGCACAATATATTGTCTTTTGGGATACTATGTATGTGCGCATGTTTTCTCTTTGATTGTTTCTTTTCGTTTCACTATTTCATAGATTGCGTATGTCGTGCCTGTCGTATCTAGTATGATGACATGGCTTTGCATTGCCCACTGCAGTTCACACTGCACACGTGGCAACGTAGTATCTCTGTGGCGTAGCTTTGTGACCACAGAACTTGTATCTCTTCTAGGATTGAAGAATCGGCACGGACACTGGTTGTGCTGGATGTCGACGGGTAGAAAGAACGGTTTAATGTGAAGAACACACACACACATGTACACAGAGCTACTATAATACTTCTGCTGCACGTATCAGTGGTGGTATGGTATGATACAACAAGATAATAACATGCCACCAGTCACCGATGATCGTTGCCGTGTGGTATCAATCAACCCTTTTTACCCTTTAGTACTGCTTTAGTACTGCAGTGCACGTATACTATTCATATTAATACATGTATAAGTTTTTTCGAGCCTGATTCCAAGTAATTCGTCCCCAAAATGGGAGTTTGTTGTTGTTGTCACATTAACTCACAATTCAATGCAGTCCGTGGTCGCAGGACAGGCTCCAATAACTCTGGAGTGGAAGAAATACCTCAAGTAAAAACAGGGGCAAAAAAAACAAAAAACAAGCATACGCACTCCACCACTGCGGACACCAGGGAAGCAAAAAGGAGACTATTAATAGAAGACAAAAACCTAAAAATAAATGCAGTCCTGCAGGGATTGTGATCTTTTGCCCATTCTGATCCCCCGGCATATCAGTCTCGTAAAGAGTCGTTTGGACACCACCATCACCATCACCACTTACTTCTTTCTATCGAACGACGATCGAGTATGGAACAATAATAATATATATTCTGATTTCGATAAAACGGTCGAAGCGCACTGCTTGTCGTCACGTACCAGGTCCCAGACCAAAGAGCAGGGTAACTCGAGGGCGGCCGAGGAAATGGTTAGTCCACCCGGTATCCGAGGCGAAAGAGAATTAACGAATTCACCTTTTTATTAACCTTGACTTTTCTGCTGTGAAATCACCCAAATAAATCCAATCAAACGCAATCAAACAATGGTTGTCGCTACCGTAGGCCGGATCCTTCCGTCCCGCATTGCACAGACAGGGTGTCACAAAAGTGATGACAACCTTTTCCTCGAACTGCAACTTCACTCACTGGACAGGTGGACAGGTGGACGAAGAGGTCTGAACATGGTTGATATATGGTTCGTTATTGCTAGTACTATTGTCAACACTATATATATGTTCGTGTCGTTGCATGGTTGATTCTGTTCGCAGAAGCTTTTTCACCCATTAATGGTCAGTGTCTTGTCAACAAAATCCTTGTAAATAAGCCGCACCAGGTAAATACTAAGTACCTAGTAGTATGGTATCTAAGCTGAAGTAAACCTAAACAATCAGCAGTACTGTACCCTCTTTTGTTGTAACGCCGGTGATACTCGAGTCATCGTCTTCTACTATTTAATAATGATATTAATAGTACCAGGTATGCACCAGTTACTGGTATGTACGTACGAATGCCGGAGGGGTGGGGGGATGTGCTTGATAGGGCGGGCCCTGGCCCTCATGTTTGCGAAAGCAAAGATAGAGCTGCACCTCCTTGTTGAAGCGCGCATGAAAAAGAGTAAACACACCGGGGGGGGGGGGAGGAACCGTACATCATCAGCTTTGTCGCCACAATGAACAAACACATCGCCTCGCCAAAGGCACGAAACAGCAACAACAACGACAGCAGTGCCTGGTCGCAAGCGCGCGCATTCGTGCTTTGATACGAGTACGTACGTATCACTAACTCTGCCCGTAAATATGTATACACGATCGTTTGTATACTCAATCAATTTTTAATGCAAACGGTCCGTATACATCGACACATTCCATTTTTCATAACGTACCAAGTATTTTTTCCATCTAAAAATGGCGGGTGTCAATACGACGCACAACAGTAGATAGTAATACGCCTGAAGGTGCGAATGCTGAGAGCCGAGGTGATCGAAACGTTGCTCTACGGTTGCGTTACTTGGAACCCGAGCAAGACTGATTACGGTAGGCTACGGGAGGTCCACCACAAGATGCTCCTCCGATGCACCGGCTGGCGAAAACGAAAGCGCGAAGACCACATTATATCCTATGCTAGCGCGCTTCTCAGGACAAAATCTGAAAGCGTTTAGACGACGGTACGCAGACGTAGGCTCTTGTTTGCGGGCTTTGTGACACGCATGGGAGAGGAGCGTCTGCCGAAGAGGGTGATGTTTGGGGAGATGGTTTGGGGTAAGGGTTACTCCGGAGGACAGGAGTGGGACTGGATGAGGTACCTTGAGGAGGACCTCAAGGAGTTCGGCATCAAGCTCGAAGGGTGGCGCGAGGCAGCACAGAAATCCGGCAGATGGTTCCGACGGGTTGAGGAAGGGGCGGAGGTCTTCATGCGGAAACGGCATAAGGATGAGAAGGAGGCATCGGCAGAACGGCATAGGATAGCTGCACCCACGACCACAACCGTTGACGCCAACGCGCGTGCGCAGAATGGCAGGGAAGAGGGGGGGGGTTAAAGGGGGATGAGGGGGGAGGGGGGGGGGGAGGGGGGGGAGGGGGGAGGGGGGGGGGAGGGGGGGGAGGCAGTCTGCCCAACAGACTGAAGCCTGGGTATGGCCATCATCGTCATGATGCACTCCCTTCTTTGGGGCCCAAGTAACCAGCATGGTGCCACCTGGGCAACTTTGCGTGTATGTATGCTCCAGTGCCTGCTTTTCGTATTATTCTTCCCCCCCGCCCGTGTTTGTCCCTGTTTGTCCCCTCTTTTTCATCCTTCTTTCTTTCCCGTTTGTACCTCTTTTGTGTCTCTGGTTGTATCTTCCGTTTTGCTTTTTTGCTTTTTGCTATCTGCTTTTGTTTTTTTTGCTTCGCTTGATCTTCTTTTTTAGTTTTTCGTCTGCTAGTCTCCTTTTTGCTTCTCTGGTGTCGTTAGTGGTGGAGTGCGTATGCTTGTTTTTTTCGTTTTTGTCTCTGTTCTACACCCCTCGCGAAGCGTGCGAGCCTGAAATCTGCGAAAAATTGCGCATTCTCTTGTGTGTCCTTTCTTGATTTCTTGTTTTCTATTGCTTCCTTGCCTGACTTGAACTTTTTTCTCTCTCTTCCCTCTTGGATGTGTGATTTTTTTCGATTTTTTATTTCGATTTTTATACGTCGAGTTGTTATTTTCACCCTGTCTATTTTTTTCTGGGTAATATGTGGTCTTCTCGGTTTCTGTGTACCGCATGTATCTGATACGTACGCGCGCGAACCTCCTTTTTTATGTTTTGTCTGGGGTGTAGATGTGCTCCAGATATCGTGTGTACCACCCTTAAAGTTTGCTTGTTTTATTGTTTTACCGAGGTATTTCTTCCACTCCACAGTTAGTTATTGGAGCCCGTCCTGCGACCACGGACTGTATTTTATTGTGGCGATGAGTTAATGTGAGAACAACAGCAACAACAACAACAACAACAACAACAACAACAACAACAACAACAACAACAACAACAACAACAGTAGCAGTATGCATGACATGGGGGTTTCATCTTGTCTCAGAGGCGTGCTAGAATAGGGGCTGTTTAACGCCGTTTTTTTTTTAGCATCCTCACCTGAGGATGAGCTCCATGCTCTTATTTATAGCTTCACCTACACTATAAAGAAGCCACCTAACCCTGTCTTCGAGAAAAGCGCAGTCTTGACCCTTTCAGGACCGCAGTCCCGTTTGGGTGACAAATTCACTAGAGAGTCTGAGCGGTTTGGCCCCAAAACGGAACTGCAGTCTTAAAAATTGCTTGATGAGCAACCCCCCTTATTAAGATTGGGCAACACGAACAGGACTCCAGGTGTGGTAGTGGTAGTAGTTCCGATTGATTGAGGAAAGCCGTTAGCCGGAAACTTTAGGGGCCAAACAAAGTGTTTCACCCTTCATGGTTAACTGCAACCCCGATCTATCGTAGCCCGCGTTTTCCGTCCGAGGCAGGCGACTAACAGCATACAGGGAAGCGTTCACACATCGGACGGACATATCATGATCTATCTGATCTGTCTAATGTACTACTAATAGATCATCTATTTAATACCTGGTAGTGCGTAGGAGTTTACCATAAAAAAGAAATGTGCGTTTTTCTTTTGTTTTCTGTCGCCCGTCCGTCCTCGCAAAAACGGTGCGGAACAAAACAAAGTTGAAAGAGCACACTACACTAGCCGTTGTCTCGACACCATGTATTTCCTCTTGAATGATGGGCACCTCGAACGTTTGTCATGCGCCATAAACAAGGCAGCAGAAAGAAGGGAGTCGCAAAAATCGAGCTTTGCACGAAAACGAACCAAACGTGTCCAATTGTTGATTGCCTTGATCCACGAATAATGGCGATGGTCGATCATCGACCATGGACGGACTGTGACACCGAGGCTGCCCGTGCTTTTTTTGGTTATTACGTACTTTCTGCGTGTTTGCCATTCAGCAATGATATATTAACAGCATGATGAGCTTCGACTTTAGTTACCCAGAAACCTTCCCCCGGAATAACAAAGAAGCCAAAAGTAAATAAAACAGAAAAAAGGCCAAGTGTAGATACCAGGTCCCCTTCCCCCTACAGTAGATTGTACCGCCTCATTACACACAAGTTCAAGGTCAACATCGGTGACTCACTCCGTTCCCTGAAGACTCGAGACACCAGCCCACCTCGGTGTGTCCTCCACACCACAACCCACATAAGAGAGAACCTGCCCGGGGGTCCGCCCCACACAACAAGGTAAATAAACAAAAAGGGATTACAGTATTACAGTATAAAAACGGAACAGGAGGAACCCCAACAGTAGACCTACAGGTAGTCTAGGTCTCAAACTCGGCAGCGGGCAGTGTCGTGCTCGTGTACCCCTGTCGGGCCCGGCGCAGCTATGCCCGTCAAGCTAAAGAACTCCAAGCGTAAACAAGCGTCTCTCCTCCCAGGTGCATATACCTTTGCCCCTATCTGGTCGACATAGAAACGTCGGTAGAGCCCACGACTATCAAAAAGCAATCCGTCCGTCCTCATAGAAACTTATTCTGTTTCATTTTGTACAACGCACTTCGAAATATCATGCGTCTAAGTCAACCCGGTTCTCCGAGCCCCCTTTCCCCCCCCCCCATGGTCTTAGTTAACCCGGTCTCCGAGCCCCCCCCCCCTATTGCTCCGTCTCGAAAGGGGTGCGTGGTCAACGGTTAAATTACGACGGCTATTAACAGCAACAAATAAGTACCCCCCCCCCCCCAAATGGTAGGATCCTTTCGTACGGAGAATGCCCCACCACCTGCAGCAGTACTATATATATACCTGGCTGGCTGCAGCAGTGCGTGGGCTCCAAGCCCCGACCCTCGGCAAACCTCATTACCCCGCCCAAAGTTTGAACCGCGCCGTGCTTATATAGGCCACACCGCGAGCACGTTTGTTCCAGTATACTGGTACGTACTACAGCAGTACTTATATACTGCGAAAATCTCGAGACAAATGTAATAATTTTTGTGGTAATCGTCGGATTTGACCGCTTTCTTTTAACTGCGGTCAGCGTCGGACAATTTAGCCGACCTCGGCAAAAAATGGGCGACTTTTTCAGTCCTATTGCAGTGTCTGCGCCCATCAAAACCCCATAGCTAACGTGAAACAACACCTGGTATTTCATACCAGGTATTGAATAGTATACTTCGATAGGCTTCGTTTATTACACACCTGATATTCACGTACGTATCTAATAAAAAACTAAAAAAGCACGTCAGCTGTGAGTTCAACCGATCGGCAGATCGATCGATACTTAACTTTGCAAGCTGCGTGAACCGTTCGCGCGTTTTCCATTATTTCCCTAGCGATTTGACTACTGTACTGGCCGGTGACTCCCCTGGATGCTACCAGGGTCGACGAGACGATAATACTTGCACCACTTCGAACACTGAAACAACAGATCGACACGCGAACTTCACGTACGTATTTGTATTTATATGTTTACGCGCCTTCTTTACAATGTACAGCCAAGACAGCGAATAGAAACAACAACATCGGCACTCACTCCGACTCGCCGATCGATGCGACAGTCTCTCCCTTCAACTCCACAACTACGACGGGAGGCGGCGATGTCGGTGAGGCAAACACTATACAGTTGCACCAAGCTCGTCCAGCGTCGGCCCGTTCACCGCTACAAACAAAACCCTCACATTCGTTTTTCTTTTCTTTTTCACACCCGAACACTCCTAATGCCCCCGCTCCCCCCCTCCCCCCCCCCCGCTCCGCGCCGCGCTTGAGTGCATTTCTGCCGCGCGCAGTCACCGGCCAACCACGTGCAGCCTTTACTACTGCTGTATGTAGTTACACGCAGTCGGAATCGTGGAAAAAGCTGGGAACACTCCTCCCTTCCCGCCTGTACAGTACTCCATGGCCAAAGCGGCCGTGCCGTAGAGTATACTGTACTCCATGACTCGAACTATACGAGTACGGCATATATTTGTATGATACGTACACATACCAGGTTTCAGATAACGTGTCACTTGTTTTTTCCTTGAAAAAAATAACAACCCCCATCCCCTCATTAGCCTTGAGATAGTCTAAACTAAAGAGGATTTCGTCGAAAACTAACCTCTGGAGCAACCAACCTGAGATCCGTGAAAAAAACGATTCTCGCGGGCTTCGTACGGGTACGAGTACACTACGATGTAACCTCGTGAAGCATGTGTGCTGGATACTATATACAGTACCTGGTAGCATGTATAGTCTATCTCAACGGGTCGTCGTATCTGATCTCGTCGGTGCGGAGATTTTTGTAGTAGCGCCCCCCCTTCTCGTCCCGGAACGACTCCCAGCAATCCCTCTTGTTTTCCTTGTCCTTGTTCTCTTTGACCGGTGGTGGAGGCATCACGTGTACTGCCCGAGGCATAGCCGGCTGGAGCATTGGCGGGGCCACAGGGTGGGCCTGCTGAGGCACAACCGGGATCATGACCATGGGTTGCATCGGCGGGGCATAGTAGTAGGCCTTCGTCTCGCGGTGCTGCCTGTACAGCAGCAGTGCAGCAGCAGCACCAACAGGCAGGAAAAGCAGGCGGCGCAAGAGGGAAAGAAAGGTCATCAACGTGTTTGCTTTACGAACAGCAGTAAGTAGGTAGAAGAAGTTGGTGCTCGGATCAGACCCGCATGTTGTTGCGAAGATGCCTTCATTGTATTCCGTGATTTAAGAGGTTCTACATAAACCCGTCGTTGCATCTGCATGGAGCATCCGATATATATACCGTACGGCGTACGGCACAAGCAGTACAGCAGTTACGGCGAGAGTACGTATATCGGACTCTCGAAAGTTGAAACTTAAAAAAGCATGTACCTGGTAGATCATACTTCCGAGTATTAGATAAGACCACAACGACGCGGCGGTAATACAACCGGGTCGGACGCAGGACGGATACTCGTAGAGCAACCGTGCCCAAAGCATTACGCGTACAAACATACATTCGAACTAGCGATGGGGTCATAAGCGAACGCGTCAACGCATCGTGCGCTCCTCGGGGAGGCAAGCGAGGCAGATAGATGCAGGCACATCGGTAGCATGAGATCCACATGCTTGCCGGAGTCGCACGGCGAGCTGTATGTGTGACGAAACAAGAAACAAGCAACTTCAACATTCAACATCTCTCCTTGAAGCAGAGGAGGTATTGCGTACCCTCTGGGACGTTCTGGGCAAAAGATGTGGTCACAGGTGTTACCCCTAGTCCCCCCCCCCCCGGTACATGCGTGCGTGCCTTCGTTCACATCGCGCGGGCAAACGACTACTGCTGTACGCGCCCGACGATGACGAGCTCGAGGAAGGAAGAGGACGAAGAGAGCACGAACGGAAAAGCGACCACCGTGAGGATGCGAGTCATCGCATCCCCCGAACAATAGTAGACCTCGATTGCTTCACAAACAAGAGGCTGCGAAAACCGACCCACTCGTCTAACGCATCGTGTACTCTTCGGGGAGGCAAACGAGGCAGATGCGCGCGCATCCGTAGCCATGAGGTCCATATGCCGGCCGCAGCCGCACGACGAGCTGTGTGGGGGACTAGAAGAAAAACAAGCAACTTCAACATTTTTCCTTCTCGAAGCAGAGGAGGTATATCATGTACCAGGTAGGCTCTCGGGACTTCTGGGCATAAAGCTGTGGTCACAGGTGTTTCCCCTGACCCCCCCCCATCCCGTACATACGTGCGTGCCTTTGTTCATATCGCACATGCAAACCACTACTACTGTACGCGCCCGACGACGACGAGCTCGAGGAAGGAAGACGACGAGCGGAGCACGAACGGAAAAGCGACCACCGTGAGGATGCGAGTCATCGCACCCCCCGAATAACATTTAGTCCTCGATTACTCCACGAACAAGAAGAGGCTGCGAAGGCCGACCCACTCGCTTAAAAGGAAAGCTCTCGCGAACGACCTCTATCTTCCAAAAAACCACCGTCGTCTGCACTGCCACCCTTCCGGTTGTGGAGTAGTCGAGCTTTCACATTCATTCGCTCTACATAATAGTAGAGGGGTGCGATGACCCCCATCCTTACGTAATTACAACTGTGTATCCTAGTCTGCACGTCTACGTACTCGTATCGACTCGCGGACAGGTACGATCGAGCGACTTCTCCGCAGAGAACAAGGACGAAGCATTCTTCTCTCTCCAGTTTACGATTTGGCCACTGCTGTCATCCACTATCGGCTTCCATTCTCCCTTCTCCTCTTTCTTGCCCTTTTTCCCTGCGCAGTAAAAGGCAACACGTAGCGAGACCAGACAACAAGCAACCCGACGGACGGGCGGGAACACGGAGCAGGAGAGAAGGAGGAGGAGGAGGAGGAGAAAGAGAAAGAGGAGCAGGAGTTTGAGCGCGGGACATTTTCGCTGTGCCAATTTTTCGCAAACAAAAAAATGCGGACTCTCTCGGGTCATTGCCCGTGGGGACAGAAAATCAGACGATATAATAACCAAGACGTTTTCGTTGAAGAGTAGCGTGAGAAAAACATGTTTCAGTCCAAAGAACAAAAAAAAAAACGAAATGTGTTCCACCCACGCGCGAGAAAATGACCACGGTGAGAGGCTCACAGCGCGTCAGTAGGCTCTGCGGCGATATAGTGCTGCTTATTGTTATTGCTCCTGGTTGCGTTGCATCGTGCGACTCGCCTTTCTTCGTTGTGGTTCCCCCGCTGGCGAACCCATGGCTGAAGAAAGACACCATGCTGATAGAACAACAAGCCGACGATCAGTCGATCAGACGATTCCGCCTCTGAAAAACCTTGACGATGAGTCGAACGCTGCTGTTGTTGCTTTTGCTGCTGCGGCTGCTGCTGCTGCTGCTGCTTCTGCTGCTGCTGCTGCTGCTCCCGCTGCTTGTCGTCGTTGCGTCTGTCTGCTGTTGCAGGCGGGTGCTGTGCGCTATTGGGATCTCTCGGCTGGAGAAGGGAAACTGCTCGCTGTGCGTGCTTGAACTTGGTTGCTGGTTTGGTTTGGGTTGGAGTGATCAGATGGGACGATGGTTTTGTTTTGTGAGAGAGAGTGGGCAAGTGGGCGCGTCACACTTCATCATAGAGCAAGAAGTTCGTCGCATCGACTATTTTTTTATTTCACTATTTCACAAGAAGGTTTTTGCTAGAACCGATCCGGGGATCGGTCCCTTACGACCGATTCTATCCGATATCCGAATGTCCCACGGTAGAAAAATTTAGTAGAAATTTATCAGCGACTCCCAGGAAACAGCCTACCAATCTAAAGATCCTTTCTCCCAGATTATAATGGGACCGACCCCAGGAAATAAACGATTGTGCGAAGGTATCCAAATATCATCTACCAGGTATCTATCTGCGGTATAACAACACCTTCGTGCTGGCTGTAGCTGATCCGCTTGTTTGTATATATATCCAAAGATAAATCTCGTCCTCGTACTCGTACTCGTACTTCCCCTATTAGTCTGGTGTTGGTATTATACGTATAGGTATGCTATATCTATTAATAGCTGATGGCATGACACCACTACCTACCTGGTACCAGGTATATAATATCACTGTAGTACCACCGCTCGCTGTTGTTGTAGTATTAATAGTATACATACGTGAGTACATGATTTTTCTGCAGCTAGCTAGCTTCAGATCTGTCTTCTTTATACATGGACTATACTGCTGTACTTCCTGCGTGAGACCATACATACGACGAGTAAAACCCGTACATATCACGCGCGATCGAAGTATCACCATATATATATATCACACACAACTTGCAAAGACGAGTTTCGACTACATACAGCAAAAAAATCCTCGATCTCATAGCTCGCATACACACACGTACTCGTAGCTACCTGGTAGCTGTTACCTGGTATTATTTTATTTTATGATTATAAACGAGCGAGTTCATGCCGTCTAGTGTGACAGGTCCACACACTTAAGTACTTTCAAAAGTGTAGTCTTAATAGTACCAGGTACTACGTGCCAGTAGTACGTGACACCAAGTATATATAGTGCGATACAAACAAGAGCGAGCTCCTTCTTCGTTCCCATCATCCCTCATTGATTGCCGCGCCTCGACGAAAGGCACGGGGGAATGATAATATCTATATTGTGCATGTAGGTTTCCTTTGTTTCCGGGGATTTCTTCTCGCATTTGATTGATCAACGTTGAAGCTCATGCTCCACATTGCGGATGGCAAGCCCAATAATAAAATATGGTACTAAAATATATATGGGGAAGGATGTATGTGATGGCAACACGACGAGCAGCTAGTTACTACTGGACACAGGAGAGAGAGAGCAGCAGACTCATGAAGCGACTACGAGGTATAATACGTAATACGCGCATATGTATATGAATGTATGTCGGGGAGTGGGCGGGTGGTTGTCGTGGCTATATACCAGACTCTTCGATTGTTGCGAATGAGTGTAATGAGACAGCAGAGAAGAACCTGTAGAGGCGCGCATCAAAAAGAGTCAAGAGGGGGGGGCGTTGCACCTTTAAATTGTTCACTAGTACGCGTCCGGTTTTACCCTTTTAGATTTTCTCCCGTGTTTGGAGGGGGGGGGATACTTGCTAAAAGAGTGGGTTGTGTGGCTCATATTTTCAGTGGCACAAAAATGATCGCTACGCGAGCGGCACACGAAACAACGCGTGTGTGTCGACAGAAGAAGTTCGGGGGTATTACATATTCTTCTTACTTACCACTCGACACTTACTTCTCGCTCAGCACGGAAAAGTGAAATGACCCTTAGTTTGGTCTATCTATGTTTGCACGTAAACGGTACTTATATATATATGCCCGTCTATTAGACTAGTGTGTGATTTCTACGAATACTAATAATGGCGCGTGTTAATATGAGGCATAGTAGTGTGGTGCGAGTCAATGCCAGGCGACGAGCGTGTGTGTGCTCTTCGCATTTAACCGGCCTTCCTATCCGTCGTTATCCAGCACAACCAGTGTCCGCGCCGATTCCCCAATCCTAGAAGAGATACAAGTTCTGTGGTCACTAACACTACTACCCTGGTACATGGTTATGCAGTAAGCAGCGTAGACAATGGCAATGCAATGTCATATGTCATCGTACTGTATACGACAGGCACGACATACACATTATATGAAGGAGAGAAAACGAATTGAAACAAAAAACAAATCTAGATGTCCAGGGAGGGTTGCACCCGACGTGCGTACGGTGATAATGGAACAGGGGGGTCGAAGCGAAAGGGTTGCTCTCACTCTGTGGCCCGGAGACCCGGCACATTTTTAGCCACGATTTCGCTGAAGGCAGCTTGGGACAGGCAATAGAAAGGGACAACTATTAATAGAACCGACAGTGACCGATCCAACAACCCACCAGAAAAAAACTCGTTGGGGGTACGAACCAGCGTTTTGTGTCTTTTCAATCTTTTGCTGTCGTTTTCGCAAAAAAAGGCGAACAAAAAGAACAGACTTTTGACATATTATAGTGCACTATCTCCAGGCTAACTAACGCGAAAAAAAAAAGTCTTGCAATAGTACACTTTCTTCAGGCTCATGACCCTCGCCATGCATGATGGAGCACCTCGAAGGTCTGTCATGAGCCAAAAAAAAGGTAGCAGATATCAGTAGGGGTTGGCAAGTGTCGAGCTTCGCACGAAAACAAACCGATCGTGAAAAGTATCATAGCATGACTCACGGCGGTCGGAGCGCCGCACGCAAGCGGTCTAGAGGAGGAGTGGGAAAGGTACCCCCCCCCCCGCGTTCCATGCTGGATAATGGTGCACATACCCGAGACTACCGTCGTGAGCACAGCGTGGATAGCTCAAAGCACAATCGGGTTCAATGTTAGCTGAACATGCCTCGCCATCAAGAGAGAACAAGAGCTCCAGGAGTCGATCGGTAACATCCACTCGATGCAACAGCTTGTACCAAATGGCCGACGCAAAACCGCTATTACGGGGGACCATAGTTAATAGGACCAAGTATTATTAGTAAAAATAGGTAAATATATAGCTTTTTGTGTATACCATAGGTCCTATTAACTATGGTCCCCCGTAATACCGCCATCACCAACAGACGCGATTATCACCAACAGGACAACAGCCAAGCAAATTATTTCGTACTGGAAATAGAGGTAATTATTTATTTTCCGTCTTCGGGCACACGATTTTTTTTTCAATTTGATGTTCATTCGAAGGAAACACCGCAGTCTATATAGTACCTGGTGTTAATTCGGGGAGAACGAAAGACGCAGCTTCAGCAGAGGGGGTGCAGAGTACGTAAATTATTTATTTATTTTTCGGATTCAGGGAGAAGAAATAGGTACATGCATGCATGCACATATAGTCGGTGCATCATGCGCAGATCAGACAAAGAAGAATCATATCTTCAATACTGTATTAAAAGTAACAAAACAGAACGACAGTAGTAGTCGCCTTTGACGCGTCGCCAAGAAACTGACGAACGGACATGCTACTGCTTGATGGGTACCAGGTACGTATCATGTGCACCTCCAGACGCCTGCAAGAAGGAAAACTGCCACCAAAAAATATATGCCGGTATCACACCCGCAGTAGATCTGATACGAAGCAATAGGAAACCTCCGCGTTGTTCTAGGTCAACTCCCCGTACGTATGTTCAGCTGAAACCTTGAAGACCTGACTGACAACGTTCTCAAGAGGAGCACTGCCGGCCACCACTTCCTCAACTACCACTCACAACTTTCTAGACGGCCACGAAACAGCGTTGTTATCGGGCTATGTGATGATGATTCAGACCACCCCCCCTCCTCAAAACTACAAACAAACAACACAAAAAATAAAAATGTCGTCGGCGAAGGCTCCACGGAAGTCAACCAAGCAGTGCCCCATAGTGTGTGCCTATAGGCGACATAACAACGCAACACACATTTCACAGCGTCATTAAACTGCGAGCGGCAGCCGTCTCGAACTATTGTTCGTCGTCCCGCCGTTCCCAAGAACGTGTACCCCACATGGGTACTAAAAACGAAAAAAAATCAAAAACATTACGCACCGGTGCCTGGGCAATTCGATGCGCTTGCGACATCCGTCCTGTACACGGTACGAACTACACTAGTGCAGTACTCTTATTTCACGGACTACTATTCCGTCCTGTCCAAAAGTTGTCTTGGGTGTCGTGCAGCAAAACTTTTTGACCTATTTCCTATTTCCACTTGATGCCCATGATGCATCTTGTCTCAGACTACAGTAGCCGTCTTTGCGAGTCCCCACCTCCTTCACCATAGACCCCTTTCATACTGAGAGTGCATCACCACCTACCAGGTACAGTAGTACTATACCAGTATACCTGGCTGGGAAAGGCGACGTACTGCCTTTTTATTCCGCAGCACTATGTGTACTCCATGCTCCAATCCTCGACAACCCTGATTACTCCGCCCAAAGCTCAAGCCGCGCCGTGCTCAGGCTCACACTGCGAGTAACGCCTGTTCCAATATACTGGTATCTGGCACGTACCAGTATATATGCTCGTAATGTGACAATCTCGTGGCAATTGTATTATGTTTGTGATAAGCTTCGAGGCTGACTGCTCTCTCAAAATTGCGATCCGCGTCGGACAAACTGATCGACCTCCGCAAAAAATGGGCGTACCCTTAACCTCCATACAGACCTACTGCAGTGTCTGCGTCCGTCTAAATCCCTGCAGTAGTGGTAATAACGTGAAATAACACCTCGTATATACCATACCGGTAAATACCAAATATTGTACTTCGTATACAGTACGTACATACTCGCTATTTACGTGTTTACATGCTCACATGTGTTCTTTACTGGCAAGGGCTACACAGGAAACTAAATAATCAACTTCACCTCAACCCTTCAACTACGACCGGAGGTGGCGACGGCAATGAAACAACATTAATATATACGAGTCGTATTTTTTATTTTGCTTCACACCCCAACAACAGTCCTAATCCCCCCCCCCCCCCCCCAACATCAATCCGTTCGAATCTGTCATCCGCGTGCATGTCCGCCTCACATACGGCTTTTAGTATTAATAGGATGCAACTCACGCTTCATGCGACTCGCCTAACACCTCACGGCACTTCATGCAAACAGTGTCTGCCTGGTCGGTAAAAACCCGACGTGCTCCGTCCCGGCATTGCAGGGATCGCGGGTCTATGGCCATACGACTACGGCCAATATTTTTTTTTCGGCAAAGCCATGTTTCCCACACATGCATGGCATGAGTCCCCCCCCCCGTCCCCACCGATCGCTGCGCTCGCGTGCATGTCTGCCGCCCGCTGTCGCTAGTCCACCAACAACATAGCTACAGTGCGAATAACGCTATGAATAGGAACACCCGCCCCCCCCCCACCTCCTGCCTGTACTCGTACGGGCGAAAACATTAACGGCCCTCGTACAGCATTGCAGCAAGTAGTACTCCATGATACTCCATGACTCGCATTACATACAGTACGTATTGATACACATACGTACGCACGCACGCGCATGACGTTTACTAGGAAAAGGGGTCGGTGAACGTAGATTATTTCGTCTGTGCCGAACAGCCCCCTCTCGTCAGAGTGCGGCAGCCAGCGACCTCCCCGGCTCTCCCGGTTGCCGTTCACCACATCGCCTAATTTCCGTCCACCACAGCGCCGGCTGCCATTTGCGGCGGAAGCACCAGAGGTCGGAAGCCTTGCTGGAGAACAAGCACTTGCTGGAACGCTTGCTGGGGCATGTGCCACGCCGGAACGGGTTCAAGAGGAACCCACAAGACGCCCGTCACGCCGTCCTTCCTGTTCAAGATGGTTGTTGCGGAGGGAGAAAGCGGGGGGCGCAAGTTGAAGGGCTATACGCTTGCCTCTGATGATGCGGTTGTTGCAAGAAATACCCATACTATGTATTATACGAGTGTGCATACGGGTACTGGTACAGGTAGAGGACATTTAAATTCGTTTGGGGCCCCGGGATAGCGACCGAAGCAATGGTTGGCAACTTTGGTGTTGTCAACCATTGAAACGTGTAGGAGCAGTAGGAGCAGCAGGAGTTGGACCATCCTACGCCCGTGCCGAACGGCTCCTTGCATTCAACATTTATTTGTAAATCGGGCACCAATTTGTATCACCCCCCAATCACACAGGCGACCTTCCTGAAATCGTCACTATCCCAAGAGGAGGGTCAGGAAAGCTGGTCCAGGCTGGGTTTCTCATTCGAGAATGGTTTCCCACACTAACCTCAGTATAACAACTCTCGGGTTACTTGTGTTCCTGTAAAAATCTCGCCCTGGATTTCTTATTGCTATTAGTTTCTGTCGCAAGGGCGCCCACAAAAAAAAGGCCTGACTAACACCCCCCCCACACACACCCTGCTCGGGCCGACCCCCCCCCCCCGCCCTCGCCATACAAGCTTCCACAGACACAAGTGTGGTGCATTGCCAGTCTAGACATTCGACCCTTCAACGGTTGAAGGAGAATGTTCGCGATCGTGTTCCATAGATATCGCACGGCGTTCGTGGGGGAGGGGGTAAATGCTAATAATCCCCTAGTCAGCTTATCATTTGGTCTTGGTGTGGTTTACCCCACCCCCCCCGCAGAAATATAAATTAAGGAACTTACCAAAAAAGAGGTTGCCGGCCATAGTTGATAGAGCTGTATGGGGGAAAGTAAAAAAAGGGCGAGCTGGAATAAGGTGGGATAGCGTAGTTGAGAAAGTATGGAAGGATATAGGGGGAAACCAAGAAGAGGTGATGTCCGCCGGGAGGTTTGGGAAGTACAAGGCAGAAGTAGAAGGAGGATAGAAAGAAGGGAAAGGCTAGCGCTACAAAACAAGGTGGAATCGGAAAAACACCTAGAGATATACGGGGGATTGGGGGAAGGAATAGGAATGAAAACGTCTCTGCACGGCCCAATGGACCTCGCGAAAACGCTGAAGCTGCGCTTTCGTGTAGGTGAACTGGACCTCCCAGAAAGAAGAAAGAGGTAAACCAGTAGCCGGCAGGAGGAGGAAATAGATGCACAGATGTGCCCATGTGGCAAAGCAATAGAGAGTAGAACTCACATAGTAGGAGAATGTGAAATATACAAGGAGGAACGGGATGTGCTAGAAGAGGAGATGAGGAAAATAGACGAATGTGACATGGAGGTGTTTGACACACTAGAAAGCAGCGAGAAAACGATCGCCATCATAGGAGATAGATGGGGGCCACAGGCGGCCAAACAGGAAGGGGATAAGATTAGCAAAAAAAATCTATGTAATATATGGAAACAACGTAATGAGCGCCCAATTGTTGGAGATAGATGTCTCTATTAGGAGTAGGAACGGTGCTCCGTCTCGAAAGGGATGCGTGGTCAATGGTCAAATGACTAAGGCAAGAAACAAATGAGAACGCCCCCCCCCCCGCAGAATGTGAAATGTACAGGGAGAAACGGGGGATGTTGTAGGAGATGAGAAAATTAGGCGAATGTGACCTAGAGGAGTTTGGTACACTAGATAGCAGCTTGAAAACGGTCGCTATCCTAGGAGATAGATAGTGCTCACAAGCGGCGAAACAGGAAGGGGACAAGGTTGGCACAACGTTTTTATGTACTATATGTAGTATATGGAAATGACGCAATGAGCGCCCAACTGTTGGAGGTGTCTCTAGTAGGAGTAGGAACGGTGCTCCCTCTCGAAAGGAACGCGTGGTCAATTGTCTGAGGGACGGACGGATCGTCCCTGGCACGGAAAGGCGTCTGCAAAGAACGCCTCTTCCAGATCATCTCGGTAACTACGCAGGTCGCGATTTCGCGAGCGCAACGGTATAAACTACGGTAGCACTGAGGGACCGCCAGGCTGCTTGGGGGAGGGGAGAAGAAGCCGGAGGAATGCGGCCGATGACCTGGGGATGGAATGTTGATGAGGAATACCAGGTAGGATATATCGCTAAGATGAAATGATGTGGGGAATGGAAATTGGAAAACGGCTGCCAGAGAAGCGTATGTATGAGGAATACTGCTGATTTACGGAAGGATACTGGAATGGCATCTATCTACGCTACATTTGTCGGAAGGCAAGCATAATATTACTATTAATAATAATGATCAAACTACGCTACAGCGAGCAAAAAGTGAGTACCCGCCCATCCCTCCGACCGTCGCGGCGGGCCGAATCTGGAAAAAAAAACGAAAAAAACGGAGTCAGTTGGTCATTTTTTTTTCTGGGCCCTCTTGGTTGTCGTGACCTGTATTAATACTACTACTGCTCTATGTAAAACTATCAATTATTTCGGGAAAATAATGAGTGATCCATGTTGAAGATCATGCTGCACATTGTCGGATGGCAAGAGAAATAATAATAATAGTACTGGACAGCATCCGAAATCGTACCGTACGGCACAAACAACAACTGCTGTAGTACAGATAGATGAGTGCATACAGAGATAATTTCGGGCCCCCTCGAAAGCTGAAAATATATCATCTCATATCATCACAGCTGAACGCGGTCCGTGTGCAGGACGCAGACGCTCGACGAGCTCGACCCGAAAAATAACCAATTTGTTGATATTTTTTATTCTTTTCACATCATTGTAAAAATAGCTGTTTCATCAGTACGTACTCGGAAAGTTATGAGTGATCCATGTTGAAGATCATGCTGCACATTGTCGGATGGCAAGAGAAATAATAATAATTTTACTTTTCCCCCCCAGCTCCACCCGTGCAGCAGCAGCAGCAGCAGCGCAGCAGCAGCACAGCACAGCAGCAGCAGCAGTGTTATAAAAAGTTACTTATAATACCTGGAATTAAGCATGATACCTCAGCCGTGATCACAGGTGGTGTCGTCCCCCTCCCCGTCGGCGCCTGTTGTTGGTACGTGCCTTCGCTTTTTTATCGTGAGCGCAAAAGGGATACCAGGTACCTGGTATAATACCGTACCAGGGTACGTACATAACCCGCGCACGTTCCACTACAACAACGAGAATAAAAAAAAGCGGAAAAAAGAAAAAACACGGGACACGACGAACAAGCGAAAACGCGACCTGTCCTCCAGAACCAATACGACGTACCAGGTACCTTCCTGGTAAAATCAATCACATAAAATCTTGCCAAAGAAGAAAATGAGTCTGAAAAAAACATCAGCAATCGTTTCACTCACCAGCAGACGATTTTCTGGCCGCGCTCGTCGACTACCCGCACCCACTTCCCCTTCTTTTTTTTTGTTTTCTTCTCTGCGCAGTCTTCTACAACAAGCAAAGCAAACCAGACAAGCGGCAAGCGATCAAACGGCCGGAGCACGGCGGAGGAGGAGGAGGAGGAGGAAGGAGGAGTTGAGCACGGCGGCGGGCTTTGCTGCATACATTCCGAAATCGGAAGAAATTGCTTAAAAACGGGACATCGGGACGTTCACATACCTGGTGCATTATACGAAGCCGATATTTTTTTGTCGAAGCGAAGGAATAAAAACATGTCGGACAGCGAAATCGACGCCTCGTACCTCGTACAGGCAGCACAGCAGTAAAACGCGAGATAAGACACCTACCGGCCGACAATATTTCCACGGTGGTTTTCTCGACAACATGGGGAGTGCCAGCGCCGAGCGATGCATCTATGAAAAGACCTGATCGAAACCTTACCAGGGCCACCGTTCCCGTCGTGACTGCCGCCCTGGTCATCGATAAAATCGGCTTTGAAATGCATCCCAGCAGGGAGGTGTGTGCTGTCTCGGCCGTGACGGGATACATACACACTGCAGCAGCAGAGCAGTACGTGCACCTCCACCATGCGACGCAAGAAAGTGGATAAAAATAATCGCAATCGCACGATGGCGAGGATCTCGCAGCGCGCCAGCAGGCTCTGCGGTGGTAGTACTGCAGGCTATTGGTGTGGGTGGTTGCGTTGCGTAGCGCGACTTGCCTTGGTTCTTCGAACTGCCCCCGCTCCCGAAGCCGTAGGTGAAGAAATCGAACATGATGACGATCACAGACGAATACGTATTTATTGTTCTCGTGTTTACTGGAAAAATAACACCTTGTTGACCTTGATTGAGTCGAGCGCTGCTGTTGCTACTGCCGATGCTCGTCGCTGCCTGCTGCGCCTGCTGTGCGCGGGTGGTGCTGCGTGCTGCTTGGGGTCTCTCGGCTGGATGGAGGAGGGGCTGCTTGTGGTGCTTGCGCGTGTGTTCCTTCCTGGATCGTGAGAGGTCAATTTTGTTTTGCGGCGGTTGAGTTGGCCGGGCTGCACTTCGCTTGCACTTTCATTTGTTCCATCGGATTGTTCCAAGTACAAGTATTTTTTTTGGAGAGAGGAGAGATGGTCAGTCGACCAATCACGACTCTCGAGAAATGTGCGTCACATAAGCTCTCTCCGTCTCCGTCTCTCCAAGAGCAGAAGAGTCTTCGAGGGAAGGGATCTTTAGGGATGTGTAGCCTTGAAAAATGCGGGGCGTGGTCTGCACTTCGGAATCGCTGTCCGAACAGCCTACGAGTACCAACCTAAAGATCCCTTCTCCCACATTGTAATGGGACCTCCTCTCCAATTTTGTTAACGGTCCGTGGTGATTGGCTGGAAATGCGGTGAGTTATGGTTGTGCCCCATTTTGGGTGGTCGTATGTGTGTGTGTTAGAGGTCGGTATCATATCACAAATTGTGATATATTATACGATATGTGATATGATATATGTGTATCAATATTACAAATAAAACCCGTGATATGATACATATCATATCATATCATATGATATGATATAATATAATATAGATATATGATATGATATGATATGATATGATATATATGTGATATTATATGGTGTAAAAGTCACCATTCCAGCTTTCTTTGCGGCCACAGCAGTAGCCAAGGACGATCTTGGGTTGGGGTGTACTGGTCTTGCACTGCTCGTAAGCACATACCAGGTATTCCAATATAATAGTCAAACCTTCAAACATAGTATCCAGCGTCAGTAATAGTGGGGCAAACCATGTACATTGTCATGTATGTATAATACTCGTACCAGGTATATCGTTTGCGAGCACACGCTGGGACGAACGCTGGGTGATGCACACAGCCAGCGAGAAGAGCAGTAAAAAAGTAGCAAGCAGCTAAATGTATTCATTCATCGTACGATGCCGAGTTGTTGGAAACCTTGACAAATATTACGTTGGTATTAATGGTACCTGGTATATTTTAGCTGCTCTACCAGGCTCTACTCGAGTAGAGATCGCCTACACCTACTCCTAATATACAGCAGTAGGCTATACCTGGTATATAATACCAGCCACCTATGTACGTACGTACCACGTACCGTACATACGTACCTCCTGGTATACTGCTGCTATATGCTGTAGTAGCTATATACCAGGTATATATATATGCTGTAACAGCATAAAATACCTGGTAATATGTTTCGCTTCCACGGAATATAAACAAGGCGCACATTGCTATAAAGTATCACGTACGCAACAATCAGGAATACCCCATGCACAGCAGCTATACTGCGCAATGCTGCTGTGCGATCACCGGTCAATAATGCTCACAACAACTTCAACCGTTCGTCCTCAAAATAGAGTACCATGAAGACTGTATACCACTGACGACACCACCATTATTAATCTTCACCGTGAAATCAACGGGAACTCCCCCGCCGAGGAGAAGGCATAGGCGATCGCTGTGCTGCTGATGGGTGGTGCTAAAGAGCGATGTGGTGATACGGCAGGTGTATGACTGCTGTAGATTACGGCAGACAAGCCATGTATGGCTCTCTCCTTGTGTGCGAGCTAGACTAGAGCTGGAGCCATGTCGGCTTATTGCCGATCTTAGAAGAAAGTGGATTTTGGGGGAATTCTCGGGCGCCTGGGAGGGTTTTCTGCCATGTCATATCATATCATATCATATGATATTGATATATCATATCATATTATTTACGAATATATCATACCAGGTATATCATATCAGAGCGTTTTCAAAAGTGATACCGACCTCTAGTGTGTGTATACACCTAGGGTTGGTAAAATCGACTCAAATACGGCCTCGGATTTGATTATTGATTATTTCGGGTGTTTTTGGCTTGATTAATCATGATTATTTGATTATAATCATCTGGTCGTGATTAAGTCAAGAAAATAAATGTTGTTTCAGAGAAATGGAAGGGGTTATCATCCCGGGATATTATTTGAGGCGGCTACGACACCACGGCACCCGACCCGAGGGCACAACACACCCAGCACACGCAGTTACTGGGACAGCTAAGCCAGGGCAGTCGTGCCTTCTGCAATCGCGGGCTTCGCCAGTTGGAGTCATGAGGAACGCCGGCAAGCGCAAAGCAGCGGCGCCGAGGCCCGCAGCATGGACGCCGAGAGCCACTTGTTGTTGGTTATAGGAACTACCTCTCGGTTGTTTTTTGCACTTGGGATCAAAACGTTACGCACTGCTTCTGCGCATCCGCCATCGGTCAAACCCCATCTCCACAGTGTGTGTACCCAATACCGGTGTACTACTACTGTGGCCCAAGCTACGTGTATACCCTCTGGTAGCTTTATCAAACCAGTATAATTTAGAAAGTGCGTTCCACGCACTACTAGTTTTAGTGTATCCGCTAGGGCAGTTATTTCGGTAGTCAGCGAGCTAGTCTCGGCCCAAGCCGCATAAAAATACTTCGAACCGAGGGCGCCCAAACCAAAATCCATTTCCACACTACTCCCCCCGTCCAAAAAACACAAAAATGAGGCGGAACCCCCCCCCGCCCCCTCAATGAAACCAAGGGCGCCTAACTATAACCAAAATCCCTAACCCACACCACTCGCCCCCTCGAAAGAAACAAATGGGGCGGAAAAGAAGAACACCGTACGTATCGCCTTACAACTTGCACCCCACTAAGACATCTCACACCAACAAGACATATTTAACGTATACCTACTACCTGGTAGAGTAGTATAGTGACCCCGCCGCCCCCCCCGTCTCGAAAGGGGATGCGTGTGGTCACAATGGTCAAATGGCCGAAAGGCAAGCAACAAATGAGTACGCCACCCCCCCACCCGCCCCGCCCCCTCAAAAAGCATCAGCAATTCGATATTATTGTTGAAAATATACAAGGCACTAGCACCTCGATTGCCGGCCCCGAAGAAGAAAGAAGAAGCGACTCCTACGGTCGAGTGCTCAAAATCGTCCAACACTATTGTCCAGTTCAGAGTGCTCGGCCACATTCCTCCCCCCAACACGTGGTTGAAATGGCCGCCAAAGGCGAGTTCCTGCAGAAAAGCCGGCCACTAGACACCGTCAGTCTCCTATTCCAAGGCCACACTGAAGGCCACCCGCACCACCGAATCAGACCACACAACGTCCTACACACTCTGTCGTTGAACCTGTCGCCGAACACCATGTCCTCAACGTCGCCGACGGAGCGCAAATAGCAAGTTAAAACGCGGTTGGCCAGATGTCCTACTCAACGCTGCGCCCTCGAATCCGCGGCACCCGCGTCCCATGAGCCGGGCCGTCATGTTCGGGGTGAGCTTCGCCAACAGCCAGTCTGCATCGACGTCTTATAGCTGCCTGGTGGATGTGTACCACTGTTTCCCATCTATGCTGTCCGCGACAACGAGCGAGGCGGCCTCCATTGTTCCTGCCATGTCGGTGGAGGCTTGCAGCAGGGCCACGGCGTTATACGAATACACCCTGAAAAATAGGTTTTAGGTCAATAATAGGCAATCAATATGTTCCTATTCCAATAGGAGGGCTATTGATGCTTGCGATAGGTATTGCTTGACACCTTTTTTTGAAGCCTATAGTGTGGCCGACAATGGGTATAGATTGGCATCTTCACTGATCTACAGTTCGGCCAATAGGCGATTGTACCTATCCATCGTATTAATAGCACATTGGTCCAAAAAATCGGTATTGATCGACAAAACCACACACTATCGTAAAAACAATAGGCTACTGCACAATAATCTCTGAACACATTGATCAATTGAATAAGTATCGATCACTACGTCTCTGAACATACTAGTAACAGAATGGGTATATCGATAGACAATTAAGCATACATACCTCTGTTTCACCCTCCCATCACTGCAGGGGACAATAATAATAGGTATCGATACGCAGAACCCCAACCTATCGGCAGACCAATAGGCACATTCAATAGGCCATATCGTCCAAGGTGCCGGGCATTGTGGCGTGGTATCTTCGATAGGTTCGTGGCTAAAGGACACCTACCTTCAGTTCGCATATAGAGCTTAATATTCCACGCGGCGTGCCCCGTGGGTTGGCGCAGCATGTCCCTATCCGGCGCTGGCTGTCGTTGTTGTTTCTGAAAAGCTTGAGGTGGATATTCTTCGCAACAAGGTGGTGTGAGGATCGAGCCTGTAGTGTTCTAGACCGATATGTTTGTGTGTCGTGTGGGTTCTTCTTATACCCTGGATAATACCCTATTTAATAGGCTATCGGACCAACAACAGGTGGGAGATGATGGGTATCGATACTGATTGCGAGCCAAAATGGGTTGGTTCCGGGGTATATCGATAGGTATTGAAAGCAAGAATAGGGCCACAGCCTTTTGGGCGTCCGATGGGAGTTCTAAGGTGTCCATCGGTAGTTATCTTGGACACCCATATATATATTGTTCGAAAGTGATCCTCACTCGGCTCATATATATCGTACGGACAAAACCTTTGCATCGCCATCTATCTATAGATATTGATACTAAAAGCGACAGGTAGGTGGTGTGCAGTGAGAAAGATGGATGCCTATTGGTCAATTCAGGAGCCTTGCAATAATGTCGACCAACACCTATAATTATATTGCTCAATCAAATAATAGGTCCGCAAGGGTGTCCATCCATCCATAATATTGCTTATTGTAACTCTTCAAGCAGGATTGCAAGGGTATCGATATACGAGTATACCTATTATAGAAGAGTGAATAAATAGGCACGTATCGACCGACAGTTTTATGCATCCCTATCCTATTATTAATAGAAACATTATTAGCCTGTTGCACCTATCTATACGCATAATAATATTTAACTGAATCTGTTGGTCAAATAAACACCAGGTAAATATCACGCCTAATAATGTATCTATTCACTATTTGGACCTATGAGCCAAATGGATAGGTACTGATCGACAATGTCGCATCCATCTCTATCCTAAGAACAATTGTTGTTGTTGTTGTTGTTGTTGTTCTCACATTAACTCACAATACAATGCAGTCCGTGGTCGCAGGACAGGCTCCAATAACTCTGGAGTGGAAGAAATACCTCAAGTAAACCATAGGCAAGTCTTAAGAACAAAAAACAAGCATACGCACTCCACCACTCACTGCGGTCTACTGTTGTAGGTACCATTTATCTTCACATACATCTTGACAGTGGTCAAAGAAGTAGGTATCGATCGACAAAACCTCACGCCTATCTATGCTAAGAACAACTAAAGGCTATTATTGCACAAAAATCTCTGAACATATTGATTTAATATAATAACCTATTTGGTCAAGCAAGAAACATATACGATCCGACGAACAAATCCATTTTCATTCACAGCTATCCTAAGAACAATAATAATAGTAGCCTATTCGCCTATTATATTGTATGTTGCTCTGAACATACATGTTGATAAAATAGATAGCTATCGATAGACACTCTCACCTTCCTACTGCAGGGGGCAATAGGTATCGATATGCAATACCCCAACCTATTCACAGACCAAAATATAGGCGTATTCAACAGGGTATTGTCCAGTCATTACGAAGCAAAAGAGATGTTTTAACGAAAATAATCAACAATAATCACCAAATTTAGGTTGATTGATTATAATCATGATTATTTTTGAGATAATCAACTATTTACGGAAATATAATCATGATTATGATTAAAATAATCACCGTAAAAAAATGTGTTAATAATCATGATTATTTTAGTTGATTACCAACCCGTGTGTGTGTGTGTGTGTGTGTGTGTGTGTGTGTGTGTGTGTGTGTGTGTGTGTGTGTGTGTGTGTGTGTGTGTGTGTGTGTGTGTGTGTGTGTGTGTGTGTGTGTGTGTGTGTGTGTGTGTGTGTGTGTGTGTGTGTGTGTGTGTGTGTGTGTGTGTGTGTGTGTGTGTGTGTGTGTGTGTGTGTGTGTGTGTGTGTGTGTGTGTGTGTGTGTGTGTGTGTGTGTGTGTGTGTGTGTGTGTGTGTGTGTGTGTGTGTGTGTGTGTGTGTGTGTGTGTGTGTGTGTGTGTGTGTGTGTGTGTGTGTGTGTGTGTGTGTGTGTGTGTGTGTGTGTGTGTGTGTGTGTGTGTGTGTGTGTGTGTGTGTGTGTGTGTGTGTGTGTGTGTGTGTGTGTGTGTGTGTGTGTGTGTGTGTGTGTGTGTGTGTGTGTGTGTGTGTGTGTGTGTGTGTGTGTGTGTGTGTGTGTGTGTGTGTGTGTGTGTGTGTGTGTGTGTGTGTGTGTGTGTGTGTGTGTGTGTGTGTGTGTGTGTGTGTGTGTGTGTGTGTGTGTGTGTGTGTGTGTGTGTGTGTGTGTGTGTGTGTGTGTGTGTGTGTGTGTGTGTGTGTGTGTGTGTGTGTGTGTGTGTGTGTGTGTGTGTGTGTGTGTGTGTGTGTGTGTGTGTGTGTGTGTGTGTGTGTGTGTGTGTGTGTGTGTGTGTGTGTGTGTGTGTGTGTGTGTGTGTGTGTGTGTGTGTGTGTGTGTGTGTGTGTGTGTGTGTGTGTGTGTGTGTGTGTGTGTGTGTGTGTGTGTTTGTGTGTGTGTGTGTGTGTGTGTGTGTGTGTGTGTGTGTGTGTGTGTGTGTGTGTGTGTGTGTGTGTGTGTGTGTGTGTGTGTGTGTGTGTGTGTGTGTGTGTGTGTGTATGTGTGTGTGCGTGTGTGTGTGTGTGTGTGTGTATGTGTGTGTGCGTGTGCGTGTGCGTGCCCGCGTGGGCTCGCTCTCCCCCTCGCTCCCCCTTGGTGGGTTTGCCTCTGTGTAAGGCGGCCGATAGTACACTATCTATCTCAACATGTATGCATCCATTCGCCTGTGGGTCTGTCGATGTAAACTACTGCTGCTGCTGTGGGTGAGTCGATGGTAACAGGGACGGTGGTACGAGTACGAGCAGGATGTGCCGGTAGACATTTTAGAGGCATTCCAGGCATTTGCGAGAAGAAAAGTACTAGAAATTCATCACGAGCGACTCGTACTCCTCACACAATTGTTTCGTTTTGTTTTCATCCCGCACCTGGCACTCCGAACATAAATCTTGTATCTTCGTATACTCGAACTCGTATGCATACATACCAGGGTGCCAGGTACAGCAATTACTTATAATACTAGGGCTCCGCTTGCTACACTCGCTGAAGTAAAATAATAGAACATGTGAACCGGATAAAGTAGGTGGTACGTAATTTGGCGCAATGCGCGACTTGACAATGCCAAGAGCTCAATACACAGTGACTCGCAAAAGTGGCGACGCCATCGCCGGGAAAATAGATAGATATTGGCACGAAGTATTCGCCTGGGGCCCAGCTCGCAGTACTTTTTATTTCATTTGCCTTCCGACAATGCCAGAGATCACACGACGGATCCGACTCGCATGGGCATGGCGCAATCGGTTCAAACGGGAGCTGTATGATATATATGGAGGATGCCCCGTTCTCACCATAAAAGTGCGCATGCTAAAGGTCGAGGTGATAGAGACCCTGTTGTATGGGTGCGTGACGTGGACTCTTGACCACAGGAGAACTTCGCTGCTGAGCTCCGAACGGCACGCCACAAACTCCTCCCACGGATCATCGGCTTCCAGCGCCGACAACGCACTGGCCACCTCATGTCGTACACCAATGCCCTCAAAAAGGCACGCACTGCGAGAGCGTCAAGACGACCATCCGCAAACGACGCCTCCTCTTTTCGGGGGCCGTACAGCGGAAGACCAATGAGCGGCTGACTCGCCGGGTGATGTTTTGGACGATGGCTGGTGGGGAGAACCCAGGATCAGGCCGACCAGAAAATAACTGGGGTCAATGTCTAGTAGACGACAATTCAGGGTTTTCAAGCCACCGAGGGGTCCACGGAAATATCCCCTTTGCTGTTCGGAATAGAGACGTTGGTATCTCGCCGAGGGCGGCTGAGAAGAGCGGGAAGTGGTACCGGGGGGTCGTCGAAGCGACGGACTGTTTCATGGCGAGGTGGCACAGGAACGAGGCACAGAGAAACCGGCTGCGCCACGCAGCTGAGGACGCTAAGAGCGGCGACATGGGGACGGGGGTGGGGGGGCGGGGGTAGCCGTACTGATACAGCTGTTGACGAATGCAGAAACGAAGTAATAGATCGGGTGGCTAGGTATCAGTTCGACTAGCTCTTACCTTGTTGACTTGTTCGATGGGGGGGGGGGGGGGGGCGACAGCGGCAGCACTGACCCTTGGCACCGCTATTGATAAGAGTAGGAAGGAGACGGCAAAGAGTGTGGCTAGGTTCCCGAACCGATTTTCTAGGTCAGACGGGCACCCATGTTACGATCACCGCCTTGAGTACGATGTTCTATTTTTCCCCATGTCTCTCCTTGCTTTTTTGCTGCCTTGTCTCTCTTAGTTTCCTTTCCCCTCCCCGCCGTCCTGTTGCCGGTATATTGTGGGAACGGTGAGTTTGAATCCTACCTCCTTGTAGACGATGGTGAAGTCAGCACTTCCGGCAAGGTAACGCAGAAGATGTTTGGCCGCACCCATGTGGACCTTGGACGGCTTGGACATCGCCCGAGCAATACAGCACTCGAACACAACGACCAAAACTGCACAACTCTATTCGCCGACCGGAATCAACGCCTATATATTATGCCCCCGAATGCCTACACAAAGCAGCAACTGATTGCGTACCGAATGTGCAGTCTTGAACGCCAGGTGATCAATCCGTGTCCAAAAGCAAGCGGGTTGACTCGATGTAGCCCTCTCCTCACGATCCCAATCTCCGATAAAGCCCCAAATCTCCGGTTTACAGCAGTCCGTACGCAGATGCCGGGCCCGGACCGCGCGCAGAGACGGCCGAAGACGTCGCTCCCCGAAGTATACTGGCGCCACGCTATATATTTTGAGGCTCATAACCTATTGTGGGAATTGTCGTGTGTCCCCACGCAGATGGTGGCAGAGGCTGACACCCACCGACGTTAGTCCATGTTGTAGCTCGGAGAGCTTGTAGCAGCAGAAGTTCGGCAGTACTTCAGTGTAGAAGACGATGCTTCGATGTTGTAAACACGGCGCTTGCGGCCAACACAGACAGATAGAGCAGAAAGACTGGTGGTAGTGCAGGCAGGACAATGGCAGTACCCAGGAGTTGGCAGAGGTAGATACGGTACCTAGAAGAGCCAGAGAGATTACAAAGAGTGAAACTCGTGTACCCGACAACATCGGGAATGCCACGGATGCAAACACTAATTCGTCCGCATACTTTACATGCCAACCGGCACTAATCATGCCGATCACACATGCTTCTACTACATGAAGTACATAGAACAGTGCTAATAATGAATGAACATTGATCATAAACATAAGGGAGATGCGTAGGCATTTCCATAACACGGTATCTTCCTCTCCTTCGTGTTGCTTCGTCCGTGCAGCATATATCTGTCCTTTCTGAGTACGTATGCTTTCCGTCTATTAATAGCAGCATTTCTGATCGCCTTGCGTCATTTGTACCATGTTTCATTTCAGTTTTTTTTGTTTTTTTTTGTCTTTTTGTTCTTATTTCCTGACCTCGCTCGTGTTGTGTTCTCGTACTCGGTACGTTGGCATTTCACAAGCTTGGCACTTAAATTTGCGAGTATTTTTTGTTTTCTACTCTTGCTCTGTCTCACAGTCTGTGACCACTTAATCAATACCATGTATCTCTCTAGTATGACAACGAGTCAGAACGGACACTGGGTGCACTGATGAAGCTGGGCAGAAAGGACGATTTAATGTGAAGACAGCACACAACACACACAATGTGCAGGGCATTCTTCACTCAGAACGAAAAAGCTGACACAACTTGTCGAGTACCACCAATCGCATCCAATCAATTATCCTTCCCTGCGTATACTCAATTGAATACGCATAACCACCCTTTACCCATGTACTGCATCTGCTATGCTATCACCATCGGGTTGCACACTGCTATATCGGTATATCCATTCGCCGAGCGTCCTACTCCGCATCTACGTTCCACCCCCACGCCACGGGAAAGGAGAATCCTCCCTCCTCCCCCTGGCGGTCTCTTAAATTGTACGTACTGATCGCCAAAAATCATTCCTTCCACTGATAAACGAGAAAAATAGACAAGAACGACGTGCACCTTCTGGAAGCGCACCTACAGAGCGCGCGGGGGGGAGGGGGGTGCATTGTCAAGAACTGCCAAGTCTACCGCTCAACATCTGGCAAACACATACAGGAAACATAAAAAACAAACGAACACAAAAATTGCGTGGGTACAGGCAGACTGTTTTTTCTATCTTTCGTTTTTTTTCGGAGAATCGCAACACATTCGACAAAATGATACGTACAGCCCAAACTCCAGGCATGTCACCATCGTCATGAGCTAAGATTTAGCTCATAAAGAAAACACGCCCATACACGCTCATAAATGACTCCGACATACCGGTACTCTACTAATGATGGTGTTCTCACATCAGCGAATTTCCCTGAAATTTAGCCTGTGATAGCAAAACAGCCTCTCAAAGGTATCTCGATGGAAGAAAACGACCAAGAACAACATATATGCACCGCAGTAACAATACGCAAAGGGAACAGTAACGAGCTTTGGGATTTGGTATATATACCATCCCGTATAACTTGCAACTAACTAATACCAGGAAGATACCCCACTTATCCATGGTACGTAGACCCGACAAAAAAAGAAACAACAAACACAAAAAAGAGCACGAGAGGAAGGCCAAAAATCAAGGAAAATAAAAGAAAATACAGAAAATAAAACCGAAAACAAATCCGAACGTGCGTTCTACTATTTAATACGACTACGTGGTAAACCGACTAAGTCGTAGACTAATCAAGGGCACAAATCGAGTGCACACCGACACGACACTTCATTTGCAGGACAAGAAGCATCATGCTCGAGCTAACGCCCTCACAGCCTCCGCGGTGGTCGGATGGTTCTTCCCCAAACAGACCGATCTGATAGCCGCCACCTTCTCTAGCGCTTGCTTTCGCTCGCTGCATCGATAAGCGAACGCCCATCAACGGAAGACCAAGGGGGCGGGGGGGGAGGGGTTGCAATATTAGCAGAGCCAGGGGTATGGGGGGGGGGGGTGGCAGGGCATCAAAACATTGACAGCGCCCAGAGAAAAAAATGGTTCGTATCCTTTTGATTCCTTGCAGTGCGCAAAGGACAGCGATCCATTGAAGGAAATAGATCGGATAAAATACCCACTACTACACGCAAAGGTACGTGCTAAACAGGAAACGAGTGCTACCTCTTGCATGTATTCGACCACATATCACAGTATTAATAGCACGAGTACCAAACACGAGTGAGGGCTTCGACGAATGCTGGCTGTACATGTGCATGTCGGAGCTACCGTACAGCTAGCTGACAGATGATCGGGCGGCGCTGCAGATGTGTGAACAGATGCAAGGCGATGGCGCTCTTCAGAAGGATTCCATTTTGGCGTTTCCGTATTGTTGTGCACCCCTCAAAATAATGAAATGAAACGGTCGACGGGCATGGAAAAAAAAAACCGAAGCACTAGCAGGTACCTCATACCAGGTAAGTTGGCTCTTAGCCTTGTTGAGCATAGTTTGGCCGCGTTTTCCCAAGTAGAAGAAGATGGCATCCGCCAGAGCCGCATAAAGGTCTCCGGGCTCGGGGTAGTTGGGGGGGTAAACCACCTCCATAGCTAAAACCGCTCGTCGTAGATACCTGTGGGTGCATGTGACGGAAACGGTTGCCACGGTGCCACATGGCTGGTTTAGGAGGCGTGCTGTTTGGTTCACCAACGTTTTGATCGAGACCCCTAAATTTCCGTTTTTTGCCGTATTATCGTAGCTGTCTGCCCATTTTTTATGACTACTACTCTGCACGTTGTTGGATGGCAAACCCAACACAACTAATACCTGTCGTGTTGCCACCCAAATCAATTGCAGCCGTGCGCTGTTCTTCAGTGTTTTGGCTCTTTGTTTTAAAAACTGTACGGATAGCGAATCGCCAGTAAATACTACAATGGATAACAACAAAAGTATATATACCCGGTACGCTTGGAGTCAAAAACAAGTACGCAGCCTTCCGCCAGCGAACGCCGCATAGTTGATTTCCATACAGAAAAAAATAATCGTGGGCTTTTGGGGACATTGTTAACGTGATCGACGGTGTCGCAGTTTTCTTTACGCCAGAGGCACACCTATCACATCAGGGATTTACGTTACAGCACCACGCTTATCAGTGATTGACGTTACAACAGTACAGGTATGATAAACTCTACCTGGTATAGTGTAAGAAAACTCGCTGCAGCAGTATAGGTATTTTGGACTCTGTAGGGTGAAATCTCGCTTGCAGCAGGACAGGTATGATATACTCCGTAGTGCAAAACACTCGCTGCAGTCGTGTATACAGGTACTCTGTACGAGTAGTGTGAAAAGGCCGCTGTGTTAGGGAGCAAAAAATGAAATTGGTTCACTGTCTACTATTGTTTGGGTCCGATAAGGCCTCTATATACTTGGTATACTTTTAATGTGGGGAATTTGTTGACAATTGTCTGTCAAGGAGCACGATTCCCATCAACCATCGCAGCGCATCATCTTTGCTCAGGAGGGGCAACCGACCTAACACTGGCTGCGTAGTCCTCCTCGAAGTTGCAGCAATTCGCCAGCGGCACGAGGGTCCGCATGACAATGGCGTTGGATGGATGCAGCTTGACGGTATCCTTCTTGGAAGACTTCTTCTTCGCCGTAGACGACGACAATGCAGAGGCTGGCGAAGAAAACAACGATACAAATCGACGGGAATGTTTTGGTCTCACGAAAGCATCAAGTATCAGCGGTGGGACACGGCTCCGCGCCCCCAACAACCCACCCTATATTATCGCAAAGTATGTTTAGTACATGTACCACTCTGTCCGCAAATGTGAGCACCGTTGGGTATTGATGCGATAGTATTAATTCGTATTACTTCACAAACAGTCCTTCCAGCTTCGGACAGATTGATGCATACGAGGTATGCCCAAAACATTGTGTGGTATAATCTAAAGGAGTACTTGATACCATAAAGTTCATGAATGACCTTGCTCGGGGAGGACAGGTCAATATATTTTAATTTTCGACGACAGCAGCGGTAACAGGACAACCATGCTCATGTCGACAAGCCTCCAAGGTCAAATTTTAAAATACTCCGCATCTCCGACAGCGAACGAATGAACGACAATAGACGCGTTGTCGGGGCTTGGCGCTGACCTGCATCGTACTCATCCAGCCACTTTTCCAGCGATTTCCTGGCCCGAGCAAAGTCTTTGGCCTGGTGTACTGCTGCCAGGGGCACTGCCCTGTGCGTGCATGAACAGAGAAGTAGCTTGTGACGCGAAGGTATGCATCATATAGGAGCCCAATCTGTTTGGATGCGTCAAGTTCTATTTTGGCCGTACTATACTGTTTAAAGTGTAGGGGGCGGTCAGTCAAGGTGGCAAATCGCGGTTTCTCAGTATAATTTATGTATGCGGTACTACATGACACATCGCTGTTGCCGCGCTTTCTAAACACACCCAAGTGTTCGGCGTTCGAGTTGCACCAGGGTATCATCCTTCAGGTCTACTTTATCCTCAACAGCTCTACGAGTAGTATCGGTATCTCAATCTCCACTATTTAGTTGGGGAGAAACAACTCTAGGGGAACGTGAACAGACACATTATTGTTGTGTCGACGCCTTATCTTGCATGAGCTTTGGTGTGCCTTCTACCACCGCTACCGCTGTGGCGTGCATGCTCGTCGGTCAGCTGAGGCGTGGGGGTCGGAAGAGCGCGTGTATGGCCAACAAGACCACTAGACAGGAAAAACATTGGACAACCTCTGACGCAAGAACAAGAGGCTACCTGGAATGATGCATAAATTGTACGCTTCCTTTGGAGCCCTAACCTCACGTGTGCCTTCGATAAAACGTACCAGGTATTGCGCTATCTGTCGGCGTCGGAGAACGCTCCTTCTTCAACCTATAGGATTACGAGCTAGGATAGCATCTGCCTTTTCTGTGGACACAGTATTTATAGCGTACATTATATAGTTACACGGGAAGATTAAATTTGTAGGTTAAAATCGATATCAGTTATTCCTATATTTGTTATTCATTGATTGTACCGCTACGTACGCCTCTCTTGGCAGTACCGTCGCATCTACGGCCTCGGTTCGCCTGGAACTTGTTTTACCAATACGGGCATGCGAAATGTAGAGCATTGGTCTAATTGGCTTAGGGTCGGAGCCAGAGATATTTACTTCGGCGGCTTCTGGTTCGACATCGATCCACTCCCTTTTCCCGCGGGAACCGACGACTGTGTAGGTGTTCAACAACTCATCGCAAGCATCACACTTGTGTTGGCGGACATTCTCTCACGCTGTGACCACTCTCTCCCAAAGGTACTTTAGACTCCTTGCGTTGGTCTCCAGGATGGATCACCCCGCTCCACCGTTGTGTTTCCGGAACGCAATCATGACACGAACAAACTCCCCAATATCCCTCCTAGTCAATATTTTCTTTAGACAGGCGCGCGACCACCTTTGGGAAAAGGACAGCGCGGGCCCCTCTGCCTTCCGCTTACTACAGCGTCTGCTGAGCACGCACGTCGATCACGGCGATCAAAGCAGAGGGGCCAGCGCTGTCCTTTTCCTAAAGGTGGTATTAGCGCACCTGTCTTAAGAAAAGATTGATTAGGAGGGAAATCGGGGAGTTTGTTCGTGTCATAATTGCGTTCCGGAAACGCAACGGTGGAGCGGGGTGATCCATCCTGGGGACCAACGCAAGGAGTCTAAAGTACCATTGGGAGAGTAGTCAGAGCGCGAGAGAATGTCTGCCAACACAGGTTTAATGCTTGCGATGAGTTGTTGAACACCTATGTTCGTTTTATAAAGGAGAGACCACTGAGCTACTCAGTCAGCTTTAATGCTTGCGATGAGTTGTTGAACACCTATGTTCGTTTTATGAAGGATAGACCACTGAGCTACTCGGTCAGCACTCGGTCAGCGCTGACCGAGTAGCTCAGTGGTCTATCCTTTATAAAACGAACAAAAGAAGTACCTTTGGGCTCGATACGGCCTCCCGCCGATAACATCCTCCGGAGTTGATCAGGCCCCTAATCAACGCCTGGTTTTTCCTTCCTATAGTCCCCCGCTGACTGAGTAGCTCAGTGGTCTATCCTATATAAAACGAAAAAAAGAAGTACCTTGGGGCTCGATACGGCCTCCCGCCGATAACATTCTCCGGGGTCGATCAGGCCCCTAATCAGCGCCTGGTTTTTCCTTCCTATAGTCCCCCTCCCTAGTCGTGAGTTCTTTCACTCAAGTGGTTGACTCCACTTTCGACATTCTGGTCGAGTGTTCTTTTATCGTGGTTCTCTCCACCTGATTTCCCTTTTTCTACCCACGGCAGAAAAAGCGGAAATACGACGTCTGGCGGAACTCGAACCCTGGACTTTTTTTGTTCGTTTTATACAGGATAGACCACTGAGCTACTCAGTCAGCGCTGACTGAGTAGCTCAGTGGTCCATCCTTTATAAAACGAACAACCTACACAGTCGTTGGTTCCCTGCGACACCATTCGACCACCCCCCTGCACCGACAACGACTTTGGCGACTGGTAGGCTGCTACGCGGTCAAGGTCCTTGATAAGAGAGGGGGGGTGATAAAAGGGGGGGGTGAGTTGTTGGGGCGAGACTCTCTCGGCTTCTGGACGAGGAGAACGCGTGAGAACAAGCGGCAATAGCGGAAGCGGAGCGCGTTGTAGCTTCCCTGAAGACCCGACAGGCGCTGACCCTGGCCTCGCAAGGCACCCCCCCCATACCCACCCACGCGGAGCTAGGGTTGCTCTAATTGGCTCAGAGTTAGGGTCAGCTACGTTCGTCTCGTACACAGTGTGTCAATCGTTTTCTTGAAAGAGTGGTGAGCTACCCTCGGCATGCGTGAAGCCGGCGGCAGGCGGCAGGTCGCCGTGGGGAAGCTCCCTTTCAACACACTGGTATAGGGTATCCCGGTCTGCCCTATCACACAAGGGAGCAGTTGACACGCTAGCGTGTTCGATACTCCGCTGGTGTATTGGGGCAGGCCGTGATAGTCACACATGCAGGCACGCATGGGGGCAGGACACAACTTGCAGTAAAGCACCCGAGAATATACCTCCACATATTCTACCGGTACAGGTACCAGGTACCAGGTAGTGAAGTAGGGGCACTTGCCGAGGCGTACGTATTCCACAGGGAGAAGCATGCCTATTGTCTCACGTGTACCCCTGAATATACCCCTGATCGTTACACACTGCCATCTCGTACGCTGCGCGCAATCAACAGACAAGGAAATGCTCTCTCACCGCGACACCTTGGCTCGAGAAAGAGTCTTCTCTACAACTTCAACCGGGTACTGCCGCCGACATGAGGGGCAATGCATCACCCTGTCGCTCACGGCAGCAGCCCCGCCGTTGATCCCGTTTTCGCGGCTGCTACCGGTCGCTGCACGGGAGGGCGTTGGGGGCGGGCCAGCAACACCGCCGCTACCCTTCTTCCTGCCGCTCCCTCTTCCGCCTCCAGTCTTCGCGTTGGAGATAGATTGTTCTACGCCGAGCTCCGCCAGTTGCGCGGCGATGACATCTTTTGGGCTTGGTGGAGGACTGAGAGGTTTTCGGGGATGATAATCGTGGGCAAAAAACGGTAACGACAAGTGTGGGAGCCTGAGGAATACCAAGAGAAGAGCGCTAAACGTCAACTGGCACGAAAACTCTGCCCGAGCCCATCGCACGTCACATGCCATGCATCATGTTACGAGAATAATAGCCTTGTGGTGTGATAACAACTCAATATACTACAGTATCTCGGTTTTGTACTGTACTGGTGTTGTACAGGCGGCTTACTTGGGCGTTAAACCGCTACACGAGTATGGCAGACGTCTTGAACGCCTTTTCTGACAGAGATTGATTAACTCTGAGTGTATTGCAGCCGAACCTCTACCCAGCGCCAACTACTGCATGATCTACTACTGCAGCGTCGATACATGACACGCATGACACCGGCAACACTCGTGTTTTCGCTGTTATATACCAGGAAAATGCGTGAGATTGCACCTTTGGGCATTACAGAACGGAATACGTTATGATTTTCAACACAAAACATTTCCACATGACCGCATGGACAAGGGCAATGCATCGGTCAAGAGATTTATGGCGTGCGAGTTGTAGTTCGTGAGATATGATATTTTTCGTATTACTTTGGGAGGCATTATCTCATACCAGGTATCAGGTAATAATTGGTTTCCAACACTAAATTCTATATAATTTGTATTCAGGCTATGTATCAGTCAATCCGCCTATTACGGGGGGGCATAGTTAACAGGACCTATGGTATACATAAAAACCTATATGTTTAACCATTTTTACTAACGATATTTGGTCCTGTTAACTATGGCCCCCCGTAATAGTATTTGACACTAGACGTGTTGAATTATCACATCATCAAGGGGAAGACGTCCATAGTTTTTGTTCTGTTCTGGTGGCCGTACAAGGCCGTTGTAAGAAACGCTTGCCGAAATACCAAAGCAAAGTAAATAGCTCTTCGGAAATCCTAGGGAAAACATAAAACATTGCTTTTCACGGGGGAAAAAAATGCACTTTGGTTTTTGAGAGTGAGAATACGAAATTTGCCAGGGGTGCGCGTAACAGCAACATAAAAAGTCACCACCCGGTTTTTTTTAAACATATTTTATTCGTCCATCAGCGAGGATCAAAGTTGCCGAAAAAATTAGAAAATGTGTGAAAATGTACCATGGTACCTAACTAACGAAAAAAAAAACACACACACACACACAGTCGTGAGTTTATTCGTATTGTCATGACACACAACCCTGCCAAATTTCGTATTCCATCATTCAAGAACAAAATTGCAAAAGTGCGACGGAGTTAAGTCTCGGCTGTCGCTGGAAGCAGCTCGTAGAAGGGACTAAACGTGGGACTCATTTGTCAGCCGCTGACGAACACACTAGTGTGCAGGTTCGAGACAGTCAGCTTCACGCGTTATTTGACAAGCATTCACTTCTTGGCGCTGACTAAAATCGGTGACATTTGGCTAAGAGGTGCCCCGAGGACTGGCATGGTAGCGCTTGGCAAGGGTTTCGCCCCGGAGACTGATTGGTGACAGGATCGTGAATAGTGCTGAGAGCCTTGCTTGAATGAACTACCGCCGCTGCATCCTTTGTAAATGGTAAGCAGTCAGCGCACGCTAAAAACAAAATGGCATCGCTTGTCTTCGGGAATATTGAAGCCGCCACTCGGAAGTCTTAATTTTTTCCCAACCCCGCCATCTGCTATTGCTCTGCCCGAGGTGGACCCGGGGTATAAGCTACTACTCACGTTGAGCTTAGGCAGCCGTTTGGACCACAGTCAGAGCAACAGACACCGTCCAGGTAGGAATCGACAGGATCACGTTTCTCACACCTGTCCGAAATTGGGAAAGCAGGCGGCAAGGTCCACATTGTCCGTGGGAGCAAAGACGATACGTAGGAGACTGGTCTTCTTTAGACGTGTCAAGGTCTCTTTTCACCTTGATATACTAGTTTTAGCGTTGGCGGTCAGCCAAGGGGTCAAACCGCGGTCCCTTATTCCGGGGGGGCATATGTAGTAAGAATCCGAACCCACGATGGGCTCAAGCAACCATGCGTCCCTCTTTTCACCATGCTTAACGTTTAATAATACTCCATCTAGAACTGCGCAAGCGATATTGGGGACAAACTGCATGCAATTCGCGTGTGAGTTTTTCGCAGTAGCTAAACACATGACACAAAAAAGACAGGTGAACAAAACCAGAATAATAAAACTTATTTGCTCCAGAAAAACGCATAAACGTGTACCTGGTACCTGATATTGCACACTCAAAACTAGACAGGGTCGGGAACAAAGCGGTGTTACCCATGCTTACTGAAGCTCGGCATTTTGCGATTTGTGGGGTGGGCAATTCCATCGAAAACAAAGCAATAACAAATAAAGAACTGGTGGACGGAGAAATTATGCTGACACAGGGAAGGGTAAACACGCGAAGAGAGGCCAGACGGCAATACGAGCCTAGATACGGCAATTCAAGCGACGTATACATCACCATATGATGGGCAGTGCCATACTTCATGCAGCCCCTTTGACGGAAACCATTAAAAGGCGGGTGGGTGCCCACAAACAGGAGCGTTTTCAGGTCCCAGCTGTCAAGACACCACACCACACTACTGTACACACCACAAGCTGACTGCGCGCAAAGCACCTGCAACACAATAGACTCCTGGAGATAAATCGTCAGACGTTGCTATTACAGCAGTTGGTTCGTGTAAATGTACACGACATCAAGCGTTGATAAACCAGTACAGCAGTAATACGCTCGGGAACACAATGTTTTCAGCCCCCCCCCTGGAACAAATCTGCGCATACGACGACAAAACCAAAGCAACAGAGCCAGCTCGCCCCCGCCCTCACCTCGAACAGGCGCACAGGAAGTGCTTCGTCGCCAGAAGCTCTTGCCTCCGCTCGGCCGTCGACTGGAGCAGATCGATGTAGCACACGCTCAGCTCAGTCCCGGCGGGAACCCCCTCTAGCGTGCGGACCGCCATCTTACCACCTTGCAAGCGATGGGCATGGTCGATCTTAGCGCGAGTACTTTTCGGAAAGGGTGCACCGACCGCTGGTGATCACCATGCGCACGGTTTTCGGAGCGCTCCCCGACAAGAGTTGCAGTAGCTGCAGCTATCGGAGACTCGCGGGTACACTACGATCATGCTCGACGGTGATCAAGACTGCTGTAGGATTCCTCTGCCTCAGCCACGGATTGAACAGGGCGGACGAGTTGTTGAATATAGCGGTACGTACCAGGTAGCAGGCACTGCAGGAGGGAGCAGCAGCGTCCAGTTTGTGACGTAAAATTGATTCTAACAGCGTTCCATGCCACCGGCTACAACCACTTGTATCCATGCTCATACGCTCTCTCGTCAGTACGAATAGCGCATAGGACTTGACCCAGCTTCAACGAAACTATTGATAGAAAATCAAACCAACTCCCTACTACATCTTCGTTCCGAGAAAGTTCCTGGGCGATCGGGTTAGGGTTCAAAGTCAACAGCATTTCAACTCTTTGACGCCTCGGACATTTAAATCATCGATTCCCAGATCTTTCGAGGCAGATAGATCATCTACTCCTGATCTTATATGGTCTAGCTCATGTTGCCGGGTGGGGCCCGTAAAAATCTGCATGATCTATTAATAGCACATATTTTCTCATGTGGATCTGTACTCTATGCAGATAGATACTGCACAACCTCTCACAACGGCAGGTGAGGAACTAGATCATCTATCTGTAGACAGATATATCATGATCTGTTATACAGTAGGTGTGAACATTTGTGTCCAGGCTGTGGGCCAACGTCTACACAGCCCTCCAACCTGTAAAATAACAAAAAAAAGTTGACCATATCGGGTCATTTTGTGAAGGGAACGGTATTCATAAGCACGGTCAGCATAGGTCGTCGAGCGAAGAACGTTCCGGGGGAGCTCACCGTAGTACACGAAGGTGCAGTTCGGACGACACGAGTGGTTAATCATGGCAACCAGCGGGAACAGCCCCACGCCGATGACCGAGTTGGGCTTGAAATCGTCCCCGAAGCCGTGCGCGTTGACATTAACCCGGCATGCTAGCTCCACGACCTCCTGTACCTCGGTACGGGCCCATTCAGGAACGATCAGCATCAGATCCTCGGCCGCTTCCCTGACATTTTGTTGTATAGTACCAGAGGTCACGAACGCAAGGAAGCCCCAGAGGTTCAGCTGGAGTAAAAAAACAGAATGGATCTCTCGGAGCGCGCAAACGAGCAAGCTATACCTGGTATACCTGTACTACTCAGTGATGCGTGTTAAGCGCAAGATGTACGCTCGCGTTCGCTAATCTACGCGCCGTTTAAAAACAATTCTTGCCATTCGCGGAATATAAAAAATACCCCTTGATGGGAAATTCCTTCGTACCAGTATATACTGTGAGCCGTTACTTTTGCCCCGGCCGGGGATGATAGCGGTCCACCCCCGGTATTAATGACGCTTGAGATTTGCGGTTGGCGTCCACAATTTTTACCAGCTTCGTGTGAACGGACGCCGTTCGCACGTTATTTAGCCGTGACACGCACCCCTATGTACCGCCAGATGCACGGCAGGTTTACATCCAAACAAGCCGTCTTTGCCGTGCAACACAAAACCCAAATAGCATCTTGCATTCGCATTCAGTACAGTATTTTCTAAAACAATAAAATACAACAGCGCGTTAAGATACTCTTGGCAAAAGTGAAAAACAATTTCCGAACAGTACTTAAGAAACACCACACCAGATACATTCACTGGCAATGTATTACGATCGTATATCATCCTATTCTGGTGTCAATAAGAGTAGCGTACCCACCTAGTGACGGTGATCCACGATGGCGACATGGTCTCTCTGTGGTGCATAAGCGAGTGCAGGTTGAGCCACTGCTGGAGCAGACACGATGCCTGAAAAACAACACGCGAGCAGCGCAATTGGGAACTGGGTGTGAGTGAGGCCCTCTAGGCGCAAAACAGGATAATGTTTACACTACATCACAGCGGACTAATTTCGTAGTAAATAAATCAGAAAATCTGGATAGTCCTCTACCAGTTTCCCAATAACACCCATTATTCGTTCGGACGCTCACCTGTTATCGTTTTGTTTAGTTGCCTAATCGAAGCAAACTATTTTCCCCCTTACACATACCTGGTTGACTGCAAAGCGATCGATGAAAACAAAAAAAAACGTTTCAAGCAACGCCTCGGTCAGTTCCCGTGTTGGAACGCAACCTCCGCTTAGCCTTTGGGGGTGCAGAGGCAAGCTACAATAGATACCGTGAATCCAGCTACGTGCTCACATCAATAGCATATCCCTTACGCTTGTCAACCAGGGATTCATTCAGTCCCTGGCATCAGGTTCACCACACTGAACGGAACATAAAGTCGACACTGAACTGGCCACGGCAGGGTCACCGTAGGGGGCGCGCGCACTTCATTTTTCCCGAACCCCGTCCCCCCCCATCCAACACCGACCTCAACGTGCTCAGCATGCTACCTCCTGGTTCTCCTTCATGCCCACCAAACTAAACGCTTCACTGCAGGACCCCCCTTCCCCGCCCCCCCCCCCCCCCCGAGCGCGGTATCATCGCTTGCAACACCCGAAGTCGCCTCACACATATGTTCCAATCGCGGGCATGCTACTTACACCACCCCTATCAACATCACCATTCCCCATCCCCACTCTCACCACCGTCACCGCCACCGCCATCACCATCATCACCATCATCACCACCGCCTCGCCTATTTGATGCACGGCAGGTTTAAGTGGGAGCATGGTGACAAACCGTGGCCTCTCGAACTTCGCCATTTTATTACTCTTGCTGGTGTGCTGCTGCGGCTGCAGCATCAGCTCTTCGGTTGACGAGAGGCTCCGTCCTTACCTGTCCAAGTGCTCCAACCTCCTCGTGCTGCTTGTTTTCTTGGACCCCTCCGGCGTCTACTGCTTGCGAACTCTCGGGCCGCAAGCCCAGCGCTGTCGCCCTCGTGACGACCAGCCTCAACATCATACGGAGGAGGTCGAGGTCGACGTCCCTTGCGAGGCTTATGCCCTCGAGCTTGCCGAGAGCATCGGCTTCCGCTGACCGCAGCGCGTCCTCTTGAGACTTGCAGGTGCGACTGCAGTACACCTGTATATGTAAAGCAAATATAAACACCAAGGTATCACACGCGAGGGGCTCGTTTCGAGCAGCAAACTTAATCTTAGCATCCTGACACAGGTGCTGCCAAAAATGTTCATCAAACCAAGGTATGTAACGTATTGTTTTCAGTGCGAAATACAATATTAAACATAGTTATAATATGACGAAAACAATCGTTGAAATATGTCAAGCTTCATCATCGAGTCTTGATGTTTGTATTCGTGCCACCTGGGAAGCAGGCAAAAAATCGGTTTAGACGAGATTACTTGGTTGTACTCTATATCAAGTCTGGGTGATACTAATAGTTTTGTTGCTTGTTGCCTACGCAAGCGACACCCGTTGACTCCGGTAGCATCTGGAGCCCTTTCCTCCCGTCGCATAACGCACAGGGGGTACAGCCGTCTTCAACGCCAGGACTCAAGAATCAACCATGTTTCCCTCTTGCCTGCTAGCAGGCTCATCGCAGATTGGAATCACCGCGATGTTAGGTTGTCACGCACGTGAGACGAGAACACAAGCACCCCATCGACAAGGCTCAACGCATGTAAATGTTTTCTACACCAACACAACCGCAGCTCACACCGCATGTTGAGCCTCGTAGAAGTAGGACAACCGACGAAGGGTACGTAGAGTAACCGAGCGTGAACAGTACCAGGGACGCCTCTTTGGCTATAACTCAACGGACTCAGGAATTATTAACGACATCGCGTGCCGCGGTTAGCACTCTTTCGACTGTTTGATCCCCGTCGAACCGCATATGAATACGGTGCTGACTGACGTAATGACAGGAAAAAATGGCTAGAACATGCTACCCTTATCATAGCACGTGTCAGCGCTCAACGGCTATATAGTAACCCCTTTGGAACAGAACTTTACCCCCACCATTGTGGGGACAAAGCTACGCATGATACGACACGGAGTCAGCGTGAGATAATTTGGCTGTAGCAGTTGCTGACACTACAACCTACCGCGTAAGGAACACCGGCTTCGATTCGCCCCGCCGCGTGGACCTCCCTGCAGCAGTTGGAGCAGTGGCGGAGGGCGTGATCTCGCCGGACAACCTGGTGGGGCGACGGGAGGCGACGGAAAGGCGCAAAGGACGAGCCAGGAACGAGAAAATCAAGGTTGACCCCTCTGAAATTGTACGCCCATTTGTGGGGCAAACTAGTTGGAATTAGAGGTGGTTTGCTTTGCCCTCATGAACTCCTGTAGAGTTTTGAGGATGGAAAAATCGTTACAGCATCCGCCACACCAAGCAGACTATGCTAGGCATCTGGGATGCGGCATCCGAGGTGTGTCCGAGGTGCAACGTTCCGAGCTATACCACACGCGCACAGCATGCTGAAACATATACTCGTACCACTGCGTACTGTTGCGCGCTTTTTCTAGACGGTTGAGAATATCACATTCCTCGTGTTTTGGTCGATATACCTGGTACTTGGTATATGGGTTTGACCCATTTATAACTGCACCAGCGGGTGGGGTCTAAAATACTTGGGAGTTAGGGTGGGGTACATTTAGCGGTAGGAAAAGCGTGAAGGGTGCATCAGCACCCAACAACATTGTACGCCGGAAACACAACATTTGGCGCGTGCGCGAAGATGAAAACGTTTGAGCTGTCCGCGGTTAAAGGTAGCAACACCACGCATCATGTTATTTCGCGAGGCATCATACCTCTCTATCTACCGTCTCAGATGGGCCCGACCCGGTCAGTCAGGTTACCGCCTGGGCCAAGAGGGCTACACCCTCCCTGCTTTCGTAATTGCCTGGTCAAATATTAACGCATGCATATCAAGAGTGTACCTAGGGCTTCTTTATCGTGTACCAGGTGAAAATAAGCGTTGGTCTAGAACGAACTTTTTCCTGGATATCCAAGCTGTACCTCAAGTTGAACCTTCATAGGCGATCCCGTCCGTGGTCAAAGAAAGCTCAAGGTGCAAGAGGTCTGTCGAGTAGCTTGGAACTCGAGAGCAAAAACAGATGTCGATGAAAAGTGTCTGTCCTGCTATTTCTCAATCCCTTAAAAAAAGCGATACCGTCTATTACCTGATGTGCTGATTTCTTAAGCGAGTTCACCAATACATGCCTTAGGTAATCCACCAAAACAGATGTCATACCGTACCGGTAACGCATACTGGGTTCCATGCTTAATGCCGTTATGGACCACAAGTTGGCTCAATCAAGCACCACCGGGTATAGCAAACACGGTAACATGAGCTCATTCACAGCAGCGAGGCCAGGCCAAGTCAACAGCAGGTGCCCCGCCAGCCTCCGCATTGAACCCATCTCCATCTCCCGGTCCCACACCCCATCCCACTTTTTCAACATCGGCGTCGTCGTCGAACTCCCCGACCACGCCCGCGTAGTCATCGTCGTTGAATTCCCACACCTCCAGCAAATCAGCCGCACTTGCCGCAGGTCTATCTTCCGCACCGACACCCGTGCCCAACACCCCTTGGGCACCAGAGTTAAGCTCCTTGTTGGCACTCGCGTCGTCTCCCGAACGGTCGAGTGGAAATAAGGGAAGGAGAAGGGCAGCTTCTCCACGGCCTTGCCATTCATTTTTTCCCAAGCTTTCTTCGCCCACTGAGTCAGTAGCCCCCTGGAGGGGGGCTCCTCTGGGCAGGTGCGGGCATCGCGCTGGAGGCTGGGGGGAACCACATGGTGTTCGTAGAGCGCTGTCATGTTCGACTTGAACAGCTTATTAACCGGTAAGGGTGAACCTCGACCCTCGGCGTCTGCCCTTCAGTGAGGAGGAACAGGGTGCTACCGGCAATCGATTTGGCCATCGCCTCTTGGCACGAAACCGTCTTGCGGGCAGTTCAGCCGTCCTACGCCAGCAGCGCGTTGGGTTGACACAAGCCGCTGAGGGATCCCCCCCCGCTCCGGGCGTTGGCCCTATCTGCTGCGCGTGGAAGTTGCCGCGCGTGGAAGTCACTGTGGCTAGCGCGTTGGATATTGCTGCCGGGACCTCAGGCACCGTAGCCGGCGCGTTGGGCGCTGCTACCAGAGAGCTTCGGGCGTCGTCGCCGACGAATTCTCACCGGTACCGCTACCTGCAGTCGGGCCTTGGGGCACAGTAGGAGTAGCAGACGCAGTCGTACCAGCAATTCGACTAGTCTCGCAGAAAAACGACGTGATCGTCGCTCGAGATGCTCGAGACCACGCAACTTAATGATACTACCACGTCTGCTATACCCTTACGGTGCCGCAAGCCCGGACTACTCATACCGGCGAAGCACCTGAGGCCCAGGCAGCAGCTATTGATTGGTCGGCGATAACGCCCGAAGCTCTGACAGCAGCGCCCAACGCGCCGGCCACTGTGCCTGACGCCCCGACAGCAGCACCCGATGTGCGAGCTACAGCGACTCCTACACGCAGGGGGCACTAAACGATGTTAGGTGTCCAACGCGTGAGGACAACACACGAGGCGGAGGTGTGCCCTTAGTGGCGACGACACGCTGCTGGCGAGGGATGACCATACTGCCCACAAGACGGTTGATGGCAACGAGGCAATGGCGATACTCGATATATACCGGAGCAACACTGCTCCTCTTCCCCGGAGGGCTGACTCCGAAGGTCCAGCCTTGAGACGGACTCCTCAAGAAAGTATTCACGTCGAACAGACGGCGCTCTACGACCACCACATGGCTTCGCTCAGCATCAAGAACGATGGCAGCGGCTACCTTCAGCTCCCCTCCAGGGGGGCTACCCGCGCAGTGGGTTGAAAAATCTTGGGGGGCAAAATTGATGGCAAGGTCGTGGAAACGCTGGCCTGCTTTCCCCCTTCTTCCGGTCGACGGCTCAGGAGACGACACGTGCGCCAACAAGAAGCTCAACTCGGATGCCCAAGGGGCGAGCAAATGGACGCGGATGCCGGCACGGAGAGGCTAAACCTGCGGCGCGTGTAGCTGCATTGCTGGAGGCGTGGAACAACAAAGACGATGGCTGCATGGGGTGGTCGGAGAGGGAAACGACGACGCCAATGTTGAAGAAGTGGGATGGGATGTGGGGCCGGAAGCCGGAGATGGATCCAACGAGGAGGCTGGCGGGGCACCTTGCTGTTGACTTAACCTAGCGTTGCCACTGAGTGTGGGTTTGTGTGCGCGTGTTTGCCATACCCGGTAGTGCTTGCAACGCCTGGTTGGGTGAGAACTGTTGCGGCCCGCAACAACATGATGCACGTGACCCGGTATGCGTTACCAGTACGGCATGATACCAGGACCTGGGGTACGTATTTGTTCCGGTGGAGCATCTACGTACAGCCTTTACGAACTCGCCCACTAAATTCAGCACATTCGGTAACGCAGTGCCGGTATTTTTCTGAAGGAGAGTCGGGATAGGGAACGAGTAGGTGGTCCGGCTATGACAGAGGTAGCTCTTTTTGGCAAAATAAAACTGGCTGACGGGGCCCCTTAACTTCGTAATAACTTAATAAGTACCCAAAATCGTTGGAACGCCACTCATGTTGTACAAAAAAAAGTACTATTACGGGGGACCATAGTTAACAGGACCTATGGTATACATAAAAACCTATATATTTAACCATTTTTACTAACAATATTTGGTCCTATTAACTATGACCCCCCGTAATATTAATAGGAACAAGTTTTTTGCCAAAATGGCAAGTTTATGGAAATTTGCACTCGGCCAAATAGCATTTTTTTGCCTAACTTCATCTTGGATATTTCCGTAGTCCTTCGCCGCCAAGTTCATGGAGAAAACTATTGGCCATTTGCTATTTGGACTTTAGCTACGAGTATTCCGACGAACTTTCCGAAACTTTACTTGACATCTTTGGCAATTTTTTTACGTGTCGTTAAGAACGGCCGTAAGGCATGCCTTAGTCGTCGTATTTATACCTGGGCCTAGGATTGCTCATCTTGGTTTTGCTTTAGTTTACTTTTGGATGAGATATATAGCCTCTGAAACAATTCGGCGGAGCCCTGCCGTAGCATGCGTTAGGTTTGGAAAGGCCTCAGGTGACACCGGTATTCCGGTACCTGTAGTACCGACTCTACCGTACACACGTTTTTTTTTTCTTCGCGCCCGTCGTCCTTTCCTCGTTTGCTATGCTTTCATTTTTTACTCTGTTTCACTTGCTTGTTTTATCTTCTAGTTCAAACGTTTAATTGTTTTCGTCACTTCGTAATTTCCTGCATTTTTTTTCCCTGTTTTTCCCTCCATCAACGATTATGTTTGCTTCTTGTGTAGTCTGCCTACCGTAACTGGTAATCACGGAACTTGCCGTATATCGTAGTACCGGTATCTCGGAAACAAACCTGCGCGCTGCTACCGCCGTACTGGTATTGCTGTGCTGGGCGTGGGATAGAAACAAAGGTTCAATATCAAGCTAGCAGCTGTCAGATTTTTAGTGGGCCATGGTCTCTGCCTCTGATACGCAGCAATCCTTGGTCCTCTGAGATGCAAGCCTTGGGAGTTTCACCAAAAAATGAGGTAGCGGTAATCCTTGTCCGGTATCGCAGCGAGGCGGGAATTTTCGCTGCCATCCCCGGGTTTCTCGCATGGGTCTCTTACCATCGCCAGCATTGGGTCGCAACGGAAAGCGCAACATTGGTTCAAACCAAAGTCTCTCATGCTAGCACCCCTCATGTAAACCCCACCCCTCGTTAATACCACACCCCCGGCAACCTGGCCGGGATCCAATCGCACTCCTTACGAGCTGCAATCATAGACACTGTAATCACACACCCTAGTTGCGGGACTTCCGTGAGCGGTGCTAATCAACCGGGATACGTTGCGTGGCACACGGGAAGCTGAGAAAGCCGGTGCGTTCGCCAAGTGAGTCATCGCGCCGGCCATCACAACTGACCTTAGCCATCCTTTTACTGGTAAGTAGGGTCAAGGGGAGTTACACAGTTCGCATGCAGTTCGCGCCAACAAGGGGTAGATGTGAGGCTAAGAGCCGAGAAATTCCCCAACCTTTTTCCAGATCGCAACCATAATCTTCAACAGCGACATCTTGTATGATGGGGGACCATAATAAATAGGACCTACGGTACAAACAAAAACCTACCTGGTATACATTTACCAATTTCTACTAACATATTTGGTCCTATTCACTATGGTCCCCCGTAATAGACTTTACACAGAGGGCCGATTTCGGCACCACGCTCGTCCCAGACACCAAACTCAATCCCATGGTTTTGCTGATTCCATGGGATCGAATCGTTGTGTTAAATTCGAAGCTACTTCTACATTTTCATTTCCGATGAGACACCATCATAACATCTTCCACACAAATCCGTTCGGACACGCAGAACGCGCGATCTCCATGATATCACAGAACCTATAAACACGAGAACGGGTGCTTGTGCGTGGTACCTGGCCTGTCAAATGCCGATACTGTCCATTCTGGGACCTGAAGAGGGTCCACAGTATCGCGTCGAAATGGAGTACAGGCGTAGGCCAGATGTTTGTACACAATCCACAAAAAAACAGGACCAAACAAACAAGTTCGAAATAACAGCCGTAGTCATGCACAAGCACACTGGTCACACCCGGAGTTTCCACCGCTGCCACGATGCCGTAGAGCAAGAACCCTCTCTCGGCTCGACTATATATTGAAGGTGTGACCCGCCTTCAACCAGAGAACCATTTTCAGCTGAAGCTCGCAATATTTCAGTAAAGTGGCCGTTCATTGGTCCCGCTCTCTGGCCGCATGAATTTTCACTTTCGTAACCGAAGTATCATTTGGTCGTTTGGTCGTGTTTAGACAAAACGGGGACGATGAAAAACGGGTACACCCACCCTTACTGTTACGCCTGGGGTGTGTTGTGGTCACCGTACTCATACCAGAGTAGTGTATACAGTAGTATCAACCAAAGACGTAATGCACCATGATCATGCCGGCAAACACCTCGGGGCGCAATTTTTCAGCAAGAACGGGCAAAAAAACGGGGATAACACCCCCGCCCCCCCCTCATTCACTAGGCGATAAAGTGCCCCCGGCGCACGGTAGAACCTCCCTACGT